>OU015491.1:167877881-168500381 GCA_907164885.2 Dolomedes plantarius | reverse complement strand
ATATGAAGATTGCAGTTCTTCTGAAAACATCAACAATATTTTATTTATAAATCGCATTATATAAATCGCAAAGTTATATATTGTATTATATTTTGAGTCGTTTATTCTATTTATTATTTTAAATGTAATTGCTTTTAAATTTTTATATGAAGATAACAGTTCTAAAAACCTTAACATTATTATATTTATATTACTCTATGTAAATCTTAAAGAAATTTTGTTGTGTGTAAATGTGATTGATGCTCTGTATTCTGTAGAAGCAGAATGCTAACACGTATATCAAGTAAATGTGTCTCAGGCTGTTTTTGTAACAAATTGTCGTACACATAACTACTGATATATGCATTAGGAATTTTTTTTATCCCTACCGCCTATTTTTCTTTAGTTTATTTAATATTTCATGTATACATTTAATCTTTCTTTTCCTGTTCATTTTACTAATGCATTTTACTTTATCCAAATCTCCGTACGACATTCGAAATGTATAGTCCTTCATTGCCGTTATTCATTCCGAATAAATATTTGAAGCTGATTTATTACCCTCTGCATTTCTCAAAGAATAAAATGGATTTAAAAGTTTAAATCGCGCATAATGTGCTATCCATTTATTCAATTGTTGAACTGGTTCGGGTAGTTTTTCAAAAAAAAAAAATTAAATTGAAGTGGAATATATTTCTGTACATTTCTCTCTCCGCACCGAGTTCTCGTTTATAAACGTAAATTCTCGGCGATACAAAGCGTGAAAAGGATTTACTTTCATGTGTTTGTATGTGCTGCCAATTTGTTGAAATAAAGTGTTTCGTGGACGCTTGGACCGGCGACAGTTCGCTACTGTCCAGGAGGGTTAAGTTGAAAGCATTCTCATGTTGCAGCATGTTGGACGAACGGATCTCGGTACAATGTTTATTCTGTAGCTTTCCTTTCAGATTGTTTCTCATTTCCGAGAAAGTGAAAGATGTTCGTGTGTGTTTTTCATTCCGATTGACTTGAGGTTGATTGCATCTCACTGTCTGGGGTTTAAGTTTCTTATCGTCAATTCCAGTTAGTTTCCATTCCAGTTATATGAAGTAATTCCTTTTCCTTTTTTTCTTCTTTTTTTAAGATTGAAGAAAAAGGCTTGTGTTTTGTAAAACAATTTTAGTCACTTTTGATTCAAATTTTTCATTTTAAAGTTTTCAGAACTTTTTCTATAGCTTTTAGCCTTTTTTTACATCATGCAATAGGTTGCTATCAAAGAAAATTTTAAAACTGTAAAACTATGTACGCAGACTTGTTTTATTAAAGTGGAAAAAAATGTTAAGGGGACAAGGAACTGTCTTCCTTGCTTTTTAAAATTTTCAAAATTTTACTCTATATACACTATGGAAATAATTAAAATTGTTTTTTACTACATTGAAGACACTTTGAATTCACAAATAAGTATTTTGTGGAAGAAAACGGCCTGTTTTTCAAAAAAAATCTTCAAAATTGCTAGAATTTTTCAAATTGCTCCATGCGCCATAATTTTCTTCCGATTTTTTCCAAATTCCTCACAATTGTTATTCACAATATTTGTCAAAAAAACTGTGCATCATTCTGTGAAACTAAAAATATTTTTCAAATTTATACACCATGAAATAAAGTAGAAACAAGCAAAAACATTAAAAAAATTACAGGCACATTAAAAAAAAATAAATCTATTTTTGACTTTTGATTTACACACACAAAAAAAATTGAATGCGAATTTATGTTTATATATATATGATAACCTATATTTAAAAATTGAAGGTTCTTAAATGGTATGGGATGCGCTTGGAGCATTTTGAAAAATGCTAGCATTTTTGAAAAAAAATTTAAAAACAGGCATTATTCTGCCAATAAAATCTTGTTTTGAATTCTAAGTGTTTTCATTTTAGTAAAAAAGAATATTAATTATTCTCATTCTGTATATAGAGTTAAAAATTGAAAATTGAAAAATTCGAGGTTGAAGGTCCTTTGTCCCCTTTTATGCCTAACGAAAACAAAATGCCTAATTATAGTTCAGTGCATATTGTACATAACTGCCTCTGAATTTTTTTGGAGAAATAGCTGAGAAGCATGACTGCTGGAAATTTTTAATAGTTGATACGTTGCTTTAATAACGATGCTAATTGATGTCAGTGATAATCGTTCACGACAAAAATATTTTTATGCGTGAATACTTTTCATAATACATAATCAAACGCATCCAAGGATCTCAATATTTTTAGAATAATGGCTTTAGAATGTCCACTAGTAATTGTTGGTGCACCTTTTTACTCGTTTGACAGCAAGAGTCCATACCATCAACTGATATCCGGTTGGTTAGCAGTAGGGATGCGACATCGATGTCGATGTTTTCAAAACATCGATGTTTTGATAAAGACATCGATGTTTTAAACATCGATTTATTGATACCGATGTTTTTTTAACATCGATGTTTTCTGCTCGATGTTTTTTTTTAATGAAAAAGTACCATAATAAAAAAAATTTTCCACGTAGCATAATTTTCACACTAAGTAAATGTAAGTTGGAATTCTGAAAAGGACGATTACAAAAGAGGGAACGATTCCTTAGCAAACAGACAAATGGCAATCAACAACCAATGAACGAATCAGAGCGCTTGGAATGTTCCTGAAACTCCAGAACCTTCCATGGGGTTTTATTTTATAAATAGTATATACACGAGAGCAGCCATTTAACATTAATGTTACTTCGGTTAAGTTTTTATTTTGTTCTGTTTTATATAAGTTGACGTTAATATTATTAGTAAGATGCCTCCAAAAAGTACCATTTGGAAATATTTTTGCAAAACCTCTGACAAATTGGAAAAATGCAATATTTGCCTTAAGCCCCTCAAAACTTCTAGCAATACCACGAATTTATATCGACATTTGAAGGCAAAACATGGCGATATTTACATCGAGAATTTTGAGTCATCAATGTAGCCCAAGGCAAAAACAACCAAGATTTTGTCATTTGTGTCAGCCCAATCAGAGAGTAAAATTAAATCATCCCCCCCCCCCCACGACTAACCGAAGTAACATTAATGTTAAAGGTTACTAAACCAGTTTTAAAAAATGGATGTTTTATTAGCATCGATGTTTTAATATTGAATATCGACGTTTCAAAACATCGATGTTTTGTTATCGATGTCGCATCCCTAGTTAGCAGAAGAATGACTTGGCGTTTGTCCTGAAACCCGTTGTTTGTGGCGAGGCCACATGGTTGTACATTGCAGGTTGTCATGTACCATTTTTGTAGAGAATCATTGAGTCCGATTGCGAGTCCATTGTTCAAGTTCATTCGAGACGTTTCATTGGAATAACATTAAGATTCCCTGTAGAGCAGTCGATAGAATTTGTCTTATTTCGATGAAACCAGGTCTGTACATGCCGCAGATAGTGACAGACTAATGCTTACTCCACACCAAAGGCGATAGCAACAGAAGACAGACACATTTTGCCACCTGTCCCTGTGGCTGTCATAAAAGTCTTCACACTGCTAGGAGACGGGGCATGGCGGCAGAGACAAAAGTTGAACTTTTTCCAACTTAAAACCGTAGAGACGGAGACGAACCGGGGATTGAAAATTTGTTTGTAATACGCATGCGCAGCAACGAAGATACATGACTTTCGTTTCCGTCGTCGTTGGTGTGGAGTAAGCATAAGAGTCTGTTCACGTATCAGCCGGAGCGTTACTCCACTGACTCGGAGACTTATTAGGTTGGTTTGACGTATCACGGGGTCAACGAATTCAGCTCTATAACTAGTTAAGGTATCTGACTACGTTAAAATGGCTGTTTTCGTGCAAAATTTCGAAATTTGTTTTTATTGCTCTATTTCAAAGGCCAGTCTTTTAGGATTCTAAAACTGTTTTACTTTTATTCGTATGATCATTGGATGAGAATTTATGACCAATTTAATAAACCGAAAGTATTAAAAGACCGGAAGTAGCATATTTTAATGCATTTTCTAGAAAACTCATTTTTCACCTACTTTGATAAACAAGAAAGCTCATCATTTAAAAAGTTTTCAATATATTTCCAGGAAATTTTGCAATAGTGTTCGACATATTACTAACTACGTTTTGAACTAAAAGCGAAGCTATTTATGTTTATTTAATAATTATACAGATACCATACCTTATAAAAATATATATAGATTTTTAAAAAAAACAGTGTTTTTTCACTTTTAACGTAGGATTACGTTACTTCATAACGGTCCTGCGCAAAGGAAAATTTCAGACGCTAAAACCGTCCGTCCATACAACCTCGCGAGTTATAATTTTGGAAGCGCGCCAAACCCAGTCTATCGCTTCAACAAGCAGTAAACAGTTAAAGAGAAAATTACCAAGATGCGTCAAAATTTTGACATACATATAATATATATATATATATATACACACATACGTACATATATATAGATATATATATATATAAAACATGCATACATATGTACTTACAAAAGACGTAAGCAACGATAAGTAATCCTACGTTAATATTCCGCCGAAGTTTCGTTAGAAGAGACTACCTGATTTTTTTTTTGAATTATTTTTTTTTATATTTCAACGTTTTTTTGAAAATATTGTAAAACTTTTAGTTCAGAGCACATTTATGTGCCACAGTTTTAGTTATGTGTCACAGTAATATATAGTATAGAGGAAATTAAAATATATTGAGTTGAATGAAGTATAGGGTCTCTGGCGGAAGCACAAAATTGTACTAAAAATTTATTTAAAAAAAATCCGTCTATTTTAAAATTTTATAAAATTTTTACCAAAAACATATTTGTTTTCATGGTTTTACATCAAATTTGAGCTAAAAATATATGTTTTACTGTATATATTTGAAAAAAAAGTGCTCCGAACGTAGGCAGTCCCCTCAACCCTTTCAGGGCCAACAATCTCCCCCGTTCGCACGGTGCAATATTTTTCCCGATTTTTTTAACCTAAAGAAGCTTGTAAAATTTTCCAGTTAAAGGTTGCAAAATCTTTTTACTTCTTTAAAATGATAACAGATGGCATTACTAGCCATTTTTTCTGCTCATTTAACTGGAATACATTGAATGTAAGTGGAAAAAAAAGACTAGATTTAGGCGTTTTCACTGTGCAAACGGCACCCCTCAAAGGGTTAAATGTTTCACGCTGACACTACGTAACGCTCCGAATTCAGTGGGAGCAGGCCGTTAGTGACAGACGCCGTCATTCCTACGTTGTGTCTAGCAACTAGGTGTCCGACATTGAGGCCACCTTTTCTACCAACGTTGGATTAACGTCGTTTTCATTACCGTCCGTCGATTTTATTCTTAATTCGCGTGTTCTATTTTTAATTTCTAGGAGTAAAAAATAAATTAAAAATACTCAAATGACCGATATTCATAAATGATGAATAAAATTTTCTCACGGCATGTTTATTCTGTGATAATGTTTTCTCAGTGTGCTCGTAGTGATATAAACAATTTAATTAGGTACTTCACGGTTAGCATTTTTTCGGTCTTGTCAATCACCGTCAGAGGGTGAATTTATTCTGGTCTTATCTACCTCTCCCCATCTCCTTTAACGAGATGAAACCTTCCCCGCTAAAAGATCCACCGGAAAAAAAAATCCCTATGCCCGGTATGTTAGATGTGTGTAAAAAAATAAAAATAAAAAAAGCCCCTAGGGCGCATATTTTTTTTATCGTACATGCCTGATCGGGCGTGAATAAAAAATGTACCTCAGTAACTAAATTTAATCAACGGCCATATCTGGTAGTCGCTCGGGGCTAGTAAGGATTTTCTTGTGATAAATATTTATTATTTAACAATAAAATTTACCGAAAACAAAATTTTTTACATCTTTAGTTTTTATTCAAGAAATATGACTTTTTAGCAACAAGTTTCCCTTCTTTACGCTTTCTCGTGTTTTAAAAATGGATTACAAGCTTTTTGACGAAACTTGTAATTAAGTAATGGACTGGAACAAAAAATGTTTCATTAAGAAGCTATTACTGTGCCCTTTAATAACTAGTTTTTATGGGCATGTTAAATCCGTAAACCAGAAAGTCCCTGTAGGAAGTTCAGTGAGGGTGGGACAGTGTACGATCCCCCCAGTTTTCGCCCCTAGAGTTACTCGGTTCTAATTAAAACCGGAGCAGCACACTTCAGCCCGAAGCCTATATGGACCTGATCTGGAACTTCCAACCAGGGGGGCATAAGAAACAACAACAAAACAACAAATAATTATTATTTATGTACCGTAAATTCTCGATTATAATACGCACCCGAGTATAATACACATGCTTGATTTTGCGCGAAATTTTCGGAAAAAAATTAAAATTCGACTATAATACGCACCCATAACTTTTCATTATTTTGTTTAAAAATTGCACAAATTTTTGTTAACATAAATAAAATTTGTAATAAAAAGAAACGAAAACGTCAAATTCGGTAGGAAAAAAAATTTAAATTGTTAATTCAAAACAAACAATACTGTCGAATTACCAGTCTTAATCACTTTCACTCGAATACAGCTCATCTATTGTTGTTGCTTCCATGTCATAATTATTGTTATCGTCGTTATTTATATCGCCATCATCATCTTCACTTGGCGATACGAACTGTGAGTTCCGTTTGTTTAAAAAGAAAACCTGCTTAGTAAATGGGTGGATGAATCACGGAGCGCAGATTCGCACGTACCCGTGTTGCGACAATGTCTTACAGATGCTGTACGCTCGTTTATCCAATGTTTAAAATTTCGTTTTTTTTTTCTACGCGAGTATAATACGCACCCTCATTTTTGCGGACTAAAATGTGAAAAAAAGGGGCGTATAATACTCGAGATTTTTCTGTACTTAAATATTGAAAATATATAATGGAATATTGAATATGCTATTAATTTATTATTCCTGTAACGTTACGAGAAATGCAAACCTTTAAATATGTAACATACATGAACTATAAATTTCCCGAGAAAAAAAATTCGATCATGAAAACTTTCTTGTGGATTTTGCTACAAGCGCAACAGGGTATGTTATGATGTCAAATGCATTTGGTACAAGTATGACAACTCCCCCCACCCCCCCAAGAGATTTCTCGCCAAATCTGGCGCCCTTTGTTTTGGTTGTAGTGTTGCCGGTTTTTACTTAATGTTGCTATTTTATTTTTTGACGGAGGTTGGGTTGTTAAAGAGTGCGAATTTTAAAAAATGTGGATCAGAGATGAGGATTAAAGTTAAAAGTTCTTATTCTGATGGTTTTACATTTGTATGCAGGAAAGTTATTGGGGAGAAGCAATGTAACACTGAAAAATCTATTCGGCATGGTTCGTGGTTTTCTAATTCTAAATTAAAGTTATTTGAGGTTTTATATATTACTACAAAATCGTCATTTGGGGGGGGGGGGATATCATACTAGTTCCATGCATTCTCATCGTGCCTGAGTTCCGGGTTTGGATTCTCCGTTTCACCAATTAACCAGGTGAAAAATTCTCGTTTCCAGTTATATTGAGCATCATAATTTAAAAAAAAAATTTAAGTTTACTTTCTTCGAATACTTTTACTGCCTGGCGAAGAGCAAGTTTTTTTCTCCAACCAATGCTAAGCCTTACGAAAAAAAGTTATCTTCACGTTGGAATTCAAAAGTTCACATTTGCGCATATATATGCCGCCCAAAATCGGTGAGACCATGACTGACCGTCTCAGCTGTAAACATTTACGCTGACTTCCCGAGGATCCACGCTAATTAATGCTGGAGAGCGCGTGTAAAAACGAAAAACATAAATAATCCGAAAGTGACTTAACTGTAGTAAAAAAAAAAAAGATGTACTGTTAAGAGGATTTAAGTGATATGATTCTGGTTTAAGTAGAATTTAATTAAAATAATAATATATCCAACCTTGAATTTCAGTATTTTTTTTATTCCTGGAAAGACTCATTTTCTGGTTTTTACGACTCTTGTTGGCATCTTTTAACAATTTACTTTTTATTTCTACTATATTTCTGGAATTGGCATAATATTTTTGGTTATATTGTGTACATGTTTTTTAATGCAAAATTTGGTGACCACCTTATTTATTAATAAAATAAATAATAAATTCATAGATTAGTTTATATCACTTTTATATACTCTATGAAAGCTTCCTGAGGGGTGTCGTATGAAATTTCGTTTAAATTTTAATTTTATTTCTTTTTCAAACGCATAGGTGGTGTTTTTTTATTTATTTATTTTTATCTATTTTTTAAATTTTTTTATACATTTTCAGAAGAATTAAAAAAAGGTTATGAAGCATACAAAAATGCAAGCAAATCTAATTCGTAATTTTCTCCAATATTCTATACGGAATGTTGAAGGTTTCTAATGGCATTAACAGTGCGGTGTTGAAAATAATTTTTTTTCTCCTAGTTCAACCAAAATAGATACTGCTATTTCTTTACTAGGGAATGGATGAAAAAAAACACAAGAATGAGGTCAAAAACATTGCCTTATCCCGAATAATTTTTATTACGGGAGCTAAAAAGCTATTTTTCTAAATTTAAGATAATGTATGACCTTTTTTTTTATCTTGTTAAGAATTAAATATTTGTGGATTTACTAGGATCATTTATTCTGAGGAAAGGTGTTTCTTCTTTTTAGAAAAAAACACGAGAAAAGAAAATAACTTTTGTGAATAATTATCCTTAGTTTTTGTGAATCCCTCTAATTAATATATTTTGCTTTTGCCGTGCATATGAAAATTTTTATTTCTTCTAAAGTTGGACCTGCCGTTAATATTTCTTTCTAACTCTCGAATTCTTTTTTTATCATTACACGATTTCTAATTTTTTTTATCATGGGTGTTAAGTAACTCTAATTACTCGCTTGAATTTGAAAAACTTTTTTTTAAAAACGTAATGATATATGCAGTGATAATTATGGTTGTTTACTATTGTAGGGGGGATTTAATATGAGAAGTATTCGAGTTTATCAAAAAGGTTGTGATGAAATTGTGTTTCCGTAAATCTCTCTAATTATTTTTGTACGTCTTACTAACTCATAAAAAATGCTTAGGTGTTGTCTAAGTTTTTTTATATATAAATCTATAGAATAAATGATGCATTAGGTAGAAGTTCTTTTTAACATTTATCCCCAGTTTGTCCTTATTGCGTAATTAGTATTAATATCTGGAGCTACGTTTTACTTCAAAGAAATTTTTCTGTTTCTTACCCAAAAGGATATGGAGATAACTTATTTTATATTTCTGAATAATTTATTTTGCATTACCATTTTTAAATACTTTAGTGGTTAATATTAAAAATAGTACGTGCTGTTAACATAATTAGTTTTTGTTTGTTTTTTAATTAATCTTTAAGAGCTTAAGTTTTTAAAAATTGCTCTCTGGTGTATAGCAAATTATTTACATTCAATTAAATTAAATTAAAAGTGCAGTGAATTATACTGTAGGTATCCAGCGGGTGTGATCAAGCCTTACTTTCTTTTCCTCATTGTCATACATTACACCGTTAAAAATTCGGGGATGGTGAGGTAAATGAGAGGTTTATTTTGCCGAAAACCTGCGATACAATTGGGATTTACAATATTTTAATTAAAACAAAAATAATTAAGTAGCTTTTCAGATTGGTACTTTTATTGTAAAAAATGTAATATGTTTTGAATTTATTAGTATATCTTAACAGGCCTTTCTTAAGTTCTGTTGACCGAAATGCCCTCAAGAACATTGGCGCATCCCGAATAATTTTTATTACGGGAGCTGAAAAGCTTTTTTTTTCTTCTAAATTTAAGATAATGTATAACCTTTTTATATCTTGTTAAAAATTGAATATTTGTGGATTTACTAAGATCATTTATTTTGAGGAAAGGTGTTTCCTCTTTAAAAAAAAATACGTGAAAGGAAAATAACTTTTGTAAGTAAATAAAAGTAATTTGTAATAATTTTTAGATTTCTGAGTTTTGTGCTAAGAAGGGAATGAAGACAAGTTCCATGAAATTACTAAGTTAGCTAATGTTCAATTAGACAAATTCGTTTAAGTTTATACCTGGTCTTACGTAAAACTTAAGATTAGAAGTACCTGTCTTACAAGTCTTATCTCGTATTCGTAGCTCACACCACATAAACGGAACTGTTTTTTCTGTGTATTTTCTACCTATACATGCAGCATAACCCCCTAATTAATTACTTCATTAAACATTAAGCATTCCCATTCTCTTAAGGCATGGCATCAGTTCACAACTTAGACAATCAGTTCCAATCAGATGTTAAAATCGCTGGGGAATTATACTCTCGGTATTTATCTAACTGATTAGTAAATGTATATTTTTAAATTGAGTTTTCTGCATTTTTACTTTCTGACATAGAACTTTAAACGTAATGCGCATGTTTAACAAAAAAATATAAAATAAATAAATAAGTAAATGAATAAATCTTCTGTTATAACTCAGTTTCAATTTCTTGCGCTAGACATTAAACGTCTTATGAAAAATCAACTTTGGAAATGAAATTTTAAAAACTACGTGGTCTTAAGTAAAACTTCTATATTCATATGATAAAAACATAATCCATAGATACGCATTTGCTAATTCAGGATTAGAAAAAGACAGAGGAAAAATTTCCCGTGGCTGAACATGAGGAAAGATAATCTAAAATGCCTAAGTTAAACTGTCTGATGCGCCGTCTTAAAGTGGCGCATCATCTGTCTTCACAAATCATCAATTCCCATGTTTAGCTAAGGGAATTACCTTCTCAGTTTTTATCTAATCAAAAAGTAACTAATGTTTATTTTTGAAATTTGTTTTCAATAATTTTAAAAATAGATATTTAATGAAATGCACCCTTTTTACGAAAAAAAATTTAATTATTTTTTTTAAAAATTCCGTGATAGAAATAAAATATTTAGCTCAAAATTTACATTAAAAGATTAAAATTTTGTCACCCACGTGCTTTTTATTCAAACGACTCTCTTCGCATGCAAAATGCAGAAGTCAAAAACTTTCATTTACTAATCCGTGATTAAAAAATTGTTGACGAGAAATTGCCCAGAGCTGAACATGGTGATTGCAGATCTGCGATGACAAGTAATGCACACCCTAGTAAATATCATAGTCGCTAGTTTAATACTATAAAAATCTCTATACATGCAAAATTTCCTTTAGTTAACCAATTTTATGGATTTCAGAGAATGAGAATGGTATTCGAGAATAAAATTGGATAACAATATTGGATTCGAGAATAAAAATGACGAGTGTTTTTGGAAATACTGATTTTTTAAAGAAATAAAATAAATATTCCGCATTATTGTCTTCTCCTAGGTTGATTTTTAACGTAGGATTACATTCCCTCAATAACGGTCCTCTGGAAAGCAAAATTTCAGCGTTGTCGCGAGTAAGAATAATTTTGGCAGCGCGCCAAAACCAGTAGCAGTAAACAGTTAAACAGAAAGTACCAAAGTGCGTCAAAAAAAAAAAATAAAAGTAACGATACGTAATCCTATGTTAATAACCCGTGGTAGTTTCATTAGAAGAGACTAACGGAAATAATTTTTTTATTAATCGGGGGGTTATGGGACATCATACTGCTCAGATTTGTCTTGATTACATCTCGAACTTTAACATTTCCATAGTTGAAATATTACAGTGGTTACATAAGGGCCGTGATGTTGATGCACGAAATAGAATAAACAGAAGAATATTTTTCAAAGCTTTTGCACCAAAATAAATAGTTTATAGAGATGAAAAAAAAAAATTCAGAGAAAATGTTCGCCTCAAAAGTTAAGAAACAACGATTCGTTTCATCAAAAGTATTCGGGAAATTGGCACGCACGCATTTCCTTTGTTTCGTAATTAGAATTCCTTAATTAACAATTCCCTTGTTAAGAAATGTTTGGGAAACGATCTCTCGTTTCTAATTAGGACATCATGTCGAAACAGCCCTTAAGTCATTTAAAATTATTTATGCTTTCATGAGAAATTTAATAAGGATCATTTACCGCGTAAGAAATATTTTGTTGTGATTATCGGAAGATTATAAAGGAATAAATAAATGAACTATATATGTATTAAATTATTTCTAATAAATTATTGGATTTAGGAATAGCTTTAGGCTGCTCAATACACCCGCACAATAAAAGAAACTTCGATTCATTTCAGAAAAAAAAATATAATTCAGGTAGTCTCTTCTAACGAAACTACCGCGGGTTATTAACGTAGGATTGCTTATCGTTGCTTACCTCTTTTATATGTATATATGTATCTATATATATGTACGTATGTATATATATACATATATGTATGTAAAAATTTTGACGTATTTTAGTATTTTTCTGATTAACTGTTTACTGCTTGTCCAAGCGATACAGATTGGGTTTGGCACACTGCCTAAAATTATAACTCTCGAGGTACAGACGGACGGTTTTGGCGTCTGAAATTGCTTTCCAGAGAACAGTTATGGAGGAACGTAATCCTAATTTAAAAAAAGTTAAACCTGAATATATCTTCAGGAACGAAAGATCATGCATGTATGCCATCAGCTAAAAAAAATATTTCGCGAGATCGTAATCACAAATATTAGTCTGCGAAGAAATATTTTGAATTCTACGATACAAAGAGCGACCCGCGATCTCAACTTCACCAAAGAATTGAAAGAATGAGCATCTGAATTTTATTTACATAAAATATACATCTAAAATGTACCACATCTCCCTGTTTTAAATAGTAGGCAAAAAAAAATAAGGAAAGGAAAGCGGCATACATATATATAATGCATTGCAAAATATTGTCTATACGTCGTTTAAAACTTGTGAGCATTGGCTTTTTTTGAACGTTTGCCTATTACCAGAAAACTGTTTCGAAGTAGCGTTCGTTCTTTTCCCTTATTTTTGTGTATTGCATGGACAGAATCGTAACAAAGAACACTCTATATCGGAGAGTCTAAACGAAGACGGACTTTTCAGGAGAATGTTGACTTTGTTTTTCTGCCGAAAAGATAGACCTCCCACATTTTTGCAAAACTTTATATCGTCATTTGTTTCTACAGAAATTTAAATTCTGTCGTCCTTTTCAATACATTAGTTCAGTTTTATGTTTTTAAACGAATTGTTTTTCAGTCAAATGATTTTCAAATAAATACTTGGTTTTTTTCTCATGCTTGCATTACAACGTCAAGAATAAAAGTTAGCATTTATCTCTCGAATTCCAGTAAGATTTTTCTCGTCTGGAGACATAATTTGGATTTTAGCTTTAAACTAAGTTGTTTTGTGACTTCAAAGGGTTTTGCGGTCATAAGTTAAACTATAACTCTAATAAAAACATATATTCCGTTTACTTCCGTAGAAATCTATAGATGGTATTGCAAAATATCAAAGTGACAAGCTAAAATCATACAAGATTCCTAACCGAATATCACGTTAGCAGTTGTAACTTACCTAAAGATTTCTCTACCTTACTCATTCTTCATTTCAACTATATCTGTACATAGGCTCCAGAAAATATATTTTATAATTGATAATTGTCTAAATCCACTGGTCTAGATGATGGTTATTTATTGCTGCTGTTCGTTCTTACCTTTTGAGAGTCGAATTTTTTCTTTGCTCCGCACAAAAATCTGTTCGCGATTCACTAGCACACACTTTTTAGGTTGTTCGGTATTTTGGTTGTATCATACTCTCTGACAAGAATGCCCTGTCTTATTTGGGCTTGGGGGTCTAGGTGTGGTTCATGAAAGGCTCTTTTCGAAGAATCGTAGTGAGAAATTTTGGTTGGAGAATACACTTGGAGAAAAACTTTTATATACGAATATATATATATATATATATATATATATATATATATATATATATATATATATATATATATATATATATATATATATATATATATATATGTAATAAATTACATATTAGGCCCTCCATTCTATCATTTAAATTCCCTTTCCTAAATCCAATCCCCAGTAACATTACTTTAGCACTTTAAAAACCCATAGCAACAGAACTTCCCATAAAACAGCAAACGTTGCATTTCTACACGTGTATACGTCTCGAGAAAGGCGTGAGTTCGCATCGCCAGCCCTAAATTCCGCTGACATTTCAAAACAACAGCCACATGTACCTCGCTTCTAGCGCGTAAGGTTGAAAGGTGATATTACACTTCGCTCCGAGCTGTCGTCTGAGATGGACAGATGTTACTATCGCTCTAATAAAACTATTCAACACGACTGCTTCAAAATTTTAATTCCTTTCAGGCTGAGTCTAGCTCCAGCCATGTAAATTTGAGCTAGTTTTCCTTTTCAGGTTGCATTTTAAGAACGAGATGTAATGATTATATTACACATATATATATATATATATATATATATATATATATATATATATATATATATATATATATATATATATATATATATATATATAACACCGTTAAAAGTTAGCTTGTTATTTATTTGTTTCTAATAGATTAGATTAATAATCTTTCGTAATCCAATTCAGATATGATGTAGTTTTAGAAAAATGCTCATTGTATATGAGCAGGCATATGGAAGCCGAATCAATAAAAGAGTCTAACAAAAAGCGTTTCTCTTAAACGAAATTTAATAATTTGTGCGAAATTTATAAAGTTTTACCTGAGATCTGACTAAATTCTACGTAGTTTCCGATGTCCTAGTCGTAAAAAAATAATTAATTCGAACTTGGAAACAAAGGATTAAAACAATACTTGACTCGAAATTAAAACTAAAGAATTTTCTTTATATCTAATAATTTGCAATGAATACTCGTAAAATTTTATTTGAAGTTGATACTTAACAGGAGATCATACCATATACCTAAACCGAATTTCCAGTTTCTAAATCTCAGCTAACTTAGCTAACTAGTTGCTCTCTAAGTTAACTGAAAGTTTTGCGAGCTAACTACTGTAGTTGCCTTCAAAATTGAGAACCCAGACTTTTGAAACGTCTTCACCGAAAATCGCCTCAGCTACACCGGCACTGAGAATATCCATTGTGTACCTGCTCCTCTTCCTTGCTAATTGGGTGTTGCTTTCGCGAAGTTGCGTTGTTATCACACTCTGGTTTCTTCCTAAGTACCCGGTGAATATTGTGCCAGGAGTTGCGAAAATGATTTGCAAAGACTTTAGATCGAAAAAATAAGCCAATTGAAACGATTTAAAAACTAAAAATGATGTAGTGACTCTTAATTTCTCATATAATTTAACTTAATCTTAAAGATTAATTAGCACAAAAAGACCCCTCATACTAATGCTTTCACAAATGTGACTAGAAACAAAATAAAAGCACAAGGGCACATTATTTTTCAAGCCTTGAGACGTATAAAATGTTAATGCACCTGATTAGGGAAGGAATAGCCTCCAGTAGTTAGAAAGAGACAACTTATTTGAAAGGTATTTCGGATATTCGCCTTTCATTGTATCTCAATTAGAATTCCTTAATTAACAATTCCCTCGTCAGAAAATGTTTAAGAAGCTATTTCTCCTTCAATTAGCATAAAATGTTGAGGCACCTCTAAAGTCATTTAACATTATTTGAATCTTCATTAGAAATTAATATGTAGCGTTCCCAGTGCAATGGAACATTTTGTTCGGTTGGCAGATTCGAACAAAACAAGGTCGAGAGTCAGGAGCAAACTAATTATTCCAATACCTCCTCGCTTCTTACAGTTCTATAGTTTCGTGAACTCGTAATGTAATATTTCACAAGTGATGGCAAAATAAAGTACTCAATTGAAAATGGATTTAATTTACGTGATGAGAGCGGGAAGAGGAGTTTCAACTGAGGCAACGGAACACAGCGATTAATTTGCTAAAACGGACGAGTTGTGAAATTTCGATGATATCGGGAATTTATTTACCGTACGTTGAGAGATCATGCGATATCGTCCCATTGTACGGTTCGCTGAAATTAACGTTGCCTTTTCTTTTGACATGTGAGAGTATGAAAACCGTATTTACTGTAACCTCAGTTACCGAACATCATGCAAAATCATGTACTTTGATATAGTGTGTGGTAATGCATGTGATTAGGATGAATTTGTCGTCAGTAGTATGAGATTGTGGATCCATCCTTCATGGTCGCCACTTTTCAAGTTGGTGCATGTGGATGCTTGGTGTAGCTAACGTTTAACTGTTGGTGGATATGGAATGACTTATAAATGCTAATTACTGCTGTCTGGCGGTTTAAACCTGCTTTTTTCGGATTACAGGTAGTGTCATTTAATAAGAAAATTATTCTTGTCATCCTGCTGCTTCTAGGCAGAAATTGTTTAATAAACATAGCCGAGACATGCAGAACATCGATTATCTTCCTAATTTCTCTTGTCTTAGTTCTACATATACTTGGAGAACTATTTTGAGTAGCATATTTGGTAACTATTTTTTCAAAAATATGTACCGTAGCTAAACTGAAGACTGCACTAAAGACGACATGGTTGGGAACATATCTTACAGTGCGAGGTATATTGTTGTAATTCATGTCAAACTTCGGGCTGAATGAAGTTCTAAAGCACGTGGTCATATTACAATGTTCACTCATCAAAGTACGAGTTATCTGAAGATTGATAACTGAGCGGAAATTGTATTTTAAGGAATACGAAAATACATGAATTCTAGGAAGAGCACATATGATTAATTATCTAATTTCTGCTGATTACATTAAAACGTTTCGAGGAAAAAAGTAAGCGTTCTCATTATCACATCATGGTAAATATAAATGTTCTACGATGTTACTAGTATTTTACACAACAGAATAAAATTTGGCTGATTATTTTTATTTTAATACAAAATATATTTTGTGAAATATTTTCATAATATTTTACGCTTTTTAAAACCTTTTGACTTAATTAATTAAGTTTCTTTTCAGTCATTAACTTAGAAAATGCAACAAATATACGGAGATGTACACCAAAAGCTTTTTTGTTCCAATACTATACCGCTGTATTGATCTATGGAACAACGTTGAATATACAAAGCTTCAAAGCACAACTTTATCACAATCAGTTTGGAAGAGTATAAAAACTGGAGATTGAATTAAGCTTCATAACTCCGAAAGAATAGAAGTCTCATAAATAAATTTCTTGAGTATGAAAAATTAATTTAGTTTTCAACCAACAAAACACATACCTATTTTTTTTTTAAATGTTAAAAAAAAAGGTTGGTGTTGGTCTCGTAACAACTCATATCTTACCCCTGCCCCCTCCCCCCCACACACAGAAAAAATACCCTCGAAATATGTTAGAAAAGAAGCATCATCAAGTAAATTAGTTATGATAAACAACTAAAAAAGGGAATATTGTATAAAATAGAATTATTTTATATAGATTTTACAGAATAAACAAAAATCCTAATTAAGATGAAAAATATAAAAAAATTCTAAATAAAGTAATAATTTAAAAAAATACTAAAGCAAACTAGATCTTTTTGAAAAAGGTTGATTATTACGGAAGCATAGTTTAATGACATTGTGATAAGAATATCATAAGAATATCTTATTTTAGTGAAACCTAAAAATTATTTAAAAAGATTAAAATCTCAAAAATTAATCAACCGGCAAGAAATATTTCTATGTTCACACAAACTTTTGGACCATTTTTTAAATTCTTTTTTTTCGTCCACATTTTATATTAAATCCCTTGCAACAGAAAAAAAACACTGAAAATATTTTAAACCATGTTATGAGAAAAAAAAAAGAGCGAAACATCTAAAAAATTTTTACACTTATTTTAATATTTTGTTACTTTTAAAGCAATTTCCGAGTGATAAAGAAAATGAAGCCAGTATATCTGGCACAACTTTTTTTCCTTCCCCCTCATTTTTAGATGTATTTAATGAGTTAGTAGAATGTGTCGGTTTTAATGAACCCATTTCCCCATTTCTTGTGAGGGGAGGTTTATGCTTAGTGCGCCTTAAACACGGTTTTTCCCCCTTTTGCCGGCTCCTTTTAGAATCTTTTGTTTGAGAATTCTTCCTGTAAATGGCTTTTGAAAAGAAGCGTCATTTTCGGTAGTTTATTATGCATTTGCGAAGCACTCAGACTATTATAATGCTGAGGAACCGTTTCTGCAATATGCGATGCATATTAATTTATTCTACGAGTCGCTGAAGAGGAATTCAAAAATGTCGCATTTACTTTTATGTTCTATTTATATTCTAATTTTTCCTTTCCCCTTTTTTTCTAAATTCATAATTAATGAATTTTGTTAATTTAAGTTCGCGTTTAGTTTTTTTTTTCAAACCATCCAGCGTCATAAGGCGGAAAAAGTTTAATTCCTGGTTTGTATAAATTGATGGGTTTTTTTTGTTTGTTTTGTTGGATTCTAATAAAGAGTTTTGAAAGTCCCAACTTTTTTCAGTTGGAATCAAAATTTTCTATCTAAACTATCTTCGTTTGGTGACTTCAAACACCAAAAATATTCATAAGTCGACAGAAATCAAACATCATCTTCAGTGTTGTGGGCTTATATTCTAACCGACTGAACTACCGTGCGATGAAGTAGATTAAATTTTTTTGTGTTACGCCTAAAAAAAAGTGATAATGTTTAGTGATACGGTGTAGTTGTTAGTGTTCTGAGCTTCCACGCAGTGGGCTTGGGTTCATATCCAGATTAAGACTTGGTCGTTTCCGTGTTTGCCCCCTCATAGGGAGCAATGCTGGGTCAGATAAATGGTGCTTCTATTATAAAGTAGCAACCAAAACTTCACGGATCTTCATGGGCCAAAGTCAAACACAAGTACCTGCCACATTTAAAAATAAATAAATATAGAGATAAATAGATATAGATATATTTAAGTACAGTCGAACCCCGTTATACAAACTTCAAGGGATCAGTTTTTGTTCGCTATATCCGAACCGTTAAGAAAAATGCTAGAGATCACAAAATGTGTAACTCATTAGTTGCGATGTGTATTCAATAATGATGTATTAAAAAATTATAAAAATCTATTAAATGTGATCATTAATGAATTAAATCGACTAAAATCGATTACAATAAACTGTGACACAATACCAATTAAATTACGTACAATAGGAGGACCAAAATTTTCGTTCGTTATATCCGTGATTTTGTTATATACCGGGTTCACTATAACGGGGTTCAACTGTTTAAAGAAAATAATTGTTAATTTTAAGTCAGCCAAATAGAGAACGCAAAGTTTGACTTAGCAATACATTATGGAATTAAAATAATTATGAATAACCCATTCTTCCTCAAAGAAAGAGAGGGTGAAGGATCCCATGCCTCTTACAAAAAACCCTTAATTTCTTCTAGGCGCCATTATTACGACCTCCTTTTACACCGGACTCATTCGTAACTTTTTTTCTCAATAAATCGAAACTTTTTTTTTTTTTTATCGGAAGCACTTGTCGTCGAACATTCGCCTGTACTAAGCCACAGTTTACTGTCCATTTTATTATGAGGGCACCATATAGGCGGATAGCATTACCCCCTATGAAGGGACGACACAAACTGACGTGTTTTTCGTGGCACGACGCCGAGATTCGATCCGAGCACCCTCAGCACCGAAAACCAGCGCACTGTACCATAGGGCCGCCCCAAGCCCGAATCGAAACTATGGCCTGAGAACTGAACCAACTTTTTCGGATTTGCGGGTAGATATTCTAACCACATTATTTCCATGTCATCGATCAACCTTACACTATTACACTTCAGCGTGACGAAATAGAAACGTTATATTCAGGAACATTAGAAATAAATGTAAGCTGTATTATTCTGGAAATTCAGTGCTTTATTTGAAAGCAGAAAATCGTCTATGTACCAGAATGCAAACTTTAATTATACTCAGACGAGCTGCATTGTTATTGTCGGATTGCTAGCACATAAGTGCGACGGATATTGAAAAGTATCTATTTATCGATATTTGAGATTTTTTAACTAAGATTTATCATACAAAGCCGTTATCGATTATTTCGCGACATATCGCGCTAATGCAACGTTTTTCATTATAAGATACTATGATAAATTCGCCTGCATGGATTGTTGGTAAAAAAAATATTTTAGCACTTAACAATAGTTTAAAACAGCGCTATTACTGTTGTATTTTACAGCTTCTTTAATCTCTTTGCACTGAAACTATACATACACTAGCTAAATATCCGTGCTTCGCTACGGAGTACATTCAAATTAAATACAACAGCCAATGAATGCAATTAATGCCAAAAGAAAAATTATATATATTTATAAAAAAATCGTAACAGATAATTTTATGTACAAAATAATGTAGAATAAAATATTCAAATTAAATCTAATAGAACATGCTAAAGAATATAGTACAGTTTGACGAACATTTCTTTTACTGTATTTAATTTTTTTTTTTTTTTTTTTTGGGGGGGGGGAATAATGTCCAATCGTCAGCCGCATTAGAAAGAAAAAAGTATTTTTTTTGTCTATTTCGTTGTTATGCAGGTGGCGCAAAATTAGTTTAAAGTATCACAAAGAGAAAAGAAACCCCGTGATCAGCATTTAAGTCTAAAAATTAATCTTTAAAAACTCATCAAAAATCAGAAAATGGAGGTAAAGATTCGAAAAAGATTTCATTTTAAGAGAATTTTTATGATACATGATCTTGTTCGTGATATAAATTTTATAACCCTCCGATTATTATTTTAAATGTAAACTTTAAAAAAGTTACAAAAACAGCTTAAAAATTTAATTTAAAAAAATCTAAGAAGAATTTTTCAAAAATCTTTCTTAGTGCACCCCTACACTATAAGAAGAATCGCCATGCACAATTTCAGCCCGTTAGGTCCAGCGGTTTGGTCTGTGCGTTATATGTCAGTCAGTCAGTTACGGCACTGTTTTATATATATATATTATATTAACTTTACACTTGAAATAATAGTACGTGAGAAAACAATCTATTAATCAGCAAAAGCATTTAGTACATTCAATTCTTTGAGACAATAGTAAGCCGTGAAACAAAAGCCAATATATGGTCTTTCAGCGTTAATTTCTGAAAGTAAAAAACCGAAATTTTGAAAAGCAGATTTTTTAGGTTAGGGCAGTATACTTTCATAAAACCCACAATATGGTCATTTCTTTAGACTAACATATGGCATACCCTTTAGAAAACTTCAAACCATGAGAGTTAAATATTTTGACCACGACTTGTGAATCATCTGTGGTGCTATCTGACAATTAAACGCGTTCTAAACTTTATAACATTTTATGGTTTTACCTTAACAATTTAAAATTGGCATTCAAATTTCTGAAATTTTGCCGTTAGATTTACGGATAGTTTTAAAAGTGTAGGATTTGGGGGGGGGGGGGTTAATTAACTATATATCAGGTCTTCAAGGTCTGGATTAGATTAAATTGGTACCATCAGAAAATAACAGTTGAGACTAGAAACTTACAAAAAGCTTCTCCTTTGGCTGTACGATCCAGTTAGTCTTAAAAAACTTTTGTTTACTATCTTAACAAAAGAAGATTTTTCTGTTGTTTTACACAACTGCACAGTATTATTTAATCTAAAATGACGGCAATGTGATTTAAAAAGTGAGATCTTTAGCGTAAGATAACTATGTTGCTGCTGTTTGTGGGGAAATTATAACCCTAAGCTCTGGATTTTTGAAACGTCTTTCATAAGTCAATAAAAAAGGCCTCTTAACTTGCGACACAATATTAGTTTTCTTTAACTAGTAATAAAGTAGCAAGGGCTTTTTAGTGTTTATTTATAGTCGGCTAACTATCTTTAACTAAAACAGGCGTCAAGAAATGCCATTAATCGATATGTTTCACAACAGTATGTAATTTCTTACAGCAGTTGCAAATACGAAAATAATTATGAGGTTTAAGAAAAAATATACAGAAAACGAGAAAATAAAATGTATGTGAAATATTGTTAAAATATAAAAGAAATAGTTTCTTCTTATATTCGGTAACTCCATCAAATATAATCAATAAGAATCGTACGAGGAGTAAAATTATAATATAGTGAGAAGTAAAATCTAGAAAATATTACTACTGTAAATATTGTAGACTATTGTAGATGTCTCAAGTCTATCGCTTAGGCGTGTTTTTTCCATTGCACATGTTTTTCTACCGTGAAGTTTAATATATATATATATATATATATATATATATATATATATATATATATATATATATATATATATATATATATATATATATAAATTAACAAGGCTTTGATATTGACCACACGTTAGAGTATAGGCTTAAAAGCCAAAACATAGATGAACTTAAATCAATTAGTATTGGACATTAAAACAAATTACTTTCATGTAAGGCGCTGAATGCTGCTCTTTTAATGAAAGAAAATAAATAAATAAGAATAAGATGAAAGAGAAAACCAGTAATAGCTCTAAAGCTACTTGAAGCCAGGAACATCCAACATGTAAAGAAAAGTATGAATAAGGTTTTTGACAGCATTTCTTCATCAGCGGTGTCAATACTGTCTAAAAACCAATGGATTGTTTCTGATGAGTATGATCTATTAAATAAACACACTCAGACACCGTACAATCCATTATTAACAGAAGAATTGAATAATAAATGAATTAAGTTTGAATAAAAGTACTTAACCAAAGAACACCAAGCCTGGCGCTAGTCAGTGTGGAAGTTAAGAACTTGTAACCGCAAGATGACTGACGTCATATAACTTGCAACCATTGAGGTAGTGGATACTCAGTTACAGACTTACTTAGGTTACCATATTTTAAGACTATTATTCCTTTATTTATTTAGTTTTTATTATTGTTACTACTATGAGTTAATTATTTTTTTATTTTTCTTATGATTTTTATTTTTGTTTTTAGTAGTTATTATTTTTATTTTAACCTATTGTTATGTTTAACTTATTAATGCAACAGAACAAACTATTCATTAAAACAACAACAACCAATTATGTTTTTGGATAGACTTACAGGGTAATTATTACGAGTTAGCACAGCTTTCAAGTCTATAATATGCTTAATCCTATTGTCTTTAGAACATAGCCCATTTATACGAACTAACTGATTTACAATAATGTTATTAAAAACAGATTTATGTAAACAGGTTAGATAATTTTGAAATTTAACAATATTAATATTATAGTCAGATCTTTTGTCGTATAAGTCATAAGTAAATTTATTGTTAGTACTTAATTTAATATTAATATCTAGAAAGTTTACATTAATATTATCATGGCTACTTTTAATTAGTTCCAAATTAGGAGGGTAAAAATTTAAGTCTATAGGGTTATTACTTTTATTTATTACTATTATATCATCTATATATCTAAATATATTGTAATTGCTATTTTCTATATTATTAATTTCAAAATAATATAAGTATAAATTAGCTAGCATACTTGAAGCATTACCACCTTGTGGTACACCTTTGGACTGTAAGTATATACTATTATTATGAACTATGTAATTATGTTTAGTTACTAATTCTAGGAGCCTATTGAAACGAGTTAGTTTAATTTCGTTGTTTAAGTATTGAATATTATTTTGTACTAACATTATGATTATTCTATTTAAATCAATTATATCAATATTATTAAATAGATCTTTAAAATCTTAAGTTACAATATATTTACAGTTATCTAATGTTTGTAGTTTTCTAATTAGACTATAGCTATTATTAATTATACCACAAACACCAGATGTTATATTTTTAAGGTATTTTAATAATAATTTACTTGCTTTTGTAGCATAAGTATTATGACCACAGGTTACTGCTCTAAAAGCAATAGGTGTTTTATGAAATTTTGGAACTAAAGTTATATAAGGAAAATGATAAATGTTAGATGAAATACCTAGTAGTTTATATTTAGCTATGATTTTCTTAATAATAATATTAGTAGTTTCTTTTAATGGCTGAAAAAGATCACTATTTTCTAACTGTTTTTTTAAACATATGGCAAAATATTTTTTTTCAAATTATAGCATAGTTGTCAGTAAGTCTATCCAAAAACATAATTGGTTGTTGTTGTTTTAATGAATAGTTTGTTCTGTTGCATTAATAAGTTAAACATAACAATAGGTTAAAATAAAAATAATAACTACTAAAAACAAAAATAAAAATCATAAGAAAAATAAAAAATAATTAACTCATAGTAGTAACAATAATAAAAACTAAATAAATAAAGGAATAATAGTCTTAAAATATGGTAACCTAAGTAAGTCTGTAACTGAGTATCCACTACCTCAATGGTTGCAAGTTATATGACGTCAGTCATCTTGCGGTTACAAGTTCTTAACTTCCACACTGACTAGCGCCAGGCTTGGTGTTCTTTGGTTAAGTACTTTTATTCAAACTTAATTCATTTATTATTCAATTCTTCTGTTAATAATGGATTGTACGGTGTCTGAGTGTGTTTATTTAATAGATCATACTCATCAGAAACAATCCATTGGTTTTTAGACAGTATTGACACCGCTGATGAAGAAATGCTGTCAAAAACCTTATTCATACTTTTCTTTACATGTTGGATGTTCCTGGCTTCAAGTAGCTTTAGAGCTATTACTGGTTTTCTCTTTCATCTTATTCTTATTTATATATATATATATATATGTGTGTGGGGGGGGGGATAATCACAAACAGTGTTAACATATGTAACATTTATTTAAAGAGGGACATTATTTACAGGGGGAACTAACGTCTAAAAGGTGGAAAAACAAGCAGCGCGGCACAGACACGTGCACGCTCGTCGGAAGCAAAACATCGTCTATCTCTTCTGTACTTTGCGGTGCCCGCTAGGTGGCGCTCACCGGAGCTTACAAGGGCGCACTCCACATGAGAGTGGCATGCATGGGGCTGTATGGATGTCATCCCACACACACACACACACGCATATATATATAATAAGAATAAAAGCAGGTACTACAAAATGAGTTGAATAATTTTGCTTACGGAATTGCCCCTTTCTGTATCCCTGACAGGTTTTATTTCGGGAGTAGACTGTTTGTTGCATGCATGAACACGAGTTCTATTTTAACATTTATTTTTTACATATTTACAATGATGTTTTCTTTGACTTTATGTAACTTTTAGTAAACAGTTAGTTTCAGTAACTTAATATACTTTTGCTACGTGTATGTAAACTAGTAGGTTCACGCAAACAACACTTATGTAAACTTTATTATTTTAATTTTTAAATATATCGGGGAACATGAAGGGTTTTAAAGCTAAAATACTCTCGTTTATGTAACTATAATTTACAAACCCAAGGGTGGAATCATATGGTAAAAAACAAAAATGAAAGAAAGAATATTTAAAATGAAAACACACTCAACTGCTAGAACTCTTCCTAAAGAGACAGAAACAAGCCATGTACCACTCGAACCTTTGCACTAAAAACTTTTGCAATATCAATTTAAATAGAAATCAAAATACCTTTTTGTATGTAATAGCCATAGTCAAAGGCAAAAGTTAAAGAGAAAAAGTTAACTTATTAAATAATAATAAAAAGTTAACCTTTTTCTGTTAATCATAATTTTGAATAAACCTCTGGTAGCAGATTTTTGTATGTTGCTATTCAAGACGGGTATATAGGTTTTCTACAAGAACATGCTTATTATTTTTAAAAATGCAGTATTAGTTTAAAAGAAATTATAAGAGAATTAACAATTTTCAATTTATATATAGTTGTGAACCATTTAAAGGAAATTCAAGGGACCATTTCCTTGCACGACTTACAAGAAACTTCGTGCCTGAAATGAGTATACGAGAACCAAATTATAACGTTTATATTCATTGAAATTCTGCATTTCATATATTAAAGAGACTGAAAAATCGTTAGAAAATTTAGTCGCTTTTGCTCCCAACCTCACACCCTTTAACTGACTTGATTTATACCAAGTTACTAAATTTCTAAGTATCAGCATGACAAAGATAATTGACATATGTTTGATTATGACGTGTTATGGAACATCCTGACTTGTGATCAGTTAGTATAGACTTCATTCTTCATTTTTCACATCGATAGATCGTTATTTTTATGACAAAACAATTTATGCATTAGAAACACAAAGCATTTCATAAAAAAATTGGCAAGACCCACCCTGAGTTGGAATAAAAAATTTCTTAATATCCAGACCACAATTAATAGGACCTGTGAAAGACCTGTAACCTGTAAGTAAACCCTATTATGGTTACCGTATAATAGACTAGTCAATTCTATAACTGCGTAATTATTTAAACCCATATGCAAAAGTTTTTAAATTCACGCATTTTCCGTTTTATTTGGGCGTGCTATCACGATTCCACAAATAAGCAATGAACTAGATATTAATATTTTTGAAATAAATAATAGATCATCAAAGGAATTTTTTAAATATCTTCTCGATCTCAGTCACATAAAATTTTAAGATACATAACTAAATCAATATAATATAATTACGTCAATAAAACATTGTAAAATCATCACATATTTGACAATGTTCTTTAAAAGATTTAGTTTCAAAATTTCAAGTTCGAATAATAGTTTTAAGGCTTAACAAGATAAAAACATATACGTTACAAAGATTTCAGAAGTCTGGCCAAAGAGGAAGCATATCCTTTCACAAAATCTACCGTAACAGAACATCTTGAAAGTTATGAAAGGAAATTTTCCGTTCATAAGTTTTAGAATGGCAACATCTTAGATAAAATTTCGAGGTCAATCGATCTAAAGAATCTCCAGGAAGCTCAAGCACCCAAGTGTTCGAAGAAGCACGAAGTCACGGCTGTAGCTGTATGAAAAATGTCTCGTCAGCTGGACAGATTGCATTTGACAGTAAAGCTGCTGGGTAAAATATCTTTCAATGAAAATGCAGTGAGACAGAAACTATTTTCAGAACCACTTCTGTTAGTCAAAAGAGATAAGAGATCGCAAAGTTGATAGTATAATTTTTAAGTTAAAGTATTCTTGAGTAAAAAAAATTAACAGAAGCAACCGTTGATAACAAAATACATAGGTATACAGTATTTAAAGCTGAAGACTTATTTTTCCTTTATTTTTTTCTTAAATTTATTTTTTTTATAATTTAATTCTGTAATAGAAGACCTCATTAATATAATTAAAACTGTTAAGATAAAAACTAACAGTAGAAAAATTAAAAGTTTTAAAAACTACGCACTCTTTTTTAAAAGTTTTCCTTCCCATGCATGAAACAGAATTCAGAAAATATGCTATCCTGTGAAAAATTCTGAGTTAAAAACTCCTCCATACCTTAATATTTTGATGGATGATCTGTGTTATGAATTGATTCACAGCTTTAAACCAAGTGATTAAATTAATCTTGGTTGGCGATAAGGCGATAGGTTGCACAAAAGAGAAGTAATAGTTGCAGGTTCTTGTATCTGTCAATTATGTTTATATATTTCTTACATGTAACCAAAAATTAGGTAGGCTGTATGGCAGCTTTTTATAATTTTGCTTATCCATTTCCAAATCTATTGTATCTAGAAATTTTCGTGACAGACTCTTAGTAAGGTTTTCACCAGGCACGGGCAAAGGAAAAACATCAACAGTCAATTTCCAGGGATCGTGAGACAATACAAGTGCAGGATAGGCGAGTGATGCACATACTACGTAAATAAATGTTGTCTTTGAAATTCTGATCCAGGTTGAGACTTACAGGAAAATACCTCTTAAGTATTTTCTTTCTGGAATACCCAAAATGGGCAGTTATCTTTTTGGACACCTGGAATTATAATTTTTTAATTGTCTAGACAACATTTGAGTAAGATAGAAGAAAACTAGAATATAACTAGGAGAAAATGATGGGTAGTGGATGACTGTGAAACGACTTATTAATACCAAATGTAAGTTAAACTGAACTTTAGCAGGGTTTAAAGTTGCTTTTAGTATTTTCATAAATCAAATTGACAATCATTCTTGTTTAGGGGAAGAATCATAAATCATAAAATTACGCTAGAACTGCCGCGAAATTTAGCATAAAGTTTTAGAGATTTTTATTAAAGGAATTAGATTCATGAGTGCAGATTACATATTATCTTGCCACATACTGTAAACTGTAGGGAGTTTGTTTGATTTTTCATACATCAGTTCTCTAGCTTCAACAGATTTTCAGACAAAGTATAATATCGATTACACAAGTGCACCCGCTCTCACTGGCTTTTTTTCCCGCTCACGTAAAACTGACTGCAGAGGCATTTTTTCCTTTTTTTATAAAACAACGTGAATTGATAACTTCCTCATTAACCTGTCATGAACTTCTTAACGAAAATCTCATTCTTCTCTCCTCAAAGTGACCGGGAGTTCTAACCTCCTCCTTGAATTTTCATGTTTTTTCCCTCACCTTGAAGCCGAGATCCCGATGAGGAATAGCGAACAAACTTCCAGCTTTCCGGACAGTTTTTATGGACATTTCATTAAGGAGCGATTTCACGATCTTATTTAACAAATATCATATTCTCTTCGGCCTTCCGGGGACAGTGGGTCCCAATTCCCCCTAGAAATCAGAAATGTTTCCTTTTCGTTTTTTCTTTTACCTTAAATCAGTTATGCAAATTTCAGAATCAATATCACCTGACTTCATGACAGGCGTGTTAAGCGTCATCTAGTCACGCCATGACCTCCCGACTCTAACAGTTTACATGCAGCCGTTAGGAATCATTTTTAAACTGTCAAGCCATCGAGTCTAAAAATATGTGGGATGGTAAAAAACCCTATTTCCCATGTTTGTCGACAAGCATAGTGTAGTTTTTACCCCCAAAACTGGTCTATACCACTTTATTCTTCTTTCCGTATTATCAGCGTTACCATGCCTTAATTATTTTTTCACGTATTAATTTTGCTTTCAAACGATTAGACTGACTTTAAAATGGAATCTTGACTTTCAAGAAGTTTGCTGCCCAAAACACCATTAAACCCTGTTTTGATCTTCCCTAATAAGCTTAACATCCTTGGGTTTTTTCTACAGAACATAGAAAATGTAGTAGTTACTTCGATTAACAAAAAAAAAGGGTATCCTGACAAAAAAATACAACTTGCAATAATGATGAGTTGTACCTTTTCGTGAAGCACACCATAAAACAACCATGCTGAAGCAGATCCCTTTAATGTATGTGTTCTATTTTAACGGCCCTTCCAGACTTATGAAAGGCAATTTATCGTTCAATGGACTCTGGGTTGGCAACATCGCCGATAAAATTTCGAGGTCGATCGAACACATGTAATCGATCTGAAGAGTCATCCTCAAGAAATTCAAGCAGCCAAGTGTTCGGAGAAGCACGTAGTCACGGTCGGAGTTGTATGAAAAATGTCTTGTCAGCTAAACAGATTGCGCTGGACAGAAAAGATATTGCGTAAAATATCTCTCGAAGAAACTGCAATGGGAGAA
Organism: Dolomedes plantarius; assembly: GCA_907164885.2. NCBI lineage: Eukaryota > Metazoa > Arthropoda > Arachnida > Araneae > Dolomedidae > Dolomedes > Dolomedes plantarius. Next base: position 168,471,096 of record OU015491.1, on the reverse strand, counting down.
AAACTATTTCCCGGCGTCTTACTTTTTTTCGCCGGAGTTAAAATGCGATAAAAGATTGCAAAGTTGATAATATATATTCAAAGTTGATGTATTCTTGGGAATGTGTTTAAAGGAGTGTTGGTTGAATTTATATTGAATCGTTGAATGATGGGGGAGAAATATATGTGTCACAATCATATGTTTATATATACGAAGGAAATACAGGATACAGACCACCCAGTAATATATATGCAAGTGTGAGTACACGGGATGAAAGTTTAGAAATAGGAATTCATTGAATATCCAAATTAAATTTGTGGTGTCCAGAAGATACGTCACCGTACAAGCAACGTGCCTCCAAAACAGCCCTGGCAGTCTTCATTTGCGTGCGTTATGCAAAATTCGCATTGATGAAGTTGCCACAGGCCTCGACGCTGTTTGGGCTTAAATTAAACGACTGGAATTAAAAGACAATAACGCAAAGCAATTTTAAGGAGCACGGGAAAACGTCTTATTTTATGCTTTTTTTCACTCACCGTGAGAGTAGAGTAGCGCGGAGGATTTTTGTTGAGCAATTGTCGATAGACTATGGCTTTTTTGGAATATTTTTTCGAGGTAGCGACTTCGTGCGAGAGGGACGTGCCCTGGGATCAGCTCCGACTTATCTACCTTTCCTGCATCTCCACTAACCCTTACCGCTGCCCAGATACTCATTTTGGATATAGTGATGAATCCAGACACCACAGATGATATTTGGACTGAATTACTGTTGACTCGCAACACAGTGCTTCAAGCCTACCAACTGAACGGTGGTAAGCCTATTTCACCTACGGAAACGAACGCTGTACGTACTAACTTTCCTTCACATACTTACAAAACTAAGGGTGATGATAATCCCAAACCATTCGAGACAAAACGTTAGCTTAAAAGAGCTAAATGCAACAGCAAGCTATACTGAAGGATTTATTTTTCTACTTCTTAGGAACAAAGCAAGAACCAGCAAAATCGGTCGTAGAAATTCAAGGATTAAAATTATCTCACCTTCCTATCTCTTTTACTAACATGCTCGTTTTTCCAATGGTGCTAGGCAGGCCCCAACCAAGGTAAAGCCAAAACACTGAAGTTGAGGGCCGTTGACCCAAGAACTTCCGCCACAAAACTTTTATCCTGTGTGTCTTCTATGTGCTATATCAGGACTTGACGTTTTCACCATCCGCCGTTGTGTTCTCGTAATCTTGTGCGAATTACTTATTCCAGTTGTTCTAACTCTTAAATTTTTGTTCTTTCATTAAAGCTGTTTTTCACTCATGTTAGTAAGACAATATGTGCATGTTAGTAAGACAATATGTGCGTTTCCACGGCTGCATGAGGAAAGAAATAAGGATCAGGTGTTTGGTGGGTGAAGAGATATCATATTAGATTCTGAGTCGACATGACATAGCTCCAGGGGCTGTTTACCCATAGAAGTGATCATTACTATCACTTCTGTGATCAACATTATCAGATCTTCTGTTATAACATTGATCACAGAAGTGATCATTGTTAAGTTTAGAGATTAGGGTTGTTGTTTTTTTGGTAAATTTGGGATATTATGTGAATATAACGGGGGATATTTAAGACATTCTATACAAATACTATGGCATTTCTGCACCTTGTTATATCTAAAATGTTAAAATTTATTCTCTCTCTGTCTCTGAAAATGAGAGCACATTAAAGATGACGACATCTCGAGCATACCAATAACTATCCGCCTACAGATAAAGGAATACTCGCGAATTCAATATGTGTCAAAATTTATTCGATAAAATTTTCAGAACTTATGAGATAAATGAACAAAGTCAGGTTCAAGCTGTAGCTGCATTCCCCTTTCCTTCCCATCACATTAGGAAACATTGAGTGATATTTTTTGCTGAAAATATTTTTTTCCCCTTCATCTTTTCAGTGAAAAAAAAAATACATTTCAAGTTATACATAAAAACAAAATCTACGAAAAATTATAAGAGAATTTGTGGGATTTATGATGACATTTCTTTTCCGCCCCGGGCTCACAACCTGTCAAGACTAAAGCTTTCTCTCAGTATTCTGATTCATGATTTTATTCCTGCTTTCTGAAGACATTGCAGGCAAGAAATACCTCTCACAGGGTTTTTTTTGTTGGTGTTGGTTGTTTTTTAAATTCAGGAACAGACATTTCGTATGCATTACTTATATATTTCCTATCAGCTGAATTTAAAATTCCCCAGTATGGAAAGGTAACACTTCTCGGCCATTTTGTTTCTAGCACTTGCAGACAGATTATCCTAGAATTAGTTTTCTCAACAATATCATTATAGCGGTTTAACTGTAGGCATTTTAAGCAAGATACCTATTTCTTAACAGGATTTTTCTCCAAACTTCTGAGAGATTTGGACAGAATTTGGTAAAAATACTAAGAAGAGTATAAGAAGATGGATTTTTAAATATTTAGGAGTGGAAAATTTTCAATTATTGTAAGGGAGAAGTTACTTTAAAAATGAAAGTTTAAGAAAATAGGGACTCGAAATTGGATACCAAATGCATAAACTACAAGACGAAGGGGACAACAGTTTTCTAAGAAGGTCCATTCTTACCTACCGTTCTTATAAAATGGCCCATTCCAGTGATCAATCCTAAAATTCTAGGAGGCTGATAATAATTAATTACTAGATAGATTTTCAGTTTTATGTTAAGCAAAAAATATATAAAACAAAACGAGTTCAACAATGAGATCTAAAATCAAACAAAAAAGGGAACGCGCAAACACATCTTTAAAGATTTCGCGGCAGAAAAATATCGCAGTTTACGTAATTTTATGTCTGAAATAATGGGTAAGTCATTTAATATTTTCATATCTTTTCTGTTTTAAGCATGTATCCCTATATAAGACTAGCTGAATACCCGTGCTTCTCTACAGAGTACATTCAAATTAAATACAGTGGACAATGTATGCAATTAATGCCCAAATATATATATATATATATATATATATATATATATATATATATATATATATATATATTCATATTAAATATAACGGTTAATGTATGCAATTAGAACCCCCCAAAATATATATTTATAAAAAAATCGTGACGAATATTTTTATAGACAAAATAATGTAGAAGAAAATATTCAAGTTAAATAGAACGGTCAATGTATGCAATTAATTTGCATGTTATAATATCCATAAAACATACTATTTTGAATTAAATTCTTAAAAAACCCCATCTCAATTAGTCTAGTGGTTAAATTTTATCTTTTACCGTATTTCAATATTTTTTGTCAATTTATTTCGTTGTTATGCACGTGACTCAAAATTAATTTAAAGTATAAAAAAAAGAAACCACGTGATCAGCATTTAATAAATTAAATTCTAAAAATTAATCTTTAAAAATTCACCAAAAATCAGAAAATGGAGGTAAAGATTCGGAAAAGATTTCATTTTAAAGGAATTTTTATAATCGTTTTCGTGATATAAATTTTATAACCCTCAGATTATTATTTTAAATGCAAACTTTAAAAAATGTTACAAAAACAGCTTAAAAATTTAATTTAAAAAAATCTAAGAAGAATTTTTCAAAACTCATTCTTAATGCACCCCTACACTATAAGAAGAATCGCCATGCAAAATTTTAGCCCTTTAGGTCCAGCGGTTTGATCTGAGCGTTATCTGTCAGTCAGTCAGTTACGGAACTGATTTATAGACGCTATCTCTATTTTTTATCTCATCTTTTTGTTTAAGCTCAACTCCCCCCCCCCCTCCTTTGCTCCAAACTCTCTCTCTGACACACAAAAACATGTTTTTAATCCCGAATGTGGATTTCGACAAAATACAAAACCCGCACACCGAATCAATATGCCTGCATAGTGTCCCTGTAACGCACAGAATTAGGAATTAGTCATAAAAGTACACACAAATATAAATAGAGAAAACTGATTTAATGCAATTATCGTTTCTCCGGAGATATGGTATGAGTCACGAATATGAGTTTAGAAGTTTCTCCTATGTTGGTTTTAGTGTTTAGTGGATACTCTCGTAAAAGAATCTACGCGATATTCTATTTTAAATGTGTGTGTGTGTGTATGTTTTATAGTAGAGTTTTATAGTAGAAGTTTTATAGTATTTGTTTACAGGCAAATAATGAGTGAACATTGCTGATCACAATTCTCTAGGCTAGACTATAAAATTTAGAAAACATAAGTTCAATGAAAATTTATATGTCTGCAGCTTTAGGGTGTACAGAAACAGCTACTTATTGATTGCTTCTCTGAATAATTCGAGCTGAAATCTTTCCGTTCGTTTCTCGCATAGTGAACAGCATCAGATCCCGAGGGTTGCTAAGAGGGTACGTTGACCGACAGTGGATATGTAAATCTTGACATGTCTACGTGGGATTGGAATTTCGAATTTGTTAACATATCTTTGATATAGAGATCACGTTTCACAGATTCATAAATTTGCATCGCAAGTTTAAAAGTTCTGCTTGCGGACTGACTACGTTAACTATCCGCGCCCACGAACGTAAGTTTGCACATCTTAAAAATAAAACTGGAATTGATAGTCAATTGTTGTGGAAATGTTTCGCGCATTTATAGTCAATAATTAAAAAGGTTTTTATTTATTTTATTTTCACCCTATCACTTCTAGCTGTATTGTATACACCTTTGTTTAATAAACTACAGCAATTTTATCGCAGTTTAAATGTTTTAAAGGATCTACATCACTCTTTACAATAGTTTCACTACCTATTTTTGGGTGCTGAGATTTTGTGTATCACGAAAATTTCAGCATTCCGTATTATAAATTCTATGTTATATTCTAATTAAACTTGTTCGTAAATATGTTGGTAAACATGATACGGTTTCTCGCCAAGCCGTTTTCTGTGCAAAATATTTGGCTTGTTTTGTGGGTTTGCCAGAAAGAACAGTGTTAATTTACACTATATTGTTCTTCGATTTGTAATGTCACATTGGCGCCATATCGCTAGAGGTTGGTGACCGTATCATGTTCTTCATATTTACCAAATGGGTAACACTGTTAAACATGATTTTACAGTGTTCAAATCATCTAATGCATCAAGAGTTTTTTTTTCATCACTATTGTTTTCTCATTCTTTTTGTCTTCAAACTTATTTTTTCACATTTACCAGCGATGACGTTCAAAGTTGACAATCACCATCAAGAATTTTTCATTTATATATAACAACAGAATCTGGAAAATTTCTTTCAATATAAGTTCAAATATCAGACATAGCTAAACTATTTAACATCACAAAACTCCCGACTTGAAATTATCTTGCAGCCAGGCATGCGAGGAAAATCCAGAGTTTTTTTATTAAAGTTTCTGCCTTGATTCCGTTTCGAAAAAGTGCTTCTCGTTTAACTGAAACCGTGTGAAATTAATCAACTCGTATATTTCATCCGAATGAAAAAAATTACATCCAGATCATGGAAAACTGAGATTGAAACTGGTATAAACACTTTTCGAGGTATCTTAACTAAAATTTATAACTCTGGACTTTTCATTAAACAATGAAAAATAACAGTAAAACCTTAAAAAAAAAAAAAGCATCTGCAGGCACGCCTTCAGGAAATTTGAGAAGGAAAATTCGATAGTGATTTGGCTGAATTGCAGATTCGGCATTCCGAATTTTTTTCCCCAATTTTTTTTTCTTTTGTACTGGGGGTGAAAGTAATCAGATTGCATAGAAACTACGTATTCAGGGGTGCGGGCGGGAGAGGAAATACAGAGGAAAGGAAATTTACAGGGAAAAAAAAAGAGACGTTGATCTCCGTTTTAGAGGTTTTCTATCATAAATGGAAAATTCGAAAATTGTATTCGGTAAAAATGGTAAGGGAGAAAAACCCATGGTGAAAAAAAGGGAAGAAGATTGTGATGTGCATTGAAAAATTCTATCCGACATTTCTGAAACTCGTCTCGTCCCTTTAATTAAAAAAAAAAAAAAAAAAAAAAAAAACCTGAAATTTATCGCGCGTCTTTTATAAAACGAGTATTTAATTAAAGGTGACTTTCAACTTTTTTTAGCTATGTATAGACCCCCTTTTTTTTCATGTCATATTCTAGCACTCTCTAGGGTAAAAAAAAATTGGAAATAGATTTGATTTAAAACACTTCTAAAAATCTGTAGAACGATAAATGGATTACAGTGTGGAGACTTTGAAATTTCATTATTACATGAAGATTGTAGAGGACGATAAATTTATATCTAGTTTATTAAACTTTTTCTTCAGTCTGTTGGGGATGTTAAAAAGATATTTCGTTAGAATATATCGTGACATTTTTTAGTTTTAATGTTGGTTTTTAGGAATATTTTTTGTACGAATTTATGCCTTTATTGCATTCTATTTATTTTAACAGTCTTTGTTGGATTTTAAGAAAGTGAGGTTTTTTACGAATAAATTCCATATTTTCCTTCTATTGGGTATTAATAATTTGTTTTTTACAATTTTATACCATTTTTACATTCATTGCTTGCTGAGGATCAGTTCATTACAAATGTATGTCATTTTTCATACTCAACCGTAGTAATATGCTGTTATTTAGAAATCACTCTTTCAACCTTTTTAATTTGTATTTTAAAATGCTTATATTACAAATTAAATTTATGATATTTTAGTGTAGTTAATAGGAACGCGTGTAATGCAGTACGATTAAAAGAAAACAAGCAGAACTTATATCCCCTCCTTCAACGGTCGATTACTGTAAAAGTCGATTTATTTTAATCTTTCCTTATTGAAACACACCCCACCTCGTAAACAAGATCCGTTTTCTAAACTTTAATTTGAATGGATTCCGAAACCTCGTCAAAAAAACTGCCAACAGTGTGTCTTAAAGACTTGCCCATCATTTCGCTAGACTTACTTTAATTTGGGCAGTGTAATACGAATGTTATGTATCAAACAACGCAACTTTCACTATTACTTGGGCTTCCAAATTTTAGCAGAAGTGTAATTTTAGAGAAATATAAGATCGCTTACTCAAATGGAAAGGGATATACTGCTGACATATATTCGCAACACGAAGGATATATTTTCTAATGATACTCTAAATGCACCTCACAGTTTTTAAACAAAAAATCCATTTATTTATTTGAAAATATTAAACTGACCAACGGCGCAACAGTCCATTATGGACCAAGTCTTGTGGTGCCCATCTCCACTTTCTTGACCACCTGACGCGGGAAAACCCAGAGTTAGTTCCCAAGCATGCTTAGTCCTCATTTTATCGATCCACTCAAGGGATGAAAGGCATGAGTCGACCTTGCCCAGTCTCTTGGTTGAACCCTGGACCTGTAGTGTGGCAACTTAAGCTTTTGACCACTACGCCACAGGGCGTCATTTGAAAATATTAGTCGATTAAATATCACAGCTATAAGTGAGCAGTTTGAGTTTGTTATAAATATCTTGTGTTATAATTTCCTATTTTCATTCAAGTAAAGGGCGCATAAAGTTGACAGAATATACTTTCTATGATTCTCAAGTTTCATCATACATCCCTTTGTTACCGCAAGTGTTCATCCGTGCTATTTCGAACTGAAAAACGTTCTGTAACCTTTTTCTACCCGGTCCGGGATTCGAACCATGCATATTTCATTATACTGAAGATTGCCCTTAATTTTCCGAGGCTATGTGAGCTAAGCCCTATTTTGGATTATTTCATTCACAAAATCGTATAAATATGCATTTACTTTCATCTTAATGCATGTACTATTTTACGAAAATAGTTAATTTTTTCCTTCAGTATGGGAATAATTTTTTATGGGAGGTCTTTTTTACTAATTTATACGGGTCTTTTTAGAATTGCTATTTATTCATCGTTTTAGCTGCTATGGAAATAAGCCGTGAGTATATGCAAAATTTATCATAGTCACAATGCTAAGAATTTTTAATGTTGCTCGGTGTTTATACATAACCACTCGTTTGCGCGAAATAAAACTTATACAGCTGTAAGAATTATATATTTCCTTTTAACACATAATCTTACGCGACAAATGTGTTTTTCATTGACAGAAATATATTATATAATGCGCCACGTTATTCCTGTATAAAAATGAAGTACCAATTTTAAAAAAAATACCGCCACTGACATTAAAAAAAACAGGTTTCATGTCGAAAATGTATTAACTGAAGTGTAGTTCAATTACTTTTCTGTTAAAATTAGGTAAAGCGAAAAGGTTAATACATTTTATATAAAGACATGAGAGATTACATTGTTTTATTTATTAAACGTTTTTGTGATATGTGACATCTCAAAAGCTCAGCTAGAGCTTAGTACCTTCTCAACAGAATCAAAGGATTACGATGATTAATGTACGAAAGAGAAATCCAATTTAAAGAAGGATTTGAAGCTCTAAAATTTTTTACATTGAATGAAAATGGTTTCTTTGTAGGAAGGAAATGCTTATAAATGACGGAACAGTAAAGGATGCTTATATATATATATATATATATATATATATATATATATATATATATATATATATACACAGTTACCACCGCTTATAGTGATCAGTGGTTATATCAATCAACCGTTTATAAGAATCAATATCGCAAAAACAAAAACAAATGTATTATTTCCATGTTAAAATTTCCGCTTTAAAGAATCAATCCACCGGTTATAAGAATCAGTTTGCAATCTTCGCCTTCCTTTCATTTTTCCAAAAAATGCCACTTGAACTCTCAAAAGGTACGAAATTCTCTCTTAAGTTTTTGAAAAGAAAGATTGATAAAACTTTGGGGTGGGAAACAGTCGTAAAATACATTCCTTTAGACATAACATAAGAGTTTCTTCTTATGCGTTTTTGCTAAACACTGTCTTATTAGCTTTACCCATGGGCATCTAACCCGCCCGGGTCCGATTTCGCTTTTCTCCAGACAGGCACTCCTTTTTTCTCACCACTTACTTCCTAGTTGCGGATTTCTGGACCCTGAAACACATAAATCTTCCGCGAAGTGTCCACCATCACTTACGCAAACGGGACAGTGGATTCAGCACTTCAAACCGTGAAACGTAAACGGATCCATTTTGCTGAACCAGATGAACCAGATGCTGAATCAAATGTTTCACGGTTTGATTCAGAATCAAACCGTGAAACGTAAGCTATAAACTGAATCTTCGTCTGAGACTGTAATAAGCGTACGTCGCTAGTATTCACTTTAGTTTTCTAACAAAATTGCCAGTTAGTGTTAGAACTTTTTGATAGTCGAATTCAAATATGATAAAAACAAGGAAAACTCTTAGTTTTTCTGAAAAACAGAACTTGTTAATTAGATATGATGCTCTTCCAAAGTGTAGTCAAAGAGAAGCTGCCTCTTGTTGATTTTATAATCATGTGTTGTTAATGGTGAGTTTTATGTTATAGATTAGTCATCAATTCTTATTTAATTGAGAAATATCGTACTAAGGCACACATATGTAAGTGAGAGAGATTAATGTATAATTTTATACTAATCTGTATTACCTCATATCCTTCATAGCGTTATAATTTATACCGATAAGTTAAATTTTCTTCCGATGGGTAGATTGAGCCCTGAAAAATTAACATGATCTTCTGATACATTTCCCCCTTGGTCCGTACCTCTAACCTGTTTAAGTCACTCTTTACAGCACATATCGTTGGTAAATTTGCTACCCTCTTTTTCCAAATTGCGTTCGGTGTATGTCAAACGAAAAATTGGTAGGCCTGCAGTTTAGGGTGCCCCTGGTTTTTTGGGCGCCAATAGTGCCAACGTGCAATTTAAGTTGGCGGCGATAAACATCCATCGTGATATATGCGTCACGATATAATCACATGACAAACACGTCAGAAATTTGCAGGAGTAACAACAGTGGCTCACGCGTGAGAAAACTCGCACACTTGGCGTTTATTAAAACAGAGAAAGAACGAAATTCCGGGGGCACCCTTTACTTCGGGGAGCCCCTTGTTTTTTTTGACGATAAACATCCATAAAAGCAATGCAAATGCAATAAAAATCATAAACTATGAGTATTAAAATAGTAAAAAACACAATATAGAAAAATTTTATACACAATTGCATTGTACCAAATTTTTACATTTGCAAACGTATGGAGTACATTTTTTTAAATTAAGAAAAAAATTCTGAAACTTAAAACAGATAATATGGTGTAGAGTATTGCATTTCAACCTCTCCGTTAACAAAAGAAATTCTTCTATCTCGGCCTGAGATAAACATCCATAAAAGCAATGCAAATGCAATAAAAATCATAAACTATGAGTATTAAAATAGTAAAAAACACAATATAGAAAAATTTTATACACAATTGCATTGTACCAAATTTTTACATTTGCAAACGTATGGAGTACATTTTTTTAAATTAAGAAAAAAATTCTGAAACTTAAAACAGATAATATGGTGTAGAGTATTGCATTTCAACCTCTCCGTTAACAAAAGAAATTCTTCTATCTCGGCCTGAGACCCATCAAAAGATTTCCGACTTGGGTGGCAATATGCTGACGGCAATTTTCCTTTTGTTCATCCGATAGACTTGTTCCACAGGACCTTAGGGGACGTGGTCATTTTTCTTGATTTAGTCATCGCCACCGGGTGACGCCGCTGATATTAATTATAAATGACAGGAGACCCCCAGGTGCTTTCATTCATGAACTATCAATTGTTAAGAAGCATCCTGGAGGCGTCGCGTGCCTAAACAAAAGGACTCGTGCCTTTCGCATTTTACCGAAGCGGCCCTTTGAGACTCTTTGAAGTGGCTTGGAGGACAAACTAAAAAGGCGGCCGCTTTAGACCCGGGGAAAATATTTCATTATCGCCCCAGGAAACCCATTTCCGTTGCTCACTTGTTCTAGATCGTTCGACTTTCTGGAGAGTGATGCAATATCCGGTGGAGGTCTTCTATAAAAAGAGAATGGACCCCTCAGTCGTGGCTTGCGTCTTTTTAGTTCCTGACACGTAGCGGATCCAGTTCTAAGAGCAGCCGGGTTTGCCGCCCTTACCGGTTCAGAGTCCCTTGTGACTGTTTGCAGCGACGATCTAGTTCCTGCAGGAGTAAACATACTCCACTAATTTGTCGGAGACCAGTCTTCGTGGAAGGAGCCTTTGCTACCTTATTTTCCAGTGAGGAGTCCTTTCTCCTTAATTTAATATTTTCATCGCTACCGGGTGTGTGCAGTGGTCACCGCCGTTGATATTATTGGGGAGCCCTTTCCCGTCAGGAGAAGTGCCGTTTTTCATCATTGAAGCAGAGCCAGTTCTGCTAGCTTAGCGGACTTCTGTGTTCTTACTCCGCCCCACGCCGATTAAATCGAGTGTGATCACTTAAGTTACGAAGTTCATCTTACATCTGTGCAGTGTACATATCTCATCATCATCAATTTTATTAATAAATTGCATTTGTTTTGTTTATGAAATGAGTAATGTATACCTGGTGTGTTTAAATCATCTTCTGGTTGACACTACGAACCTCAGTTCGCTACAATGGGTACTTACTTTAGGCAGAACTAGCTTTGTTCGAAGACAGCGGTATAAATAAATATTTAGCACAATGAAGTCAATAAAGTAGACGAAGCAAAAAAGAAATAAATTAGAAGAGACAAATTAGAAGCTTTCCATTCATAGCTAGGTAGAATTTTGTAAAAATGCTCTTCGGGATGTTCCTTGTTTTTTGGCGCCAATAGTGCAAATGTGCCATTTGAGATTGCGGCGATAAACGTCCATCGTGATATGTGCATCACAAAATAATCACATGACAAACATGTCAGAAATTTGCAGGAGTAACAACATTAGCGCACGAGTGAGAAAACTTGACTCGTGCGACCAAATTCCGGGGCACTATTGGCGCCAAAAAACCAAGGGACACCCCAAACTGCAGTCTTACCGAAAAATTTACCTTCTTTTAAATTACGAGAATTCCGTCCAGGGATTTCATTGGCTATTAACCAAAGTGCGCGGCGGGCTGAAGTTAGGAAGAGAAAAAAAAATTGATGCTGGTAGAACTGCCTACTTCCGAAAGGTTTCTGATACGAAACAATGGATTTGGGTACAAAAAATTGTCTGCTTGCGTCATTTATTGAGAGAATTTTGGCACAGATGGGAACCCAAGTTGACCAGGTTCTAGATTTCACAGCAGCAAAGAGTTTCACTGTACAGAGAAGGTGGAACTTACCAGTTACAAATTGCTAAGGGGAAAAGAGGGAAATTAAAAGGTACTGCTGTGCAAGAAAGGAAATTCAATATATTCATAGATATCACTTTACGTTCTTTCTCCCAGCCCTAGAATTTGGACGAAACAGGAGAAATGAATAAATTGGGTTGAATATATTTAAATATAACTATAATACGAAGAATATTGTTTTGCCTGAAACTTAGAAACTTTTGTATGCTTTACATCACATTTGAAGGTATATACAAATTTAACAATTCAGACAAAATGGTGTTAATTTTGATCTCTTACGATTTTCATACAATGTACATCATTTCCTGTGGAACTTTTTTAAACATAAAACACGTGTTCAGACTAGCTTTAGAACTGAAAATATTGGCATTTTTAGGGAATTTATCACGACATACATCTTTCGTCACCTGATTGCAAGAACTAGGTAACTCGATTCTTCAAGTTCTTGAAGATCTCAAATGTCTACTTCTTGCAGTGAAAAAATACTCGTCTTTCTGTTTGTCTAATTATACACTAGCCAACAGATGGCATTAGGTTAGCAGCAAAGTGAGTTGTCTAGTTATTGCATTCAATTCTTATGTAATTGAGCTATAAATAGCGAGATATCTCAAAAATGTTTTTTTGGAGTTACCTAGTTTTTGCTCTCAGGTGTGACGTTATGATTTCAGACTATTCAGCTGATGATGACACTCAGAACAATACATTTTATTGGTCGTTAACCTATGCACCCCTCAAAAGCTCAACTGTTAAAAAAATATTACAATACGAACTTTTGTGCCCATATGTAAAAAGTATTAAGATGAAAATTTTTGCTTTTTGGACAATTTTTTAAACTGAATTTGTTAGTTTATTTACATCAAAATTTTCTAATTATATCTTTCTGGATTAACATAATTTTATTTAAAATCATCAATATAAAGTGTAATTGTATATATCTCTATCGGAAGCATTAAAATAATAGACTGCATAAAAAACAAATACGCTACTTTTTTTAAATAAAAAGCGTTTAATCCCAATAAGCAAAAACTACTTCATCAAGCCATACATACATATCTAAATCTATACGCAAGAAGAAATAAGTTTGAATAAAATTAACACCAACAAAGACAAATTTTCTTTAAATATGTAAATTTATAAAATATGCACCCTGGGGTTTATGGCTTAAACTCTCATGCTCCCTACCCCTCAAAAATAAAAAAAAAGACATATATTATTCAGCCGTAAAAAAATAACGGCTTTTTAATGCTTTAGAATAGAAACGGCGTTTTTTCAGAAGCTCCTAAAACAATTGTGATAATTAAGACCTTTTAAGGATTTTTTAAAACCCCGCGAGACTATATGAGAGCGTATTCTTTAACTAAGACATATGAGCTAGTTTTCTTTACTAAGTACTTAATACCGTTATTTTTTTAAAAAATTATGTCTTTTTATTCAGTGTTTAAAACGGAGTCTTAAGATTTTCATTTAACAACCAATCGTACCATGACATAAAAATCTCTTGTAACAGAATACTTCCATGCAATTTCCGACAATAGCTTTTTTTAAAAACTTGCTGACGTTGTTTTTAAGCATATCCTAACATTATTGATAAATTCCTCGTTAGGATTAACATACTTTTTGTTCTTTTTATTGTTATTTTCTATTCAAGCGATATTTTCATTTATTTTACGATTTCTGAGCTATTTTTCATCGTTTCCCATTAACTTCGCCGTATTCAGACCATTTTTCATCGTTTTATTACAGAAAAGGGTGACAATGGTTTTCCGGTGGGGGAGAAAAATGGCACATTCACTATACACACTAAATAATGTCGCAGTAAAAAAAATATAATATAACAATAATCTGGACATTTTCGAGATTCTCTTTTGTACGTATTGACAACAAAATACATCGATTTCGATGAAATTCTATTTTGTGTCGGTACCAAATATGGCATTTGTTAAAGTTTTCGCGTACATGACGACAAAATTCATTGATTCCGATGAACGAGTTTGTAATACTTAAACTGAAAATAAATGACGCGGTGGCCCAGTTGGCAAAGGCTGCGAGTCAGTGATCTAAACGTCTCTGGCTCGATGCCGGTCGCTGACGAATCCACCGCCGTGTACGCTGATGGCGGCTGGTGCACGGAAAATATGTCGTGGCTGTAATGTCCTCCAAGTACTCAAAATTTACTTCTGCGGTGCGGGGTCAAGTATACCGGTCTTGTCACTTGACTCGGTTCAAAATTACGAGACCGGTCCTTTAACCAAGCCGGATTCGGACCCTTGTTGTGCTATTCAAAACCGGAGCCACACCATCCTGCCCAATAACCTTTATGGACTTGATCTGATAAACTGTCGGTCAAGGGGCATACGTCACAACAACGAATTGAAAATAACGCTTCTAAAAATTCACAAACATGCACAGAGGGTGACAATGCATTGACACGCAATGTGAGACGGGGTTACTCTGCAAATATATATACATTAACATACCAAGCAGCCCTGGACTGCAAATTTTGTACCATACACACACACACACACACACCAAAAAAAAAAAAAAAGTTGGTGGGTGAACCCACTTCTCTAAGTTCAAATCCACTGCATAGGGGAACTCCCTTTGGTGAGTCGTACAATCCATGTAGAGAAGTAGGTTCTAGAACCCAGATCCCGAATTCTACAAAATTTTTCAACAACTTGGATGTGAAAGGTTCTCTTTTGAATGTAAGTATTTCTAGATAAAGAAAATAATTTCTATGTTAAGAACAATTGTCATCAGGTAAAAATTAATTATAGACAAAAAATTAACGAAAATTCTTTTCTTTTATTCCAAATTTATTTCGTCTAAAAATTTTAATATTTTTTCCAAAAATTCAATTCCTTCCTTTTAAAAAAATAATGGATAAAATTTTAAGTACATCCCAAAATTTTCGTTCCAAATACTACGTTCCGAATGAACTACATTTCATCCTTTCAAGTTCATGATATTTACGTTCTAATACTTAAAATTGGTTCTTCTGCTCAGTAAACTCACGGCAGAAAACTCATGACATGAGTTATTTAACACACTTGTTTTCGATAACTCAATTGTGTTAACCCAGAAGTATTTTAACTCACATCCGCCTTCAAAAACATGGGTAGTGGGTTCCTTAACCCATCTCTCACAATAACGCAAGGCAAGTGGGTTCTACAAACCGCTTATTCCAGCGAGTGACCGTCTTTTTTTTCTTCTTCTGCGTACTTCATGATAGGCGATGGTACTTTCTGGATGGACTGGATGACTGTACCTTATAAGTCCCTAGCAAAATTTTATTATTGGAATTCCTTACCCTCCAGCGTACTCATTGGCTGTGCCTTGCTAAAGGGAGCCCATAACAAAGGCCAAACCTTGGTCTAAGACTGCCTGTTACGCTGAAGCCAAGAGTGATGTCGCCCACCCTCATAGAAGAGAGCTGGATTATTTTGTTGCAACGGGCAAATCACAAAGACTGATATGATACCAGATAAATGAGATAACAGAATTTAGGATAGATGTACTCTCAAGGGCTCAAATAATTTGAAAGTAAAAGCTCCAAAAGAAGGTTCGAGACAAAAATTCACAATAGAACACTTATTATTTCATGGGTAGTTTATAGAGTTTCTTAGCTAAAATAACAGAAACCGCAAGTTTCTGCGAAGAATGTATCCGTGAGTGGTACGCTTCTGTACACGTGTGCTTAAAACCTATTTATTTTGGGATGGAATTGCTCATGATTATCCGCCTTGAAAAGATAATCTAAAATTCTTTGCCAGGTATCTCCAGTGAATTTTTATACAACGTTCCCTTTTCCCGTTTTCATTAACTGTCAGAAAATGTTTTCCCTAAGACAAAAATATCCCGGAAAAAAAAGGATTTTTTCCTTTAAAATAATTAAAGATTTTATTCATAAACTTTTTATAAATCCTGAAGAATTATTATTTTGAAACATACTTATCCGCAAAAGTAAAAAAAAAAGTATGCAAATGGAGCTATTGGTTCAGTAAATACATCAAACTAAACGTGCTTTTAATACACGCAAAAATTAAGAATTTTGAATTCTAAATTGCCGGACGAAATGACTTTAAATATTTCCAGTACCTCTTGCCGAATGAAATCGCCTGCCGGTGCTGTTAGCTTTGTTGGAGATTCGATATGAAGTCATTCCTGTTAAAGATATTCATCGATGTTTTGGGCATATTAATGGTCATGAATCTTGGACAAGGTTGGGGATTTTGGGGATACTTTTATTCTAAGTATTATTTGCTCACGATAAGCTTTCATTGTTCCGTGTAAATCTAGAAATGTTTCCGGGAAATACATATTCAGACACACCATAGGGGGCGTCCATTAATTACGTGAGGCTTTTAGGGGGGGGGGGGTCGAGCCGAATCTCACCCAGTCTCACGTGGGGGAGAGGGGGGGGGGTCTCGGCAAATATCACGTAATTTTTTTCCGCAAGAAACAGTGTAAAATTGTGAGAAAACTGGGTTATATTAAGTAAAACATGTTTCTACACTAAAATATGGATAAATCCTACACAATAGTTCCAGTAGTCACTCTTGAGACCACACATGAGTCCCCGTGGACTGAATTAGAATGAATATTCTTTTACGAATTTTAGTAGTTCCTATTTAAGTATTTTATTGTTCGATTTTCTCACTGTGATTCTAGACTAGGGGTTGGCCATTTTATCATAACAACTCCATATTAGGTGAACCAACATTAGGGTACAGCACAGGAACTACCATGCTTTATCAGGGATGCCAGTCCGAGCCCAATCTTTGGAACCCCATCACGACGCTAACCACTACACAATGGCAGCGGACCGGAATAAATATGCTTTATCATTATAAAATTCCTCCACTAAAGTAAATAAGACATACGATACAAATTAAATAAATTTCAGAAATTTCTACCTGCGTCCAATAAATTACAGTTATAATTTGAGATACTTTTTTCTTTTCCTTTATGGAGACGTTGTAGAAAATTACGGAAATTAAGTACAAAATTCTATAAACCTTTAACTATACTCTAAAGAAAGAAACGATTTTAGATATAAATGCCGATGGTAGTTCTTCCTGTTATAACCTTTAAAATATATAAAGCTTTTCGGCAAAAAAGTGGTTAAGATTTAGAAGGAAACTCTTTTAACGATTATCCGGAAAGCTTAGCAGTTAATTTTATACTTGAGTTCACAACAGTTTGTTTTTGCTTTAGAGTGGTTTTTAAATCCGAAGTACTTACGCTTAAAAGATCAAGAAACATGATATAAGTTATTCGTTACAGTCGGTTTAAAAAGTTTGTTTCTCTTGTTAAGTATTTAAAAATATTTTGTGGAGTCGTAGCATTAAATAATATGGATTTATCTGCAAGTTGGCTTGTTTGGGGTACTTCTTAAAAGGGAAGAATTCCCAAGTAAATAGCAAATGATACCGTGTTCTCTGACCAATAAATATAAATTGAGTCTACTTATTTTAATGAAACTTTTCCGACCGACCTTATCCCCCCTCCCAAGTTTAAAAAAAAATTATAATAAAGAACGACGAAAAATGTTACAAAAAATTTTTATTTCGCGTGACGTACTAAAAAAAGTATATTATTTTTTGCATCATAATTATTAAAAAATGTCATTTCTCAGCAACCAAAATGTATCCTCATAATTTTTTTTTATTGTCACTCAAGATTTTAGAGTCTGTTCATTTCAACTTTTTTTAATTACAGTGCAGTTATAGTTTTAAAATAAATTTCCTTCTTGAGAATGAAGTTAAAATTTGATATTTTTTCAATGCTGAGCGATCTATGTTGAATTTTTTTTTCATTTTCAAGATAATCTATATGTTTCTTATTTTTACTTTAAAAAATGCAAAAAATAAATTTTAGCCATAATAGCGTATGCTTTAGACCGCAGTTTATTTTTTCGTTTACCCCGATTTCAAATTAGATTAATATGAAATATACTTTTGGAATATATATATATATATATATATATATATATATGTATGTACAAAGTGACAAAAAAACAACAAATAGCATTCGTGGCCATGCGCTAAAGCAGCCAATAGCGCCCTTTACACATATGCTCATTCGCGAGTGCTTGGAGCGTGCGCGCAATCCCGTACGCTCCAAGCACTCGCGAAAGAACATACGTGTAAAAGGCGCTATTAACCACAAAGCACGAATACAACATTTATCTAAAGTTTGCAAATACTATAGCCATATGCATAACGCAGCCTAGCAACTAACACAAAGAACAAAAACAAAGGTTTATTAGCACCCAAAGATAGAAATATAGGTGAATCAACACCCAAAAGACAAAATGTTAAGCAATTAGACTGAAAAAAATCATCTGTCTTAGCTTGGCTCATCAGCCGTTGGTAAAGCAAAGAAACATAATCAAACGTAATCGAACACAAGTGGTTTCGCCATGGTGTCATATTGAAAAAAAAACGTTTATAATTAATATGGATGAATCAAATAACAAAAAAACTGAAAGAATTTTTTTATGCCTATGATTGGTTTATTTCCGTCTCAGCGCCATCTTTCCTTTTACACTTCCTCTATCGGACTCCTATGGGAACAAGTCCTTAGTCGGGATTCGAAATCTAGACCCACATGGTTGTAGGGTGCTTCGCTACCCACTCTTTAAGATTATTCAAATCGTTTTCAAATAATAATATAATGCTTTCGACAATGAGAAATCATAATGCAGTACTCAGGAGCAAAAATTGATTTTGGAGCCGTGTTCCACTGGAAATTCACCTTGCTAGTGCTTTTTCCGAAGGATTTTTTTTATTGAGTTAAGTTTACAAATAATTACAAGATAAAAAGAACTTTTTATATGCCATGTTTTAAAATTTTCTGTTGAATCATATAAATAATTCTATGTATTAATAAATACTTTAAAAAATTTTTTTTGATGAACTATCCCATCAACTTGAAAGAAAATGAAGTTAACTGGAAGTTAACTTGCGTTTAACTTTTCTTTCCCGTCCCGACCAATAGATGGCTGCATTAGTCTACAAAACAAAATTAACTGAAAATAATTGAAAATGAATTTAATTTAGCTTAAAGATAGCTAAAAGTATTAATATAATGCATTGTCATCGTGCTCTGAGCTATTCTGAAAGTTTCAAATGTCTAGCTAGTCGGGAAGTTAGTTAAAAATCGATTTACAATCGATTTGTACGAGACAAACACTCAAACAAGAAAGCGAGTTAAGAAAAACATGTAAATAAAATGATAGTTATGACTCAGACCAAGATTTAAAAAAAAAATGATTGGTTTACTTATTACCAATTTTTTTCGTTCTTAACCTAAGGCTGGTCGTAGATTGAATAAAGTTATGGCAAGTTGTTGCACATATTTGCCCAGATTGCTGGGTGGGTCCGATTCCTAATCCAATCATAATTTGTTTTTATTTAGAGAAAAATATAAATGAGTCTGATGGGAGATTTATATAGTGTGTCCGAAAAATAATAGTGGGTTTTAAATGATTTTAGCTTTGGAATAAAGCATTGTAGAAAGATTAATTATATATGTTAAATTGAAGAGAAAATCTCCATGTTCCTTACCTGTTCATCAGACTTCGATGTGGACTTCCTTAATTGGCCTGCAAACGTCAAGACGATATTCAGTCTCCTCCCATACACGGTAGAGAACAGCCGGCGTGACAGATGAAAGAACTTCAGTGATCTTTTCTTTTAAATGTTCCAAATTTCGAATTTGAAGGGAATATACTTGTTTTTTTACATAACCCCAAAAATAGAAACACATAAACTTGGAGCGTTTCTCTTTCATTTAACGTATGACTCACTAAAGTCTGCAGCATGATTGGTTTCATAGCTATAACCATTTGAAACCCCACTATTACTTTACGAACACACTGTATATAATACCTTACGATAAATAGGGCCGTACTACTTTCATTTATTTCTTCACTTACAAAGTACTCTCTTTCGCAGATTTCTGAAATCATAAATGTGTATCATATACTACTAATCAGATTTTCAGTTGAGGAGAGATGCTCTAAAAGAAGGCACGGACTTCTGTTAGAATTGGCAATTTCTAAATCAGAGCTCTGGAATGGTGACAACAAGTTATTAACATAATAGAGTTGGGAAACTCCTTTTGACTTATCTATGTTAGTTGAATTTTTTTTCTATCGATATCGTTATGCAGGACAGTGACGAGCCATCTATCGTATTTTAACAAACAAATACCAAAAAAGTAATTTTTTCATACTTATAAAAAAAAATCTGTGACATTGTCGCCACTGTAAATTCTAACGATAGCTGTTTTGTAGCGATCTTTTATTCTCCAACGCCTTGGACGCGGTCCATATTTGCCTCCGTGAAAAGTAATGTATTTTCCTCGAGTGTTTGGTTTCAACATAGCTTCAGACTCCCTTATCTAAGCTCCATCACTGCGGACAACTAATGGCCCCCATAAGAAACATTTTTCTTCCAAAAAATGCCACGCTTTTCTTTCTTTTTTTTTCATAAAAGGGAAAAAATAGTCCGTCCTCATTTTACACGCGCGTTAATACTCCTGAGGAGAGCCTCGAAGTGTGTTTGTTTTTTGCTTGTCTTAGATAACCCGCGTAATATACCGTTTGTCGCGTTTTCCCGTCGTCTGGCGTGAAGCCACGTCCTTTCCATCAATTATTTGGACGGTGATCCAAGAAATTTACTCCCGGAGACTTCGAGCTATGGCAATAAATCAGCCCGAATGGGAGGTTCACGTCAAGTTATTGGAGGTTATGAATACGTCAGCCGAGACTCATTGTCCTATTAACATGCGAATGTTCTGCCACACTGATGTGCTGATGAAAAATGCGAAAAAATAACCCCACGATAGAAATGTAAAAACTGATTTTTTTTTTTTTTTTTTTTTTTTTTTTGTAATATACGAATTAAGTTTAGAATTAAAGTTATTCGAAAGTATGAGAGAGTTTTCAAGTACTGATTTGTTTCTCCTAAATATCCACACACACACACATATATATATATATATATATATATATGTGTGTGTGTGTGTGTGTGTATGTAACAGCACGGGTTGCCGCGAGGGAGCAAGGTGTTGATTGCCGGCCGTGAGTCACAGAAATGATCTAGTTCGTTATAGTCAACGTAAATCAGTTCCCGCGCTGGAAGTCGTGGCGTAGTCAGTAACTCGATCTGTTATATAAGATTGGCCTGGGTAGTTATATAAGGTAGTTACCTGTTATATAAGGTAGGCCTGTTACATAAGATTTGGCGCCCACGAGACTGGGGGTTAAAAGAGATAATATATTGATTACCTATTATTGCTCTTAGATTACGCTCAAATCCTTTGTTCTTAAAACGAAATCGAAATTTGCTTGCTTACGCCTAAGTAATTTTAAAGGAAAATGAAAAGAATTTGGAAATTAAAAAAGGTTTTTGTTTTGTATGTTATAGTATATATATATATATATATATATATATATATCAAAGGACGATTGAGACATGCAAACATGACTTTCATATTTAAGTTACATGGCTCAATCGGTCCGTGTTGTTTTTGGCTATAATTAATCGAACTTTTCGATTTTGCATCGGATATAGAAGAATATTGAACGGTTTAGACAAGTTACAATTTTTTTTATATTATAATTTTATCCACCCATTTGTCTATGAAAATAATGCTGTAAATTCACATTTTGATTTAAACATTTTAATAGGCTTTTATAAATAAAATAATACATATTATTTTTTAATCAAATAGTTATTATTTTCAATGGTATGCATATATATATTTCAGCATAGTTGTGTAATAGGCATTTATATATTTCACAACATTTTATCTTATTTTTATCTGAGGTTTAGTGTAAGTTACTTCATTAAAAATTAATTTTTGAAGTGTTTCAAATCTTAGTCTCTACGTTTCTTTTGTATTTATTTCATAACATATACCCTTTTAATAATTATTGCAGCACTATTGAAACTATTAATAACACCACAACAAATATCATTGGCATATGATCTGCATCTGTTATTTACTCTCCGTCATATCACACTTAATCTGTAGTCGCCGAGCATAAATCGAACTCTGTAGGAGTCATTGATTTCAGCATTCCACCTGAGTCCTCCTCCTAGCTGATCAATGCGAAACATTGATTAGCTAAGACTGATTAGCGACTAGAAACCCTTTTCTTTCAAAAACAATCAAACCTGTTTCTGTCTGTATCTAGTTCCTCTCTATCAATGAATATATAAATAAAAGTTATTTCTACCGTTTTCTTTCACATATTATTACCTTGGAAGAAACCGTATTTCCTGTGATAGATAATTCGCACAATGCTAACTGTCACTTTTTCCGCATGGTGACCTTTCGTATAAAAAAAAACATTCTTTCATCTGTTATGTAGGCGCCGATGCAAAGAACGTTATTCAGGAAACTACTATAGACAATAAGTATGCTCACATTGGAGTTACGCATTAAATGATGACAGAATTTGTGTATGTGAAGTGCAGAATGGGTAATTAATACATATATATATATATATATATATATATATATATCTTACTGTTAACAGCTGAAGGTAAACAAATGTTAGTTTGTCAGTCAGCAGACACGGGGACGGGCTAATCTCGCGAACGAGCATAGCAGGATATCGCGACTGGTACCGATATACGCGGACGGCCGAGACGCGTGCACTGATGCTATCCTCAACTTTCAAAACTTTAAGCTTTTTTAATTATTCATTTAAAACCGCCGAACTCAATGGAAGAGGAGAGCTGAAACAGCTGACATTCCGGGTGGGCCAGCTCCTTTCCGTTTCGCAAATTTCCACTATTTTCATGCATGCAAAATTCAACTTTTCCGTCCTCCAATCGACAATTTTTTTATTTCCATGTGTTTTACAACTCATCATCTTTAAGGATACACACATTTTTATAAATTTAAAAATGTTTTTCATTGCAAACGAAGCTTTTTCCCCAAAGCAGTTTTCCGAATTTCATGATATCGACAAATTTGATGGACAAATATTTGGGTTTTCTGAACCTATTAAGGCCAATTTTACGATTTATCGGCATTTTCTAGATGTTCAGCTTCCAAAATATACCAAATACATTTAATAAAAAAATGTTATCATTCTAAAAAAGCGCACTTACAAAACTCTTACAAAACTTTTTTAATTATTCATTTAAAACCGCCGAACTCAATGGAAGAGGAGAGCTGAAACAGCTGACATTCCGGGTGGGCCAGCTCCTTTCCGTTTCGCAAATTTCCACTATTTTCATGCATGCAAAATTCAACTTTTCCGTCCTCCAATCGACAATTTTTTTATTTCCATGTGTTTTACAACTCATCATCTTTAAGGATACACACATTTTTATAAATTTAAAAATGTTTTTCATTGCAAACGAAGCTTTTTCCCCAAAGCAGTTTTCCGAATTTCATGATATCGACAATTTTGATGGACAAATATTTGGGTTTTCTGAACCTATTAAGGCCAATTTTACGATTTATCGGCATTTTCTAGATGTTCAGCTTCCAAAATATACCAAATACATTTAATAAAAAAATGTTATCATTCTAAAAAAGCGCACTTACAAAACTCTTACAAAACTTTTTTAATTATTCATTTAAAACCGCCGAACTCAATGGAAGAGGAGAGCTGAAACAGCTGACATTCCGGGTGGGCCAGCTCCTTTCCGTTTCGCAAATTTCCACTATTTTCATGCATGCAAAATTCAACTTTTCCGTCCTCCAATCGACAATTTTTTTATTTCCATGTGTTTTACAACTCATCATCTTTAAGGATACACACATTTTTATAAATTTAAAAATGTTTTTCATTGCAAACGAAGCTTTTTCCCCAAAGCAGTTTTCCGAATTTCATGATATCGACAATTTTGATGGACAAATATTTGGGTTTTCTGAACCTATTAAGGCCAATTTTACGATTTATCGGCATTTTCTAGATGTTCAGCTTCCAAAATATACCAAATACATTTAATAAAAAAATGTTATCATTCTAAAAAAGCGCACTTACAAAACTCTTACAAAACTTTTTTAATTATTCATTTAAAACCGCCGAACTCAATGGAAGAGGAGAGCTGAAACAGCTGACATTCCGGGTGGGCCAGCTCCTTTCCGTTTCGCAAATTTCCACTATTTTCATGCATGCAAAATTCAACTTTTCCGTCCTCCAATCGACAATTTTTTTATTTCCATGTGTTTTACAACTCATCATCTTTAAGGATACACACATTTTTATAAATTTAAAAATGTTTTTCATTGCAAACGAAGCTTTTTCCCCAAAGCAGTTTTCCGAATTTCATGATATCGACAATTTTGATGGACAAATATTTGGGTTTTCTGAACCTATTAAGGCCAATTTTACGATTTATCGGCATTTTCTAGATGTTCAGCTTCCAAAATATACCAAATACATTTAATAAAAAAATGTTATCATTCTAAAAAAGCGCACTTACAAAACTCTTACAAAACTTTTTTAATTATTCATTTAAAACCGCCGAACTCAATGGAAGAGGAGAGCTGAAACAGCTGACATTCCGGGTGGGCCAGCTCCTTTCCGTTTCGCAAATTTCCACTATTTTCATGCATGCAAAATTCAACTTTTCCGTCCTCCAATCGACAATTTTTTTATTTCCATGTGTTTTACAACTCATCATCTTTAAGGATACACACATTTTTATAAATTTAAAAATGTTTTTCATTGCAAACGAAGCTTTTTCCCCAAAGCAGTTTTCCGAATTTCATGATATCGACAATTTTGATGGACAAATATTTGGGTTTTCTGAACCTATTAAGGCCAATTTTACGATTTATCGGCATTTTCTAGATGTTCAGCTTCCAAAATATACCAAATACATTTAATAAAAAAATGTTATCATTCTAAAAAAGCGCACTTACAAAACTCTTACAAAACTTTTTTAATTATTCATTTAAAACCGCCGAACTCAATGGAAGAGGAGAGCTGAAACAGCTGACATTCCGGGTGGGCCAGCTCCTTTCCGTTTCGCAAATTTCCACTATTTTCATGCATGCAAAATTCAACTTTTCCGTCCTCCAATCGACAATTTTTTTATTTCCATGTGTTTTACAACTCATCATCTTTAAGGATACACACATTTTTATAAATTTAAAAATGTTTTTCATTGCAAACGAAGCTTTTTCCCCAAAGCAGTTTTCCGAATTTCATGATATCGACAAATTTGATGGACAAATATTTGGGTTTTCTGAACCTATTAAGGCCAATTTTACGATTTATCGGCATTTTCTAGATGTTCAGCTTCCAAAATATACCAAATACATTTAATAAAAAAATGTTATCATTCTAAAAAAGCGCACTTACAAAACTCTTACAAAACTTTTTTAATTATTCATTTAAAACCGCCGAACTCAATGGAAGAGGAGAGCTGAAACAGCTGACATTCCGGGTGGGCCAGCTCCTTTCCGTTTCGCAAATTTCCACTATTTTCATGCATGCAAAATTCAACTTTTCCGTCCTCCAATCGACAATTTTTTTATTTCCATGTGTTTTACAACTCATCATCTTTAAGGATACACACATTTTTATAAATTTAAAAATGTTTTTCATTGCAAACGAAGCTTTTTCCCCAAAGCAGTTTTCCGAATTTCATGATATCGACAATTTTGATGGACAAATATTTGGGTTTTCTGAACCTATTAAGGCCAATTTTACGATTTATCGGCATTTTCTAGATGTTCAGCTTCCAAAATATACCAAATACATTTAATAAAAAAATGTTATCATTCTAAAAAAGCGCACTTACAAAACTCTTACAAAACTTTTTTAATTATTCATTTAAAACCGCCGAACTCAATGGAAGAGGAGAGCTGAAACAGCTGACATTCCGGGTGGGCCAGCTCCTTTCCGTTTCGCAAATTTCCACTATTTTCATGCATGCAAAATTCAACTTTTCCGTCCTCCAATCGACAATTTTTTTATTTCCATGTGTTTTACAACTCATCATCTTTAAGGATACACACATTTTTATAAATTTAAAAATGTTTTTCATTGCAAACGAAGCTTTTTCCCCAAAGCAGTTTTCCGAATTTCATGATATCGACAATTTTGATGGACAAATATTTGGGTTTTCTGAACCTATTAAGGCCAATTTTACGATTTATCGGCATTTTCTAGATGTTCAGCTTCCAAAATATACCAAATACATTTAATAAAAAAATGTTATCATTCTAAAAAAGCGCACTTACAAAACTCTTACAAAACTTTTTTAATTATTCATTTAAAACCGCCGAACTCAATGGAAGAGGAGAGCTGAAACAGCTGACATTCCGGGTGGGCCAGCTCCTTTCCGTTTCGCAAATTTCCACTATTTTCATGCATGCAAAATTCAACTTTTCCGTCCTCCAATCGACAATTTTTTTATTTCCATGTGTTTTACAACTCATCATCTTTAAGGATACACACATTTTTATAAATTTAAAAATGTTTTTCATTGCAAACGAAGCTTTTTCCCCAAAGCAGTTTTCCGAATTTCATGATATCGACAATTTTGATGGACAAATATTTGGGTTTTCTGAACCTATTAAGGCCAATTTTACGATTTATCGGCATTTTCTAGATGTTCAGCTTCCAAAATATACCAAATACATTTAATAAAAAAATGTTATCATTCTAAAAAAGCGCACTTACAAAACTCACTTTTGAAATTTCCCGCGCTGATCGCCATAGTATCTTAATGTAAGTGAATGGGGAGTTCGTAATTTTTCGATTTATTATTTTATTCACGAATAATTCCAGCAAGTTCGTAAAATTTGTTTCTAATTAATGAGCAACTGATGAGAATTCTTCCGCCACCAATTTTGAATTCCTGAGAACTGTCTTTCTATTTTTTAAGCACTTTTTCACCCATGAGATTTTATATTTACATTCTGCCATGTTGCCAAAATGAAAAATAATTAGTTGAGAACGAATCTTTAATAATTGAAATCCAGAAATAATTTTAGTTTTAGGAAAGGAGAAGTTAAAATCTTTAGAATTTTTTTCTAATAAGGCGAAACGTCGCAACGTCACTGGCTACGTCAGTTTTCGTCTACTATAGATCACGTGATTATTGGGTGGCAGAAAACAGAAGCCGTTCCTATGCGTTTGCATGTGTTTTTGGACGATACCTTCATTTTGAGTTAAATAATTTAAGTTTATTTATAAAATTCCTCATATTAGTTGTATGTAACAGGTATTTTAACACTTTTTTTTATATTTCGCAATGTTTAAGAGAATATAATCATTCTTTCATTGAGAATGATTATTATGTTGAGATATGTATAGATATCAGGATAAGTTACTTCAGGCCAGCGTCTTGTATCGTAACTCCAGTCTTCCTCTGTCAATAAATACGGGTCACATACTGAATAAACCTTTCCGGGCTGTACCTGAATTTTTAATTTAGTTATATACCTTTGTTTAGATACCGTATCTAAAGACTTTGCGTAATCTGAGAGCATTTTATTCAACAAGCTGTAAGAATGTTCATTGAACGCCATGTTAAATTATGCATTGTTTTACCACTCCTCGCCAAACAAGAAGCAAAATCTGCAAGAGTTGAGATGTGACATGCTGCGAGACACTGCCCTATTGAATGAGCTTCTGTTTTGTTTAAAAAGCAAAGTTTGAAAACTGAAATTTGAAATAAATTTCAAAAGCCAAAAACCAAAATTTGAAAAAGAGAATTTTAAATAATTATTTCGTTTTTTTAAAAATTCTAATATATTTTAAAACTCATTAAACAGTTTTTTATCTTTAATAAATAAAACCATTTCATTTTAAATCGAAAAAGCAACACATCGGGTTGCCACTCAGCTAATATATATATATATATTGTACATCCGAATCTGAATTTTCGCAAGAGAGAGAAAGAAAAACAATTTTATTCTTTTAACAAAGTACCACTTTCCTAGACCCAACTTTTCTGACCAAACACTCCTCGGAATGCAGAGATAAATTTGAATTTTCTAACTCGAAAATTGTTCATATTTTTAACATCCCACGTGAATTATAGAGTTTCTAGAAAACTTTTTTATTATAATAATTCCTCTTTTTAGTCAATGACATGTCTACGATATTTTTATCTAAAAATGGAAAATGTTTTTATCCTTTGCCTGAAAATATATATTTGCACATAAATGGATATAATTAATTTCCAGTCTCTAGTCCGTTTTTTTTTCTAATCATTTAATATTATTCCCATATTTCTTAATCCCTTTACATTATTCTGCCTTCTTAGTTCTACTTTCTAGCCCTTCTCTCAAATTTCGAGGTTTAACTGTCAGCTTCGTAAACGGGTTTGTCCCCCTGTGAGAACAGATGGTCATAAAAATTTCCTCCCTCTTGGTTTTCGTCTTTGGAGCCTTCTTCCGCCACCACGCACGATGTGCTGCACGATGTTGAATTTCCTGTCGTCTCGCCCATCAAAGAGTCGTTTGCTGCTGTCTCTGTCAAAGAGTTTGATAATCCCGCTATTGGTGTATAGCCCATTGAGGCATTTAAGCCTAACGCTCCTCGGCCTAATGATGAACTGTTCATTAGTTCGAAACTAGCAGTCGCCCTTTCGTTTTTGATACATCTATGGTGGATTTTAAGAAGCTGAGTGGTCCTGTGCTGTGTTTTCCTCGGTTTCATGTAAGTTATAGCTCCGGGTTTAATCTTTTCTCTGACCTAGAGTTGAGATTTTATTTCGTTCATTTTACTGTAATTTTTCTAGTGCTGGCCTGTTTTTTTTCCTAGATTGCAATATCCGTTATAACTTTCTTGTTAGTTTGTTCTCTCTAAATATTTGTTAATGGCTAAACTGAATAAAGCAAACAGACTGTTATAGCTATTATCTGTAGTATACCTTTCAAACGTTAAAGCAATAGCTTTCTTTTGGAGATTCTTTCAGAAAGGAAGGGAGAGTCTTTGCAACAAATAATGTTGAATTAACAGATTCTCCAATCTCCGCAGCTCTGATTCGAGCCGTAACTAAGGTTTCTTAGTGGGATTATTTTGTCCCATTGGAAGCGCAACCCATCTGGCGTAAAACCGTCCGATTCAAATTATGAAACCCTAGACTGAAACTGGCTAAGTGGACCAAACATATGGTAGGAGAGGGATTGTTATATTTTTTCTTTGGATATACGAATATATGTACATGAAATACTAAGCATGAAATTGGATCTCATATGGATTTACTCTTGTATATTTCTTTTCGTGAATTATCTTGTGATTTATAAATATAATCCGAATAATTTCTGCAATCGTTAGCAGTCATTCATATTTATATTTCATATGTCATTATCCAAATTTTCGTTGGGATATGTTCTATGGTTTCAATCTTCAGAGTTATGTAAAACTTACATCCAGTACATTAATGAAATGACACTCATTTAGTTTGATTCTTTCATTTTTATTATGCATATGCAATCTGTATCTTACATGTGTTTAACCACTGCGGTTTCGATCACTCGCTAGAAGGGCATAAAGTAAAAAAAATCACATATTTTATAGGATAAAAAGATTTCTAATGTTCTGATTCCGACTATTTCTCAACCTTTTTTATCCTAAAATTACTATTTACTTCAACTTTCTCTCGCTTTTTGAGTCTAATTGTTTGTAAATTCAATATAGTGTACTTAAATTTATTTTTCTCTCTCATGATTTGGTAAAATTATCAGTTATAAAATTAGTGACTACTGTTTATCAAATGTGTGTCGTACTACTATTGAAAACTCTAATTTAGGAAATGACCTCCACTTTTGTAAGTAATTGATCTCAAAAGTGAATTCCACAAAATTGAAATTTTCATCTCACACATAATCTGAACTAAAAAATGGTTTACACCAAGAAGTTTGTTATGTATTGCAGTTTCTTTGCTACACTTTTTTTTATCAGGGCAAAATAGTATATTTTTCAAGTCTTTCGATCATTGTTTAAACTATTCGGCTCTTCGCATTTCCACTAATACACAAAAAATCATATCTTTTCCTAAAATGACTGAAAATAAAACAGTTCTGTGTTAGATTTACTTAAATCCTGTCTTAAATGCTCTTAAATTACCTCTATCTATGTTCTAGTAACACTTGTTGTGTCTAGGACCTTTCTCTCTATTATTCTCGTCTGTAAATTACGTCAGCAGCTTAAAAGATTCTGCCCCAAAACAATAGAGATATTCTATTAATAAATATCAGAAGAGAAGATGATGGTGATATAAAATCCTTTAAGGGGTTAAATGAGCCAATAAAGATTAATTGCCAAAAGAATGCCATTACAGGTTGACATATCTGACGGTAGAAATATTTCCTCGCCTTTGATTATCACTGATTTAACCCGTAGCTGTCGATGAAAGGAGATTTATTTAGTAATTTAACTGAAGACTAAAGAAATTAGAAAAATCTATAGTTATAAATATTGTCCTTAAGCAAGGATAAAAAGGATTTTTTTAAATATTAGCTGATTTTTGAAATAGTAGTACATTCATGCATAATTTTAAAACAGTTTTATTCAACTACACTTCAAAATCGATTACATGTTTTATCCAGAGTCGTAGTTTTTACTATTCATAATTTATACTTATTTGAAAACGAATGAAAAAACATGCATTATTTTACAAAATTAGTATTTATGCTGAAATCTAATTCCTTTGAAAAAGGGAAAATTTGTTGGAAGTCAGAAAACTTGGTATGAGGTTAATACTTTCAAAAATAGTTAGTCGCCATGTATATTCTTAGCGAAATCAAGAAAATTTTTATGAAAAAAATTTCACTGACTTAGTTAAAAACATCATCTAAGGTTTCCTTCCTTCATCTCTGATGGCAAAATTATTTAAATAGATTAAGGAAGTTAATTTAAGGTAGAATTTACAAACAAAGCATCAAAATAATTTTGAGTGTGCATTTTAAAAATACCTTTAATCCTCTCTTGCGAAACCTGGTCATTAAAAAAAAAGCGTCGGGATGCATGGCATGTGCTCATTAAACGCTATAAAAAACGTGAATAATAAAAAAACCATCTATTCCGGGTTAATTTATAAACTTTCGTAAATGGTTTTGAGAAATAAAAAGAATTTTTTTATGCTTTATTACTTTCTGTAATGACTAACTGATAAAAAGTTCAGTTTGTTTATTTTTAAGTCTTCAAGAAGATTAAACAAAAACTGAAATGAAAAAGTGCAGTTAAAAAAAACCAAAAAAGGTCGGGTCAATGTCAAAGTATTTTTTATTTTTTATTTTCCTCGTAGAATATATATTTAAAGTCTAATTTCGTTTAAGTTACACTATTACTTGCAGGCCATGGTTTTTATTATAAAGAAAGGTGATCTGAAGTCTATAGAAATATATTTTTAAAATTTGGTAGGCATTTTTAATGAAGTTTGCTGGAGATCCATCTGCTTACTCCTTACACTAGATTTTTACAGTTAATTTTGAACTTTATAAAATAGATAGTGAAAAGTAAATGGCTTTAAAGAAATTGTTCAATGATTAATTGCACGAATCCCCAATGATGCATTTAAAATTAATTCTAATATAGTGATTTATATGAAAGAGTAAAAATAAAATAGAGATTGTTTATGCATTGTAATAATTTATTCTGTTATTAAACAAACAATCCCAACTTAATAATTATAACTAGTTGATACCCTTCAAAACATCACGGCTAGATAGTAAATAAATGTACTAATACACAAATTATACTCAACACGTCATTGCCAAATGTTGAAAATTATAATAATTCGCAGAAACAAATTAATGTGTTTAAGCTGCGTCGTGTTTAGTGAGAATCTAAAGCCAGATTTTAAAATGTCACTGAGCATGCGTGGAAAGCAATTTTTTAATTGTAAATTATCGCTAATTAAACAGCACGAAATAAACAATTTCTATGAGGTTTAATCTTGTATTTTACAAACATAATTATCATAAAAAGGAAAATGGAAGAGAGAAATCTAGAGACTCCTCGAAATAAATGTGTTTATGATTAAAACATGTCACTGAGCATGCGCAGAAACAGTGAGTTTCTAAAGACAGATTTAAACATACCACTGAGCATGCGAAGAAATCAAATTATAATTCTAAATTATCGCTCATTAATAGAAATTGCGGTTACAAAAACTAAATTTGACAAATCTACAGATTACAATCTTTCGTTTAAGACCAAAATGAAGTAAATTAATGCAGTAGTTTTCTCGCACGGACTGCCCAAAAAGTCGGCTTAGCAACTTAAATATATAGATAATTATAATAAAAATGGGATTGTAAAATAATTATTTTACAATCCCATTTTTGAGTAATTGTAAGTGCTTGAATAATATTTCGAGACATGCTTTATATTCTTGTGAGAGATGGAAAAATACAGTTAAAATGTTTGTGAAAATTTATGTCCGTATCCGACGTCACGTATAAAGTTGGTTAATTTGATATTTATTTGAAAGTAGTAGAATGGTGGAACTTAAATAGCTAAACTGAAAGTCAGGATCCATGGTTGCAAAGAAATGTTTTTAAGCTAGAGAATCTCTTAAAAAGTTGCCAAATAATAAGTCATGTCGTTAAGGAATGATACGTGTTTCAAAACTATACGAAAATAGATACGAAAATAAATAAATGTTTCGAAATACGTATTTCAAACACGCAGAAAAAATTCTACGGAAAGTTTAATGGTCGTCCTTCTGTCTTTTTTTTTCTATTCAGGGAAAAGAAGTTAGCTTTGCTTACGTAACATTACTGTCTTTAAGAAATTGCAGTATTATTTGTTCTACAAAATTTATGTGTTCTCGTGAGTTTAACTTGCAAAAGTTTTCACTCGTAGTTGTTGCAAATCTTGCAAGCTAAATTGTTCTAGTAATAAACAGAAACATAGTTGCATCGATCTGAACTTTACTGGGCAATAAAACTGCTGTAGATCATGCAATGAATTTATAAATTGACGAAGTTATGACAATTATCTTATTTACTTTTTCTTGGGTACTGAATTTTGATAAATGCAATAAAAATAATTCTTTTATAATATTTTACTTTGGTAGTCATCATTTCTATCACCAAATTAGATTAGAGGTATGTCACTGAATTTTGCATTATTAATTCCAATCAGTACTTGGCTATGTACGCATAATCCAAAAACCCCACTTTATGCCGTAAAAATTAAAATATAGATTCCTTGCTCAGCCTCAGGTATTAAATAAACTGCAAAAAGAGCTATAAATACCATTTAATTAAAAAATTAATAAAATTTACCCATAAGTTTTCAGTTTTTCCTCTGGATAAAATCTGTTGTATATCTGTCGTTTTGCGAAACATATTTACTATTTTGTTGACATGCGGGCAGTTTCGTTTTTAAATCGTTATGTTTAGATAATGCACTTATTGAATTCGAGGGTTCAGTATGTTTTAATGATCTGACAATAACTGTTTGCACTTTTAAAATATTGAATAACTTATCATGTTTCCATTTTTTTATTTACTGATCCATTTGTACTTAATAGATCTTTTGCTACTGTTATAGAAAAATTACTGCAACTGTTTTTGCTACTGTTATAGAAAAAATATTTACTTTTACGTACCATCTCCTATCAACAGTTATTGCTCAGAAAATTATCGATACATTGCATCCATTTTCTCATCGGCATTAATACAGTCACTATCCGTTTAAAATGTCGTTAATCACCTTTTGAATCACCACAGTAGAAAGCTGTATTAACTTTAAGCAAAAAATTTGAAAATCAACCAGTACATTTATTCGTGGAAACAAAAAAAACACTTCAAAAGCTAGTAGCACAGCGTAGCTTTGGATGGGGAAACCCGCAAATTTCTCAAGGTGTTCGTATATAATATAAACTCTCAAATTCCCCAACGTACCGTATATATCTACGGTAAAACACTGAGTTTCGTTGTTAACAGTTGTTCTTAACATGCATGGGTTTAAAACAGTGGCGCACCCAGGATTTAATCTTGGGGGAGGGGCAGTTGAACGGATAAAAATATTTATAATGCAAATTCAATATTCATAATGCAATTTTTATTTCTTTAGGGGGGGGGGCTCCTTGGCCCACCCCCTGAGTGCGCCACTGGTTTAAAATATAAAAAATCCTTTATCAAAAGAATATCAATATGATAAAGTATCCTTTATCAGTCCTCGTTGGTTGTTATACATAACAACTAGTTTTCACTTTTGGTAGCTACTATTAAACTTTACCGCCCAGGAGGAATTACTTGAACATTTCTAGGAAATATCCTTTTCTATTCCAGACCATTCCGAGATAGCGGTTTTTTTTATTTATTTAAAAAAAATAGCTTTCCAAATTCGTAAGTGTGAAAGATGCGACATCAAAATGGCAGAAAACGGATATGACAGTTTATGTTCAACTAATTCGCTGGACGGAAGTGAATATTTTGGGGAGGCTTAATCCAGGAATTGGAGTGGTGCCATTATAAACGACTTGAGGGAGGGTTCACATAAACATTGGAGGCGGTCATTATAAAGCTAGGGAAACGATGCGGAAAATCGGAACATTAAGCTTTATGTGCTGATAGTGAAGCCGCCAAATCTCCTCCCGAGATTCTGGCACGGAAAGATATTTGAGAAAAATATGGATGTCCGATATTGTATTGTGGGATAAAGTATGATTTCTGTCTGGTTCTTTATGGAAGAGAAAAAGAGTGCGTGTTTTGTAACATTTAGGAAATAGAATATCTTTTTCCCCTTTATTCTAGATGTACGATAAACGTTGTTGTTTGCTACATGTAATTGTTTATTTTTATGGAATGAATTTCTTTCTTAACTTTTCCATTTCTTCTTGGGGAAACAGAAAAACAAATATATTACGCCGATATGAATTGAAATTGAAAGTTTTATTTGGATAACACAAATAGAGGAAATTAGTATCTTTTGTGTATGAAGAGAAGAGTGATAATCTTTTAAGAAATCAAAGTATAGTAAATATCCTTTCCGTAAACGTAAAATTTTGAGAAGAAAGCCAGAAAAATCACTATTTTTAACATACAGGCCAATAATATGATGAGGCTTTTCAATTCTTAACAGGATAGAATTTCAATAAACGGCCGTCTATTGCAATATTATTAGGACAAAATAATTTTTGGCAAACAAAAAATATATCGTATCAATCGAAACGCACTTAAATTCATCATAATGATAATTCTTCGGGTACTATTTTTTTCTTTTTTGATATATATCACCCATAAAACCGATCACTTCTTTGCAAAGAAGAGCCACACCATGAACGAGAGGCCGGATATATCTGGACTCTCACAGGCAAATCTCACATTACGAATTTCACAGGCTTGTAATGTTTGGCTGTTCACGAATGGCTGTAGGCAAAAAGTCTCGTCCCTTTTAGTTCTCGCGTCATGCAAGAGAAATTTAGCGCTCCAAACCAGCCTCAGTAATATAACAGAATACTGTGTCCATAATGCTTTTGAAACTCTTGTTTGAGAACTTTGCTATTTGCTCCCCCTTGTATTATTCACATATTAATTTCCAAAAATTTTATTGTAAATGAACTTGATTATAGACTTTCGAATCCATTATTTTTTTTCGAGCATGATCAATATATTGTTGTTGCTTATGCCACTTCACCGACATGTAACATCAAGTCAAGTCCAGAAGGCTATGGGCGATTAAGGTGCGGTTCCGGTTTTTAATAGCACCGCAAGGGTCGGAGACCGACTTGGCTAAATGACCGGTTCCGTAATTTTGAACCGAGTCAAGTGGCGAGACCGGAACGCTTGACCCAGCACCTCCAGAGGTAAATTTGGAGGACATTCTTGCCACGCCCTATTTTACGTGCCCCGGCCACCATTAGTGAACACGGCGGTAGATTTGCAGCGACGAGCATCGAACCAGGGACGTTCAGATCACTGGCCCGCTGCTCTTGCCAACCGGGCTACCGCGTCCTTATGATATATATATATATATATATATATATATATATATATATATATATATATATATATATATATATATATATATATATATATATATATATATATATATATATATATATATATATATATATATATATATATATATATATATATATATATATATATATATATATATATAAAAGAAATTTTACTGTCGGGTCTCGGGTGTTAAATAGCTACTTTAGCAATCTATTTTAGCTTACTCCTGTTATAGTAACACTCCATTTAACACAGTATTTTATCGCATTTCTGATATGACTTGTCAGATATTGTATATGTCCATTCATTTTCATTGAAAAAGAGATAATAGCCAGGCGTGTTCGTATGACCACGTTTCAGATCTGTAGATGGATGTCATAATTAAGCCACGCTGGCGATAAGAAAAAGAAGAGAGTCTGAATGACTGTCATTCATCATTTTCTGTATAATTTTAGTTTATCGACGTTGGAAGTTTGCATTTCCATTTATTTCTTTTTGGGGTTCTTCGATTTTTTTTCTATCCTTATATGCATTCGAGATTCCACATTCGTTGGGTTTTGAGACGCTAAATCTTTCCGATCCGAGAAAATCCGCAACGATCTCTACCCTTCCCCCTCAAGTCATAAATATTAATAAATATGATCATATTTAAAGCGTGCAAAGAAGTTGAACAATGCACCGTACCACAACAGTCTTTTATAAATTGAAAATTACATTAATAATTGCGCATTAAATTATAAATGCATAGTTGCCGTCATTTACTGACTGCCAAAATTATATAGTCATTATTCGTTTAAAATGTTGTAAAGTCATCACCAAAATCACCACAGGAATCATTAAGCCTGGTGATTATTAATTTTCCAAAATATATCTTTCAGTGTATCAGCAATGTTGGTAACTGTCTGGAATAAACACGTGAGAGAGAATGAAAGTCAAAAATGTCTAGTCTCTCATGCAATTCATGTATAATAATTAAATAGGAGTAAAATTTGTTTGTAATAAGCATTTGTAAAACATTGAGCTGCACAATATATACAATTTTAATAATTCTAATATTTCAATAGACTTTAAGGACTATTAAATTAGTCATGTTTTATCATGATATCAAATTCGTGTATAATCAAAATCGCGAAGTCTACGGTTAATTGTAATCGCGTTATGTCCTTTTAATTCAGTTCTAATGGCCGGGGCTCCACTATAACTTTTTGTGTTGTTTTGTTATATTGAGTTTGAACTGTTGCCCTGCCGGTGTGAGGAAATCTTTGAATGGTTATTGTCAAAGTACATTTACTGTTACTTTAATGGAAAGAAAACATTTTTAAAGTTTTATAATTGATTAATTTAATGGACAATTCGAGAGTTTCCTTTTTACTTATTGAATTAAAAGCAATACAAAAATTAGTTTCTAACTATACTCCGTGCGATATTATTGTATAATTACATTTTTTATTTATCCCTATATTTTTGTAATTTTAAATTTATTAAAGAAAGTTCTAGTATATTGAATAAAGTGTTTGGAATTAAACTGGTGCATTTGGTGACAAAAAAAAAACGAAATAATTTAATATCACATTACAATATAATAAGCAGGTCGAGAGGTTCCTTTTTACGATTACTTTAAGAGCAATAAGAAAATAGTTTGTTTTGCTATGATAGTATTTTGTAACTATATTTTTTTATCTTTATATATTTTTGTTTTTAATTTCATAAAAGAATATATTGAATAAGGTGTTCGGAATAATGCTGGTGCTTTAGAGAACCAGTTGATATTTCATAAAATATTTAATTCAATAAAATATTTATTTAATAAAATTCTTATGTGTGTATATTCGATTTTGTGACACTAAAAGAAACATGTCTGGAATTGAACTGTGCTTAAATTTCATCGCTGGCTGTTATTCGTAGGTTTACGAAAGCTAATATGGATTCGAAAATTAAAACAATAGACAGTTTTCCAGACGCATATTAAAAGTTATATCTTTGTCTGGTGAAGTCTCATTCCGCTGTTACCTCACAAAAAGGCATTAAATTCTTCAAATTTTCGTTTTCATGTGAACTTTATTATTAGATCGCTAGACGAAACTCATTGAAAATTCCATTTTTTTTATCTCTGGCTGATTGTCGTGAAAAA
The DNA here is from genome assembly GCA_907164885.2 of Dolomedes plantarius. NCBI lineage: Eukaryota > Metazoa > Arthropoda > Arachnida > Araneae > Dolomedidae > Dolomedes > Dolomedes plantarius. The sequence goes on along the minus strand of OU015491.1, from coordinate 168,432,877 downwards.
GAAATTAACACTGGGTGAATATCATTGGGAGACTTTTGTAGAATAATGAAAAAATCGATGCGAAAGTTTATGTAGCAGGGGAAATGTAAAGAAATATTCGACATTTATTTTGAATTTTTACCTCCTTCTTTAGGCATAAATTTGAAGATTGCAGTAAAACTTAAAACTTCTTTCTCTACTCACATCACAAAGAAGCTTTCGTGTTAATCTGAAATTTGATCCTTAATTGTTTCTCTAACGGCTTAAGATCTATATAGTTTGAGATTTCGAAAAGTATATAATTTATATATTGAAGCACATACAGTCTAGGATATATTTTTTTCACAAGGAGATTATTTAGAAAATAAATGAGTAGTAACAGGAGACGTCCGTGCGATCAAAAAATTTATTATAGAGCAGAGATATTCTGATCATCTAAAATAAAGCGACGGTTTCGGAATCATTCATTCATCTATGCCTGTCAGTGTGACTTCTCGACAAGACGTTAGAGTTTGAGGAAAAAGTAATGGCGAACAGTGCGTATATGTATACAGTAATGTAGTTTATCATGCAGTCCGCAGCTGTCGTAACTTGAATTTAATAGTAGCTTATGTGTTTGGGATGCTGATGAATTTGCTATATTTATTAACCATTTTATGCCGCCCAAGTGGTGTAGTGGTTAGCGTTCTGAGCTGCCACACAGGGGACTTGGATTCAAATCCTGAATAAGGATTGGTCGTTTCCTTGTGTCGTCCCCTTCATAAGGAGCAATGCTGGCTCACCTATATGATGCTCCGATAATAAAGTAGCCAGTAAATCGCGGTGAATAACAAAAAACCAATGTCTCACAACAAAGTGCTTCCGCATTAGATAAAAAAAATCAAGCCTTTTATTCATAGCTTTTTTAACCTTATTACTGGCTCATTCATTTACAGTTAAAACTTATAAATTTAAAATGATAGCTATTGAATTTTTGATAAGCATTTTTTGCTTGTATGAAGGGTTTAAATTAAGAAAATAAGCTCTGTAGATATGCTCAAACTTTTAAAATAGTTTCGGCACCACTAAACTAAAGTCATCAGATCGGGAAAATTTTTTATGTATTTAAAATTTTTTTTATTGGAAATAAAATTTGCAGAGTTACTTTACATTTTTACATGAACGAAATTACACATTTAGCTTATCCAAACCTATAATTTTCAATTCAAACAATATGTCTACAACTTTGCGATTAAAGGCATTTTTGAATGTGATGACTTATGAGGACTTAACCAAGTAGAAAAAAAACTTGCCCTGCTTTAGTCTGGAGAACCTTAGACACTATTGTCTGGGGATGAACCACAAAAATGCTATTTAGAACGGAATTTAAGAAGCTTTATTTAATAACAAATTGTCCTCAACGATTTCCTTGTAGGTAGTATGTTCTTTTAAGATATCTTATTTATTTATCAAAACGAGCGAATGGAATAATCGCCAAGTGGCATTCGCAAAGAAGGATATTTATCAAAATGACTCTTAGGTAATAGCGTATTAAAACTGTGTAATCTTATCATTATAATTTGAAATTTGTTACAGTGTAATACATCTGAGAAGAGTCAGAGGTAACCTAGTGGTACGTGTTGGCTTTCGGTGTTGAGGGTGCTCGGATTATCCCGACAAGCGCTATTAAATACCTCCGTGTCTAGTACTGATATAGGCACGTTAAATCCGTAGACCGGAAAGTCCGTCTTTGAGGTCAGTGGATGAGAATGGTACGATCCCCCCTAGATGTCACCTTTTGGGGTGCTCGGTCAAAATTGAGGTGACACCTGGCTAAGTTGAACTTCGACCCTTGTGGTGCCATTTTAAACTTTAGACGCAGCCCGCAAGCCTATATGGACCTGGTAATACATTCCTGCCAGAAGGCATAAGCAACAACAACAACCTATCTGAGAAACTTAAAATACTAGTTTTAATAGTTTTAATATTATTTATGTCCGGAATTCGTACTTAATTCTTCGTTCGAAAGAACTTCATACAAAAGTTATTAATCCCTCAAAGCGTGTATTTCTGTAAAATATGGCAAATGAAGTAATAATATTGCAAAGAGATTTGTCAAGGAATAAATATATAGCGAAGGCCTAGAATTCTAGTGATGGTAGAATTTCCTTTTTTTCAAGTAATCAATATTTATGTTATAATCCTCAATACTTATACTTTCATAAGCATTCCTTCAGTTTTACCTTCAACAGACACTTAAGGAGTTTTTCACATCGGTAATCCCCTATGGAGTGGGGAAATGGAAAAGGATATCGGTGAAATAATCTATTGGGAAACTTGATATCGAGCTATCTATTGAAGAAGGAGAAGAAAAAAAAAAGAATTAAAGAATATCGCTGACTGTTTGTAGAAAGAAGTACGAAAGGAACGAATATCTGCCAGTGTTTGCTCAAAATATGGAAAAATATCGTAGATATATAAAACTTGATAACCAAGATTTCGTATTGATTTGTTTACCCTTATTCATAATTCATTGCCGATCATTCGTATGCCCAATCCAATTATAGCTCAGTTTTGTTTTCTTCAATGGAGCATTGCATTACGTGTGGGAAAAATATATCTCATGAATGTGTGAAAGAAGTTTAATAGGGCAAAGAAAAGACTATAATAATTTTACTTTTATTCGGTGTTATAGGATTAAATCTGACTATTTTTATTTTTTTATTAACTCGCTTTCTTATTTGTTTGTGTGTTTGTCCCGTACAAATCTTGCAATCGATTTTTAACTAGCTTCCCGACTAGCTAGACATTTGAAACTTTTAGAATAGCTCAGAACACGATGACAATGCATTATTTTAATACTTTTAGCCATCTTTAAGCAGAATTAAATTCATTTTCAGTTAATTTTGTTTTGCAGAAGGGTGCAGCCATCTATTGGCCAGGACGGGAACGAAAAGCTAAACGCAAGTTAACTTCCAATTAACTTAATTTTCTTTCAAGTTTATGGGATAAGTCATCAAAGAAAAATTTAAAGTATTTATTAATACATAGAATTGTCAAGTTTATATGATTCAACAGAAAATTAAAAAACATGGTATAAAAAAAGTTCTTTTTATCTTGTAATTATTATCCATTCTTGGGAGACATGCAGTGCAGCGTATGTGTGACAAATTTTATTATTTCTTGTCATTTTCAATCATGTTAAATATACCGTAACTGAAATTTGTCAGCATTACTTGCTATGAAATCTCTTTGCAGTATAACAAGTCCAGTAATTCAAAACAACAGTGGTTTCTTTTATTTTTACCCTTAGTCTATACCTTTTTTGTGTCATATTTGTCTATTTTTCTTGATGTAAATTATCCAAATGCCAATTAATCTGAAATATCATTGCATTGACATTTAGGCTATGTAAATTGACTCTGCGACCGTAACCCTCGAAGTTCTGTCTAAACTTATTAATCTTCCGGACCACAATTTTCGTAAATTGAAAGTCCAAAATTTCTGTGCAAAGAGCTTTGTGCTTAAGACTGTTGTGTACTAATCTTATTGGATTCGCTCACCTCAACGTTAACCTATGGAAAAAAATTGTCTACTATTTACAGCTACATAAATGCTGATAATCCAATAAAAATGGCATTTTCAGATATCCTGAACTTTTCTGCACCTTGCAACAGGATTCATTTTAAAATTTCGTCCACCAAAGGAATTTATGAATGTTTAAAACACACTATACCCCCGATTTTATTTCCCCGAATAATTTAAATTTTAAAATATCATTTGCACTTAAAAAAAATAAAAATCGTGTAAAATGCCTTTCTCTATTACGTTGTACAATTAAAAAAAATCTATTAAGTCCGCATTTCTTGGACAAACTTTCTCCGTAAGTTAACAATGATGTGAGCGAATCCAATAGGGTTAGTGCACAGCAGCTTTAAGCGCTTGATAAATTACCTATGTGTTAGTTGTAATGGATTCTATGCGGGGCAGTGGCGTATAAAAAAAGTAAAAAAACCTACGTGAAGTTATTTGATTTGTTTCGATTTTCCAATAATTTTCCCTTCTCGAACACTGAAGTGTATCTTAGGCAAAATAAAATTGCAACTATTGATATTTTTCTTTTTCCTTCGATGACCAAAAAGGGTTCCCCAACTTAACCTCTGTCACTCATAAAGGCTAAAATGATTTGTCCATGTGCCACAGGAGCTAATAAATTCGCCATCGAGAGGAAAAGGTCGCATAAAGTTACGTCAAGAAATACTGCTCAAAGAAAAAAAATAGGGAAGAATCATTATTTCACTTTTACTACTTGAAATACAGATATTCGGTGTTTAGTGATGCCTGTGTCCTTGAGTCAAACGTTGTTATATTGTGACGTATGTTGATAGATGTTTCTTTTTTCTGTTTATGTTATTACTACAATAGAAGTAATAGAATGTTTTTTATAATGAAATTTGTTCAAAAGAAAAATTTGAATTACTAAAAATATTTATTAAATATTTACGTATTAAAGCTGCTGTGTACTAACCCTACTGGTTTCGCTCACCTGAACGTTGAAAATTTGTCTACTACATATTTATAGCTACATGAATGCTGATAATACAATAAAAATGGTATTTTTAGATAGGCTGAACTTTTCCGCACTTTGCAACAGGATTCATTTTATAAATTTCACCAAATGAATTTATGAGCGTTTAAAATACACTATGCCAGATATTTTCCCAGAATAATTTAAATTTTAAAATATTATTTGAATTTTTAAAAAAACGAAAAATTCCTCTAAGGTGTAAAATTTCTTTCTCTATTACGGCGTACAATTTTTAACAAAATCTTCAAATCCAAGTAGGCAATCCGTGGAGAAATTTTCTCCATTGGCTAAGCCCATCTGCACACGGAGAAACTCAAAAGAAACTGATAACCGACTCAAATCACAAACCAGTCCGTGATGAGTCGCAACCTATGTAATTGAATGGAGCCACGCACGCGGCGCAACTGGTTACAAACCCGTCGGACGGGTGAGTTTCTCCTTGTGCAGACGGCCTTACACTGAGGTAAGCGAATCGAATAAAGTTACGCGAATCGAATAAAGTTACTACACAGCAGCCTTAATGTCATGTATCCGATGTTTCTAGATCACAGTTCCACCTATTTGCGAATATGGGTACTTATTTTACCGCAACTCTTTGAATCACTACCGGTTCATTAATTGCATATTCAATTAATAACTATGTTTTGGATGCATTAGCATAAAAAATACAACGGGGAAAATGGTATTTTTAGATAGCTTGAACTTTTCTGCAACTTGCGACAGGATTCATTTTATAAATTTCGTCCACCGAAGAATTTTATGAGCGTTTCAAACGCAATATACCAAATTTTTTCCCAAATAATTTAAATTTTAAATTGTTATTTGCATTTTTTTAATCGAAAAATACCCCAAGGTGTAATTTTTTTTAATTATTGAGTACAACTAAAATTTAAAAAAAAATTTAAATCCAAGTCGGCAATCTTTGGACACATTTTCTCCGTAGGTTAACACTGAGGTGAGATAATTCAATAAGGTTAGTTCAGAGGAGATTTAGTTATTATATCTCATACTGATTCTTTTGTGCAGAAGATTAACTTGATTTAAATCTTTAGAGAACGTTATGTTCTTGAAAAATTTGAAATATTTTAGTGGAATGGGAAATATCTTTTCCAATCCTATCCTTTAATCAATAAATTACTTAAGAGAATTCTTAACTCCTCTATTATTCAACAATGTGATAACATCTGAAGAAAAAAATATAAACATGTATATGCAACTCACATTTATGTAGCACCCATAGGACCTAGGAAACGGGCTTCTCAGCATCGCATAATCGAAGAGTGCTTTTCCAGCGACAAAATTCCAAAAGCGGAACTGCTTTAAATTTTTCTCGTAATAGGCTTTTATCGATCAGTAGTAAGAGGGAATAATATTTCCAGCATATTTTTGTTTCCCTTTAACGGAATACGTTCAAATATTCCTAATACTGCATTCATGTCTTTCCTGTAAAGTTTTCATTTCTTATTTAAATGTTGCGTAAATATTTTTGATGTATTTCACAGTGTTCGCCAGCTCAATATGAGTGTATGAAATGACATTAAATTTTGGCAAACATTGAAAAAAAATGTGTGAACAAATATAGGAAGATTTGATGATTAATTCTGGTTACAATTTCGGGAAATTCATAAAAGTCGTCTAAAGGCATTATTTGCATAACCGTTAAATGCTTGGCAAATGAGGAATTTCAAGATTTTTGAATCCGAGCGAATGAATCTGTATATGCTAGTAAACATTAATGGACCCATGTTGTTAGGTAACCTTTAATGATGAAAGCTGCTTGAAGGTAGATAGTTATAGGCCTTTTCGGGAAATTCATAAAATTTATCTAAAGACATTATTTGCATAACTGTTAAATGCTTGGGAATTGAGGAATTTCAAAATTGCTGAATCCGAGCGAATGAAACTATATATGCTAGTAAACATTAATGAACCCGTGTTGTTAGGTATCCTTTAATGATGAAATCAGCTTAAAGGTAGATAGGTTATAGTTTGATCACCTTCATGGCATATCATGTCATTTTAAGTTTTTTTTATTGTGTCATATATGTAAATTAATGACCTCTGTCGGCAGCGTAACACATCTGAAACAAGCATGTACAATTCTACATGATAGTCATTGTATGACAAAAGATATAATTTTCTTTTATTTTTGTTTTCTTCCTCTTAACCTAAATTAATTTTTCAATATCATTCCAATCCAGGTATTGGCAGGATGATTTGGGCGCTAGTGCTCGGTGCACTAGCATTTGTCTGTCGGTTTAATTCCTCCCTTTGTTGTGGATGTTTGAAGCTGTTCGGTATTGGCTATAAATTCCATAGAACATAGATTTTTTAACCCTTTTGTAGCGAAAGATGACTTTAGCGATCTCAACCAAACGGTGCCATTTCAAATGTGATCAAAAGAAACAAACTAGTGACTAATGACCAAAAACCCAAACATAAACTAGTGATACCAAATGGCTAACTAGTCAGATCAAAAATTTTATTTTTTGCTATGTGAAACATGCACGCAAATCAGTGTCTTCTATGAAAAAAAGTTGGTGTTTAGTAAAACCCAAGGTTTTATCTTATATCGAACAGCATTTCAAAGAGAAACATAATCACAGATCAGGCATTCTAGCAAATAATTTGTTTCCTCCCAAAGAACTTAATTTCAAGTTGATTAGTCTGTACATTTTTTATGCTAAAGATGTCTCTACATTCACTAAATTAACAGAAGTTCTATTTTATTTTTATCATTTATGAGGATTAAATTTTTGCAATAGAAATATTTTGAATTCGTAATTGCTTACTTTGTAATATAACTTTCGTCTAAAAATATAAAATAGCCTTTAATTAGGCGTTGTAAATATAAAAATGATTATTTTTTTATAAAGTTCCTTGGAAATTGTTTACCTTAGGTGATTAAAAATTATTGTGTGTATTCTTCAGGAATCGAAACTGAAATAATGATTAATTTATTCACATAATACTTTTTTTAATGATCTCTGAGTAAATTAATTGGCTATATTTTGTCTCTATTAGTGCAATTATTTTTTTTCTAAAATATACGAAAGACTCTTTTGCACACAAAAATATAATAAGGGGTTTTTGATATTCTACCATCATTATAGAAAATGAAAATTTTATGAGAGGAATCATGATTTTCTAGTACCATAAATGCTTTCGGCAAGTATAATTAACTAGGAAAAAACCCTTATGCGAAGGGTTTCACTTGAACATGACGGAGAAGATGCGTATGTTTTGATGATGCATTTAATATGAAACTTAAAATAGCATCTAAACTTATATTGCTTGCACACGTATACGTGGTTAAAGCCTAGCAAGTTTTCCTGTTCATGCTAGCTATTTTAGCTGATACAGTCGAACCCCGTTATAACGAACTTCAAGGGATCAAAGGTTTTGTTCGCTATATCCGAACCGTTAATAAAGAAAAATGTTAGAGTTTAAAAAATGTATAAGTCATTAATTGCTATGTGTATTGTATAATGATGTACTGAAAAAATTATTAAATCTATTAAAAATGATCATTAATGATTCACTGTTTAGATGCAGAAATAATCGGTAATATTCTGCTAACGTGAGGCCAATTTCAAAAACATTTTATGAATTTCTTTGTCCAATACATCGAATGACTCCAACACTCTTTCTTCCACTGTTTGTGTAGACAAAAACTTATTAATGACACGCATCGCTGCTGTAGCATCTGAGATGGCGGAGATTTCGTCATTTATGTTCTCCTCTTCATCAGCGTCAGAATCTTCATTTTCAGAATGATTCATTTTAATTTCTTCCACAATGTCTTCATCAGTAGGATTTTCACATGTACTGACTTCATCATCACATATTTCGAACAATTGCATGTCACAATCTGAGAATGATGAAATTTTGTGGTTTTCTATCCTCATCGCGATAGGTAGATCTTCATCATCTTCTTCTTCAACATTCTTTGCTTCTTCAACATTCTTAAAAAGTTTTTAAAAAAATTCAGTAGTCGACTGACAAAAAAAGGTTCGTTATAGCCGATTCTTAAGATTTCGGAGGTTTGCTATAAAAGGATAAATTGGCATTAAACACTGACCCAGCGGGGGCCATGCGTTCATATCTTCGGATTAAAGTTCAGGAAATAAAAACAACGGCTGTAAATAATCATCTGGCGTTACGACACAAATACAAGGTACTTTATTTTTACACATATAGATAGAAATCAGAACATCATCGCAATGCCGATCTTAGCACGAAGCTAAAAGGAACACAACCGTCTTATATCGAATCAAAACTAACTCTACAGAAAGACAAAACATTTCTAGCAGTTGCCAATCTATAATACAAAACTATTCAAATGATATCTAGGGGTGAAAAAATAAAGTATATGTACTTTCAAACAAACACAATAGGAAAACGGCGGGACTAAAATTTTCGTTCGTTATATCCGGGAGTTCGTTATATACCGGGTTCGCTATAACGGGGTTCGACTGTACTACTATTACCAACGACTTGAGTGGTTGATGCCAGAAAAATTTTTTGTAAACTACATTTGTCTAATGTTAATTGCGTAAATAACGTCATAGCTTGTATATATTACATGCATTATAATCTATATATATAAAACAGTTCCGTAACTGACTCATTCATTCATTCATTCATTCACTGACTGACTGACATACAACGCACAGACCAAACCGCTGGACCTAAAGGGCTGAAATTTTGCATGGCGATTCTTCTAATAGTGTAGGGGTGCACTAAGAAAGATTTTTCAAAAATTCTTCTTAGATTTTTTTAAATTAAATTTTTAAGCTGTTTTTTAAACTTATTTTACGTTTGCATTTAAAATAATACATTGAGGGTTATAAAATTTATATCACGAGAAAGATCATAAAATTTCCTTTAAAATGAAATCTTTTTCGAATCTTTACCTCTATTTCCTGATTTTTGGTGAATTTTTAAAGATTAATTTTTAGAATTTAATTTATTAAATGCTGATCACGTGATTTCTTTTTCTGGTACTTTAAATAAATTTATCGTCACGTGCATAACAACTAAATAAACAAAAAATATTTTTTTTTTCCTTGCTAATGCGGCAGACGATTGGACATTATCCAAAAAAATATTAAAATACAGTAAAAGAAATGTTCTAAAAACTGTACTATATTAACTGTACAATATTCTTTAGTATTCTTTATATTAGATTTAATTTTAATATTTTCTTCTACATTATTTTGTCTATAAAATTATCCTTTACGATTTTCTTATATATATATATATATATATATATATATATATATATATATATATTTTGCATCAATTGTATACATTGATCGTCGTATTTATCATATAATATATATTTATATTTGGCATGAATTGCATACATTGACCGTTGTATTTAATTTGAATGTACTCCGTAGCGAAGTACGGGTTTTCAGCTAGTTTTATATAAACATATCGATTATTTTTCAAGAGTTATGGAGTCTAGTAATCATGCGATTCCCACTAAATATTTCTGCTTTGCTGTCAAAAGAAAGCAACAGCGGGGGGCTCTACCGCACTTATTCTTTTTTTCCCCATACTTGCAAGATATTGTGGTACATCGATGATAACAGTACTCTTTCTCCCAGGAAGTGAGTAGTATTTCTGCTTGCATGACAGAGAGTTTAAATCTTTTTAAGGGGTGATACATTCATCAACTAGCCGCCAGCATTGTTTCGTAGTTAGCAGCAAAAGCAACCATCACAGGGGCCTGGGTTCGAATCCCGGCAAATAAATGGATGTTCTTACGGTATCTCCTCAGAGGAAATAACGTTAGTTCGCCTACTGAGTCCTCCCATAGTGAAGAGCCCAACATGTCTAGCCATATGAATGAACAATATGTCCTCAGGTTAAGTGGCCACGACATCGGAACGAAAAAAAAAATTCTCAAGTGTATATTCTAGGGACTGACATTTTTATGTGACGAGACATTCATAGAGCATTAATGCTAGTAATTGAGTTTCGATCCCTTCATTCATCTCTAAAACCAACTTTACAGCTAAGTTATCTCCAATTGGTAATTCTTCCATTTTAACCCATTCACAAATTACTATTGATGTGCCCGAGAGACTTATTTCATTTTACCCATGAGACTTTTTGAATGCTTCATCATATTTAACTCGATTTTCACTTTTCTGTTTAATAGACCTTTTAGAATGTGAGAATTTTTGGTGCTGTATAAAATAAGGGTACATTGCTATATTACCTTGTTTTGATCCGTATAACAAGATTAAAAAACGAGTGTGTCGTTAATAGATAATTAAATTTTTATCATTCTTGATAAAACCAACATGGGTGAAAATATGCATTGAATGCTTTATTGTCCGAACGAAAAACGTCTTATAAGCCAACAAGTACCGTATAATTGCCTCCGCTCTACCATAAGACAGGGTGTTCCAAAATATTTATGGTGTAATAGGAAATATCTCCAGAAACTGATCTTAGTTTATAGCTAATTATAGTATACTAAATATTTTAAGGTTTTTTAATCCTTGTCTAGATTTTATTGCATTAATTTAACTGTACTGATGTTATACAAAATCTTGTCAGAGTGTTTTAGAGCAGTAAGAAGTAGGTAATTTATCATTTTTAAAATTGCATTTATCTTGCTTTTGTGAAAAAAGACTGGTTATAACTGAATTATCAAAAGAAAACTCGAATGAATACTTTTTTAAAAATTATCTTTCTATATACTTATTCTTCACAAAAGGCTGTCATTGTATTTGCAGAAACTATTACAATAATATGGAATTAACTAGAAGTAATAGTGCATGAATTTTCATATTCACAGGTAGAAAAATGTAATCGATGGAGTAATTTCCTGTTATGCTGTCATCCTCGGAAGCTGCTGTCTAGCTTTCCCTATGGATGATCATTTATTTATGTGTTCCCTGTCATCATAATCATGTCACGCGTGTTATATTGGTGGAATATTCGTCGTGTCTGGTAGGAATGCAATATTGATTAATAGGTTTTTCCTTGGTCGTGATATGTTTTCTCGGCATTTGAATCCTATAGGGCTTCAATAGATTTCGAGAAGAATATTGAAAAAAAATGCTTGATGGAGAAAAATTAGTTCCACTATATTATGACAGAAGCTACCGAAAATGAAATAAAAATATTGCTAAAATTATAAAGTGAATTGAAAAGTGGATATGTAAGTAACGAATCGGCCATTAGAAGATATCACCTTTGAACGGAAATAGTTTGATGTGCCAATATTTCTGTGATTAATTAATTCTCAATTAAACAATTTTAAAGGTTTTCAGAGTTCTGTATAGATTACTTTCGATAATTTAGTATGAAATTTATACGTGATTTTTCTTTGATATAATAAGCCTCTTAATGGTACGATGTAACCGGTTACATAAGATAATAAATGTTTTAATTTATATTGCGATTTAGCATATTTTTTCTATTAAATGCTGGACAACGATCGATTTAGCTATGGCTTCATTTACAGCGTATTATTGTTTCGTTTTATACCCCATGAGCCTTTATTACCCATAAAAAGCAAAAATTCTACCGAATTTTAGAAAATGTCTATATGACATCAAGTCATCCCATGGTCTTCCAGTAAATGTCAACTTGACATATTGTGTCGAGAGGGTTTAGAAAAAATAGTCTCGGAAGTTCGCCACCATAGATCGTGGTTAAATCTAGAGCAATAGTTTTTACGGCCTGTTTGTGTTGCTACCAGGTTTAATTAGTTTTTGGAGATGAAAAACATGTTTTGCTCAATCTGTTATGAACCCTTCCCATTAGTAGTCGCCGAATGATGGCCGAATGGCTAAAGCGATGGCACCCGGTACCAGAGTCTGTGGGTTCAAGTTCCACTCTCGACATGGACGTTTGTAGCCGTTTGGAATCGGCTTTAAGAAGTAGATCCTGTGTAAATTGACCTTGTGTAGCAAAATGAAATGAAATGAATGTAGCGCTCCAAACCAAACCAAACCCATTTGTAGTCAACCGCTGATTTAGAAACAGTTCATTATTACTCCAAATGAAAGGGAGGATTGTGTTTAAACATCTAATTCCTAACCAAACAGTTCACTGAATATATGCGGTATGTTAATGTGTTTAGTATGATGTGTCAGATGAATCTGTGATTCCAGATGAATTAATTATATCAGAGAATCGTCGGAGGAAAGTCTAGTAGACGATAAAGATTTTTCAGTTTTGGCTTAATCGAGAAGTGTCGCCTTATCATCAATCTTAATTCCTCAAGAATCTTGTAATTTGGAAAGTCACCAATTCATAATTTTTTTCTGTACTCCTTCCGCACTCCTTCCATTCATTATTTCTGAAAGCCTTTCAGATATGAAAAAAGGAGAGAGGCAAGAAAAAGGATTTGCAAATTTTTCTTTTTTCAACCACATGGATGCGCTAAAATTTACACAAACTTTTCCTTCTGTTGAAAGGAGCTAATTCGAATTTCCGAGACATCATGATATTCTACATTGTAAAGAGTACCCTTTTATTGCAGTTATCCCTAACTGGGGAGGGGGGGGGGGGTCTCAAAAATTCTCATTCTGATTTCTCTCCAGGTTCTAAATTTTCTGTTTCAAATGCTTAATTTTATTCGTTATGATGTTAATGTAGCGTATTTCAGCCTTCATTCAAGACCTTGACTTTTTTGAGATAAATGAGTAAATATGGAATACGAAATAAGATTCTTTGAATGTAACAAAATATTTCTGATACTAGTGATCAAGAAAATATGCGCAGTCACAAAAAGGGAACACATTTTCTCCTGCTGTTCAAAAGAGGTATGACAATTTGGTCTTTTCTGATATTAAATTTTCTCAAAAATAAATTTGAAAGGACTGATTCGTCAAAGGAAAATAGTAAATATATATATTGCTTGAATACTAGGCTGTCAGCTGCATGTATAAAGCAATTTACTGTGAGTCGGTTGCCAAACTGAAGACGACGGTCCAAATTCTCTAGGGTTTCGAGTTGGTAAACCTTTGAGTTGGTAAAAAATACATGAATATTTCTTAGCCTCCCCAACTTTCACTTTTGATATAGTTGTGCATGATCAATTCAAAAATAAATACAAAAAAAAATTGTACTGCACCAGTATGTTTTGTAATTTCGACATTACAATTTCAAGAATGTAAGCTAACATACACACGCACTCGAGGAATGAGAAGAAGAAATAATGTACAGTACACACGTATTTGTCATGCATTATATGTACAACACTTGCATGGTAAGCTTTTGTGACATACGAATATACAGTACTGTACAATACATTGCAGTATTCTTTTCGTAAATTGAAAGACTTTAATATAGCAGTAGGTTGCAAACCTCGATCTTATTTTTGATGGCAATTTCTCGAATAATCAAAGTCGAGAGTTGACTGCGCAAATAGAATTCTGTAACAGCAGACACGTGTGTTTGTAGCAATAAGATTAAAGTTGCTACAACTTCCTGCTCGCTTTTCAAAAGTATGCCAAAGCAAGTTTGTCTTCGATGAAATCCTCGTAATCCATCAAAAATAAGAAATATTACTCGACTTTCTTGACTGCTTCCTTTATATTTTCAATAGCGCATCATCATTTATTCATGTTGGGAACCTTTTGTAGGGTACTGGAAATAAAAATCGACAGGTTTACTCAGCATTTCATCCGTTTCTTGAGAAAACATCATTTATTTTACATTATATATTGATTTGTGAAAATATTAAGTATACATTTATTTCTTCCAGTTGCAGATATCCTCTTTATAAAGTTCCCTATTCTGCTTCATTTCTCTTTATGTATTATTATTTTTATGTAGTTTTAATTAGAAATATATTATTATTTGTGAAATTAATTCAATTTCTTAGCCGTTTATAGTGTTCCTACCAGTTACGACCAAAAAAACACAGAAATTGGATTACATAAGTAGGAATAAATTCAGTAGCATTTCACTAATCCAAAGTAATTGGACAACTGAATATGTTTAAATTAGCCAGTGTTTCGGATAAGACTAAATTCTTTTGTATTTTTTATGTTAATGCATCCCAAACATAGTTATTAATTCAATGTATAAATTAGTGAACCAGTGGTGACTCAAAGAGTTGCGGTAAAGTAGCATGAACGTGAGTAGATATTCGCCAATAAGTGGAACTGTGATTTAGATCAGTGGTGTAAAAGGGATCGTGAAAAAAATTGGAGAGTTCGCTGATAGTCTGAAGTCAATTTATATCATACTGAATTATTAAATTAAAAAGCACGCTTCAAACTTTCTATAATTACACATTTTTAATATTTTTATTTATATTTTTTAATTTGTTAAAAATATATGGTATTGTTAACTAAGGTTCAAAACGTCTTACAAGGCTACATTGCTTCCATTCGCTTTTACTTATACCGTAAAGCCTCGTTTATCTGGACTAACTAGGACCATTGGCAATTCGAATAATCCGGATAGTATGGGTAATAAGCAAAACAAAATCCTTAACTAAGCAGACTTACCATTTATTACCATAAAAACTATATGTTTTGTAACAAAATTACGAAGTATTGTTTAAACGACATTAAAAAATATAAAAATAACTTTTCACATCATTTCTTAACAAAGAATTGGTAAGTCTAGTAAAGCTTATAGTCTAGTCCAATGGTTCTCAACCGGTGGTACGCGAACCCCTTGGGGGTACGCAAAAATCTGTAAGGGGTCCGCGGTTAACTACCAAAAAGTATACAAAATTATATTTATATATGCTATTATTTTAATGTGACAAAAGTTTGAGTAATGATTTAAAACTGAAAACTATCACTAAAGCAGCAAGCAAACACGTCGCTCGTTACTACTGTATCCAAGCTGGAGCCAAATATTGATGAATTTTGGAAACAAAAACCAGCCCAGCGTTCCCACTAATTATTTCCTGAGACTTTTTTAATTTTATGTCTGAATAATAAAAACTTTGTAATAAAATGTCCATTAAAATAAAAATTTTTGTTTTTAATTTAAATTACCTATTTGTAATTAAACTTTAACAGTTTAACAGTTAAACTTTTACTAATATAACACGTTTTAATAAAACTAAAGTGTTTTTGTTGGGGGTACGCATAGTTAATGATACACAAAAAGGGGTACGTGGGTTGAAAAAGGTTGAGAACCCCTGGTTCTAGTCTATACGTGAACTGTACATTGAATCAAACTAAGAAGCGAATATTTGGCGTACTTGTAGTTACGTTCTTGCTATCATAGTTAAAAATTATTATCTAATGTGAACATTAAATAAAAATGTCTACAAATCTGATCCGTATTATACGGGAATACGGATCAACGTATCCGGGAATACGTTGATCCGTATTCCCGGATCAACGAGGGCCGGATAAACGAGGTTTTACTGTATGTACGAGACTGGAGTTTCAAAATTTGTGGCTATAAAAATCAAACAACGGTGATATGAAAGTAGCATTGTTAAATATTTCACCAAATATTGAACAATTAATATCTGAGGTCCAGGTTACCCTTCTCATTAATTTTTTTCTAGTTTTGTTTAGTACAGATAAAGTTTTTATTTAAATATGAAATTTATATTTAATTATAAAGTTTTTGTCACATGAGATTTGGCAAAAAACAAGAGTAGAGGGTAAGGAAGGATTTTTTTGTTATTATTGTGCAAAGTAATACCAATAAATAAAGTAATACCAATAGTAATATTGTTATATACCCAACATCTACAGTTTATTGATTTTGTAAACAGTTTCTCAAAATTTTCTTATTTCGCTTTTTTTAATACTTTTTTGACATTATTCTAATTTTTTTTTAATTTGCTATTACCAAATAATTTTCATTCGGGTCGCGTGATTTTTTTAATTTATTTAAAGACAATGGGTCGCGTGATTTTTTAATTCAAATAAAATGGATCGCGTGATTTTTTTATTCAAAGAAAATGGGTCGCGTGATTTTTTTTTTTTTAACAAAATTGGGTCTCGGTCGAAAACAGTTTGCGCACCACTGATCTAGAAATATCGGATACATGACATTAACGGTACTACAAATGGCAACCTGAGGATCCTTATGCAATTCCATTAAACAGATTCAAAACTATGGAGTAATTGTAAAGAGAGATATAGCTGTGAATTAGTGTTGAATTCATAACATCAGACTGTAATGATTTGCTATATCTAATCTGCACTGCCCTATACGCATGTCTCCATAGCCCATTGAGTTAGAACACAACTCATGAGGAAATGAGGAGGGGCATAAAGTGTATCAGTGCACTAGTTTACTTGAGGAAACTGCTAGAGCACTAATAGAGACATTTCGTTGCGTCCAATAACTTGTAAACGCAACACCGATAGATGTCGGTCTACCGGTGTTCGGATTTACAAGATCCTACTATTAAATAGTACGGTGATTAAGGTACGGTGTCAGTTATTATTGATGAAAATGACTACATTAAAATATGTTTGTAACAGTCAAAGAAGTTGCGTCTGGCCTCTGCAGAATTTGCCAATGAAATTATAACTATTTCCTTTTGAGTTTTTCGCATCTTTTTTCTTCTGGAGTTGTAAATTCCCTCCACTATCAAATCGATTAGCTATTCGAAACGGCCATTTTGCTGGTAAAAACATTTGTGATCTCTTAATTAAAGGATAAAATAATGTTAAGAAGAATGGGAAAATGAAACGAGCCGAAATTTTTAAATTACATATTTTTACTGGAAACTTAAATCACCTCGAAGAATATAATTTGAATACATTAAAAATGTCAGTTATGCATTAAAAAAAAATCCTTGTACTTAATGACGGGAAGTAATATGCAAACAAGTGATCTTGATCCAGCCATATTTGATAAAGTGGATGTCTTTTACATTTTCGCCGATCATTTTTCCACGGAATATTTTTTAAATTACTTTCGCCAAAAAAAAGTCAACTTCTCATAATTGAAGTACAATTAAGTGATTAACATAATAAATTTTATATAATAAAATACACTTTAGAATAAACTGTTTCTTTTTTTTCCCCTTTTAATTCCTTTAACTGTCTTTTTTTAATGCTTTATTTACTTGGAATTTTTAACCGGAAAAAAATTCTGATTTACATTATTAAACCTTGAGATTCAGATAATGCAGGATTTTTCTTATGAAAATACATTTTTTTTTATAAAAAAGAGACTCCATTCAAGTACTTTTTAAACATGGCAAAAATATCTTTTGCACACATTGAAGACGTATGGAAGACGTATTTGAAGACGTATGGATACATTGCAAGAGGCTAGACAGAAATTTTCTGAACGGATGCTGCATATTGGGAATAATTTATGTACAGTGAAACTTCTCTAGCCAACCACCGCTCTAAACAGCCATATTTTGTTCAGAACCGATTGAAGACTCCATAATGCATTGTTATGGAAGAAGTCCCTCTTCGACGGCTACTCCTCAAAACGACGACTATTTTTTTTTTTTTTTTTTTGAACCATTATTGGCCACTCTAGAGAAGTTTCACTGTATTTTACTTTCATATTATCCTCTAAATCAGCGGTTTCCAACCTTCATGCTACTACGCCTCCCTATTTTTTTTTTTTACACGCATCCCTATCTTTTAATAGATAATAATATAGACACGTTTTAAATTATAACTTTATTGCAAAAAATGAAAACTATAATTAACAGAATAATAATAAGCTTTTGCTATAACAATACGAACATGTATATTTATTTTTATATTAAAATACTAATTATAGTACATCTAACGCATCAAAATTTAATGCGAGGGTGGTGGTTGTTTATTGGCACAAAGTTTATCAAATCTTGGGAGCAATGTGGAGAGAGCCGCTCGTAACTCTTTTTCGACTATTCACCTGGTTCGATATTTAGTTTTCATTGCAGCCAGTGCCGAAAAGCCCGTTTCGCATAAATAAAACGTTACAAACGGTAGAAGCACTTGCATTGCTTTGCAATTCAAAGATTTTTACTCTCCACTAAGGCCGTCTGCACACGGAGCAACTCAAAAGAAACTGATAACCGACTCAAATCACAAACCTTTCCGTGATGAGTCGCAACCTATGTAATTGAATGGAGCCACGCACACGGCGCAACTGGTTACAAACCCGTCGGACGGGTTTGTAACCAATTGCGCCGTGTGCGTAATGGCCCAGTAAGTAATGGCCTCCGTACGTGTTATTTACAGGGAGGGGCAGTGAGTCAAAGATTTCCCGATTTCCCCAATCGTCTGGCAGCTGAGACTTACAGGCGAGACGACTTGAGCCGGAAAACCCGAGCGTTGGTCCTATATAGACTTTGGGCTTGAGCCCAGCTGATATTCTGTCCCTATGAAAGCTTAAGAAAATTATTAAAGAGACTTGTTTCGTGATTTTCGTTGATTAAAATGGAAATAGTCTTTTAAAACAGGAATTTTAGTGGGTTTTACAGAAGTAACGATTAAAAACATTACTTTTTTTACTGTTTAAACGAGTAATAATTATTTATCACATTCATTTTTATCCTATATGTTACTGGCTCAGGAGTGCGAAGGGCAATTTTCAAGAAATAGAATAGATTGAAAATTCAGAATATATTTATAAATGCAGCTTTTTTCAAAAAGAAAATCTTTGAAGAAACTAAGAATTTAATTAATATTGACTTTAAGACATTTCTTTTTTTTTCCATAGGAAATAATACGGATTTAAATAAACAAACTGTAATACCTTGTTCACAATACATCCGGAGCGTTAAAAACTTTAACAAACCACAGAGCTCGGTGGAATGACCACGTGATGTGTCAAACCAATCAAAGATCGTGTCAACAATGTTAGCGTCAACGGAGGAACGCTACACTACGGATGCAGTGTGAAGAAGACCTAAAAGTTCTGTTTTGAAATTTAAGGGCTCAGGTGGATTTCGCTTCAATCAGACACTTCCGACTGATGAAGCACACCTACGTAGAAAGCTGTCAATGTATGACAGACCTGTGTTTTAGAGATGAAATCTGATTTAAATAGACTGTTTATTGCAATGCGTAGTTTAGTACCTATTGCATTATAATGCGTTGGATGTGATATTTCTGAATTAATCCTAGGTTATTTTGATGATTGGTGCGAGGCCCGGTTAGGAGTATTGCGTTGTTATTCATGTTTTTTTCTTACCATTTTTTGTTCACACACCCTTTATCTCTATTCTCAAGTAGATTGGCAATAAATTCTATTATTCTGAGTTTTGATTTGATTTCTTTCCAGAGAACTTTGGAAGCACCAAATCATTAAATGAGATCAAAAGTATAGATTTCTTCTTTTCTTTGAAACCTGCTCTTATCTTGCACGAACAGTTTCTTCTCGAGTCTCCACCATTCCATTCTAGAAAAAATTACCTTAAAATATTTTCATGCCTCAATGTATGTCATTCATTCATGAACGCCATTCCCTATTTCTTCAAGTATGAGCAACAGCCATTTTTGAATTTTTCTTTATTTTGAGCGTAATTTCTGCTTACTTCACGAGGACTTTGGGGGAAATGGATAACTCTCCAAAACTGTTGCATTCTTTTACACTATATTTTTAAGTCTATCAGTTGTAGCGATAGTAGTTAATTGCCAGGTACAAATGTTTTGTAGCTGACTGGCAAAATATTTATCCGTGTTGGTTGGTGAAATGTAAAATAGCGCAAACTCATACACGTCCTTACATTGTTCTTCCTTTCCGTGTAAGGAATATGTTCTGAAGAAGGTTTTGAACTAATGCTATTTTTCCTATTATCTAGAATTAGGTATTCTGTATGATAAGAAATTGAAAAGAAAATTAATGATATCGCATGCGAAACTGAATTGTGAGGTGAGCAAAAAATTTGTTGAAATTTCAAATAGGACGTTATAAGATGCTTTAGGGTAGGTATCCCAAATATCGCCTACTCTAAATTTTTTTCGACATTTCATCCAGTTTTTAGTTTCTGATTAGGCTGGAAACTCAAAGAACATCCCTAAGAACCATTTCCTTTGCTATCCTGAGATCAACCAGCTCCAAAACTAGTGCCAGCTTAAGTTATGTAGCTGAATTGGAAAAACTGAAATTTCCAGTGAACTCCAGAGCGGTTCCTAATATCGCCTACCTCTGTTCCTCTTACCGCCTACCAGGTGAAATTAGGAATACCTGTTAAAAGGCGTTGCTAGCAAAGTCTCAAGTTTAATGCACTTTCAAATGGTGTAAGCAAAATTAGAATTTGGATGCACCTACCTGGTCATTCACTGGATTCTCATTCTTTGGAGCCAAAGTTTATGAAGACAACAGCCAAAACAACTTCAGACGCCATATAGTTTCTGTTGTCAGTGACAAGAGCAATGTCGCTATCGCCGCTGTTAGTACAAACCCAGAACTAAGAAGTTACTGCATTTTCTCATACATAGCGTGAATCATACTTTGGAAACACGAGAAGGCGTTATTAGGCACAGGGGCGATATTTGGGACACCCACCCTAAATACAGTGGCTTCCAAAAGTGTTCGTACACTTACGATTTTCGATGAAATAGGGGTCTATCCATTGATTAAAATGAATATTTCAGAATGGGTATTTAATAATAAGATCTATAATCTATTCTTAACAAAACTACATGAAATATTTTGAAAACATAGTAAAACTTTATTTTTAAGAAACCAATAATCCAAAAGTAACAAAAAGTTTATCTCACAAAAGTCATCGTACACTTGTAAAAAATCTGTGCATATTAGTAAATATTCTAATTTTTAGTTAAATTAATATTTAGTAGGATATCTTTTAGCATCCACAACAGCTTTTAAACGTCTGGGAATAGATTGATGCAAAAATTCCAAAAGAACTAAGGCAATGTTCATCCATTCTTCCATCATAATTGTTTTTAGTTCGCTTTTCGTGTGAATGTCGTGTTTTCGTACACGAACCTCCAGTTCTCTCCAAATATGTTCTATTGGGTTTAAATCTGGCGATTGAGGTGGTGTTTTCATAACTTGTGGATAATTATAGAGACACCAGATGCGAACGTTGAGAGCCGTGTGCTTAGGATCGTTACGTTGATAAAAAACAAAGTTGTTTCCAATACCCAAATTTTGAGCTGATAATTTTAAATTGCCTCTTAAAATATTTATAAAAACAGCATGATTCATTATGCCATCAATAAATACCAAATTTCCTAGTCCTGATGCTGACATGCACCCCCACACAAAGATACCTCCACCGGCATGCTTAACTGTTCCTACTAAGTTCTTGGGATTAAGTTCCTCATTTTTTTCTTCTCCATACAATTATACGCCCATCAGCACCAAATATGTTCATCGGCAAATAAGACATTATTCCAGTAGGTTTGGGGCTTATTTATCATTGATAGTGCGAAGGGAAGCCTAAACTTTCTGTTTTCCTCACTCACAAAAAAATTTCTATGGGCAGAACGCCCATGTAAATAGCTGTTCTGAGAACTCGTCAAAACATTTCAGGTGAAATTGAAGTAGAAAATGTTTCATTAAATTCTGCAGAAACTTTTACAGCACTCAAACATGGATTTTTCACAAATTTTCTAATTATAAATCTCTGATCACGTTTTGTTAACTTTGCCGGACGACCTTTTCTTTCCTTGATTTCGATCCGATTTTCTTCTTTAAAGCGTTTTATCACATACTGCTCAGTAGAATGGGATAAATTATGTAATTTAGCAATATTCCAAACTGATTTACCACTACTATGATGAAAAATAATCAATTTTCGAATGCTGTTTGTTGTTTCTTTACGACTACGAGCCATTTTTAAATAATAAATAGAATATTACGGAGTAGGCAAGCAAAAATTAAAGCCAAACGATATTTTAAATGCCACCACAATTCAAAAATAAAAATAAAACGCCAGACGACAATTTTAATTATGAATTTATCCGAAAATATTTCAGTGTACGATGACTTTTGTGAGATAAAGTTTTTGTTACATTTTGATTACTGGTTTCTTAAAAATAAAGTTTTACTATGTTTTACTATGTTTTCATATTTCATGTAGTTTTGTTAAGAATAGATTACAGATCTTATTATTAAATACCCATTCTGAAATATTCATTTTAATTAATGGATAGACCCTATTTCATTGAAATTCGTAAGTGTATGAACACTTTTGGAAGCCACTGTATTTCTTTTTGCTTAAACTCTTTTTTTACTTTTTGACAGTGACATTCAACTACTGGTTTAGATCTCTTAAATTTCGCTTCTTGAGTCTCATGACATGCTCTTTTTACAGTAACTTTTTGTATCTAAACGTTGATACATCGTTTCTATGTGTGCACTTATTTGTTGACATACAGAAACTATGTCTCTTTTGACTATATTACTTATGTAAAGTATATGTCTTTTGTAAAATAATATCCGTATAACTAATTATGTTTTTCTTTTCAGGTAAGTGGTTTTCCTCTAGTGCTCTCTATTTCTTATTAGTGCCAGAAGAGAAGATAAAATGTAATATTTATCATTAAGTGGTGAGTAAATCATAAATCGTTTATTATTTCTTCATAGTATTTGCTAAGAGCTTTACCATGTTTGACTTTTGTCTGTCCGATATTGTCAGATATTTGATGACCCTTACTTACTTTTTCCTTCATCAGCATGTTAAAATATACATTGATTTATTTATGATTCACATACTGTAATGTTTATTTCGGTACTAATATATATAATTCTAGGAACATCAGAATAATTTTTCCTTTGATAATTCCTTATATAATTATTCATGTTTTGCTATTTTTGTTAATCCATGTAAAACTGTAGTAAACTATCGTAGTACCTCTATTACTTGTAATTATAATCTCAGGATCGGAGAATTCTGGTGCTCGTAATTATTACTCGTTCATACAACGGGAATTTATACTATTGGGGCGTAGGGTTGCCAACTGTCCCGGATTGGTCGGGATTGTCCTGGAATTGGAATCGCTGTCCCTGATCCCGGATGAATGCTAAATTGTCCCGGAATGTAGCGAAAACTATGCCAATATATTTTTTTTAAATTGAAATTGACATCTTGTAAATCCGTTGAACGTTGTGACGTCGCATTAATCCGACAGGTAGCGTCAACGTCATGGACTAAAATTTAAGTTTTCGCGATATTTATTTACAAGATCAATTTATATACAGATCAGGAAGTACACGGTGATAGCACAGATGGTGATTGCAATGACAAACTATGGGCAGATTATTTCAAAAAGCATGAAAAATCGGTCGAACTGATGAAAATTGTGTCTTTTATTTTGTCCATCCCTGCGAGTAATGCTTACTCAGAGGGAGTATTTAGTCACATAAACAGTGTATGGACGAAGGCCAGGAATAACATGAATATCGACTTAGTGAAGGCGGAATTGCAAATACGACTTAATAGTGAATCGTGTGCAGAATTTGCGAACTTTTTAAATACGGACTCATTTGCGAAAGAATTGGTGATTGCAGCAAAAAGTGAGAGAAAATATTTTTGGAAAAACCCATAAAAATATGACATTAAATTTGTTATTATAAGATTTAAAACTTTTATTATTATGTAACTAATATATATATATATATATATATATATATATATATATATATATATATATATATATAATTAAGTTCCTATAATAGTTAAAACTAAAAAATATAAAATATATATTTAAAAAAAATTGTATTTTAATGTTTTCATGCATAAAAAGTTTCCTCAGAAAACTAGGTATTGGCTGACTGATAATGATGATGATGTTCAGTTTTGAGCTATTTGTCCCGGAATCATCACAGAAAAGTTGGCAATCCTATTGGGGCGATGTGAATGTGTGGAATTATTATATCTGTTAAGTTAACGTGTCTTTTCAAATCTTATACAGTCAGTTGATATCATGATACTGAGACGCTGTTGAGCACTTACTTTTTGAAACGCAATTTTATTCAAAAGCGTTTCACCTCCGTATTATAAGATTTTGATATTAATCTAGACAGCTTGCTTCTCCTTATTTCCATGCTTAAAGACCGGACGGGATGATATTATTTTAAGTACTGCAGTTCGCTGTGTCAAGATAAAGTGACAGAAAATTTTATTAGTTTAAAGGAAATCATTTTAAATTTTTCATTGCTTCTTTTTTCCCACTGTCTTGATTCACCTCTTTAGCTTAATTTAGAAAGTATTTTAAAAAACTATTTTTAGTGACTTTAATATTACCTGGCACTGTTTTTCAATTTATTTTTAATATATTCAGCAATCTAGTCAATCTTATGTAAATCTATGAAAGACTTAGAATAGATTTCACAAAAGAATATGTTGGGGGATGCATATTTGTTATTGACTTTCATTACAAAAAAATTCAAGGCGTTTGTCTAATTGATCGGTTCTGTAGTGTAAGCGTTGTTTGGGTCAAAAATTACTGTAATTTCCTGTAGAAATTATAGCTTTTAATATACTCATACGTCAAATAATAAGCCCGTCAATTAGCGCTAAAATTCTCCTTATATTATCCCCAAATTAAGTACGTAAAACAAAATCCATACCAATTCCCAACATTAGTCTCTTTTTCTGGCAAAAAAAGAATTGTGTCATTATCAAACACAAAACAGCGGTGATGAGATAATTCCCTTTTCATCAACCTTAATTTTTCCTTTGGAAACTGTCGACCCATAACAGCTTTTAGCGTGATTTTAACAAGTAGTGTCCTTCCGTGAAGATTTATTATCCGGCTTTGTTGTCGTCTTGAACTCAGATTACTTCACCTCGATAATGGATGAAGACTTATGGTGACTGAACTAAGTGAGAAGAGATCACAGCTGTTTTTTCACGATAAAAACTTTTTTTCCCTTCACTGTACGGTATGAATTGGATTATGGTCGAATTCTTGTGAGGTGCTGAGATCGGACTCTGTTCTCATGTAAAGAGGTAAAACAGCGTCATTTGAACTCTTGATACTGCTATTTTATGTATTTTTATAAAACTGCAAATTAATACAAAATAACTTTTGTTTCCAATTCAGTTATCTTAATCAGTTATTGACCGGTAAGGGAGGCATTATTATGAATTGAAAACCTCAGTCGTGGCTATTTAAAGACCTTGTGCGTGTCTCTGGATATGTTTCCTACTATATTTAATTATTTTTACTAGCAGTTTCTATAAAACTGCAAATGATTACAAAATAACTTTTGTTTGTAATTTAATTATACAGAAATATAGATATTTTACATATTCAGTATTTCTCTACAAAATTTCCATCTGTATTATATCCACATTTCGATGTAGTGAAGCCAGAGCACTGCTTTGTCACTCTTTGCCTTTCTGTCGTTATCTTTTAAGTTAATTTCGTCCACGTACCTGATTGGTTCTTCTATGCCTCAACTCTAATATTAAAAATGTTCGTGGTAAGGGATTTTGGGAATTAATTCAGTAAATAGAACAAGCCGTGTGTGAGATTCCACAGCAGACACGTAACTGGTATTGCTTAACTGTGTAAGGTACGTGGGCAATAAAAAATGATATAAAACCACTTTTGTTTACCTGCAAATAAATCTCCTGTAATTTTAATAAAGTGGGAGTGTTTGATTCTTGATGTATACACCAGTCGGAGTTGTTGAAAATTTGGATATAGTTGAAAAACAGAGAAAACTGTTACGTTGCTATTAAGTTTCTGACTTTACATACTTGTATAAAATATTTTATACTTGGTTTAATATTCTGACATAAAAATAAAGGTTGCTTGTTACATTGAAAAATAAATAAAAATTCGTTTATAATAATTCGCCCCATAATCTTTAGGACATTAAACTGAATGTTAGCTTTAAGGTCTGTTCACATAAAATCGGTTAGCGTCCGTGTTAAAGATTCTGTGGGCTCTGATTGGATAAATGGGTCAAAGATTGGTATATGATTGGTTAAATTTTTTTCGCTGACGCTGACGGATTATATGTGAACAGGCCCTTACATGTAAGTAAATTAATTCTTATCTTTAAATCTAAAGCTACCAAATATATGGCTGGAAAAACCGATAATGACGTTTTATTTCGGGATAAGTTCATCTCTGTTTATGTAAACAGATACATTTCTTTATGCGTTTTGTTAACAGATACATTTCTTTATGCGTTTCAACTTTCAAACTATATTTACCATGGGGTAATCACCTATTAGGAAAACAATCTTTATCCATATTAGGAGACAGCTGAGGAGCATCCGCGGCTCAGCTTGGATTTGAACCAAAACCACGCGTTGGCATCTTGCTATGCAGAGCATCGTGCAATACGGGTGACAGTTTAAAATATTGAATTCCATGTTTCCAATCATTGAATTTTAAATATTACTATTACCCACTGAATGAGAAAGTTAGCCACGGTAGTTGTTGCCCCCAATTGTATAGCAAAGCAAAATTGCAACGACAGTTTAATTCAGGTAGAAAAACACTCTTTCTCTTGACGATCTGCCTTTGAATCTCCCCCGGATGGAGATTTCAATCTTGAACGATACATGGAACTGATTTCAACTGACTGCCTTCCCGATAACGGCAACAAAAAGGATTGTTTTAAACGTGAAATCGCGACTTAACAGTCTGTATAGGTTTTCAGGTAGCTTTGCATTAGCGAACTTTCCCAGAAGATAATTTTCTTGAAAGGGAGACATTTTAAAAACAGTTTCGTCTTTTGTTTCGTGGATATCTGTAGAAAGTTACCGTAAAATTTTTAATGACCAAGTAGTCAATTTTTCTAAAATTTTTGACTTGAGTTAAATTCCACGTTTTCTTAGTTCAAAAGCAGTGGTAGTCATGCCGCAATTTTACTTGTTAACAGGATAGGCCTAAGATTTTCAAGCTTCAGACAAGTACCATACATTTAATTTAAATTTAGTATTTCAATACCTACGTAGAATAAATACAGAACGTCGTTCAGAATTTATAAAATTTATATGTTCTCGACCTCAGCCAATCATCTAATCCTTCTCTCTCTCTCTCTCTCTCTCTCTCTCTCTCTCTCTCTCTCTCTCTCTCTCTCTTTCTTTCTCGGCCAGTCATGTACACATCTATGACTCACGCACAAATCTGTAATGTCTACATTGCCCCCCAACATTTCCCTATGGTCTTCCACTCCTTCTATATTTATTATTCTCTCCCCTTCCTCTTCGTGTAAGTATCTGCTTCCCATCTCTTGAATTATCCTCCATCAAAATCCATTTTCCGACCCTTGAATCGTATATTCACAATGTACCAAATTCGGTTGCTGCCATTTGGAGAACTTCAGAAACATACTAGTTCATTTTTTATAGTTCAGAAGGCTGTTTTTTTTTTTTTTGCAGAAAGTGATCGGGAAAGAGAGTTTCCCCTTGGAGAGTGAGATGGAGGGTGGGGTATATTGCTGAAATGTCTACTCTGTAGGTTGCTTCACATTTACATATTTTCATTTAGGTTCTTCCATGCAAGGGTAATTTTCATTAGCTAACTGAATTTGAGATGTGCTGTATTTTTTTTTTCTGTAAAAGCTGGTTTAATATTAGCGGTATATCCCAACATTTACTTATATTTCAATAACGGTAAATGTTAAATTTTAGATTAACCAGCCTTTTTTAATAATTAAAACGACAATTTACCCTTGTGAGAAATAATTTTTAAAGGACAAATGCTAAACTATATAAACTATAGACAAGTTGGCAAAGTTTTATTCATTTTCGATTCTTTAAAAATATAGCTATTCCATTGTGTTTTTTTTTTCTTTTTTTAATCTAAAGCAATCTGTTTATGTTAATTCTCTCCTAGACATCTACCCTTCACTATTCCGAGCAATGTGACGTCACAAGTCCGATGAAAGAGCGCGAATGTGATCAAAAATGAAGGTGAGAAGCGTGGCTCAGATCCCTGCATTATCTCGAAACCTGAATATTAATTCCCGCTCTTGCGTCGGATGTTTAGCTATGATAAAAGATTTTCTAGATAATCAAAAATATTTCCAATTTTGCATAAAGCTATTGCAAAACAATTTGCATAAAGCTATTACAAATGGTTTTGCATAAAGCTTCAACAAATAAAAATATTGATATGCTTATTTCTAAATATTAGGCTAAATTGAGAAAAAAATTAAAATGTGTAATACAATTTTACTGTCAGTCAACGTGCATTACTTAACCGTGCAGTTATTCATTTACTAAAAGACGGCTCAGCATCACCTGTTTACACACAAATTTGCTATCGATTAACAAGACTATAAATAACTCGATCGCCTCAAGTAATTCTTTTTACTGCACTGCTGAATATTAAATACATTTATACTCTGTTTATGAAGAACTGAATTTGCATCGATAACGCAATTAGTAAGCTTAAAAATTTTGCTGATTTTTTTCGGTTTAGAGTAATAAAATTTAATGGCTTTTTGTTACTATGGCAACCATAATAAAAGCCGCTAGGAACTATTTTATGAATATGTTGTGTGCATCTATTTATTTTGATTCTACTTCGTAATATACTTGAGTCTCAAAAAAGTTAAACGATCCAAGAAGAGAAAATTTATTATCTTGATGCGAAAATCCTTATAGCATTATTCTTATCACTTCCTATTGGATAATGGATTTTATAAAGGAATGGATAGACAGGTTTTTTTTAGAAGAAAAAACATTCATAGTGTAGAAGTTTCTGATTTGCATATGTAAAAGTTCGTATTTGTCGTTCTCTGATTCTCAAATTCTCTAAAAGAGTGCTACTGTTGAAGGTAAGATATTATTCGCTTTCAATAGTCAGATTATCATGTTACTAATATCAGTGATCAATAGATTTCTAGAAAGAATGAATTGGAAAATCGTACCTTGGGTAAGACCTTCTTTGGAAATCTTACCTTGGGTAAGATTTCCTGATATTTTTCTCAAATTTCGAAAGATATTTTTAGCAAATTAGAGTTATTCTAACTAATATTTTTGTTTTTAAAAGGGAATGACTTCTTATTTTCATTAGATTGTGATCCTAATTTTTAAAATCCTCCTCAAATTTTTTTACTTGAGCTCGAAAAGTAGGGCATCACCATCGATATATCCTCGTCCAACAAGTAGCTGTTGTGTTCTTGCTATCTTATTAAGTTTTACTTAAGTCTTAGGGGAGACCAAGAAAAAAATTTTTCTGGACAAAACATTCACTTTGACTGTAATTGTTCTTAATTGCATGGTTAACGTACCCAAGCGTTTATCATTTGTCCACTACGTCACTCTAAGTTATATCGTTTTACTTCTTTCAAGTGGAATTGAAATATTAGATCAATAAATATTTTTTTGTTTAAATTGTCAGTAATTCTGTGACACTAGCAGAATGAAGATATAGTTTTCTTTTTGTTTGCGAATTAGATTCTGAGGAAGCTATTTTAGTGATTAGGCTGCTTGGAAAATGAATAAATATGTTTACTTTTCTGCTTCTGATTCAGTAAACTTTAAAGGTTTACTTTAAGATATCTGTTCTCTTCCAGCTTTTCGGTAGAGTCATAATTGACTAACTTTATTGAATATTTTCTTTCAAATAATTACATCAAAAAATGTAATACACGTAAGAACCAAAGGAGGAACCAGACAAGCCAATAAGTTCAAAATACTGGACATCTTCCAGCGGGTTCTACAGAAGTCCAATACTAGCAAAATAACCAGAGCTTGTCATACTATCATGTTATTTTATGCTATGTCAAAATGTGACATTAATTTGTCATATTATACAGCAGTTTTATGCTAGCACTAACTTAGATGTCTCAGTAATTCAACGCATTTAGAGACGATAATTTAGGGATGGGATAAAATCTAAATTTATTCCATATAAATGAACCTGATGACGTCTTAATGAAGAACAAAATTGTTTCTTTTCTCTTTTTTTTAACTAGGCCCATTTCTCTCACCATCAGCTATGAGATACGCTAAAAATGCTCTTTTATCAATTTCTAGTGATTGCGGTACTTTTCTCACCCACTGCACAAATACTTGTGATTATCACACATTGTTTAACAGCGAGATGTATTTATGTTATGGGATCAGCTTTTGTATTAAGACCCCAGAGATTTGATAAAGGATTTGATAACATATGCGATGCATCTCAAGTGTGAAACGAGCTGGAATAATAAATACCTCTTCATGAAGACACGTTTTAATTGTTTAAAGAAAGAGTGATATTTTGCTTGAGAAAAAGTTTGTGTTTTCCCATTCTTTTGAAATAACTTCTTTTTACAGGCAGTGTATTTTACGATTTAAATTATCCATAATACGATCCGGACGATGGCCGAATGGCTAGGGCGCTTGCATTCGGTACCAAAGTCTCTGGGTTCGAATCCCACTCTTGACATAAATGTTTGTAGTCGTTCAGAATTGGCTTTAGGCAGTAGGTCCCGCTCTAATTAGCTCTCGTGTAGCAAAAATTGACCGTAGCGTTCCAAACCAAACTATCCATAATGCGAAAGTATCTCCAAATAATAATGGTACTACCATTAGTTAATGATACTACCATATTTTTCTGTTGTATTTGTAAATTAGTGTATGAAATAAATGAGCTGTTGAAGTATACCGTTGAATTCCCGTGTAAATTGTATTTAACAAATACCCTGCAGGGCTTTGAATTTGGCGGATTTTTATATGCAAATTAATCTCTATATTATGAAAAACAATGTCAATATAATAAAATTTTCTGGCTTATAAAGTTTTCGAATTTTTACTACAATTTTTATGCTCATGAATGTTGGTAAATTTTGATAATTTTTGCTCATAATTTTTTTTTTTACTTTTGAAAAAACCAACGTTTGTTTTAAAAAATCTTTTACAGAGATAAATGATGTGTTTTTCCCCTTCTGATCATGATATATAGCCAAATGTTATGGGATACATGGGTCGAAAGAGGTATATTTATTTAGAGAAATTAATACATTGTTGAACCACCTCTGGCAGAAATGACTTCTTCGATTCAACTGGGTAAACTTTTGGTCATTCTGGTATTACCTTCTGGTGCCATTCTGACCATTCTAGTTTTGACCCCTGTTATTTGTCCCTGTTATTCCTCGGTTAATGTCTGCCAGAGAGCTCTGAGTGGAGCGTGTTCTCAGTCTGAGACGACCTCGGCATTCTAGCTCGTCCCCTAAGTGTTCGATTGGATTGAGATCGGGACTCTGAGCCGGTTAATCTAATTTTCTTTTATGTTTTGTTTTTCAAATCAGGCTTCGACAATGCTCGAAGTTTGGCATGTAGCCGGGTAATGCAGAAAGAAACAAGAGTCCGTTCCAATGCACTGTTCCATTGTAGGAATTGAACAATCTTCTAAAATGTTTATGGACCTCTCAGAGTTCATACCTGAAAGCGAAACAATCAAAGGACCGACACCTTCCCAGCACAAATTTGCCCAGACAATCACAGAGCTCACTCCGAATTCAAGAGTTAACCCAATGAAGTCGGAAAGGAAACGTTTCCCGGGCAAACGCTATACCTATGTACGTCCAACTGATTGAAAAAGTTTGAAGCATGATTCATTACTCTTCATGGCTTTTTTCTAATTTACTGTTGTCCATGAACGACGTGCTAAACACATCTTCAGTGCTTTCTCGCAATCGGTCAGTAACCTGGGACTTGAGGACAAGCCGATTTATCATGGTATCTGATAGTATGCCGTTCATGACGAATTATATGTCTACCGATACCGGTTCCTGTGACTTAGAGCATTTCTGAAGCCTGTGCTGCTGCAGTGGGAAGATAAATCTTCATTTGAATCCCCATTAAGCATCCCTTTCTCCGATCGTCTAATTTTGTGTGGCCGGTAGTGCTGCCAGTCTTCCATCTTCGATTGACATCTGCCTGATTTCCGGATACCTACAAGAGCAGCAGTTGCACGTTAAGACTAGTTTCACAAATCCCATAGCAGATTCCAATGAAATTCTAAAGTTTTGCTTAGTGGTGATGTTAAAAAGTACTACCTAATACTCATTGCACGTCATTTGCACATGTGAGTTTGCCTATATTTGCATATCTGGAGGTGTCCAATTACTTGTGGCAATATAATACAAAAATGTTATGTGTGAGCGCGCGGGTGTACGTTTCGTTCAGTTTTGTGCGTAATATATATTATTTTATTGATTTTGTTTTGTTCACCGGCTAAAACTCACTTCCACTGCTGCGAAATGAATTAACTTAGTTAATTGTAGCAAAGTGTTATAAATAGTATCTTAGTTTAGAATTTCTCCTTTTATATTTAATTAGCTTCTGTATTACTTAATTTCCATTTAACAAATTTTCTTTACAACATTTCTAAGTGGAAAGATAGTACAATATTTAATGGAGACACAAAGGTAATTTAATTTTAATTATTGGCTTATTTTTTCGTTATTTAAGCTCACTGCGCCTTTTTTCGCTACTTTGTTGTCATTATTCGTGACAAAACCTGGCTCATTCTGGCCTCTTCAGAATGCAAATTACAGACTTCTAACTCAACCATTATACACTGCGAGAAGTAAAAAGCAAAATCTTCTAAATTATTCCTCGCTACTTTTTAACTCTGTGAAAAAATCAATAACAACCTTAATGTCTTCAGAGATACTTTTTTTAACAACCTGCTCAGTTTTCTCCTTTATTTACTGGAGCTTCCACTAACCACGACCACTGAAAGTTAACAGACACAAAGGAAAATATTTATTCTCTCTCTAACAGTAAAAAAAAAAACTCCCTTAATGTTTTTTAAACTTTTATTATTTTAAAACAATTTTAAGATGCTAAGAGTTGGGAGAGAAGCCTTGCTGCATATTTCTTTTCTTTTCTGCAATTTTTTAACATTTAAATTTATTAATGAACCTGAGACACGTGTCACTGCAGCTGCATTTAATTGCCGACTTAATCAGGCCAGGTCTTAAGTTAATGTTTTAAACATGGTGCCTGTACTAAAAATTACTACTTTCTCGAGGTTTTTACTGCAGGCTGTTCTTCATTTAGATAGTTTCCTCCTACCGCAGCTTCATTTTTAGGAGTTTATTATGCAAACGCAACACTTAGGTGAAAACGACACGCTTGGAACAGCTATTCCTCAGTAACTACGGATCTTTTTTCTCTGTGTATGTTCTCTTTAAATATTGTGAGTCAAATATCCCACAAAAAAAGACTAGCTCGCTTTTAGAATAAATTTTTTTGCATTTGTTCTTCTCATATTTTTATTTTAGTTTTGAAATAATTTTCAAGGTTTTTTAAAATTAATTGCGCGTGTGTTATTTTCTCCACAATATATCGTGAAAAGCACTATTTGTAACAGCCTCTGGGAGTGCTCAAATATTTTTCTGTTATAAACCTATCCTGTTAACGTCGTGTCGTCTTACGAAAGTTTCACTGGAATGCACTACTTTCGGATGGCGTGGTACATCTGTAGGTAATTACATTAAAACACCCCCTATAGCGTTAGCTGCAGAGATAACTGCCGTGTTATATTTTTCTAATTACATTCCAACACAAGTACGGTTCAAGTTATTGAAAAATAACCACGTTCATAATGTAAGTTTTAACACTTAGAATTTTAGAAGAAAATAAAGTAGATTCCTGCAAATTTTCCGTATCTGTAATGTTCAAGCTTTCGATTTTTAGACGAATGGTTTGTGGGATGGCTACGAAAATCAATAAGGATAATATGTGCTGACGATAGACCATAACAAAATTCCCACTTCTAACTTCAGTCGTTTCCGAATTAAAAGCTGTTACCACCTATCAATATTGAGAAAAAAATGCGAGACTACCACCTTACCAAGAGGGGTCACTTACACACAGTTTTATCATACTCAAGATGGCTGATCATGACGTTTAGATCTTTCCGTTGTGATCTGTATGGACTAGAATTAGTCAGCCATTGATAAAAATTTAGAGGATTTCCTTTTTTTGTTTTAATTTTGTCGCCTTAAACAAACTTTTCGACTATACCACGTTTAGGAGCCTTCAGCGAGGACACCTATTTCCAGCTGCTGGGTACCTTGGAGTTGTCTATCTTTTCAAGAATGTTATGCTTTACCTTTGATACATAGTTACATTTTAAACACTGAGGTTTGTTCCTCTTCAATATATACGCCATTATGGTTTATCCTTCTTTTTCATCTTAAGAGGATTTATAATTCATCCATATTTGGGTCATAAGTATAATGGTTTTTACTCTCTCCACGTTAACACCATAAATTCTCTAGCTTACTCTCCTTCTATGTAGCGAGAATACCATGGTTTATCCACGTCATCTAAAGCTACATCATAAATTTCATGACGCACCCGTCTTCCATAGTTGCAGTATAAATGTCATGATTTATACCCATCTCATAGTTAAAGCATGAAATTATCTGTACTACTCCCACATATGCACCATAAAGACAGTGGATTATCCTCCCTCGAAATAAATGGCGTAGGTGCAGATGATTTACTCCCACTGCATATTTATATTCCAAATGCTGCTGTTTTGTTTTGTGAAATTCATGTGAAACGCAATTTGTCTACAGATGAGAGAGATTCCTCAGGATCTTGCAGGCACTTTCAACTGGACTACTGTAAAAATTTTAATTGTATATTTGCATTAGATCACCGTAATATATGTGAATCGTTTATTGGTGATTTTTCCTCACCGTTAGGAAACAATATGCCAAAAATAGATACTTCTATTTAAGGTTATCTTGAATTCAAATACACGGACCTTCTCTTCTGAATGAATGATTTCATGAAGGTGAATTATGATTCCCACGTCAGCATTTCTTCCTCCTTCCGAAAATCACTTTGTTTGCGCTACATTCCTTATTTATAGGGAATCTTCCATAAAACTTGCAAAATAGCTTTCAGGGTATTTTTACTCTCCTCTCCCCCCCCCCCTCTTAAGCTGTTAGTAAATTTATTGAGTTATGCTAACTCATTTGCATCTTTTGCATATGTATTAACTCTTGTTTTGGAAGGCGTTTTGGAAGGCGTTTATTATTCGACAAAGATAAGCAGTATCGAGGGATTTAAAAGCTTTGACAAAAAATATATAAATATTGTTTAAATTGAAAAAGGATTCTGCGAAGTATTTTAGTTTAATACTTAATGCTGAAATCTCGAAAGTAAAAAAGAGTGATTATAAATACTTGATATAAAAGTGTTTGATGCGACAGACTGATTGTGATTTCAAATGTTATATTCTCAAAGAAAATAAATTGTACAATCTTTCAGAAATTTCAAGAATAATTACTATAAATGAAGGCCTTATTTTAAATAATGGTCAAACTCCATTCTTGTTCATTTTGAGGTACAGAGCCTTAAAGTCTAATGAGTGCTGAGAAATGACTGCTGAAGTCTGATTTGTAATGCCCTCTGGTGGCAGCAGAATTAAGCTGGAGGTGTACCTGTTTAAAAATAAGATAGAAATGACTTGTATGAAAGTTGTTGAGGCTGTGATTATAAAATATCAGCACATTGCATTAAAAATAAAAGAATAAAACTAGAATTCACTTACCACACTTTATTTAATACTTAAGCTGGGAGAGCACAAAAATTATTTGCACGTGGACATCACAATTCTTAGCACAAAAATTATTTGCATCACAATTATTATGGACATCACAATTCTTCCTCAAAAGACCAAGAAACATTAGGATGTTTTGAATCCATTACATTGGTCAATTCCGCATTTGTACAAATCTGTCGAACACATGCGCAGGAACGTGGCTTACATAAGCTCGATTCACTTCTTCGTAAAACCCTTTGTATATTAATTACATTTCCTTTGTGCTACACGTGCTTCAGAAAGCCTTCTTTATAAGAACATCGATGGACTCTCTCGCCGAAGAAAATTCGAAGACTGACTCCACATAACGTTCTTGAGCCGAAAAATTCAAAATTAACCACACCTTTTTGTTGCCAACGTTTTTTTTAAACTTTGTAAGAAGTTCTGGAGAATGTCCATGCGCGCGCATTCATTGTCCGGCCACCGCTTTTAATTGGGCGAACAGGAGTAAAGCAAACCAGTTCTGTCTAGTTTTAAATCGGATGTTCCGGAACTAGTTTTAAGTTGATGTTTTCATAACAAAAGTGAAGCTAACTCCATTTTTTAAAAAGTGGAGTTGGACCACTATTCAATTAAGGCCTTCAAATGAAACTAACTGAATCACTTTCCTGCGAGCTAGGATTACGTTGAGTTTGACACTCATTGCTCTCTGGAATCGTCTTGGGAAGAGAAATGTTTTTAGACAGATCAGTCTTTTATGTTTGTCTATTTTCAGTGGGTTGTGATGAAAGTAAAACATCAAAATACTGTTAACTAGGTACCTGGGATATGTTTAGGTTCTGGAATTTTATTGAGAGAAAATTACATCAACAAAGCGGAAAAGTATTTGAATCGTTTTGTTTTTACTTTTATAAGTATATATTTTATAAGTAAACTATCTACCTCAATCAATGCAGTTAAGCATCTATGTTTTATGACTGTGTTTGGGTGATATAATTGGAGAAAACTGTTCATGTGAATAAAGGCAATAGAGTGCGTGTGGGATTTATAGCCTCATATCTAGTTTACTCGTTCCTTTATTTATTCAGGAAAGATTATCTAAAGTTGTGATAGTTAAAAGATACGAATTAGACAGAAAAATTGTTTTAAAATACACATTTAATATTTAAAGACGCGCATGATATTTGTCTTTTAAGATAGACTATTTAGATGTGAGTAGACCATAAACATTGACGACGGACCAGTTGATAGTAATTAACAACGTTTTTATTAATCAAATGATTTTAAACAAAGTAAATGGGGAAATTTCCCGCTCGTGGAATGACATCCACACAAAGCAACGTTTTGGCTACTACTGAAGTATTTTTGTCTACGTCATATCAGACGCCGCCTAGCGCATGCGCTCAGACATGCCGCCCGGCCTTGCAATGTGACAACATTCAAGAAATATAAAGTTAACAGAAACAATTACATTATAAAGAAATATTTCAAATACAAATAATACACAATTTCAAATATAAAAAACACTTATGCGTAACATCTTGAGAAATTATACTATAAACATGACACCATAAAATGGTAATTTTTTCCTTAAAAATAAATCAAATTTCATATCAAACTTATTCATCAATGGGAAGAATACAAATATTTCTTACACTTCTCTTTAACATTTTTCCATTAGACAATCGTAAATTTACAACTCTGACCTTTGTATCTGTACCATGAAAAAGTTCGGTAATCCTACCAGTCAACCATTTCGTACTCGGAAGGTTGTCATCCTTAATTAATGCGAGAGCACCAATTTTTACATTATTTTTTTTAAACTTCCATTTGCTTCGCTGTTGTAGATTGTTCAAATAGTCTCGTTTCCACAACTTCCAAATCTGTTGCCTTACTTTAGTTACCCGCTGCCATTTCATAAGTCTATTTTCAGGAATATTTATCAATTGAGGTTCAACAATGGAGGTGATGGGTCTGTCTATCAAAAAGTGACCAGGAGCCAATGTTTCAAAATCATCGAATTCCGATGACATGGGAGTAAGGGGTCGTGAGTTCAGCACTCCTTCAATTTCTGAAATGACAGTTCAAAATTCTTCCAAATTAAGATTCGAATTACCGACTATACGTTTTAAGTGGAACTTGAACGATTTGACCCCCGCTTCCCAGAGTCCACCGAAATTCGGAGATTTGGGAGGGATATGGTTCCATTCTATACCTTCTTTACTGAGATAATTAGCCAATGTTTCATCTGGGTGATTTACCAGTTGTTGTAGTTTTTTGAGCTCTGCGTTGGCTCCAACAAAGTTTTTTGCGTTATCACTAAATATTTTAGAACTTCTACCTCTTCGACTAAAAAATCTTTTCAAACTGGCAGTGAAAGCCTTAGTAGTCAAGTCCGAAACAAAGTCTAGGTGTGTTGCCCTGGTGCACATACAAACGAATATAGAAACATAGATTTTGTTGAGCTCACCTTTCCTTTGATTCTTAAATTTTACAAAAAAGGGGCCGCAAAAATCTATGCCTGTCACATTAAAAGGAAAGTTGGGTACAACACGTTCCTCTGGCAAATCACCCATAATTTGACTTGCTTCTCGAGGTTTGTTTTTAAAGCAAGTGATGCAATTATGTACAGTTTTACGACAAACATCTCTACCATTTGGTATCCAGAATTTTTGGCGAACATGATACAATAGGGACTGTGGACCTATGTGCAAGTTTTTTAAATGAAAATATTTTACAACAGTTTGAGTAAATCGATGCTTGCTAGGAAGTACCATAGGGAATTTTTCATTAAATCTTAGCTTAGATTTAGACAACCTACCTCCTACTCATATTTTATCATCATCTAAAAAACAATTTAATGAAGCTAATTTGCTATTACCCTTAACAGACTTGCCGCTTTTCAACCTTCTGATCTCTTCTGAATACTCACCTTCCTGTACATACTTAATAATAATGTTTTCAGCTTTAGTCAGCTCCATATGAGTCAGACGACCGGTTTCCTTTTTCCCTGGATTTTTTACATTATGAATGAACCTGTAAACATGACTTAGAATACGAATTATTTTCACATAGTTATTACTAAGATCAAGTATACTATTTAAAACACTTTTTTCATCAGATAAATTGATTAAAGTAATGCTTTTAGAATTAGTGTCACTTTTCATTTCAGAAAGATAGTTTGTTTCAGGAACATCAGGAACAACGTTTGTAACGGGCAGTTCACTGGATGTAAGAAATGGGGGGCCTTTTAACCACATTGAATTGTCCACAAGAGACTGAGCGCTGGTACCTCTAGACACTAAATCCGCAGGGTTTTCTCTACCTGGACAGTGATGCCAGGCATTGGTATCGGTCAGGGTTTTTATTTCATTAACCCTATTTGATACGAACTGTTTCCAGCGTTTGGTGGGACCTTTTATCCAATATAGCACTATTGTCGAGTCTGTCCAAAAATACACTGTTGACTGAGTTTTTTGGTCGATAGTTTCCTTGACTGTCTTGGTTAATCGTGCAGCTAACAAGGCACCTAGAAGTTCTAATCTAGGTATTGAAATATTCTTTAGAGGGGCAACCCTGCTTTTAGATGTTACAAGATTGACCTCAATACTATTCTTTGTTAAAACTCGTAAATAAACAGCGGCGCCATATGCCACTTTGCTGGCATCAGAGAAACTGTGGATTTCAACTACATCACCAAACTCACTATTCGAGTTCAGCACAAATCGAGGAATTTTTAATTCTGCTAGACATGGAAGTTCGCTACACCACTGTAACCATTCTTTTTGAAATTCAGGAGGTAGATCTCCATCCCAGGGAATTCTCTGTAGCCACAACTGCTGAAAAAGACATTTTACACGTATGGTGGACGGTGTCAATAGTCCCAAAGGGTCGAAGATTTTCCCAGCAGCTTGGAGAAGAAAACGTTTTGTATTTTTATCGTTGGACAAGAACTGAATTAAACCTTTAACTTCTATGGTGAAACAATCATCAGGGGTGTTCCATGCCATTCCTAAAACCTTTGTTGAATTTGAACCTAAGATAATGGATTCGTGTTGATGTTGGATATCAAACCCATCTTCCTTCCACTGTTTCATGAGATTTTCGTCGTTTGTAAACCATTTTCTAAGAAACATCCCGGCTTTCTGCAAGATTTCCTTGGCTTTGTGGGAGACTTCTAGTGCAAGATCAAGGTTGTCGATGCTAGTGATAAAATCATCAACATACAGGCAGCGATCAAGGAGTTGTGTGGTCACAGGAAATTCACCTTTGAACTTTTCAATGTGTTTTCTTATGGTTGCAGATAACAGGAACGGACTGGCGTTTACCCCAAAAAGAACTCGTTTAAATCGGTACACTTCGATGTTTTCATTCATGCCATTAGACCACAAAAAACGTACTGCATCTCTGTCCTTTTCTGAAAGGGAAATCTGTAGAAATGCCTTTTCAATGTCAGAAGTTAAGGCAATTTTGTTTAGTCTAAAGTTTATTAGAATATCAAAGAGGTTTGGATTCAAATTTGGCCCTGTCCATAAGCAATCATTTAAGGAAAGGTGACCAATGTCATGCGAGCTGGCATCAAAAACTACACGAGTTTTAGTAGTAAGTCGGTCTTGTTTCTGAACCGCCTGATGTGGCAAGTAATACAGTGGTTTTTCCACCACGTCCTGATTTTTAGTTTCTTCCACCCTTTCAATGATTCCATTCTTTAAATAGTCATCAATAATTTCTTTGTACTGTGCATGCAACTCTGGGTTGCGATAAAATTTTCTTTGTAGCGAGTGTAATCTTTGTTTTGACACTTTAAAGTTATCCCCTAATTCGTTAAAATCTTTTTTCCATGGCAGTTCTACTTCGTAACGACCATTGTGAAACGTAGTAGTTTCATTAAATATTTTAATGGCCTGATCTTGTTCCGTTAATTTTGGGTCATCATGTATTATACCAATAGATTCCAATTCCCAAAATGACTTTAGAGTGTTATCTATCGTATCACAGTTTTGAATTAAATAACAATGCATTTTATTTTGAGTTTGGATTTCCTTCAGAGACCCAGTAGCTATCCAGCCAAACACTGAATCTTTCATAAACAACTTATCAGCAACTTTAAAGGAATAATTTTTAATGATCTTGGAAAAACAGTTCAGCTCCAATAAGAGCATGTATTTTTCCTGGTCTAAAATATGTAGCGTCTGCAAGTTCTATAAAGTCAGGTAATTTTACATCTGAAATATCCAAATAATGCGAAGGAGTTAAATCAGTTATTTTTGGAATAATAAAAAATTCAACACTTTCCTGGAAGCTATCATCTGCATTCGAAATTGTAGTATCAACTTTTGACTTTATTGTATGAACAGATCCATTTAAACCAGACACTGGCGCATTTACACATTTCTTTTTAATCCCCAAAATATCAGCACACTCATTCGTTAAACAATTTATATTCGAACCATCATCTAAAATACACCTAACTCTTTTCTTGTTTCCGGTAGAATCTTCAATATAAATATACGCTGTGCTTAACAAAATCGATTTGTTTTCTTTTTCCGAAATACTCAGAGTTCGAAACGCTAAGTTTTGCTCTTTTGGTTCTGTGTTTGTTTCCGTAGGACGATTAAAACCACCGGAATTAGCACCTGCTGTTTTTGCTCTTTTTTCAGGATCAGCGATTTGTTCATGATGTAACATCGTATGGTGTCTTCTACCACAGATTACACAAGAATATTTAGACTTGCAGAAATTAGAAGTGTGGTTTTTATTCAGACAGTTGATGCATAATTTTTTTTCCTTTACCGTTTCAAATCTTTTATGTGTATCCATTCCCTGGAATACACTACATTTGTTCAAATAATGTGGATGTTTACATAAAACACATTCTTTAGGTTTATATTTTTCATTAGCGTTAATCATTAAAGATTTTGTTTTGTTATAGGGGGAAGAAACTTTGTTTGTATTCTTTGCAAGGGGCGTGCGATTTATACCTTCTAGTACTAAGCTTCTTTTTTCCAAGAAAGACATTAATGTATCAAATTTGGGAACTTCCTTGGAATTTAGATCTGATTCAAATAATCTTCGTGTTTCCCGATCAAGTTTTTGAAGTATAACACTGACTAAAAATATTTCCGATAAATCATTTTTCTCGTATTTCAAAACACTCAATGCTCTGATGTTTTTATTTATACAATCAATTAAAGCTCTTAGTTCTTTAGCCGATTCATGTTGTAGTTTCTCGTAATTGAGAATCGCTAGAACATGTGTTTCAAGTAGTAAACGTAAATTTTCAAACCTTTCGGTTAAAGCATTAAACAACGAATCGAAAGAATCATCACATGACTCTATTTGTTTAGCATCGCCCTTTAGTGAGGCGCGTAGATAATACAATTTTTGTGTTTCATTTAATACTTCATTATTAGTAATTAGATCATTAAATTGACTTTTAAATGTTGACCAGTCCTCTATTTTCCCATTAAAAATAGGGAGAGGTATTTCTGGTAGCTTTACTTTCGTTTTTGCTGTCTGTGCGTTACTTTGGGTTTCACTGTTTCGGTTTACATTATCAACAATACTAACAGCATTTTTAATTGAATCAAGGAGGGTTTTGAAACTCACCTCCAATATCTCCAGGCGGTCTTCTGATTCACTTAAATCCTCTTCAGCTTCATTTATGTCACAATCAGCGTCATCTAATAGCAGAGAACAATATTGTTCTCGTAAATCTTCCAGTCTTGATTGCAGACTTTCTATTTTACGCATTTTCACACTTAGTTCGCTCGGAGTAGTATTAACTTCCTCAGTTTGTGTTTTGCAGAACTGTTCCAATTTCGTAATATTGCCTTTCAAGGCACCCTTTAATCTATTTAATTTCTCCATAGGTCGTTGGTCTACTGCGGATCTGGCGGAACACTTGTCCTTTAAGATAGACTATTTAGATGTGAGTAGACCATAAACATTGACGACGGACCAGTTGTTAGTAATTAACAACGTTTTTATTAATCAAATGATTTTAAACAAAGTAAATGGGGAAATTTCCCTCTCGTGGAATGACATCCACACAAAGCAACGTTTTGGCTACTACTGAAGTATTTTTGTCTACGTCATATCAGACGCCGCCTAGCGCATGCGCTCAGACAATATTTGTTTATTCATTCATCTTTAATGTTTTTGATGTAAACGTATTTCATCTAAATGGAACTATAGTTGTATAGTACTTTTTCAGAGAGTTATATATGCTGCATATTTTAAATTTTAAAACGCGCTACCCACTTATTAGGTCTTGATTAGATGCTGGTTTCTCCTTTTTAATAATCTTCATATACCCCTTGCAGTCTTGCTCAAGACTTTTAGCACAGTTTCTTGATGCTGCTGTTTTTAAAAATTTATTTCGTTAGTACGAATTCATGTCCGAGAAATTATTTTTGCCTTTTCAAAGACAATAACTTCAAATTGCGCTGCCATCTCTTGAATATATTGATGGATATCTACACTATGCAGATCTTAATGTATTATCGTTTCTAACAGTGCTGATTAAAACTTATTAGATTAAAATCCAAATGCAATATCAAACTCCATCATGTGCGGATATTTAATGATTTTCTATCAATCGAAAAGGTTGTCACATCAAAGCAGAACACCTTATAATTTAAACATATTATTGTAGGAAAAAATCCCGATGAATTATGTAAAACAGGAAAATTCTATGAATTTGTGTGTGTGTATATATATATATATATATATATATATATGTATCCAGTTTTAATTTTTGTCTCTGTAATAGAATACTTAACTACGAGTTAAACGTATACTTTCGATTTTACTCGTATCTTATTACTTTATATTTTTCCTTTAATATCGCAGGGGAAAATTTTATTTAATTGTTAATGTAAACAGTGTAACTCATCTTTTCCGAGTTATTGGGGTTTAATGAGAAATATTTACATACAAATAACAACAAATGTCAGTAATTCATTTCACCTAAGCCTTTTTATTTTCAAAATTACCAAATGAATTCCAAATTTCCATTTTTCTACAAATAATGCCTCCGATGTTCAGTTGAAGCTAAAACTATTTTGTAGCTAAAATATCTGGGTTTTTTTCTCAAAATGGATTAGGTATGTCCAGTTTATCTTCTTCAACATTGTAGGTGCCTCTCTATACTTTTTCTTTCTTTTTAGTTAAATTTTCTTTAAAAAAAGGGATATAAAAGAAAACTCGTCCGAACTGTCTTTTCAGATTGATATCACATGAGCTTATGCTTTTTTTTCGTTAATGACTTCTAGCTAAAATGAAACTGGGAAGTATCTTCAAATATTTTTGTCAAAAAATTCAATTCGTTGAAAGATTTCGTTGCGGTACAAAATAAATCGTGGCTGCATCATGCGTTTTCTCTGTTCTTGCGTGAAATGGAAACCGTCGTGTATGAGTATCTCAATTTTGATTTTGAGCTTCTT
The DNA here is from genome assembly GCA_907164885.2 of Dolomedes plantarius. Classification (NCBI taxonomy): domain Eukaryota; kingdom Metazoa; phylum Arthropoda; class Arachnida; order Araneae; family Dolomedidae; genus Dolomedes; species Dolomedes plantarius. The sequence continues at coordinate 168,388,517 of OU015491.1, read as the reverse complement.
TTTGCCCATGAATTTCGCATTTTGAGATACTTCTTGTAGTGCTTTTGGAGCTTTAAAAGTTGGCCACCATGTACGTATCTGAAAATGGGTAGTACATGAAGTTGCGTTATTACAGAAATATATATCTGAAATTCTGTAATAACGCAAGAGAAATATATAGTAGAAATATATATCTGAAATTCCTGTATTAGTATTATAATGAATATCGATGATTTTGCTATATATATATATATATATATATATATATATACATACTAGCTGAAAACCCGCACTTCGCTACGGAGTACATTCAAATTAAATACAATGGTAAATGTATGCAATTAAGGCCAAAAGAAATATACAGTACAAATCATTTATAAGAACATCCAGGGGACTTTAAAAACTGGTTCTTATAATCGATAGTTTTTATATCCGATATGAAACTTAAAACTGCTGGAAATACCAAATTCATTGTCACATAATTTCTATTTGCACCTGAAACATGACGTTCAAAATATGATTAAAAGGTTCAAGTTCAATCAAGGAAGAACACACCGCTCATTTTCATATAAGTATGTATTTTTTAACTTTTTCAAATACATATTCCTAAAAACGTTGAAAAGAAAGATGAAAAAAATTATGTAGCTATTATGAATGTACATACATAATGCAATATTTTGTATTTGCATGTTTATTCGTTTTCTGAAAAATAGTCAATAATATTTTTTTTAATAAAAATAATTTTCGGTTATAGCGACCAGTTCGCGACGGCTTTTTTTTTATCATCTCCTTCACAAATTCGTCATTGTTAGCTAAAAATTTATTTAAAGTATTGATTGCTGAAAACATTTCTTTTAAACTCGGACAAGGAAGCTCGTTCAAAAAATCGGAACTGGCACTGTCGTCAATATCATTATCTCTGCTATAAATCTCTGCATTTACGCCTGAAACAATATCTTCATCCGTTACATTCCCTTGAGTTGCAAGAGCCAAATCTATGTCTTCATATTCCTGAAGTGAATCTTGTTCAATTGGCAAATCTCGAACCCAGTCTTCAAGCGTTTCATCTCTAGCGTCTTCAGTTTAAAAAATGGGAGGATTTTCAACCCTAAGAAAACCAACATGCAGGAAACAATTTGAATTTTTTTTTTTAATGAAGAGTGAAGATTTCATCTTTTTCATAACCTTCTCTTAACGTAGTCCAAACGGTTTTAAGCCAGTCATCAGAAACTCCTGGTGGCACGGCGGCCAGGGGATGGCCGAATGGCTAGGGCGCTGACATTCGGTTCAGATCCTATGGGTTCGAGTCCCACTGTTGGCATGGCTGTTTGTAGCCGTTCGAAATCGGATTAAACTGTAGGTCCCGGTCTAATTATCCCTCGTGTAGCAAAAAGTTGACCGTAGCCCTCCAAACCAAACCAAACCTGGTGGCACGACCTTCGATTCTCCACTGATTCTTCCGAACAAAATGGAATGCGTCTCGCTAAATCTCTGGATCCACGAAGTTGATCAACCGAAATCATGTTTTTTAAAGAGCTTCGCAAATTCATTTGTTTTCGCTTGCAAAAGCGGTCCTTAAGGGAAATGTTGGCACTCTTTTGAATCTTAAACCAATGCAAAAGGGCTTCTTCTATGTCAGCATGTGGACTTTTTCGAAGTTTCTTAATTTTAGTCCGTTTTTTTTTAAGATAAAAAATGGATAAAATAGTTGAAGAACAACGTTCTGTTACTTCCCAATTAACATGTTCTTATAAGCGATTTATTTTTCCAGAAACAAATTAATATAAGTCATTAAAAGCGATATGTTTTTATAACCGGTGTTCTTATAAACAGTTTTTACTGTGTATATATATATATATATATATATATATATATATTTATATATTTATTTATAATAAATACGACGATCAATGTATACAATTGATGTAAAAAAATATATATAGTATATATTTATAAAAAAAATCGTAAGGGATATCTTTAAAGACAAAATAATGTAGATGAAAATATTCAAATTAAATCTAATAAGACATATTAAAGAATATAGTACAGTTTGAGGAACATATCTTGTACTGTATTTTATTATTTTTTCGGATAATGTCCAATCATCTGCTGCATTAGAAAGAAAAAAATATTTTTTTGTCTATTTCGTTGTTATCACGTGACGATAAATTTATTTAAAGTACCAGAAAAAGAAATCACGTGATCAGCATTTAATAAATTAAATTCTAAAAATTAATCTTTAAAAATTCACCAAAAATCGGAAAATGGAGGTAAAAATTCGAAAAAGATTTCATTTTAAAGGAATTTTTATGATCTTTCTCGTGATATAAATTTTATAATCCTCAAATTATTATTTTAAATTCAAAGTTACTAAAACAGAATAAAAATTTAATTTTAAAAAATCTAAGAGTTTTTCAAAAATCTTTCTTAGTGCACCCCTACACTATAAGAAGAATCGCCATGCAAAATTTCAGCCCTTTAGGTCCAGCGGTTTGGCGTGTGCGTTGTATGTCAGTCAGTCAGTCATACAGACAGTTACGGAACTGTTTTATATATATAGATGAGTCAGAGAGAGAGTTATTATTGATAAAGAGGTGTATTTTCTCATTCGGTCATTTAAAATTACGGTGGTTCCGCTCATTTTTAAATTAAAACGGTTTCTGTTACAACGTAGTATTATTCCTTTTCGACAAAAAATCTCGTTTGTCTGCATCACATACCATAACAGCGATTTCATCTAAGCTTCCGAATGCTTGCGAAATCCGATCCCTTACCGAAAAAAAATTTTTTTTTTACTTCTTCAAGCTTGTTAAACCTGCAGTTCTACAAGGTTTATTTTCCGCTAGCATGATCTTTTGCTTTGTGTGAAGTGGGTAAATGCGAACTAAGCTATCCCTCAGAACAAAAGTATAACATTTTCTTCTATGATCTTTTAAGAGAATGTTTGTTTTGTGACTTCTTAAATTTTAATGCTCCTAAGGATATAGCTAAATAATTTCGTTTTAAATGTGCTGCAGAGAATTCTTTTAATAACTAACTATGCAGTTCTTGCTCTGAATTTTTAAGTCGTATGTTAAAAGAATTGTTATGTAATTTAATGTACTACACTTAATGTAAGAACCAAGAACTTAATTTAGAACTGGTTTAACGATCTTCACACATGAATATTCTATAAAATGTTTTCAAAACTAGGACACATACTAATTGTGTATAATATTTCTCTCATTATTAATACGTTCGAATTCACAGTCCAAATTACGTAGAATGTTTAGGAAAAGGCGATTCTTATTTTTTAGCAAATCAGTTTATCATTCAAAATGAACGAATGCTTTATCTGTTTCAAAGTAACAACAGTCGACTTGATTAACAGATATCATTATACTACAACAAGTATTTAGTATGACTGTAGCAAAGTGAAATTGTGTATATCAACTTAAGTACCCCTTTTTTGATGTCATAAAAAAGGGTTGTTGTTTCGTTGTAATTGTTTCATGATAAAAGACTTGTATTGCAACTCAAATTAATTTTTAACTTATTTTGAATTTTTATGACAGTTCAAAAGTAAGGCGGAAAAAATAGAAGAAAAGTTGTACGTAGCGCATTTTGGCACTCAATGTGACATTGTAGAAAACTTGTTCACAATATGTTGTAAAATAAATATTTCGGGTAGTCTCCTCTAACGAAACTACTTTTTTGACGCATTTCCTTTACTCTTTTCTTTACGCATTTTGGTACTTTTCTGTTTAACTGTTTACTGCTACTGGGTTTGGCGCGCTGCCAAAATTATAACTCGCGACGCAGGACAATTTTTTCTCTCTCCGAAAGACCGTTATTGAGGAACGTAATCCTACGTTAAATTTTTACTTCTTTCTTTATTTATTTGCAAGTATATATTTCGTATGTGAAACCTCTTCTGGAGCTGCATATTCAGGTGTTTCTTCCAACCCTCATATTCATGATGCAGCCGATTCCTTGTAAAATCCGTCAGATTTAATCGACTTCGATCACTTTAAGATGGCCTGTGGCAACAAAGTCTACGGATTCGAGTCCCTTGGTTGACATAGGTGTTTGCAGCGTTCGGAGATGGCTTTAAATTGTAGGCCCCAGTTTGTTTAACTTTAGAGTCGCTAATGACAACCTGAACGGAAAAAAAATTTATCTCTTTGTGAAAGCAATGGATCTACGAGTAAAAAGCCTTATGTGTCATACTTAGCTCAATTTTGCTCATGGTAAGGATATAGGAAAAAGTCACCTGGAGCAAAATACGGGTTATAAGGGGATTCTGCACTATAGCATGTTGAATCCGCTATGCGTCATGATAAAAAAAGTGAACAGTTTGCTACACTAAAATTTTTACTTGTACATTCCCTTTTTACATAAATACTAACAAAAATTGTTTTGCTCTACTCAGTCCACTCTTTTCAGTTAAAATGACAATATTGTTTGCTCTAAAGACTAATATATACCATGAGTAATTTAGCAAGCGTATGCTATCTGATATGAATGATCTAGAACATCTGCTCTATACACACCAGGAAGTTATAGCATCACTGTTTTTTTTTCAAAAAAAAAAACTCGTTTTTTCTTTGACAGCCCTCCCGTAAATCACCGTTGGCTTTGCAGCCATTATTAAAATTGATCCGTTAATTCTGCTTTTTAAAATAGACATACCTTTTTAACCTTTACAGACTAATTGAAAATATACTCTGCACTTGCATGTAATTATTTTTCAGCAATTTCTTGCTCGACTGTAACTTTGAGGATGAATTTTGTAGTCATTAACCTAAAATGTGATTGAATTTCTTTCTAAATTTAACTACCTTACGTTACCGCACTTCGTATACCCAGACCATATTTTTGGAAATATTAAATTCATAACGATGCACAAAGTTATGTCTTTATTCAGCTACATTACATATATACGTGTGGGACTAGTGCATAGATAATGTATTATTCTAATACTTCCATAGCATTTCTCTTTCCATTTTAAAATACATAAATATTTTAACAGACGCTCTCGGGAGGGAGCAACAAATAGTGGATCTTCAGAAACCAAGTCATATTGTGGTTAGAAATGAAAAAATTCATACTTCGAAGAAATTCATAGTTAAATGCAATGCTGTGAGACAAGTAGATAATGAGGATTTTTTTATAGCGACCACTAATGTCAAGAACATGAGTGAAAGAGGTGTTGAATGTCCGCATTTCATAGCAGCCTATATTTGGCACTTTTTTGCTGTGTATTGCAGGCGAAAGACTGATCATGTTAGCTCATTGCTTGTTAATCATATCTGTATAAAATTAACAATTTAAGAAGCCCACTGGTTTGGATTTTCTAAATTAATATTGCGGAGAAAATGCTGGTAGGGGAATATATTATATTATAATTTGTTCTAAAATTAGCATTTTATTTTATGAAATATAAAAATCTATTTCCCTATTTTATTTATTGTTTCGAATATAAAATAATTTGCAAGATTTGGACCCTAAAAAAGGATTATTTCAGAAACTAAGGATTATTCGATAAATAAGGATTACGATAAATTCCCTAATGAATTTTAGGGAATTTATCGTAATTTATCGTATGTTAATTTTTCGTAACCTAAGCTTTTTCTCTTTTTAATTATAATTTTTAATTAACTTGATCAGAACTGAACTGGAAGACATATTTTTTATAAGCTCTCAGTGTTTGCTGCCTAGACTTTTTATTCTCTTATTAGACGCAATATTTAATTACATATATCTTCATCCTGTGTATATTTTTTTATCTTTCTAAGTTATCCTTTCTAATTAAGCATCACTGAAGGAGTATTTGCTTAGAGCTAACTCATTATTATCATCTCCCTATTTTGGGATTCTCCAACGGTGTATTTCTGACAGCCAGTCTTCCATGAAGACTGTCTGTTAAGCCTTAATCGATAGACATTTCAAATCAATTAAATATCACTGTGACGGAGCCCAAATCTCGTTGAGTGCCCAGACTTGTTATCTACTAGTTTGTCATCACAGTGGCAGAATTCTGATTACTTGGGTGTTGTTTCATCGTAGAGCCTTGCTTCGTAATTAGATACTGCGATCAAAAAAGTTTTGGTTTTGTTTGTTTTTTAACTTTTTTGGGGTAGGATGTATTTTGTTTTCTTCTCTCATGTTTCGTGTAATCCTAAAATCAACCTTTAAAATAAGTATAGTAAAACCTCGTTTATCCGGATCAGATTTGTAAACATTTTTTAAATTATAATGTTCACTTTAGATAATAATTTTTAACTATGATAGCAAGAACGTAACTATAAGTATGCCAAATATTCGCTTTTCAGTTTGATTTTAATGTACAGTCAATGAATAGATTGTGCAATAAATTATGGTAATAAAATGCTTTTTGTTGAGTTTAAGAAAGCTTTACTAGAGTGTCAGAGGGCGTTGACATAAATTGACTCAGAAAAGATATTTTTATACTGGTCGCGCACAAACACAACTCTTAGCTTAGACACCTTATAACAATAACGCAGTGGACTGTACTCGTTTATTGCTTTCAAAAAACCACATCAGCACACATTGAGATATTAGAAGGTCGCAATCAAGGTCGCACTAAATGCACATCGCATAGCAACGAGTGACGTACACTCGCGTCACAGGTATATAAACATAAAGAGAACAGCGCCGTCTCTCGGCGAATTCAGTACAGAGGGGGCGCATGCTAGGGATGCGACATCGATGTCGATGTTTTTAAAACATCGATGTTTTGATAAAAATATCGATATTTTAAACATCGATTTATTGAAGCCGATGTTTTTTTAACATCGATGTTTTATGCTCGATGTTTTACGTTGTCTCGATGTTTTTTTTTTTAATGAAAAAGTACCGTAATAAAAAAAAAAATTACCACGTAGCATAATTTTCACACTCAGTAAATGTAAGTCTGAATTCTGAAAAGGACGAATACAAAAGGGGGAATGATTGATTATCAAACAGACAAATGGCAATTAACAACCAATGAACCAATCAGAGCGCTTGGAATGTTCCTGACACTCCAGAACCTTCCATGGGGTTTTATTTTAATAATAGTATATACACGAGTGCATTCATTTAAGTTTTTGTTTCGTTCTGGTTTTATATAAGTTGACGTTAATATTATTAGTAAGATGCCTCCCAAAAGTACCGTTTGGAAATATTTTTACAAAACCTCTGACAAATTGGCAAAATGCAATATTTGCCTTAAGTCCCTCAAAACTTCTGGCAATACCACGAATTTATGTGGACATTTGAAGGCAAAACATGGCGGTATTTACAACGAGAATTTTGAGTCATCAATGTAGCCCAAAGCAACCAAGTTTTTGTCATTTATGTCTGCCCAATCAGAGAGTAAAATTAAATCACCCCTCCCCTCACGACTAACGGAAATAACATTAATGTTAGAGATTACTAAACCAGTTTTAAAAAATATATGTTCTAAAACATCGATGTTTAAAAACATCGATGGTTTTTGGGCGATGTTTTATTAGCATCGATGTTTTAATATTGAATATCGATGTTTCAGAACATCGATGTTTTGTTATCGATGTCGCATCACTAGCGCATGCGTCAACATATACTTTGTAATGTCTTGTAAACAATACTATGTAATTTTGTTTAAAAACACAGTTTTTACCGTAATAAACGGTAAATCTGCTTAGTTAAGGATTTTCTTTTCCTTATTACCCGGATTATCCGGATTTTCGATTATCCGGATTGCCTATGGTCTCAGTTAGTCCAGATAAACGAGGTTTTATTGTAGTTTGAATATATGATTATGACTGTCTAAAAACCGAGTAAAAAGGAAAAAATCATGATCTATTCTGAGACTGACCTCTCAACTAATGAACAGGAACTGAAGATCTTAACTTGAATTATCTACATTGGTAAATACCCCCTTTCGAAAAAGTTGTAAATTTTTAATTATTGTGCCAACAGTATCGGTTAAAACACCTTACTCACAAAGGGAAATTAATGCATTTGAAGTATTCAACCTACGAGATGCATTTATGTACAATAATTACATTGTAGTTAGGTTATTAAAGAATAAAAAACGCAGATATACTCTACTCCGTACAATATAGTGTGGTATGATGTTTTAAAAACTTTAATACTCTTATTGTACCACTAAGATGCGAATGTGAAAAAATACATATAAATACAGAAGTAGAAGTTTCGATTGTGCTTTAAATTTCTCTTCATTATCTAATTAATGAATAGGTAAGCCTGTTACAAACACGGATAAGTACAAAGAGATGAGGGTATCATAAAAAGTTAAATGTTCAGAAGTTTTAAGGGAACTTCTTATGTTTCTTATAAGATTAAAATAATGACGTGACTTGCATCACTTTTTTTAAAGTCTGTTATATTCCATCATTTATAAGCCATGCTGTCATTTCCTTAGACAATGTCTTTTATTTTTAACATTTCTCCCCTTCATATTCGTGAATAATACACAAAATTGTTTCTGTACTTCTTTAAAACTATTTGTATGTTTTTAATAACAATTGCTTTCGAGTACTACTTTTCTGCATTGTTTTAAAAACTATTGAGTAAGTCAATACTTTTTTAAAAATTTCAAAAAAAACTATACCCATATATCTTCGGTAAGTTCACAATTTTTATTTACATACTGTCATGTTTTTAAGAGATCGTGAAGCTATGTTGTGCATAAAACGTATAATATCGTTGTTAAAATGCCCTATCGTAGACCATACCTGTTTTCAAATTTCCTACAACGAACCCTGGCGTTCCCAGCGAGTCGCATGTTTGTAAAATATTCAGTTTCCCGTAATTTTAAAAGCGTTATATTCGCAAATCTTGTATCGTGTTTCTCTCGGCCCGTTTCCCTGCATGCTTCTCTTCCGTTCACCCCCATTGAGAAATTTCCAGACCATAATGAAATTGGCTGTCGCTGCAGGCAAACGCGCAGCGCTTACGAATCCTTGGTGTCAGTTCTCATCAGGAATGTTTAAAGACGAAAATAAGATATTCTTCCGTGATAACATATGGTGCGTGCATATTACTATTGGTCTGGCGTAATTAATTTGGAAAATTGTCTTGTTATTCACTTCGTGTACGGCCTATCTGGAAAAATCTTGACGAAAGATGTTAAGCATTGCTGGCAAATTATAATAGTTTGAAAGCTAAAAGTTCTATAATAGAGTTTGAGCGGCAAGAGTAAGTTCGTTACAGGGACTGGTTCTTAAAGTCTCTCCATAGAATGGTAGATCGTATAATTAAACAAATTCTATATTTGGAAACCGACACATGGATGCTTCTTCTCAGAGTAAAATCTATATAACTCTCTGCAGTCCGTTGTTGGTACACATAGAAAATTCCCAAGGAGCTTAAAAACCTTAAAACAGCATATTTCTTATTTTGTCCTTGTAAGTCCTTGATTTTTGTCCTTGAGTATTTTTTTTTTCGAAACCTGGGGTTGTACTTTTTTTATCCCTTCATGGAGAGTAACATTGGTTCACCTATTTAGTGCTTCCATAATAAAAATGCCAACACTTTTCGCGGTGTGGCGACAATTGTTTTCAGAGTGCCTGCCGCATTGGAGAAAAAAATAAGAAACCTGCGACTCATTAGTTAGCTTAAATGTTAATACATTCTTTAATGAGGAAATATAGTCAATAAAAATAAGGTTAGTTCATGCTTGTCCCAGAAAAAATATTATCCATTGCTTGGAGATGTCATGCATATTTATTTTTAATAACTATGAAAAACGTATTAAAGATAAGAGCGACACATTATACATAGTTCACTATTTTCTTTGCCTCCTCTGACTGCATATTAACATGAGATAAATTATTCCTCTAGTTTTCTTACATGCGTAAAATGAGTTTTCCGCTAAGGGCATCCTATCTCACTTCTAATTACAATCTAACTTCGTTATTACAATCTGAGCATTTGATGATTCTGATGCTTCGCAGATTAGATGAAATTCGATTAGCTGATCAGTTACTATCCCAATATTGCCTTCATTAAACGACTTGTAGAATTCGCCGTTCAGCAAGATACATGAATTATTAGGATGATGCATGAATATTATTCTAAACATCATGATAACGTGTATTTATTGTATTAACATTGTAATATGCGCTTCGATCAACGAAACTAGTTTTTGTGTTAATCATCAAAATTAAGAGGCGTCATTGAAAATCTGACAAAATTATGAGCAGCATTACGCTTATCGTTGTGCTGCATAGAAAAAGGTCTGTTCAATGATCTGTAAAGCAGTTGTTGGAAATCTTATAGAACCTCGTCTGACTACAGCGAGAAATATGCGTCCCATTTCAACATAGCAATAGTACAAAAGACGAATTTTGGTCGCATTTAGGACGTTTCAATGTGTCATGAAGTTACTTTAGCAGATTTTTTTTCTTCATCTCTAATAGAGCAAAAGATAGAGCATCTTTTGCTCTATTAGAGATGCTCTATTTTACGACGTAGGTACGACTGGTTTTAAAGCAATTGTTTCTTTCTCTGTGTATATATATGCATACAGGGTCATCGAAAAAGGTTGGGCACATTTCGAAAGCTCATAATTCTAAAATAAATTGAGCAAATACAATACTATTCTTATCAAACAACTTGGCAAGTGTCCAAGATTTCTAAATGTAACTGGTACGCAACCGTGACGTTGAACGTTGGGCAGAAGCGATGAGAGATGGAAGAGGTCTTCGTTCGGCTTTCCGTCAGTGCAATGGCGACCGTTCAGGAGAAAGCGGTGGTTGTTTGCGATAAACACGACGGTAATTTCGCTGAACTGCTTTAACAGATTTGTACTCCGATAACCACAACACACATTGAGGTTTCTCCTGAACGGTCTCCATTGCACTGACGGAAAGCCGAATGAAGACCTCTTCCACCTCGCATCGCTTCTGCGCAACGTTCAACGCCACGGTTGCGTCACAGTTGCGAACAAGTTACATTTAGAAATCTTGGACACTTGCCAAGTTGTTTGAAAAGAATATTATTGCGTTTGCTCAATTTATTTTAGAATTATGAGCTTTTGAAATGTGTCCAACCTTTTCCGATGACCCTGTGTGTGTGTGTATATATATATATATATATATATATATATATATATATATATAATAATAAGATTAGACATTCTGTTTGAGAAGGAACATAAAAAAAATTCAAAAACTTCGGAGATACTTGAGATATCTTTCACTTTTTTCGCTAGGGACTATGGATCAATCATAATTTAAAAATGCTAGGTGTCTGAGACATAGAGATTAATATGTATGAAAACATTATTGTGTTCTATAACAACGTTAGCTTAAGTACAAGATACGCTCTCAAATCTGTAACATTGCTGGTGTATACCTAAATAATTAGCAAAAAAGAAAGTGAATATTCATTGTGGTTGCGCAACATATCTGTACATTTGTGTTTAGTGTGGAACACATTAGTCTTGTAATTTTTTTTTCACTATTTTTCACATCTTACTATAAACCTGCCTATCAAGTTAATGGGCGGCATTACTGGTTTATCATTATGGGTTATTAAATCACTATCTTGTTGGCTGACTTCATTCTCCACAAATCATTTCTTTTTTAAAAAATTGAGGTATTATAACAGATAACATAGACTTACATACTCAACTAATATGATACGTTCCATTGTTCTAAATATTTGTTGTCCGAGATAATTTTTTCGCAGATTAAGTAGGACTGAGTGATTAAAATAAATAAGCCAAAGTTCTATAATTATTAATATTACTTCCCTAAATACATTTCACGCTTATATTGGTCCATGCAACTGCTTTAAAAAGGCTTTATATTATTTTTGGCTGTTTGAAAATAGAGCTGAACATTTGGAGTAAAAAAAGAAAGGAAATGTCCTATATCGTGTTTAATGTTAATACAATTTTGTTTCTTCTCAAAAAATGAATAGTATTCTATTTTTATCTAAAAATTATTCATTTATATTGTTGGATACTTCTATCAGTATGATGTTGAACTGAGCGCAACCCATAGATTGTCTTTACTTGTACACGTATGCATCCCGTTATAGTTACATTTTTATATTTTTTATCAAAACTGATGTGAAAAATATATGGCTACGTTCTTCAAACATATTTTTTAAAGTCTTTGTATCAGATATCGTTACAGATGTATTGCAGACACAAATTACATATTTAACTCAATGCCTTGAAGTCCTTTGGCGATGAAATTTTCTTTTCTTCCAGAGCAGTTTGCACAGACTTGTAGACAATTTCAGGGGAATGATTAATGCTAAAATGTTTGAGACATATTTATTTTAATATTACATAATATAATATGAGTTACAAAAAAAATAATGTTGTACGATCCATATTTTAATAGAAAAAGGTTGTTTTTGCCTTTGGGAAAATTTTTTTTTGTAATTTATGATGTTGATTTAGAAATTTTCGTGGAAAAAAATTTGTGAGAATTTGAAAATGACACTGAAAAATTTATGTTGTGTTGTAATCTAGACAAAGTATAACTCTTTTGTCATACTACCATTAGAATATTGCTGTTTAAATTTGAAAACATGTTAGTATAAGGATTTAAAATTTAGAAGAAAAAAAAACAAAGAGTGAAAATCTGGAAGAATACGCGAAATATGGAAGAATAGGTACATACATCTTACACATGAAGGGTACACGTGATTACATTCACATTTCGTCTTAGTGATATGAATAAAAAAAGTTTTCTTAGGGATCATTTTATTTCTTTTGTAGCAATTGCATACAAAAGCTATAGCTTCAAATGCTATTGCTTTTGTGTGCAATAGCTACTTCAATAGCATTTGTAGTATTACATCTTCATGCGGTGAACAGTATTTGTTTTTTATACAAAAATGCCTGAATTGAAATTTTCAATTTCATATTTATATAACATTTAAATGTGTGTTTCTATATTATATTAAAATTTCATTTCTTATCTGACATTTCTTCTTCTAAGATTTCCTTTTTTTCTTCTTTTCTTTATTTATTTTCGGTGTGGTCGTGTGGGAGGGGATTGACGGGCAAGTGGTGGCGTCTGCTTTCACAAAAATATTCGAAGAACGTTTTGAATTGGATTATTGATTAAGTAGCTGTCTTTAGAAGAGAGACGCCAGGAAGCATAGGAAGTATTGAGAACGTTTTTTGTGATCTGAATGAAATCGAATTTAAACTTTATTTATATATAATTCTCTTTATCCGCAATATTCATATGTTAAAATATTTTGAATTATTTTAAACTTTAATATTTTCCTCTGCTTCACGCTGAATGTAGGCGTGATCTTTTTTGATCTGCGTAGAACTTTATATGGTATATTCAGTAATTAGAAACGCGTTTAAAAATACACTGTAAATGACTGAAAATTAAAGTTTTATTATAATAAGATCAGTGTTCGGTTTTCAGTCATTTATAATGCATTTTTGAGGTTTTTCTAATTTCTGACTTTGGTTACGCTAGTTTTGCCACTATATTTATTCTTATTAAATATAATTTAATATAGTGCTATGAGACGTCTTCTGCTTCAGTGTTTTCTGACTATAAAATAGAAAATAGTAACAGAAATTATTTCACAGTGTGTGTTTGTATTTTTCTCGATGAGTTACCAAGTAACCATAATAAACTTCTTAATACTGGATCTTCATACATAAGAAAAATGAACATTCAGTTTAATTTATTTTTACATTAATTTATATATATATATATATATATATAACATTATATGAAAAGGAACTGAATCATCCCTAAAATATTTTACGTGCTTATGATTCTTAAAAATGAATTTTAAATGAAAATTTGAATCTCATTAGGATTATTCTTAAAGAATCATTTATAGCAGGGGTGGGCAAATAGCGGCCTGCAGGCCACATGTGGCCCGCTACAGATTTTTTCGTGGCCCGCCAAGACACCCAGAAAAATCGGGGCAGCCAGAAAAACTGCCAAATACAGCCAGAAACTCCAAGACAGCCAGAAATACTGCCAATGTTTTATTTAATTTATATTTATTGATTTTTTTATACAATTTATACCTTTTCTGAAATCCAAAGTTAACTAATAAATGCAATAATTTTAAAAGGTGCGGCCCTCCGCTAACCTCCGTTTGCACAAAGTGGCCCCTGGGCCAAAACAGTTTCCGTCCCCTGACTTTAGTAAGCACAAATTGAATTGTACCAAGGGCCCGGAACATCCTAGTAGTCAGCGGATCGGAATATGACGCTATGGTTGTTCGGTTTGAATCCCGGAAAGCGTCATTTAATGTTGTCGTATCTAAGTCGTTATGAGCACGTAAAATCAGTAGGCCCTCCATGTGTTTTAGGGAGAAGGATTCGAGTCTACCAGGTGTCGCTCCTCGGGGTGTTTGGTCAAAACTGTGGTGACACCAGGTCAAAGGTCGACCTCCAGCCATTGTAGTGTCTCATAGCCTTGAGCGAAAACAAAAGCCGCATCCCATCACGCTGCAGCGGGCAGTGGACCTGGTTATTTATCCGTTTAGGGTTCATAAGTACAATGAAAACATCAACAAACAGTACCTACAAATTTTTTGTGGCAATGAAATATAATGTAAATCAAAGTTACTTTTGAAAATATTAAAGAAGAACTGCTTTTGGACGAATGAATATATTCTTCATCAGGCTGATAGTATGCAATGCAGTCACTCCATAGATCCCTTGTCTTTGGTGACAATAGTATTGCTTTCTCTGTGACCCGAAGAAAAGGCACTGCAATTGAAATTTCTTATTAATATCCATTAGTTTTATTGACAAAAATTCAAGACATTAAATCCTTTGTGTTGTAATGTAAATGTATTTTCTTTTAAAAATTTTTAAGGAATTGGTTTATTCAATTCAAATTTTAATCTCATTTGATTGCCTGTTTTAACTTCAGTTAAAGCAGGAATATCATATATTTTGAATGCTTTCTAATTTCAAATCAAAAAGATATCCCCCAAAATTACTAATAGTTTCATAATTCATAGCAGATTTTGTCCATCATGCTCTTAAATACTAACATTTTGTATCAAAATACCATACTGTGTTGGAAAATATAAGCAATAGCTACTGAAAATATATATTTAGAAAAATGCAAGATTCACACATTTGAGGTCGCTTATTAAAAAATTTCATAATTCACATTTACTAAAGCTTTATTCTTAAAAACATTTCAATAGTGTATTTTATTAAATTTTTTCGTCAGATTAAAAATATTTCAATAATATACATAGTTTATATATTTTGTATTGTAATCACTATGTGTGAAATGTCTTTGCCAAGTTACATTGTCAAGTTAACTTAGGATTATTTATAGTGTAAAATTCTCATTCCATTTTATCCCCTTTTTTTTTTCCTTTTTTACGCCTTTAAACGATCAGTTTCTGCAGTCTTCTGAGGAAAATATTCAAAGAACTTTTTCAAGCAGATTATTGTCTAAATGGCTGTCTTAAGAGAGACGTCGGGCGTATTGAGAACATCTTTTCGTGATGTGAATGCAATTGAATTTGAAGTGTATTTCTATGAAATATTGTTTATCAATGCAATAACACGTGTACAAAAGCTTTGTAACATTTTAAATCGTCACGAGTAGTTTTATTCTGCTGATTTTCTTTCTTCTTTTCCGTTATTATCTCGTTCAATAGTTCTTTGTGGGGTGTTTTTATGCTTTAAGGATAATAAAAAGTGGCAACCGCTTTTATTGACGAAAAATTTATTTCCGAAAATAATTGATTGTCAGGGGGTTAGCGCGCGCGAGTTTCATTGTGTAAGAGCATATAAGCATAGATTTTCGCTAACAAGTTAAATTGTTTATTCAGTTAATGCGTTCAAGCAAAAATTACTATAACCTAAATTTACTGACGCCATTTCATATATTGTCGGGGATCACGTGTGTCTTTTACCTTGAAGTGTAGATATACAGGGCGTTTCATATTGAATGGGACAAAAAGAAACCATAGTACAAATTCTGTAATTGATTTATTTAGCCGAAACCAATTAAATCTGAAACTACAATTATACAAGTTTTATCTGGCATCAGCGAAAAATCTTTTGGTTACGAAATCGCTGCTAGAGGCACTGTTAATCGAAATGGCGCCATCCATGCAGGAGAAAGCGTACTGTGTTTTGGAATACGCCAAAACATCTTCGTTTATCGTTCCCTTAGTTGGAGGAAGCGGTTCCCGGCTTCATTCTGATGCTAGACCAGGGGTTTCCAACTGGCGGCCCGGGGGCCGCATGCGGCCCTCGGTGCCTTTTTTTGCGGCCCGCGAAGACTTCTAGGAAAATAATTTGCAGCATCAATTTAGATATTCTTAGTTAACGAAAAATGTTTTTGTAAAAATCTATATTGATTTCAAATGCTGTTCATTTACAAAAAAAGGTTGATTTTCCTCAAATTCCATGAAAAGTAGGGTGTCCACTCATGTTCTATTTCATATCCCCCTCACTTATTATTTGACCCACTTCTTATTTGATTTTTTTGTGTGTGTCTGAGTAATTTAACGAAAGTTGGCCAGTATAATCAAGGTCGTTGTTGGAGGTTCATCCTCGAATTTTTAAAAATTTCATAGTACATACTACACACAAATCCTCCAAATCCCCCTCCCTCAAGAAGAAAAATCCTGGCTATGGTCCTGATTAAATTGCGGCCCGCCACTAGACAGGTGTTTTCGATTGCGGCCCTTGGACACTTGTAAGTTGGAAACCCCTGTGCTAGACGGTGCTCCACCATATTGGCATAAAAACGAACGTCAATACCTGAACGATAGTCTACCTCATTGCTGGACTGGCCGCGCTGGGTCAAACGATATGCCATTGCTTTGTTGGCCACCTAGATCACCAGATCTAACCCCTTGTTATTTTTTCCTATGGGGTTTTGTTAAAGAGAAAGTGTTCGTGCCTCCATTTCCCAAGGACTTACAGGAACTGAAGCAGCGGATAACTGAAGTGCTCGAATGAATAACAAAGGATATTCTATCAGGAGTGTGACAGGAAATGGAATACCGTATTGATATTTGTCGTGTCACCGGAGGGGCACACAAAGAACATCTATAGAAACTTGGATAACTATAGTTTCACTGTAAATTTGATTTATCAAAATAAAGTAATTACAGCTTTCACAGGTATGCTTTCTTTTTGTCCCATTCAATATGAAACACCCTGTATTTCTATACGTAATATCCTTTAAATTAAACTCTATAGAAGAATAGCTTAAAAGTAATTCACTTAGTGATAAACGAACTTGTTTTATGGTTTATTTTATTTATTTATTTATTGGGGGAGAGGGAGTAATGTGGGCTCTATCCAGTCATGTATGTTACCCGTCTTGTACATGAATAATGAATACTTGGAATAACCAGACTCATATCTCATCCTTCTCTTTTAATGGTTGAAATAATTTCTCTCTCGCTTCAATGAATGACCCATGCATTTCCAATTTCCCGCTGTATTAAAAACATGCTTTATAATATCGCTCATGCAGTGTTTCTAAAGGGGAACATATATGCATTATATAACCATTATCTCTAAAACTCGTTGATCATATGCAAACTTAAATTCCTTCACTTGAAGATATATTCTGTTATAAAACGGTTATTGTTAAACAATTTGATTTTCTTGCCGTGAGGTTTAGAATTCATGAGATTTTTACTACTCTATGAACATTTTTTTCACTTGTATTTCAGCAGCAAATAAGTCATGTATGAGTAAATGAGGTACTCTAACTGTACTTCCAAGAATTTATCATTTGGAAAATATAAAGGACTCTTTAATTTTCATAACCCATTTGTTATGTCTGAATATTTTTGTATGTTTGCACGCTTCTATTTTAATTTTAATGAAATGGCTGACCAACTAGCTAAAAAAGGAACTCAGATAACACAAACATCGATTATGGAAATCCCCTTCATTTCAGCATCAAGAATTATAAAGAGAAAAATGAATTATCAGTATGATAAGAGAAAATTAAGAGATATACAAAATAAGGAATGGAAAGATGCAATATTACATATCCTCTTAGCACCAAGAACAACAAGTATTTCTGCTTTTAGACTTGCCACGGGTCACGACTGTTTGCCTAAATACCTTTTCAGGTTAGGTAATCTCAAAAGCCCAAACTGTACTCTTTGTGGTATGGAAGTGCCTATGAATGCACAGCCTTTGCCACTGTGTTCCGCATTATCAAGTAACTGTCTTTATGGCAGATATTGGGAGGCCAGGGAACTGATGAGGACGAATGGATATCAGCCCAATTACACTGTTGTTTCTGCTCCAAGATATCTATATGCCATTTTGTTTTTGTGTTTTGTTTCTTCTGTTTGCTTGTTGTATTTTAGTGGCAAATAATAATGTATAGATGTATGCTAAGTGCTATTGCTTGAATTAAAAAAATTAATTTTGAAATGAATGTAAATGAGTGAAGCCCTTCTTTTAACACCAAATTTTAATATTTTCTAAGGCTTCAAAATTTTAAATTTTTTAAGCTCATGTTTTAACAGAAAAAAATTATTTAATTTAAATCTAATCGAAATCGTTAATATAAAAGGGACTTATTCACCGAGACCTTGCTTTTGTACTTACATCCGTTGCATTAATGGAATATTCCTGAGCAATACATATTGTATTTCCCAAAACATCTAATTAAGTTGCCAGCTAGTTTAATTATATATTTAATTACTTATACATTTAATTTGTTTTTTCCAGTAAGAATGATTGGGGGGGATGTTTCAGACGTTTTCGGTGTCACGAAAGAGGATCACGAAACTTTCAGCTTGAAAGCTGATTGTCACGAAAGTTTCATTCAAAGTTCAGGAAAAGCCACTAATTTAAATGCTTAATTCCCAGTCACTGATTTTTTTTCTCACGGGTATATATAAATTATCCCAGTAACTTTTCTCTGTGTCTCTGTTCAACTTCAAAATTTAAATTCTAGGATTTGCTTATTATAAGTTTTAACATTTGAGATAATAAATTTCCACAATTTTTGAGATTCTTGTTTTATAATCCATTCAGTGTCCTCTTGTAAAGGTGAAAAAAGAAATTTTCTTTTTATATGTAAACTTCATTACAGTTAACTGCTAGTGCTTGCTCTAAGGTTAAAGTGAGTCTTAAAATCGCCAATATTTTCTCAAAATTGTAATTGAAGTTGTTGTAGTTGAATCTAAAAATTGAACTGAAGTGAAATCCTTAAAGTTTGATTGTTATCTCATAAAAGCTGGTAAAATGTGTCGACTTTAGTTGACGACCATGTTAAAAGGGTACCTCTATGAATCTGGTATTACACATTTGTAGATTAATTATATTTTTAGGTAATGCTGTGTGTAAAATCGAAAAGTTCATTTTGTTAATATTTACTATCTCACTCGTGAATTAAACAGTTTTTAAAAGTATTTATATCTGCTTTCTATTTGCTGCGTGTTTGGTCAATTATTTCAGCCCTGTTCCTTGAATTTTGTGTGTTTGTATGCAGTAAATATCAGCCGATTTTGATCGAGAAGGGCACATCAAGTAAAAGAAAAATAATTCATTTCAATTCGTGTTTGGTAAGTTATACATAGCGCTAATAGTTTAAAAAAAATCATCTTCATGAATAGCCCTTAAGTTGCTAACTACGGTCCCTTCAAATCAAATATATTCCCAGTTAGATAGCAACGGATTGATGCATGGGATAAAGGATAAAAGCAACATTTTGTTCTCCATCCTTATCTTCCGTCGTATAGGAAACTAAGTAAACATTCCAGAGGAAAACTATTCACATTGGTTGAACACTAAAATAAACCCTCATTGTGAAAAGAAACTTCGAGAACATTTCTTGTAAGCGATAGCATATTCACCGGGGAGCAGAAAAGGGAAGCAGGATGAATTCCGCAGAAAATATATCAATTCGCTTTGTCGATAGAACTTCGGAGTGCTCACCCACCCCTTCAATTTTTCCCTGTCCCATGTGGTATTGATTTTCCATACATGAGGGAAAAAATTCAATACAAGAAGTATTTTCAGCCATGCTTCATTCACGGTAAAGGATACGAGTTGTTTAAAAGTACAAACTGCAGACAGAAAAAAGAAAAAAAACATACGAAGAAAATATAAAAGCGATGTGCTGCTGCTCCGGAGTTCTGGAAATGGAATTAAGCTGTTTTTGCTTGTGGTAATAGAAATAGTTGGCGAAGTTGAGCTGAGCTGGAGTACGGAGGTTATTTACACCACGTACAAATATTACTTTCAAAATTGGTTGTATCTGTAAGTCCGGAAAATTTGTTATCAAAATTGTTGCTGGAGGAACAAAAACTTGAACGGTGTTGATTGCTTTTTGTGCGTTAACATATCTCGATACGTGTTTTTGAAAAGTTTTCTATCTGCTGCAGTTGCGTCGTTACGTAGAAAGTACTGCAGAAAAACGAGTCTTGAATTTCTGTTTGGTTTCTCTCTTGTCTTATCTCATATTTAATTGCTTTCTAAGTGAAGTCCGTTTGCATGAATAAGTGAGAGGTTATATGTACTTATTTATGTTCAAATCTTTGTAGACTGCAAACTAAGCAATTGCACAACAATTATCTTATTATCAGTTTCTCATTCAAACTATAACACCAGTTGGCATATTTTAAAAAAGTAAGAAGTTAAGCTCACTACAATAATGCTTTTAAAAACGTTAAAAATGTGTCATTTTCAAGATGCAAGATAATCCGATTTTTGCCGTCTAGACCAGGGATGCTCAAACTGCGGCCAACCAAGCTTTTATGTGAGGCCCGAAACACTCTCATTATCAGGCAGATGTTTTTGTAAACATAAATTTGGAAATTAGTGCCTGAAAATACAAAACTGTATATAAACAAAAAAAGATTTTCTTTTAAAAAGTGACATCTGCTGCTCACTTTGGTGCTTGAAAATACAAAACTGTATATAAACAAAAAATATATATTTTTTTTAAAGTACCACCTGCTGCTCACTTTGTTCGCATCAACGCGTCTTTGCGAATCATACTATTCCAAAATGAAATATGCGCAGAATGTATATAGAAATCAACTTACTGATTCTTACCATGATGACGTATTGAGAGTAACAAGTAGCAAGTATGAATCTGATTTGTCTAAAATAGTCAAAAGTTTGTCTCAACTTCAAAATTCACGCTGATTTTACAGAAACGCTTGAATACATTTAGGTTTTGAGTTTTATTTTTTACATTATTATATTATGAGGTATAGGGTACTACGTTGCGGCCCGCGTAACGCAGCAGAATTGCCCCCCCCCCTTTTTTTAAAGGTTGAGTACGGCTGGTGTAGACCATCTAAAATCCAAAACAGCGAGGAAAGGATAGCTAAATTTGCTTCCGTTCAGGTTAATGATAATTTGTCACTAAAAAGATATTTCTCATATCAAATAAAATGCAAATAAAGAATAGCTTTTTTAAAAGTAAAATATTAGATTTCAGTTTGGTTTATACTAGGAGAATTTTGTCACCCGTAAAATAAATTAAAATGGTTTGGTGAAAAATGTTTTTCATAAGGCTGAAGTTGCAGACTTAGAAAAAGGAACGAATGCAATTGTCCAGAGAGTCATGTTACTAGTTTAGATCTTGAACTTTTTTTTTATTGGTAATTTTCGTACCCATATTATTGTCGGTGTCAGCATTTATATCACTCGGGAAATTTTGTCATAAATTAAAAAAAATCATTAAAATTGCCGTTTTACATTCGTATTAAAGAAATGAGTTCAAAGCTAACAAACCATAGTACGTTCATTTAAATTTCACTCTGCCCATATGACTGTTATAAAACGTTTCCCAAAACAAACTTCATTAAAATATTTTTCCTCATCATTTTATGGTTTATTATGTCATCATTTCTAGTAGTAGAATCAGTGAGAGTAACAGAAGAGAATGACAAAAATATGGCTAAATAAGTAATACATTTTCTAACCACTCAAAATGCAATGAAAAGCGTTATACATGTTACTGATATATGTTTGATATAATATAGCGATTTGAAATCTAAATTGTATTCATATCATTTGAAATGGAATAAAATTGTTTTCGGGTGGTGTAATCGATTACGTTTGGGTAGATGCAATCGATATTGCGAGTTGTTTACTCAGTGACATCCGGTGCAGCCCGAGAGGAAATGGTGGAATTATGTTTGAAGATGAATTCCAAATCCTAGTAAAATATTATTTATCTGCGAAGTATTCAGTGATGTGATGTAAGTGAAATTACATTTTCCGGTTCATTTCGAATGTACAGAATTTTTTTCAAAAAACGTTAATAAAGGTTCATTGTTATACTATGGTTAATTGTTTATGGTAATATGTTCTGCGTATTATGAATTTTGTGTTGTCTATTTCGCGCAATTTCGTTAGATTTCTTTAACAGAAAAAATCCAAGATAGCTTTGAGATAGCTTTTTAAGATAACTGCGTAAATTAATGCTTTTTTAAGATATAGACTATTCCAACATCTTCTTTTCATCCTCCATCAGTAGCATTAAACCAGATAGCACCTTTTGCTATCTTTTGTCTGTAAGGTCATATAATGTTCATCTCGATGTCTTTGAAAACATATTTCAAAATATAGCTGAGTGATAAATAGTAAAAGTTTAATCTATTATTAATGCATTAGAATTATTCCACATTTCAAAACTAGAGAACTCATTCCCACTTACTCTGGTATGTTGATACATGGATGATTTCGTTTAAAGCAGACGTAACTCTATAAATGTATATTTAGAGGAAAAAATACTTAACATTATTAATTATTAATATACTTAACATTATTAATTATCATATTCATGGATGACCAAGTGGTTGCTTACAGGCTTTTGAAATGTGGAAAATTCTGTTTCGTAATTAATATTCTATGGTAAGACACTTAACACTAAATTAACTGACATTAATGGAATGTCCATTCTTTACTGTAACCTGGCATATTGAAAATGACGTTAAAATACAACTTTTTTTTCCGATAACATAAGTTCTCTTAATTTTCGTTCAACAGACTTTTATTGACATAAAGGGATTTAGTATATTTTTTGCATTTCTATATTCTCACTTTCATTTGAAGCTATTTCATTTGCATAAGTAGGGGCGACAGAAGAACATTTTATATGCTTACATTTTATAGCAACTTAGCATCTCGTGACTGAGACTTGTGGCCAATTTAGATATACTTAACAGCAGAGAAAATAAATAAGAAAATATTTTTAGGGATACATTTTCAAATTATCGTGAAATCTGAAAAATCCCGTAATTTTGAACCGAGTCAAGTGACGAGACCAGAACACTTGACCCCCGTACCTCCAGAATTAAATTTGAAAACTTGGAGGACATTGCAGCCCCGACAAATTTTACGTGCACCAGCCGCCATTAGTGTACACGGCGGTGGATTTGTCAGCGACCGGCATCGAACCCGCAACCCTCAGATCACTGGCTAGACGCCGTTGCCAACCGGGCCACCGTGCCCACGTAGAGATTAGTATATTTTATGAATATGACTATTTTATGAATAAATCCTGTAAATGACTATTAATTATAAAAGTAGTTAAATTAGTAAAAGTGACTTGTTTCCTCAAAAATATGATATTTACAGAAGTTAAAGCATACATTTGCAATAGGTATACTGCATACAGGTGTCACAGAACACATATGAAATAGGTTTACTACTATGGATTAGTATTACTGTATACAGTTTTGGAAGAAAAGCATGAATGGCGAATGGATCGGGATCTGTATCCGTATCCCTACAAATTCTTCTACAAAAATACACATAAATTCTCATAAACAATATTTATAGAATTTCTGTAACTTAAAACATAAAATCCAAAATCCATTAGTTTCTGTAATTTAAAACATAAAATCCGAAATCCATTAATTTCTGTTACTCAAAACATAAATTCCGAATTCCATTAAAATGATAGGTTCCATAAATCTAGCGTTTAATACCAAACACACGTGATTTACATTAACATTTACGATTATAAACGATGTGATTTCTTTAGTCACGTAAGACACTAAAGACTTTAATTAACATCCTAAGGTATTTATAATACACCTATTGTTAACTTTTCCATTGCTTTTAAACTCTCATCATTTCCCCCCACCCCTCGAGTACTTGCTAAAGCACTCACATTCCGAACCCCCGTTGACAATATACTTCGGAACTTTTCAAACTTAATAATTTCGCGGAATTTTCCCTACATCATTATACTAAAAGCTCGAAAGTTTGCCGCTACCCGCGTGCTTTTAATCCACTCTTTAAGACTTTAACTGGAGTATCACCTTTAAGGCAAAGCGGCCTTTTCATTTTTAAGAGAATAAATTAGATGTTTAATAAATTTCTCAACACCCGGCTGCATTAAATATGCAGGGGGAATAATCGATTTTCTCTGATGTTTGCTCGAAATAATTATATCGACGCTAATTAAACCTTTCATTTATTCCTAAAATATTTCATCATTGAAATTTGCTGCGAGAAGCCTGACATGCCTTGAAAACTAAGCGTTTACAAATGAATGAAAAATGGAGTGAAACTGATCATTATTCGCATTCAGGCGAAATTGAATAAATACACTTCAGTTTTTTCCCCCCTTTCTTCCATTCTATTATGCTAGTAACCGGGGGAACATTTAAAGCGATTGTTACGCAAACAGCGTTTGCGGGATATACAGGTAATTTATTTAAACAAACGAGACAACAATACATTATGGTTTCCTGTATACTATCAGAGTCCATTAAATCATGTTTTAGGAACGAGGTATATTTTAGAATAGCAAAATCACAATTGCCGACCTCTTCGAAAAACGCTCTGTAGACACTCGAGAAGAATATTAATTTTCAGTATAAGGGTTTTAAGATGTGTGGTAGGTATTGCCCCTTGGGGAGGTGGTCATAGGTAAAATGTTAAAGATTTAAGTTAAAGACTATAAAGTAAATATGTTTTCTTTTTGTTGAAACATTTGTCAGGAATGCAAGTCTAAAGACCAGAAAATTACTCTCCATTGGGATAGTTTAGTGAGTAGAATATCGGCCTCTAGATAAGGAGGTCAGTGAATATCTTCCTTTTCAGATGGTTATTCCAGTGACGACCTACCGGAAGTAACGAGAATGAACCACTATGTTCGTTATTTTTGAAATGTTATGTATGACCATAAAATCTTTTGTTGTAGAGTTTCCTGCCAATTTCTCCTGAGTATTGTGCTGTAATATTGGAAATGTCATCTCACGTTACACGTTTGTAAAGATGTATTACCCAAGTATACATTGGTCAGAGACTACCCGTTCAGCATTAAGGACATAGGATAGCACTATCTAAAACTGAGCAGTGCTTGGTAAACACTTCGAGTGATCACCGCAAATGGCAAAGTATCCGCGAGCGAAGTTGCTAGGGGAGGAAATTATTACTAGTATTTTCCTTAGACATACTTACGAGGCTATTGGATTTTGTAACTAAATCTACTTGTTTTCCAGATAATTTGGAATGTTTTGATAAGGTTTCTACGGGGAGCATTTCCAAAGCCTTAAGCCTTAATCTCTTGGGCAAATAACTCTTCAGTGGGACTCGAATAATTAGGAAAAATACGGCGGAAAAATTCAGCATCACCGGAAAAAAAGATAAAAATATATAGCATGTACTGGCCTATACCCTCATTGTCCCCCTAAATAGACATTGTCCCCAAAAATAGAAGAGAAAATGGTAGTAAATTAATTCAAAAAAGGTGTTTCTAATCTAGCAGACATACGTTACACTAACCTGTCTTTTTCACCATTACGATTCCTGTGGTAAGGATTAAAAAGAAATTTCGACATGTTATTAATATAAAAAAAATTATCAATGAAGTTATATTTACAAATAAGATGGACAATGCAACCTCTTACTAATTTAAGCCCTCATCTAAATCTCCTTAGCTGCAACTAGGGCCTTGGCTAGTCGAACCAAATCTGACTAAAATGCAATAATTTCAAACTTCTCGTTCATGATAGTTATTTATTACTTTTTGAGCAAATGTAAAATATTTCTCATACCTTAAAAATCATTTACTTACAATTAAATAAAATGGATGAATAAAATACCTTAATGTATTACAGACAGAGAGTACCTGTATAGAAATTTCACTATTCACAGCTTCCTCTGGGCACACAACCAAAATGTGTAGATAGGTAAAAGGTCAAGAAATAGTAACACTCAGTCCTTAAAATCCACTAAGGTATTTTTTAAAATTTAAAACGTTATAATTAAACAATATTTGTTTCAATATAATATAATCAATATAATAACATTATAATGTCATTTTAATAATTCAAGCCGTTATATATTGAATCCAATAGTAAACTTTCGACGATACGCATCAGTTAAACTGTTTGCACACACACAATAGATCAACAATGTCAGGTTAATTATCCTCACGTTTTAGTCTATCGGGTTTCACGCGGCGATAGCAAGGAATGAATGATGAGACAACTGATGTGGATGAAAGCTGTCTTTAGTCTTGCCAGTAGTTCTCATATAATTTTTAAAATCAGCTTTGTAAATTTTATGAAGTATAACGTTTACCCTCGTATCCGAAAGTGGAGCGTTCCCGAGAAATATTTGCTAAGCCGAAATGGCGGACAAAGAGAAAGTAGTTACATTTGTATTATACGGAAAAAAATTTAGCGTTCCCAGACCCAAATAAATACCTACTCAATCTTTCCAAACAATACATAATGCCTGAATCCATACATTAAATTTAATGTATATGACACGAATGAATATATATATATATATTAAATTCAGGAGTGATAAGATTAATAGATAGCCTATAAAAGTAAAGTATGTGTACGGTGCACTAGAATCGGGTTAGATAGTGAAATAGTGGACAGATGGCTATTGGTGTTGATAATGATGACTTCTCTCAATAGTCGAGGTGTGTGAGTCACATGATACAGTGGTGTAGAAGATAAAAGGTTGGGTGGTTTTTGGAGAGCTTCTGCCAGGCACTTTGCTTCAGGAGGATTAGGCAAATCATATTTTACATTTTAAAGCCGATTCCAGTTATTTACAGACACCTTTACCAACCACTGGACCCGAACCAGCAAACTCAGGTAGCAAAGCTGAGCGTTCTAATTGCTGAGCGCTCTGTGATGCTACCGTTCGATCATCTTCATGTCTCTAGATCTTCATGTCTTCTGGTCCTCGAGGGAGAGATAAAAAGCGAATAATCTCATCGTAGACCGAATCCATTTAGCCATGCTTGTAAAAACATATATACATTCTTCGTTGTTGCTGTTGTTGTTGTTGCTATGCCCCTGTACTATAAAATGCTAAATCAGGTCCATGAGGCTCTGTCGTGTGAGCAAAAGGGAGGCAGCAGTACTGCAAGCATGCTGACGGGGATACCTAAACAGTCCACAAAGGTACATTCTTCGCTCCAATAATACGAAAGATATAACATTATCCGCCTGGATAATGTTATATCTTTTCATCGTAATCTTCTTCAGATTTCTTACAGTTGTCGAAAACAGAATTTCGTAAATTCGGAGTGGCCTAAAATGAAATTTTTGGATACCTACGTATTATCATATATAGGGTGAGCCAAAAATTCGTAAAAACTTTAAAAAATCATAAAGAAAGGAAGATATCATGATAAAGAAGTGCGGTTTACAAGAAAGGGCTCACAAGGAAGTCAGATTTTTTTAGCAGCCAAAGCAAGTTTTAAAAGTTTGTAAAGTTAAAAAAGTCACCGGTAGATGGCACTGACATGCGAGAGATTCAGCAGAATTATGCAAATCAATCTTGCAATAAAGACCGTGATACACGAGATTTTGAAGGATCGGCCAAAGTGGAAGACCCTCGTTGGTTGAGGGCTGCATTGCTGCGGTGGAAACCGTTGTGAATAATATGGTGGAGGAATCGTCCACGGGGAGTAGCAGTGTTCGCAAAGCTGGACCAGTGACTCTACCAATGTCTTTTTAAAAATTTTATTTTGCTGCTTAAAAAAAAAAAAAAAAAAATCAGACTTCCTTGTGAGCCCTTTCTTGCAAACTGCACTTCTTTTCCATAATTTCTGTCCTTTTTTATGAAATTTTAAAGTTTTTACGAATTTTTCGCTCATATACTTTCAATTCTTTTAGTAGATATTTATTTAATGCATTTGTTACATTTTACTTTGTTTTGAGTGCTTTCTGCTTTAACTGTTACGCCAAATAACCAGCGAAATTGATACAATTATTTTCATAATCAATCTTTACGCAGTTTTTTTTCTTAGCTGTTTTCGTAAAGTTTTTATTTCACTCATTAATCCTGTAATGTATTAAGTAAAGTGGCCTCACCATGCATTTCGAATATCGTTTAAACCTCTTGCGATTAGCAAAAACGCAAAATGGCAAAGAATGGATTTAAATCTGGCGTGTAAGGCATAAACATGGTAATGATGGAAGCTAAACAAACATGGAATATTTTAGAAATAATGCAGAGAACTGAATGATCATGTAGAATACGAACTAAGTTCAGTTATTTAAAAAATATTCATGCATTCATGCAAAGAAAATTTATTCAAGATATCATCTTTCCAAGATGAAGCTGCAAATAATGCTGTTCTGGAAAGGGACTCGTTCTTTGCATTACTTTTTGCTATTTTATTTATTCATTTCATCGAAATTTAACGAAACGGTTTCTGGCAGGGGAAAAAATTTACTTCTGCATCTGAATTTGCTGTAAAGAATTCGAAATTCGAAGTTATTGCGTTTTGAATGCAGACTGGTTTCACGTACGATGAATATGCAGAAATGTGAGTTGGAATAAAAGTTTATTCAGGCGCACTAAAGATATTTTGACAATTAAATTGTTTCGATAACTGGGCAAACATATTTTTTAACGCAAACTCAATATATACATATTTTCATGTATACTTATTTATAAGTTATGAATGCACAGGCACACACTACAACACGCAGAGCTTAATACGGACCCTTGCAATTCGCACTTTGGAAGCCCTTTCAGAGATCGTCGAAAATTTCATAAGCACATACGAATAGAAATGTTAATGTAATATTTGCTCTAACTTTATTTGTTGCTAAAATTGTTTAAAATACTAACGTTCAAGTAACTTAATTTTTACTTACAGTATTAACAATACTATTTCATATTTTGTATATGGGCTATTTATGCTAATATACAAAAAAATAGTGCGTCCTCTTACATTAGATTATGAAAGAAAAATCATTTCAGTTTTAAAAAAAATTCGGTCACGAGAAGAAATCCACACGATAAAGAAATTCTCGGATATTTCTTTTTGCAATTCTGTTAAATTTTCCGTAAAATAATATTACAATGTAATTGGACCTAATACATTCGCATGTCACTCTAAAGCGGTTGAAAGTTTTCATTTGCTTTAAGACATCAAAATATCTGTTGAGGTAACGGAAGCAGGCAAAATTTAGAATATTGTGGAGAATGTTAAATAAATTTTGACGCGTTTTGATTAAATTTGATTCTAAGATACGGGAAAGCAAATTTCTTTTAGCTGGATTTAAGTCAAAACTTGATCGAAATTTTTTTTAAAAAAATCTCATCGTAAATTTTAAACCGCTCGAAGACTGACTGAAATCAAAGCCAGTCCCTTGTCTTGAAGGAAGCACCGTTTCAAATTTGTGGTCATTATAAAGGTTTGTTATCGGGCAGTTTTGCCAACGAGTGCTATGACCGGAATAAGTCAATTTTAACATTTGATAAAGAAGAAATTTTCATAGAAATTCCCTATATTTTTTATTATATAGTGGCATCCATGAGTGACGGCATGTTCCAGAACCTTCCGCGCTATCATGAAACCGCGATAAAACTGGAATTCACGTTCATTAGATGGAACGCTATATAAAATGTAACTATTGTTATGATAAATTTATAAATAACAAATTATAAGACATTCCCAGTATTGAATATAACAGTTATATTGTAATACCTTAACGACAGTAATATACTTTCTCTCTTGGGCTTCCCTTAGAATCTGGAACTCAGACAGAATGAGCACTATTTCGCTTTAGGGTAATTATTAATTTAAATAAGTTCTCTCTGAACGTAGATATTCAGATATTGCGACAACTTTCGGTTTTAGTCCATAACTTGCAAACATTCCCATCAAACTAACATTGCGCCCGTCTGTTCTATTTTGCCTGTGGACTCGTATTCTCTGGGCTCTCCGTCGAAGGTTGCGACAAACGCGTTTCGACTTTATGGGACTTTCATAGCTTCTAAATTTTATCATATTTTGAATAATTTATATCTTTAATTTTTTATTTTGACTAAGAACTCCGAAAATTATAAATAGAGGTCTCAATGCATTTTTGTTTCTCTATTTGGAATTCGCTAACAGTAGTTTCCCAGCCTTAGTATTAATTTTTTTATAATTATAGATCGAGGTCTCAATACATTTTTTTTCTCTCTATTTGGAATTTGTTAGCAGTAGTTTCCCAGCCATAGTATTCTACAATTCTGGGATATTTTTAGAAACTTATACTCTGTCACGTCGTTTTTCACCAGTTTTTTTTTTAAATCTGTGTTCCTCATCTCTAAAAATGAAGAATATTTAATCTCTTTGTCTATTTTTTCACACGCTCACCAAAAACCGAAATCCCTCACCCCAGCTGTCTCTATCATTTTCCCTTTCGCATAAATAAAAAAAACGAACAAGCCCCATTCAAGAATGACGAACGGCATCTTTTGAATTATGTCCCTCGTCAGGTGTAATTTTGTAACTTCAGTTTTCTGCTCAGATTAAGTTTTTTTTTTTTTTTTTTTTTGTCACCCTCGCAAATGGAAATGTAACAATTTCCTCTCGGTTATTTTGCAACCCGTTATTTTCCGTCCATTATTCAAGAGACGCCGCACCATAAATCTCTCCCCGAATCATCCGCTCGGAATAATTTTGTGAACCTTTACAGTTTAAGAGCGAGGGAATTCGTTAGAATCTGTTTTTTTTTCTTTTTATTAATTTGTTCAGTATTCAAACTAGTATCCACTGTGCTCTCTCTCTTGGCTAAAAAGTTACGGATCGAGCGAAATAATACGACAAAGGGTAAAAGGAATTAATCAACGCTACGAGTTTTGTTTATCATTGTAGTTGTAGTAGGAAAGCAAGGAGATTTTTAAATAATTACAAGACAAAAAGAACTCTTTATATACCATGCTTTTAAATTTTCTGTTGAATCATATAAACTTAACAATTCTATGTATTAATAAATACTTTTTTTAAAATTTTTTTGATGAATTATCCCATCAACTTGAAAGAAAATTAAGTTAATTGGAAGTTAACTTGCGTTTAACTTTTCGTTCCCTGAGCAAACTAGCAGTGGGTATCTGAAGCTGGATCGTAACCCGAATTTTAGCTAGCAACTCAAAGCAAAAAATCGGCTAAGAAACAGCTCGTATTTCAGAAAACTCGTAAGTCGAGGTAGAATTTACTTTACATAATAACAATAAAAAAAAATTTCTTGCTTACTATCTGCACTTGTTTATGGTAAAACTGTGGGACACCTTAACAATGTCATATCATTGTTTAACGTATAAAAAAATTAAAATTAAAAATGTAATTTTTGAAAATTTAAAGCCTTTTTAAAAAATAAATGATTCAATATCACATAAATTTACTTCAAACTATCCGCGACGCCTCCTATTTATTTTCAGACCCCCCCCCCTACCCCACAGTGGGTCACTACCCAGAGTTTGCGCACTACTGGTTTAGGCCATAAAAGATTTCATATTCGGGAAAAATGAAACTATTATCTAATACTTCTCAAGAAATTGTTTTATGCTATATCTGCTCATTGAATTTTACTATTCAAAGTTTCGTATTCGTTATCTCTCACCCCCATCAAAAATAAGTCGCACATAGATAAAAAAATTCTTTTTTTTTATCAGCCTTTTTATTGGCGGCTCTTCCACTACTCACCTTTTTGATTAAATTCGTCAAAATTTTCTTTTTAAACTAGATAAAATCTATCAGAAAAATTTTGAATTTTATCAACGATATATAAGAATCTTATTTAATGTTGTTGTTTATCTCTTGTTCTCACTTATACATAGATATAAACAATTACAATATCTATTCTTGGAGATTTCTAGTTAGTTTTCAAGCAGTGAAAAAGTGAAAAGTATGTTAACTTTATAACGAGTGGGATTGGGTAGCGTAATGATTTCCTAGTTAGTGTATGAACCGGGTGCAGGTATTCCTCGACTTACGACTGTTCGACTCACGTCCGCTCGTACTTACGACCGAAATTTTCATTTTTATTTTTACTTATTTTTATTTTTTTATCAAAAATATTGTTCTTCAAATGTACAGTACATTCCTATATATATATTACATAATTATTAAAAAATATGATGCAATATTCTACAATACTGCACAAAGTTATAACGCAAAAATTAAAATGTATGATATCCACAATGTATGATATGTTTCGATATCCACACGATAAATCAAACCTTCATTCGAGAGTTAACAAAACAAGTGCACAGTCGGCACTTCTCATTATTATTACATAAAAAAATTACTAACTATTTTGTATTGTTAAATATGTAGTGGTTCGATTTTGTTTGTGAATTTAAGTGCTTGCATAATTTTATTCCCAGTATGTCAGTAAGTGCCACAGAAAAAGTGTAGTAGACTTAAAAATGAATCAAACGAGCAAGCCGAAGTAGAATAAAAAAATTGTTTTGAAAGAAATGTCTTCAGCTTTTCCTTATATTAATCAAGTACTACAACAATTAGAAGCAATTGATCCAAATTAAGAAAGATTCACAAGTGTCAGGAAAATCTACCTTGCTACCAGACAATATACAAGGAAAAAGAAGACGGAAACTGTACAAACTTCCTTCCATAACTTTTTTAAAAAAACTGGCAACGTATCTTCTGTCACAAATTCTGAACCAATGGATTATACCAACATAATAAGTAGTGATGGCGAAGAATAATTTTTCTTCTAAGTAAAGTACAATATATTTTAAATTACGTATGAATGTATGAAAGAAAAAAAATAAATAAATATATATATATATATATATAAATTTGTTTGAAACTCGACTTACGACCAATGTCTCGTTACTTATCTCGGTCGTAAGTTGAATACCTGTATGTGATCAATGGTTCGAATTTCGATTCGGGAGGAAGATTTCGAGATGACACCAGGAAAAGCACAGAGGGTTTAGTATCCTAGAAAGGCATTGCTCCTGTTAGATAATAGTCATGCTCCTTATTTGCCATATTCATAGAGTCTAATATCGTAGATAGTATTAAGATAGTCTAATATCTTAGATATTTAGTTTAATATTCTAGAAATTCATTCAGTTTGCTTAGAATAAGTCGCACTCTACATTCACCGGTATCTGAACGTTTAAAAAGACGACCGTTGTAGAGATGTATAGAATTTAGATTAGAATTCATTTTAAACTAGACAAATTTTTTTTTACTAAATGTGTGTCAAACCTTGTAGCACACGAGTATATACGTATCGGATTTTTTTGCAACAAAAAGATTATTCCAGATTTTCTGTTTTATTTTATCCCTTTTTTTTCCTGGCATGCAGTATCAGGCATTAAGAAAAACAACATTTGGCGATGCTTTTTTAAAACCTTTCGGGTTCAAACGCGGAAACGGGAGAAATCCTGTATTCACGCATTATTTATCAAAAGTCTTGTACGACCACGGACATCATCATTTATTTTCCCGCAATGCGATGGAAAAAGGCAAAGGCACTTTTGATCTCTCCTCGATCAGGACCCATTTTTTACGCCATGTCTAAACGAAAATCAAACATCCTAAAGTGATCCATAGTTAGCCCCGGGTTCCTTTTACCCAACAAAATAAATAAATAAATAAATAAATCCCATCCATGAATGATGAACGGCATCTTTTGAATAATGTCCCTCTACGTATAATTTTGAAATTTTTTTTTCCGATCGGTCTTCGGAAGTTTTATCATTCCAGTTATTTTCGAGCCCGTTATTTTCTGTCATTATTCTGAATTTGAAATCTCACCAATTTCATTGCTATTGATCAGAATGAGTTACCTTTCGTCGTCTTTACCAAAGAAAATATCCAGTATTAATTCCCGTCAAAATTAGATAGACAATACAGCTGAGTCTTGTAGCACATAAGGATGCATAGTTTCTGAATATCTTCTATTACTTGCTATATATTGTCTACGCTGAAACATTTGCTTTTTCCATAGCTTATATAATTTTAAAATTACATTTAAAAATGATACGGTTGTCTATATTGGTAGAATCGGACGGAAGGGAAAATTACATACTAAATACACACTCAAAATTTTCGTAAACAGTTCATACTTATATAACAATACCGCCCCACTATTAATAATTGTCCTAATTTATCGTGTATTCTAAATTATCCATGTTTCAACCTCAATCAAGTACAGCCCTATTTCAAAAACGAAATCGATATAACGGACTATTCTATTCTCTTCAATGCATGCTCGGTAAAGTTATGTTTAGACATGAGTCAGAATTACGTGATTTCAATTCCCCTTCGAAAAATCATACGAGTTTCGACTCATATACCACACGATCGGGGTCAGCCAATTAAAAGAATTTTAGCCGCCTAGCGGTAGGGTCACGAACCCTGGGTATATAAGGTCTAACAACGTTGTACCTGTGCGCTTTCTGTCTGTTTCCTTGTCCTGTCCTAGTGTCGTCCTTCTCTTGCTTTGCTATCTTCGCGCGATGTGTGCCGCCGCTGTCCGTTCCATTATGTGCTGTCCAGTATATTCAGTTCCGGCAGATCCGGGCTAGTGTGTTTGAGTCCTTTGGTCAAGTTACATGTACTTTGATGTCTGCTGAAATCTCCATAGTGTCGTGGATTTTACCAAATGTAAACACATCACTTAAAACACTTCTTTTATCCGGGTCTTGGAATAATTCATTAAGCTCTAAAAGGCTCTATTATAGATTTATCACATTAATTTGTATCATCAAGAGTGTTTGGAAAGTTGCTCGGGCAAAGTAATTGTTTCCCCTTTTCCTCCGGATTTACTAATCATATTATATTTTATTCCCCCTTTGTTCAAAAATTGCCGACGTTATTACATTTTTAATAAATGGTATTTATTTAAAAATTTGCCTCTTATTGTCTTGTGGTTGTTGAAACATATTATTCTGCCACTAAAAAAATTGAATTAATAAATCATTCTTGAAGCCTTGGAAGTGAATAGTTATAATACTAGTATATATACAACATATTTTAAAGTAGCTTGAAATCTTCTCTGTCACGTACGTTTGATATAGATGAATTCTTATCACTTCATTTTTTTTCACAACTGAATATGTTCAAAATATGAGAATATATTTCAAATCGATATTTTGGTATTTGTGTTACTCATTTTCTGTTCTAAAGGTCAAGATTTGATATATATTTTCAGTAGGGTTTCAAGAGTAGTTGGTTCTGCAACATATTTATTAGGAGGCAGCCACAAATCAAAGTTGAATAAAGAAGTAAGAAACACTGATTGATAAATGGCTAACTAAGTCGTCATTTCTAATCCACTAAATCAATATGATAATGTTAGCTTGTAAATATGATTTACTTTTAG
Organism: Dolomedes plantarius; assembly: GCA_907164885.2. Lineage (NCBI taxonomy): Eukaryota > Metazoa > Arthropoda > Arachnida > Araneae > Dolomedidae > Dolomedes > Dolomedes plantarius. The sequence continues at coordinate 168,352,994 of OU015491.1, read as the reverse complement.
TGCTTTATATGTAAGATTTTTCATTAAATGAAGAAATTATTCAAATTCTTTTTCTGTTACGTCCAATTCAAGAAATCTGTAGTAATGGCCAGCTTCTTACAAAATCAGTTTGTATTTAGAATCTAAAATTCCAAATAGAATGTAATGTTGGTCATAACGAGTCAATTGTTTCCCAAGCACTGTGTAGTAATGGCCAGCTTCTTACAAAATCAGTTTGTATTTTGAATCTAAAACTCCAAATGGAATGTAATGTTGGTCATAACGAAACACTCATTTCCCAAGCACTGTGTAGTAATGGCCAGATTCTTACAAAATCAGTTTGTATTTAGAATCTAAAATTCCAAATGGAATGTAGTTTTGGTCATAACGAAGTACTCCTTTGTACACAATGTTACCTAACTTTAAATTCAGCGATTTTAAACTATTATTAATTAGTTTCTAGACTTCTAAATAAGTTTAATATAAATCAATTTTAATTACATAAATTGCAAGTTATTACAAAATTGCTAGACGTATATTCTAACACATCCTGACCTGAAATTTCTCCTCACTACTATCTTTCGAGCATACTTTTTAAAAGCGAGAAACTGTTTTTCTGTTTCTTGACCTATCTATTGTCGTTCTTCCTTTTTTAAACGCAATGTATTTCTTACTCTGGAATCTCTATTATTTTTTTTAATTTGAATTTTGCATTTATAGTTCAAGAACTGTGACTTCAAAGGGAAATCAATAATGATCCGCCATACTTTCTTCCATAAGGAATAAGCAAGTAGGCGTCGTGCGAATTCCATTAAAATAGAACCTAATATGACCTGTCTCGTATTATTGGCTTTGTGAAAAATATTTTTTATTATAAAAATCTTATCAAAAAAGGGGGGAAATAAAATTAATGAATTATTGATTTTCGAAATTGCAAATTTTAGGAGGGGACAAATGCTTTGGCGAATTTTATTAATAAATTCTTGGTATTTTTTGCGTAGACTTATTTGGTGAAAAGGCACTATATATTTCGAGAAGAAAATGCAAAATAACTATGGCAGTGAATAATATTCTTTTGATTGTGTCTATTTTTTGTGTATTATTTAATATTTGAGTTTAATCGCTAGTTTAAATCTATTTATGCTGAAAGGTTAAGAAAATTATGCAATAGAGAACAAAAGTTGGAATAAGCAAAATTTAACAAAAGTTTGAAACTAATTTTTTCCTCCCATCTTAGTTTTCTATCGTACGGTTGAATTTTCTACTGTGCGGTTGAATTGCATGTCATTGGGATAAATCTCCCAAGCTCATCTGATGGGATTTTCAACTTTTCTCTTGTCAAAATTATGACAAGAAACACGTTACCATAATATACTGACTCTCAAATTGACATTCCAAAATGACGTTCAAGAAGATATGAAAAATCAGTATTTTCTTTCACTTGTTCAAAACATCAAGCTAATTTTTTCTTAAATCGTCAAGCAGCTAAGTATAAAGTAAGTGTCTATTCCCGGATAAAGTTTCTGCATAAAAAGCCCAAGTAATACACGTCGTTGGTCCAAAATAAAATTTTCTTTACATCGTTGGGGAATAATTACCGTTCGCAGAACTTCCAGAAACAAATACGGACCAACTCCAAAATGTTTATGCAGGGCCAACAATTGTAAAATGTTGCTGTCCCAACCGCAAATGACAGTTGAACTGTTCTCCCAACGGTTGGGCCAACTAACAGACAACCGTTGGATGAGCTGCAATTCCAACCGTTATTTCAACATAGCCCCTTCGACCACATCCATTTGTTCGCCTACTATGCTAAATGCGGTTGCTCAACGATTTCCCAGCGGTCTGGTGTTACTAGGGAGATATTAAAAATATATATAAATTTCACCTTAAATAGATTTACCCATCGTCCAGTGAGAATGCAAGCAATTTTTGCGGTGCGGCAGATTCTAGCTATAGAAATAGTACTGTTGCTTATTTCTGACGTATATTCCTCATGCCTTTTTGTCATTGTATTTTGATGAAAATATGGTTAGAGGTCCCATGTTATCTGGCTATAAAAAATAGAGACTTATTCCGAAAAGATTACTAAACAATGGTCTAATGTTTTAGTTCGGAAGCTCAGAAGGATTATTTTATATATTTAATGCCAAATTGTAAAAAACCAATGCATATGCTCTCAAGTTAAGCTTATTTGATTTTTTTTTCTATAATGCATATCCTTTTTTAAGAGTGTTAGCCTTTTCAAATTTTAAAATATTCCATTATCGTTACTTACTTTTCTAGCATTGTTTCTCATTTTTAAATATTTTATTTTATTTTTTTTCTTTCTTTTCATTTTTTCCTGTGTGAATCTTGAGCAATTTCGTTACAAAAGAAATCGATAATGACCCATCCTAGTTTCCTGTAGGATGAACAGGCAGCTTAACGTCGTTCAAATTCCATTAAAATTTTCTTTAATATGACCTGTCTCAAATTGGCTTTCCGAAAAATGAGTTTTTTATTTAGTTTTTGTCGACTAAGAGTTTCTTTTAGTTCTTTTCTCGGAAAAAGTGTTAGCCTCATTCTTATCTCTTTTCACTTGGCAAAACTGCATATTTTCTGGACAATACATTATAAGGTATTTTAGCGATGTGTATTAGCTTTTACTTGTAGCGCTACATTTAGCACATAGATTTAGATGTGCCAAATAAGTCTTCTTTAATTGTCTATTTATTCTTTTTTCGATATAATACTCTGGCGTTGATTTTGTTTGATTCCGTAGTCCAGAAAGGCAATGTTTAAACCGAATAGTGGACATTTAGAGCTTTCCGCTGAAACTGAAACGCACCCTCTCGTTGAATTCAATGATAAGTACATTAAATTCTAGGGTCTTTGTAGGTCAAACATTTTGCCTTTAGGTAAGCTTTATTTTTAGCCAAACCTTATCAGTCGACACTTTAATTATACTGTTTAGGTCAGCTCGTATGAAAATTTCTATTTCCACCAAAATAGTCTCTTGGTGACTTCAAAGTTTCTGTGATAATAAATTAGACCATAATTCAAGCAACATGCCAGTGATTCTGTATTACTACTTCAGCGTACATCTGACGAGATAAGAAAAAATAGAAAACTTAAAAATGAAAACTATACAAGTTTTATATATATATATATATATATATATATATATATATATATATATATATATATATATATATATATATATATATATATATATATATATATATATATACAGAGGCTGTTCGCACATTTTTTAGACCATTTTGGTAAGCGGTAATAAAAAATCTTTTGCTGCAAAAGAAATAATTGCAATTGTACTATGCTTTTAAAAGTCAAAATTATCGTCTGCGGCTTGAAAGTTTTGTTTTTATTCAAAATGGCGTTTTTAACAAAGCAGTGGTTCGAAGGCTACATTTATGCTCTTTCCGAAGAGAAATATGCATACTCCGTTATCCAAAAACGATGTGAGAGTCATGGTTTTGTGATAACTAAAGCGTCGATAGGTAATATCGTCAACAAGAAAGGAAAAAAAGGTCAAATTGGAGCCTCAAGTGGGACAAAAATTCCAAACAAGTATCCAAGGAAAAAACGGACATCTTCAACTATTGCAAAGGTACGTTGTTTAATGTTAAAAGAAAATTCCCCTAGTCAAAGGACAGTTGCAAAATCATTAAAATGCTCGGTGTCCACTGTAAACAAAATGATAAACGTTGATTTAAATCTTAAGAAAGCGAAAAAACGCAATGTGCATCGTCTTCTTCCAAATCATATCGCTGAACGCAGGACACGCTGCAGAATTCTATATGAGAAACACTTATCCAAAGAAAAATGGAAAACAATTGTCACAATAGATGAATCATGGGTGTATTTAAATGATTGCAACAAAAAAAGAGCCATTTATTATCATAAAAGGGGAGAAAAAAATTTAAGTACATGGTTCAAAGAATCGGAAGAAAGTTTTTCTAAGGGATTCATGATTGTTGCTGGTTTTTCTTATAATGGCAAGTTAAAAATAAAGAGAGTGGAAAAAAATGTCAAGATTAACTCCAAATACTATCAGGAACATATTTTATCGCCAATTTTTCTGAATGAAATACCATCGCTTTACCCACAGTGCCATCATTCTGTGAGACTCCATCAGGACAAAGCTAGCAGTCACACATCAAAATCCACTGTAAATTTCCTAAAAGAAATGGAACGAAAAACTGGTATCAAGGCCATACCCTTCACTGATATCCCTACTAAATCTCCCGATGTATCACCTATGGATTTTTGTGCTTTCGGACTTTTAAAATCTGTATTATCCAAACGTCGTCCCAAAACCCTTACAGGACTCTGGAAAGCTGTTCAGGAGGAATGGGATAGAATACCTCTTCTGACACTTCAAAAGGCATTATTATCCTGCAAATTGCGGTGTCGAAAGATAGTTCAGAATAAGGGATGTCAAATAGAACATTTAAAACACAAGAATTTTATGTAATTTAGTTTTGTGAATGCAATATACATCGTCTAAAAAATGTGTGAACAGCCTCTGTGTATATGCACAGTGCGTCAAATAAGTTTTAAGACTCGTCCCAGAGCGCAGGTTGTAAAGGCGCTGTGAGTGTAAATCCGCATGCGTCATAACGTCCATCGTCTGCTGGCACACTGCTAACAAGTTGTGCGCATTTCGTTAAGTAGTTAAGAGAAGGCGAGCGTTTATTGCAGAAGTGAATATTTTTCATGTTGATTTTTTAAGATGGAGCAAAGAGCTGCAATTAAATTTAACGCAAAACTTGGTAAAAGTACTTCGGAAACATACCAACTCATGAAACAAGTTTATGGTGACTGTTGTTTAAGTAGATGAAATGTTTTTGTGTGGCACAAACTTTTTTTGGACGGAAGATATACGGTAAAAGATGATCAGCGTAGTGGAAGACCAATTTCATCTAGGAGACCTGAAGTTATTGAGAAAGTATGAAATTCCGTAACAAACGATCGCTGTGCATCACTGATAATGATGGAAGACTCTTTAAACATCAACAAAGATACAATTCTAACCATCCTGCATGAAGATTTGGCAAAACAAAAGTGTGTGCTAAATTTGTTCCATACACTTTAACCCCTGAACAAAAAGCAATGAGAAGTGCACATTGCGGAGACATTATTTCAGCCGCTGAAAACGATCCAAACTTCTTGAAGTCCATTGTTACAGGTAATAAAACCTGGTGTTTCCAATATGATCCTGAAACAAAACGAAAAAGTGCGGAATGGAAGTCACCAAATTCACCGCAAGCCAAAAAAACAAGAAAAGTTCCATCCAAAATCTAAATAATGGTCATTATATTCTTCGATAAGAAAGGTATTATCCACAAAGAATTTGTTCCAACTGGACAAACAATTACAGGCCAATACTACTTGGATGTTTTAAAGCGTTTGATGGCCAGAAATTGTCGCATTCGTCCAGACTATAGGACTGAAAGCAGTTAGTGTTTGTTACACGACAATGCACCCAGTCACACCTGCATTATTGTTAGTCGATTTTTGGCAAAAAATAATGTCTGTGTGTTGAACCATCCACCGTATTCACCTGATTTAGGAACCTGTGACTACTCCTTATTCCCAAAACTTAAAATGAAGTTAAAAGGGTGGTATTTTGAGGATATTTCGACCATACAAAAAGCTTCGACGCGTGCTTTGCAGGCCATTCCACAAAGTGATTTACAACAGGCCTTCGATTCATTATTAAATCGCTGTAAAAAGTGCACTGAAGCCGGAGGGTCCTAATTTGAATAAAAAGCCAAAACAGGTATTAATTTCTTGTTTCCATTTCTTTTTACAGACCCAGTCTTAAAACTTATTTGACGCACTGTGTATATATATATATATATATATATATATATATATATATATATATATATATATATATATATAAATATTATATGTATGTATGTATGTATATATGTATATATATATATATATATATATATATGTATGTATGTATATATGTATGTATGTATATATATATGTATATATATATATATATATATATATATATATATATATATATATATATATATATATATATATATATATATATATATATATATAAATATTATATGTATGTATGTATGTATATATATATATGTATGTATGTATGTGTATATATATATATATATATATATATATATATATATATATATATATATTATATGTATGTATGTATGTATGTATATATATATATATATATATATATATATATATATATATATATATATATATATATATTATGTGTATATATATGTATAAAATATGTCTGTGTTTATGCGTATGTGCGTGTATTTCAAATAGTTTTAACATGTTACTTTCCCCGGAATTTCCGTATTTCTATACTATTTCGTTATATTAACATTTTCTCTTTGACCTTTTCTTTTCTTTGTGCAGGAAATATTAAAATTTTCAGTCCCTATTGATTTGCAAGTTCCCTTAGAAAACATGTGGGATATTTACCACAATATCAAGTAAATATTAATAAATATGTAAATTTGTTACATAACATTCACTCTTGTTGTGTAGCGCATTATTTTCTCAAAAAGTTTCGAAAATTTTAGCCCTCGAATGAAAAACCTGAAAGAACCATTTTTTCTTTCATTTTTGAAACTTTAATTTCAAAAAGCTTTGCTCTTTTACACAGTAAAATAATTTCGAAAAACTTCTTTAACATCTTCAATTCATACTCTTATCGTTGTAATGCTATCCTGACAAAATTGCTTTTAGAGGTAAAAAACTCCTTTCAGCTTAAAAGTATTCGAAACATTCCGCAGGTAATTTAATAGTAATCCTACAGTGAATCGCGAGTAATTTTGTAACGCTACCGTTTTTCAGCATAACGTTTGAACGCAGTTTTATGTATCGGAATTAACTTTAGGCCTTGAGTGGGTTGTTAACTGTGTTATTTATCAGAGAGTGGAACTAGATTTTGAGCATAAGGTGTGAACATGAGATTGGATCTAAAATATGTCTAAGTAATTTCATAGCCTCTAGTTCTAAAGTGATAAAGTTACGTTTTTCATTTTTATTTCATAAAGCCTTCTAAAATATTTTTGCATAATGATTTTTTTTTTCTTTCCTTTTCAGGGCACAAGAAGTAACGTTTCTTGTAGCTTTACCTTTATTTTTATTTACAGTTGAGGCAGCGAGATGAGATGCAAATTTTCTTTTCATTCCTTTTTATTTAGATTAGAGTGAAAAAAGTGCATGCCATCTTGAACAAGAATAACAAAAAAAAATTGTTCATGTACCCGAACGGAAGTTCTCGCCTTTGCGTTCAGGTAGTACGCATTTAACAACCAGTCTCATAAGAGTTGTTGCTATTACCGGGGGATGAGTATGCTGTTGAATAAAACTGACTAAAAAATTAGTTCATCTATAAATATCATTTTAATCATGAAAAGTTTCAAGAGGACCTCAAAGGCATACCGTAGGCGTTCATTAACTAGTTAACAAATTACTCGCAATCCTGTATGGTCCCCGTATCTGCCACGTGTCGGCGTATCTGATGCAGATTATGCTTATATGTCTGGTTCTTAAGAAGAAATTAATTGATAATCGGGGTAATTGATTCTGTGTATGAGTTGAGGAGTTTTAGAAACAGTATCTCCAGAAATCCTCACATGCTAATGCATATGATAGGTATTGTGTAGCTCAAGGTGACTATCCGTAATTCAAGATGACTGGGGTCCGACCTGTTACTCAATTTTCCATTTGCATTGATATATCTTGGGATAAGGCCTAATACTGAGCACAGAAGGTATTTATACATCATACAAAGCTTGCTCACGTTACGTAGAATCCAATATTCCCGCACCAAAGTGTTATTCAATGGTAGAACGAAATAGCAATTATAAAAAAATATACATGTTTTATTTCTTTTTTGTGTTATGAGGTTGTAGAAAAGCCTAAATCCAACTTTTAAGTAATAAATTGTCATTAATTTTGGATATTTTATATCTATTAATTTTCTTTATTATTATTATTTCTTTTGTATGTAAATACAATTATCTACTAGATTATGGAAAAGGAAATACTAGATAATGGGATTTAATTTGCTTTAGACATTAACTACTCATTGTCAGAAAGCCATTAATTTCGGAAAATATCTTGTTAATGTTTATTCATTTTATTGCTTTATAAAAGTAAGGGGTATTTGCTTACTTTATTTATTTATTTTTTTGCATACGTTGAAAAGGCACATAATTGAATTCAATATTTATACTGTAATTACGAAAATATTTTGCTGCTTTTGAGATCCTCCTGTTGTGAAACAATCAAGAAATTCGCCAAATAATTATAATACCTTAAATTATGATTGCTAATTTTTGACAGTCTTTGGGATGCAATGAGTGCTCTTCTGGGTGATTTTGGCTCATTAAATCTCTATCCTTTGCCGTATGCAACTCAGTTTTCTCTAAATTCAGAGTTGTAACGCTTCTGAAAAATCTGGACAAAACTACATTTGTTTGGGAAAAGGAAACTCTATTAATAAGTAAGGGAATATTTAGTGAAACACTCAATTCTCTCCTAAAATCTGAGAAGGTTAGGGACTTTCTTGTTTAAATTCCGTGGTTTTAGGCAATGTCTTGGAGATTTTTAACGTAGGATTACGTTCCTCCATAACGGTCCTCCGGAAATCAAAATTTCAAATGTCCTGCGTCGCGAGTTATAATTTTGGCAGCGTGCCAAACCCAGTCTGTGTCGCTTGGGCAAGCGGTAAACAGTTAAACAGAAAAGTACCAAAATGCGTCAAAATTTTGACTGACACACACACACACACACAGACCTATATATATATATATATATATATATATATATATATATATATACAAAAGAGATAAGCAACGATAAGTAATCCTATGTTAATAACCCGCGGCAGTTTCGTTAGAAGAGAGTACTGAAATTTTTTTATTTCTAATTTCATTCTCGTTATTCATTCATTTACAATGGAAAACAAGTATCTCACAATATTTGTAAAAATTTTTTTTCTAGTGCGGCAGGAACTAGTCCTAAAGACATCCGCCATTACACACTTCGTTGGTTTTCTTTCTTTCTTTTTGGGGAGGGGGGCTGCTTTATCATGGGAGTACCGTGTAAGTGAGACAACATAATTCATTACACATTACATGAACGTCCTTGACTTAGCCTGGATTCGAACCTGAGCCCCAGCCAAGAATAGTTCGCGACACTAACCTCTATACGATGTGTGAGCAATGTAACAATCGTAAAAAAAATTTTCTGAATTTCGTGTTTGTTATTTTGCAGTATCATACCCCTTTTCATCCATGCAAAGAAAGGTAAAAAAAAATCCTGATCATTTTTTAACCCTCTAAAAATGTATAATTAAATTTTCTATTTTACAATTATGTTGAATTATTGCGATTTTAGATAAACATTAGAAAAACATTCATTTATGCGGATAAATTGTACCTAGAGCCCTTTTTTAATCATTCTTTTTCAAAGCTAATATAAATTGAGTTTAGCTCAAATAAGAAGAAAGTTTAATATTACGAATTCCAGTAAATGTTCCGCATGTTCTGTAGAGTTTGTTTCTGAGTTATACCGGAACCTCTCAGGTAAAGACCGAAAAAGAGTGAATTCAATGAGAAAATTCGTAATTATTGTCTAATTTTCAAACATCATCCTATTTTCAAACATTTTCTATTCTTTTCTACTACTTCCTTACGGAGAATGTAAATCATTTAAAATTTCCGCAAGGGTGACTTTGATCGAACTTTCCGTGCTTCTGCATAATAATTTGAATAATTTTCAGTCATTCTTATTTCATTAAAATTGTTTCCGTGCACTTCCTCGGAAAATCACATGCATCCGTTTAAATGTTTTTCATCTTTAACGCATATATATTTTTCAGAAAACAAATTGCTTCAATAAAATTTTCCAAATTTTTTCTACAAAATACCTATCATAAACCATTGAAAAATTTCGCCAATTTTAATCATTTTTTATCGTGTTGGTGGATACATATTTTTCCGTTGATAAATTTCACAAAATTTTTCAGTGCTCCTATATGTTTATTACTTAATTAATTTTTTTAATGGGTTTTTGAAATTTTGTGTATGAAAATCAGTATTTTAAGAGCGCCTGATATCTTGACAATCTTTTATCTGTAAAATACATACATATGAAATAATTAAAACATGTTAGGCAACAAAAACGCTTGTAAACTCTCAAGTCTTTAATTGTCTTGCACACAGTATATAATTGTATTTAACACGCCATATAATTATTGCTACTCTTAAGGCTGTTGTTTATTAATCCTATTGGATTCGCTTACCTCAGTGTTAACTTATAGAGAAAACGTGTCTACTATTTACAGCTATATAAATGCTGATAATCCAATAAAAATGGTATTTTCAGATAGCCTGAACTGTTCTTCATCTTGCAACAGGATTCATGTTATAAATTTCGTCCACCAAAGACATTTATGGGCGTTTTAAACAAACTATACCAGATTTTTTCCCCTGAATACTTTAAATTTTAAAATATTATTTGCAATTTTTTTAAAAACGAAAAATGCTCCAAAATATATAATCTCTTCTCTATTACGGAGTACAATTTTTTTGGAAAAAAATCTTAATCCAAGTCGGCAATCCTTGGACAAATTTTCTCCATAGGTCAATATTGAGGTGAGCGAATCCAATAGGGTTGCTACACAGCAGTCTTAAGATCTGAGAAAATCTAGACTGCATATGAATTTTAATAATGTTATTTTTTAATGTGTTAATTAAAAAATAACGTATGTTTTAATGTGTTTTTGATTTTTTTTTTTAAATTTCCAAATTTGTTTGTGCTCTTAACCATTAAGGTGACTGCCGACGTTCGGAACCAATTTAAAAAAAAAAATTTTTTTTGAAGGTTTTTTTGGTCTTTTGAGGTAAAATAGCACATAAAAATGAAAAAAAAAATTTACCTGTAAATACCATATCTTTTTTATAAATTGGTCAATTTGAAGTAATTTTTAATGAAACTTAGCTAAAACGCCTATAACTCTGCACAAAATTCTAATGCTACTATTTTAATTTCCTTCTCACACATGATACATATGACATTTATCTTCAAAATGACCTACAATCTAAGAGAAATTTTAAAATTCAAAAATAACACAGTCATTTTTATGTTCCAATATGAAAATTTTCCCCGATTCATCATTCCTTTCCTTATAAAAACAATCCCAAATAAAAAACTATTTATTATACAACAATTATTCTACGTCATTTCATTAACAATACCATCTTAAACATTTTCTGAAAATTTTATCAAATTATATGCATTATTATGTAAGATATGATAACGGTAGAAATTTCTGCTAAAAAACATATTTCTGATAAAAACGAATTTAAAGTTGTTTGTCACTTCAATTTTGTAGCAGACGATGTTTTTTTAAAATAGCTAGTATAACTCTGCTTCTTAATGATGTAGAATGAAAATCAAAACGGTTTTAAAAAGAGAAAAGATTGAATTACACGATTCTTGCAAAAAATAAAATTGACCAAAATTGTCAAAAAATGACATTTTCAACGTAGGTAGTCACCTTAACTACGCATTAATATATGTATGTAAATATGTCATTAGTACATCCGATAATATATAGAACATTTACATACGAGTATTTATGATAATACAAAATTTTGTACTTTGAATTACAGTTTTTTAAGCTACCTAAAAATGATTTGCCATGAGTGTAAAATTTAAAAATGTAGATTATCAAATTTTGTGCTTAAAAAGTTACAAAATGTAATAAAAAGCTTAATTTTATTCAAATTATAGTTTTTTACATTACTGAACTGAAATTTTAAAGTAAAAGTACCTGCATAATCTGGAAACACCCCTCGCTTTGAATAAGATCCTTGTATTGCATTTATAATCACTGCGTTCAGACGATGTGTTTAGATTACCCTTATAAATAGTTACGCATTTAATCACAAACTGAGTTTTGTTCTGCCCTGATTTCTTGCCCTCGACAAAATCATAAGCCCGATGTATGATTCGAATAAACATCAAATAGTTTGCCTGCATGCATTAATGAATCATCCGGAACATTTTATGTTATTAAGTAATCGAAAGTGGAATTGTTAATTAAGCATCATTTTTCCCGTTCTTCTACTACGAAATTTTGAATGAAGTTTAATTGGTGCAATTCAGCAATCTAATTCGGATCTAATCTCTCGGGTAATTTCAAGCATTTAATTGTATTCTCCATTAAATTGTAATTATTGTATAATTCTATTGATTTTCTTTTCCTTTCTAATGCAAATATAGATTTGATGTTATTAAATTACAGGCATTTGGAAAATCGTCTCGTTAATCTTATTATTCTCGGATGATAATGAGCTTTTATTTGCTTTAAATATTTGCTTTTTTCACTCATGAAAGAATTTTATCCCTATTTTCATTCACTGGAGTGTTGAGTAACAAAGATATATATGTTATAAATTAAGTAACTAATATTTATGTTAGTACTGAGTAACTAAGATTAATGTAATGTAAAAAGCATCATAAATTTCTAAACTTAGTAGTCTACCAATGAGAAAACTAGAAATACTTTTTCTAATTTTCTAATCAGTCTGATAAGGCCATGTAATGATTTTTTTTAAATGTCCCGGTATAGTTTATTAATAATATTATTTTGGGCTGATACAGGGTTTCTGTTTGCTTTTAAACCTTTTCTTTTTTCACTAGATGGGCTTTAACCATTTCCACTTAGTATACTACAAATTGCGGTATCACGATAAGAACATAAATTTCTAGGCCGTGTAATTTATCAAACAGGAAGCAAGAAAATCTTGTCTTTATCAGTTTGTTAGGATAAGGAGGCGACAGCAAAAGTCTCCGAGAAAGTTATGCTATTCTTTTAATATTTGCAACTCTGATAGGGACAAAGCTGAAGCTTATATTATTTTTTAGACTTAATTGGTAAAGCTATACATATGTACACATTTTTAAACAATAATTTCTGTATGTTCTTGAAGTGGTCCGATAAATCTGTTATTCAAATAATTTTATTAAGTTACCGTTAACTGGGCCTTTGTTAATATGCCTTATCCTAGTTTTGTAATGAGTTTGCCCAAGGTAGCCTAACGGTACCGCGTTAGACTTGGGACAATGGGGGGGGATGACATGGTTCGAATCTCGACGAACGCCTTTAAAAATCTCCGTGTCTTGGCTGGATATGAGCACGTTAAGTCCGTAAACCGGAAAGTCCTTCTATGAGGTCAGAGAGGGTGACAGAAGGTACAATCCGGCCAGATGTCGCCCCTGGAGTTGCTCGGTCTTGTTCAGCTATACGTTGTCCTATTTCAAAGCAACCAACGATTCTCATGGATCAAGGGCGAATGTCTGAAGGGACAAATGCCCCGCATTGGCAAGCAACAACAACAGTTGTTGCTTGCCAATGCGGGGGATGTAAATGATTATTGTCTACACTTTTCAGATCATAGCAGCTTATGTTTTAAATGTTTTCCGTTTTAATGCTTTCTTTTGAACTATGCATGGGGATTTTTTCTTGTTTTTTGCTATATTGTAATGGATTTAATCTAAATATATTAACCAAGAATCAATAAGAACTTCAATAATATTTAGCCTTACCAGAAATAATGCTTTAAATAATTTATTAAAATATCCTCCACAATGTCCAGAGCCTTAAATGTGGTCGGGCGTTTCTGCTGAGACTCATCTGTTTATTTTTACGTCTTGGATTTATCTTCGTAAAATACCGACTCATGTTTGGTATTTTTCGTAAATTTTGGAATCGTTATGGAATCATCATATACATACGTTGTAAACAGAAATCTGAAGCAAATTTCTGATCGCTCTAAATGTTCTATTCAGTCTTTTTACTTCTTTAGTCAAAAAATTCCTGTCTTAGTTTACAATCTGTTTGACGCCACACAAAAATTAAATTCTAGAAAAGAATTTGTTTCCCTCAGTTACACAATGATGAGTTGTTTTAAAGTTACTCTCCCTTTTTCTCATTCGCCTTACCTCTCCAGAAAATGTTTATTATTAAAAGAAAAAAAAATCTGTTACTTTGTGGCAATTTTTTCCCCATCAATATTTTCAACGAGCCACTTATTTCCGCTTTTGATTAAGCTTCACCCCCCCCCCCCCCAACCCACCCGTGATCTGCATGAATCTTTTTAATGAGTCTTCTACAATTTTCGGTTGTCCTTTTTGAACAACATTAATTGATTTTGTAACCTTACGTGAGATTTCGATGTACATTTAACCGCAGGATTCCCATAAATTTGCCTATGGTGGTTATCGTTTATGCAGTAAGCCAAGATTTTCATTTTAAGGTTTCATAGCAATAAACAAATTACTTTATTTTAAATTTATGTTTTGAAAATTGCATAGTTAATTAACAGGATGGAATCGCTGCATATGAACGTGATGGCTTTATGAACAGTTTTGTCGTGGGAAGTCCGGAGAACAAGCTTTGAGAAAGGTGAGAATCTGACGCTTGGAGTAGTTAATCGTGTCAATGGAACATTTTTCAGAGGAATGACTAATATCTTTAGCCGTTAGTATCACATCTATTCTAAATCTTACCATGTGGTTTCATAATTTTCAATATGAAGGGAAGCTGTATAAGATATTGAAGGTTCTGTAATGATACAACCTCTTTATACGGGTATATTTTGACAGAGATGTGATTGAATCAGTAATAAATGAAACTCTTTTTCTTAAAGAATAAGTCGTTGTAAAAAATATCAGTATTGTGTTATAGTGGAAGAGTTAAATGCAGAAATACCATGGTCCCCATCCACTTTCGCGTATCGGTCACTATTTATAACTGTATATAAATATTTTTTTTATTTATTTTTTTCTTATATATAATTTGACTAGTTAATTAAACAGATACATACTTATTTTAATATAGCACTATACAATAATATTTTAGTATATATACACACACATATATTTATTTATTATTATTTTCCTGTACTTTCATGCGAGGCCCGAACCGACAATGCCCGTGGTTCAGCGCTCTAGCCATGGACCGACTTATTCATACTGATTCATTAGTTTAATCCTTTCTTTTATTATTTATTTTTTTTGCTTACTATAACCTATTTGCATGCCTAAAATTTATCTAAATTAATTTAGTCTAATACTTCCGTTTTAATAGCCTTCAATTTTATTTTATTTTTATTCAATTCAACAAATATTTTTTCAATCGAATATTTACTATTCCATTCACTTAGCATTTCTCAAGAAATACTAATTTAGTGTTAATCCATACAGAGCCGTCACGTTGGAAGAGATAAAGTGAAAAGTTAAATAATCATTGGTAGGTAAAAAATATTTAAAAATCATCATATTATTATTTATTACAAATGCCCAGAAGATTGGCTATGACGCCATTAGTTCTCGGATAAAAGGCGAGAGTGCTGGCCATTCATTTATGGGGGCACCGTATAGGTGGCCAGCATTATCCCCTACAAGCCGGTCCCGTAATTTCGAACCGAGTCGAGTGGCGAGACCGGACACTTGACCCCGCACCTCTAGGGGTAAATTTAAGAACTTGAAGTACATTGCAGCCACGACAGATTTTACGTGCACCGGCCACCATTAGTGAACACGGCGGCAGATTTGTCAGCGACGAGCACCGAATCAGTGATGATCAGATCACTGGCCCACTGCCTTTGCCAACTGGGCCACCGCTGCCTTCATATGCATTATAGTGTGGTACCAATATAGATTTTCAAAAAGCGATGATAAAGTTTTTCATACGTATTGAGACAAAGGTTCAAAGACTAGGGATTGAAGACCTAGAATGAAATTCAACGACACCGTCATGAAATTTGTTTTTAACATTAATTCTTATACTGCTACCTGCGATACATAAAACAATTCTGAAGTCTTACTTACATAAAGCTGCAAGAATATCAGTGAACATCTTAAAAAAAAGCAAAAAGATAGTTTTGAATAGATATTAATGATAAGTATTTTTTTCTTAACCGGTTTTTCTTATTTCCATGGGTTTTTGTGACCAGGATTGCATTAGAAAGAGTGATTCTTAATTTGTCTATATCTATTAAAATCGCAAACTCTAATGATTTTTGTATCTCGTCTTATTAGTCAGCTATAAAAAATTGTTTCCATATTTGAAATTTTTGCGTCTTCTGAGATGTATATAAAATATATTTTTTATGGCGCATACATACAACAAGAAATATAAAGTACTTTATAAGAATCATAATTTTCTCATTCATTATTTATCATTTGCATAATTTTACTTATTTAATTTTTTTATATCGTACTATTAATTATCCTTCAGCAAAAAAAAAAGTGCATCTTAATGCAAAAAATGAAAATTGTATGTGCATTTTGGTACTTTTCTTAATATGTAACTTTGCTGGAGAAAAGGCTCTAATAACTGATATCTGAGATTGGGGACTTGCACATTATCAACTCAAAAAAAGTCATGCGGTATCCTGAAAGAGAGATTTTGATAATAAAATCAGCGGATTATCTCGCAAATTACTTTTTTTCTCTGTAATCCAACAGAATGAAGGATTAACGTCCTGCCCTTGCGATTCAAGCTTTCCTAAGGTAATTTATTTTAATTTAAATACTTGTTGAAATTCTCTTACTATACGCTCCTAAAAAAAAGTACAAATTTAATCTGAATATTATAGAAGTATGGTTTAAATTTTGCTTGTCGAATAAATATTGCTTGTAACCTTTCTTTACGCATTATACACATAATATATAAAATTATCTCTTTGATGTACAAATGAAGTTCCCCCAGCATGTTGTAGCTTTGCATTTGCGCTTTTCCTTTCATTACTTGGTTTAATTTTTCCCGAAGACCGCCCTCTCCTTGATCTCCTAACGATTTTCCTTTAGCTCCATTAACAGATATAAAGTCTCCTTTGTTTACACAAGAGCGTATAAGCATTCTCTAAAGTTTGTTACATTATTAAGTAAACCTCATTTCGCGTCAGATCAGCTCCGCTGAAAACGTGAAGGTTTTGCGAAGCATTAAAGTTATTAGCATGCGTGTTGGTGCACCGTGTTTCCTTTTAGTAGGCTAGTGCGGGTGGAGTAGCGAGTTAAATCCTTTTTACAACTTATAACATGAAAGTTCATCGGGTTTTTTAAATTGCCCGAGACATAAAAACTCGGTGACTTGGTTTATGACTGTGTATTCTGAGTATTCTATTAATTTTAGTGTTGTGTTATTTCTATGGAGAAGAAATCGCTTACAAAACGCAAAATATTGCATTTGAGATAAGGTGCGCTACGAGAAATCAAATGAATCTATGATTTCCTGAGCATTAGTTAAAAAATTGTTTACTCATATACCGGAAAATTCAAATTGATATCAAAAAGAATTCGTTTGTTGTTTTTGTTGTTTCTAATGCCTCCCGGAAGTTCCATACCAAGTTTATAAGGCTTCATCATATAGGTCCGTAACGGGCTGAAGTATGCAGCTCCGGTTTATATAGCACCACAAGGATCAGAGACCTTCTTAGCTAGTTGCCACCTCCATTTTGACCGAGCACCCCGAGGAGCGACATATGGGGGAATCGCACCCTTTCCCATCCTCTCTGACCCCATAGAGGGACTTCCTGATCTACGGATTTAACATGCCCATATCCGGCCTAGGCACGGAAGTATTTAAGTCTTCAGCGGGTGCGCCAATTTTTGGAACACCAGCGTGGCACAAAGTGCAACATCTCTTTCAACCTTGATTATTCCTTTTGTAATTAACTTTTTTTTCAAATTGAAAATAATAATTGTGTGTTTTATGGCACAATATGAAATGTTGATAATATTGATATATTTATAATTAAAGGCCAAATAATGCAGATACAATCGCCTTATTTCAAAACTGTCCGGTTTGTTGGATCTAAGGACAACTCACGAATTGATTCCTATTATGTCCAAAATCCTAAAAACCAGTGAGATTGTCCATCTTCGTGATATACGGGATACCGTGTAATAGCTGCCCATTTTATCGAGTACATCAACTCCTGCTTTTGTCGTATTGTAATACAGTATAATTGCTGGTTTACCACGGTTGAATCACGACTAACAGTGAATGGAATGGAATAGAAGGATCAGAAAATCATACCTGCATTAGAAAGGGTGTAGCTATAAATAGAAACTGCTTAGAACATTCAATCCTTACATGTAAAAACAAACCATTCAAAATTACGAAAATGTTGCACTCTGTACATGGGCGCGGTAGGGATTTGATCCGAGCACCCTCCTCAACACCGAAAGACACCGCACTACCAGAATGCTACCTCGAGCCAGGTATCGGTAAGAATTCGTTTTTGTTCGTCTATAATAATATTTTGATGAAACTTCACAAAAAAGCTATTCATACTGAAACTTACATTCCAGTTTCTGTTGTGTAATTTCGGGGTTCCTAACAATAGGTTATTTCGGGGGACAATCAGACATTGTTTGCAACCTTAAAGTATAAAACTGTATTAAATTGGAGAGTAAGCTCAAACAAATTTGTCGGGGACGTGTTATGAAGATAATGGAGTTCTCTGTTGTAACAAGAAGTACGCTTCAGTGTCTTTCATATATTTTCCCTGAATCCTAGAGACTGTAAGCTGAATTGGTAAAGTGGAAAATTGCCTTAGATTCCTGATGCGACTTTGTACAAAAGATCCGTGTAAAAGTACACACTGACAAGTTAACGCTCTCTTGAACTCATGAATTGAATTGTTCGAGTCTCTCCTTACCTTGCCAAAAGTTGATTCAAGATCATAAGAGTGTGTATGTGTATAAATTTGAACAATTGTCGCTGGAACGCATAGAACTAATCACAATCATTGGGTAAACATAACATAAAATGTGTGTGTGTGTGTGTGTGTGTGTGTGTGTGTGTGTGTGTGTGTGTGTGTGTGTGTGTGTGTGTGCGTGCGTGCGTGGGATATTTACTAGTAGTTTCAGTCTTTGTGCATCAAAGTGCCAACCCAACTTCAGGCACTTTTTATGATTCCGGCAGGGGCGGGATATATTCATCTGGTCTCAATCAATGATTTTCTGTCTGAAGCATAGAAACTTGTTGAGTGAAGGATCCTCATTCACCCACTCTTGGACCAGAGAATAGTGTGTGTCCACTATGCTTAAGGACACATATCATTCATGTTTTACCCCGAACAGAGTTCTTAAACTGCTCGAAGGTCGGTTTCACATAAGTCAGGGTTCGTTCCCTGCAAGTGCAACACGGGCTAGTCATTCACTTGCGCTGTTTTGCCGATTTGCGTTGTTTTTAGATTGGCGTAAACGGGCGAAATTTCAAATCTTGCCGTTCACACTTTTCCGATGTTTTATGGTCGTTTGTGTTGAAATAATGTGTGAACTTATTTTATGAAAAGCTATTAACCTACATTCAGTATTGTCCCGCTAAGCAAATTAAAATTTATATAGTATGAGTTCTTAGGAATTTTCTAGATTAATTATTGATATACACTGCTCCCTACCATTCATTCTTTATCTGACAAATAAATCCTGCTTTAAAATTTTAAGTATGTTTTGGGGAATCTTCGTATCTTCTACTTTGTTTATTTCGTGTAAACTTTACGTTCAGTGTAGTCTGGGAAATACCACATGTGTAATCCATTTTCTGCGATTAACCAACTCACTGACTCGAGAAACTATTTATGACTCTCTCCAGTACAAGATGAGCGTAGTAAGAAGTTAAATCTTACATTATATGGTTGTAAGCTTCTAAATATTATTTACATCTCAAATTAAAATAATTTTTGGGTATTCTTTAAACTGCGGCTCGAGTTAAATATTAATCATTTGCTTGTTGGTAGTATTTTTATAATTAATTTCCTCATTTTCTCTCACAATTCATCTTACTTATTGCCTCAAAACACTTTTTTAGCGTTTTGGGATTACCTGACGTTAAACTGTTATTATTTGAGAGAATAAATATTGAATGTGGTATGTTTTTCAATAATTAATTTTTAGAGAAACATACCACACAATTGATGGTATGTTTGGATTTTTTTTTCCTAATGTGAAGGTACTTGTTGTGAGACCTTCGCCTTTTATTATTCACTGGCCACTTTATTATGGGAGCACCATAGAGATGAGCTAGCATTGCCCCCTATGAGGGAACAACACGTTAACGACCAAGCCTTATTCGGGATTTGAATCAAAGCCCATTGCGTAGAAGCTCACAACGCTAACCCCTATATTGTGTGGGAGGCTTTTTGGAATGTTGGTAGTATGAACATACCATATAACATGATATATATTCTAGTTTAACGTTGAATGATGTTTCATAAACAAAATTTTACTTCAGATATATTAAGTAAAATTAATCAATGCATAAGCTCCTTGGATATTGGGGAAAACATTCAACATATACAATAATCAATAACTTTCTTTTTTCCATCTGATTTTTAAGAAAATGTAAGTTCCACATTACTAGTCTGAAACTTAATGCCTAGAATGCAGCTTGTTAAGCTAATGTTTCTTACTTGAAAATTAAAATAAAATTTTCATGCTCCTTTTCTGAAAGAAGAGAAATTTCCTCACGCTCCGCGAAATCGATTTTTCGATAGCGATTTAGACTGAGACGATGTTATCGATTTTTTTACGATTAAATTTTTTCTATCTATAATATATCTGTACTAAAATGAAATTGGAGGAATTTTAAACTCCTGCATAGAAACATGCTTTTCAAGTGGTAAAATATTGATGTATAAATTAAAAAAAAAACAGCTGTGATTTACATTTTTAGCTGCATCTATCAGAACCTGATAAATTCATAAAAATCAATGGATGGGGTGTAACTTATTCCTTACAGATTCTTCAGTAAACTATAAGGTACAATGTAAATAATGTATTCGTATTCTAATAAAAATCATTTCAATCATTTCATCTTGTTTAACCTCTCGTTTTATTGAACTGTGTACACTGACTTTGTATTGAGATTCATGTTCTATTTTTCAGTTTATAAATTATTCATAATCTTTTAGTATCCTTAATAGTAAATTAAACTCGTTATTTAAACACTATGCCAATGCAAATTTTAAAAAAATTGAAAAAGCACTCTTAGTTTGACTCTTAGTTTGATTTAGCACTCTTAGTTTGACAGGAAAAATCATTACGAATTGCACGTAAATTTAAAAAAAATGGACGTTTTTGTCCTGAAATCTCCTTGATGTAGATGGACTCAAGGGGATTTCCGGAGTTTTTCAAAGTCTCTACGTAACCCTCTGGGGTTTTGAGCGTTAAGTCTTACGAACCGAGCACTAATCAGCTAAAAGAATATGTTTAACAGCATCATTGCACAAATTAGAGTCATAATTATTATCTTTGACAACAATCCATTATTGTGCCTGTTTCTCTCATCATAAATTTCTTCATTACTAATTAGTATTCATCGGCTCTGGGTCCTCCCTTACACTTATCTTACTAATCTGAAATTATTGGGCTGGACATTATCTGTTAAGACTGAATACATAGCGAGACTAGGCATTCAATTTTGGAGAGTTGGTCTAATTTTGTGTGTTATTTATTTATTTAGTTTTATTCGCTTTTGTTTTGCTCTGAATACCAAGCTGCGTTTTTTTCTTTGCAAATGGTATAGTAGTAGTAACTGCAATGTAGTGGGACTTTCGTAAAACTCGACCATATATCGTAGAAACTCTTTAAACCTGCTTCTTGTTTATCCCTGCTGTTTAAGGTATCATTTGGCATCAGAAATAATCAAACTCTGTGTTAGGTTACAAGTAATTTTCTTCTCAGAATTATCCTAATCACTGATTAGCAAACGCACAATTTTTAATCCTATTTTTTTTGTATATGACATTTAACGTTTTAAAAGGGAGCTGGTAGTTTTTATTAATTTACATTTTTCAGTAGTTAATTTTTACGCAGCACTAAATTATTGCTATTTACCACTGAAAAAATTTTGTATTAAATAAAAATTAAAAGAATTTTGAAAAAAAATCGTGCATTGTATTAAAAGGCTATTTTTAAATGCTGGAAACAGAATTTAAAAATATGCATTTACTAATCTGGGATTACCAAAATACTATGAGCAAAATTCTCTTTAGTTTAAGGGGGCACTGGATCTTGGAAGCTCGACGAAATAACTATAAATATCATCTAATTCAAACCACAAAAACTGAAATATTAATAGAAAAAGAAATTTTCTTTCTTTACATATATAAAGTACATATCTTTAAATATATCATAGATAAAAATGGAAATTATAAATCTATAAATAATTTTCAAATTAGCAGTTTAGAATTTTGTGATTTTTAATCACCAGTTAATTGTATAAATTGCTGTGCGCATCATAAAATTGAGATATATGCTTACAGAAAATAATTATAAAAATATATTAATATATTGTAATAAATATTATTTAAATTAAAAATTGAGCATAAAATTGGAAGACTTCAAAAGTGATCACAATTAGTTGCATATAAAAAAGTTTCCCACATAAAAAAAAGTATTCCAGAATTGCACATCATTTTAGTTTTAAAATGTAGAGTACCATGAAATATACATATGAGTGTAGTTTTATCAGTTTCCTATTGATAGTTTAAAAGCAATGCCACTCAGAAACTCAAATTAGCAGTTAATCCTATAAAATTATAAACTGCTAATTTGAAATTTTTATATAGTTTTATAATTTCTCTTTTCATATATGACTTATTTAAAGATATATGTACTGTATGTATATACTAGCTGAAAACTCGCTCTTCGCTACGAACTACATTCAAATTAAATACAACGGTCAATGTATTCATATTATGCCAAAAAAAATGAATATATATATATATATATATATATATATATATATATATATATATATATATATATATATATATATATATATAACAATTGATGTAAAAAAAACAAAAAAATATATATTTATAAAAAAATTGTAAGGGATATTTTATAGACAAAATAATTTAGAAGAAAATATTCAAATTAAATGTAATAAGACATACTAAAGAATGTAGTACAGTTAATATAGTGCAGTTTGGGGAACATAATATTTTTTATTGTATTTTAATATTTTTTTTGGATAATGTCCAATCGTGTACCGCATTAGCAAGAAAGAAAAAAAAAATTTTGTCTATTCCGTTGTTATGCACGTGACGATAAATTTATTTAAAGTACCAGAAAAAGAAATCACGTGATCAGCATTTAATAAATTAAATTCTGAAAATTAATCTTTAAAAATTCACCAAAAATCAGAAAATGGTAAAGATTCGAAAAAGATTTCATTTTAAAGGAATTTTTAGGACCTTTCTCGTGATATAAATTTTATAACACTCAAATTATTATTTTAAATGCAAACTTGAAAAAAGTTACTAAAATAACTTAAAAATTCAATTTAAAAAAATCTAAGAAGAATTTTTCAAAAATCTTTCTTAGTGCACCCCTACAGTATAAGAAGAATCGCCATGCAAAATTTCAGCCCTTTAGGTTCAGTTTGATCTTTGCGCTGTATGTCAATCAGTGAGTCAGTCAGTTACGGAACTGTTTTATATATATAGATAACTAGCATTATTGCCCGGCGTTGCCCGGGTAGATATATAGATATAAAATATTTCATGCATTCCATCAAAAAAATACTGGGCTGCACTCCCGCTCTTCATGTTCATCTGGCCAGACAGAATGCGCTTAGCACGTTTCAACTGAAATGATATACAAGCAATAAGAAAGAAAGAAACTTTGAGCCTGCGGACCTTCGTCTGATTTTAAGGTCATTCCCAACACTCTTTCTCCCGCGCATTGGAATTTGACTCCCCCCCTCTGTCATCCTCAAACCACCCCTCTTAACGCAGCTGGTCGAGGGGAATCCACAGGGGGTAGACGCACCTCTATCGGGCACAAAAAAACATTAAAAAATTAATTTTAAAAAAACTAATTGAGCCCCAAATTTCGTTTTTCCTGATTTAAGTTTCTCGGGTCCAAAACATTAACTGTGCTGAATTTGGTCCCGGTGGGTGAAACAGTCTATGATTCTATAGCGGACAAACAAACAGACAAGCTCTTTTATATATATAGAAGATAGAATATTTCTTTTTCTAATATTATTTGAGATTTTGTGGTTAGAATTAGGCCATATTTATAGTCATTTAGTCGAGCTTCAAGGTCCTGTGCCCTCTTAACATGGGAATTAATAATATGAGGTCAACTGATGCACTACTCTAACTTACCGCTCTTTGTAAAGTTATTTTAAGTGATCATACATGTAGTAATTACAACATTGATGTTTTATAGATCTGACTTATTAAAAATGTTAAAAACTGAAGTGTTTCTCGTGTTGTATTTAGTTGTCATATCTCGCTCTGTATTCTCTAAAACTTTGCATGGCATTTATTATGTAAAATGAGTAAAAACACGTATGCTCCGGAGCTTAAATAACTAATTATTCGAGAGAAAATTTTGTCTGACGTACTGAAATCATAGTTTATTTTACTTGTAGTGATTTAAGTTTTTATTTTTTGAAATGGAATAAATATTAGCTTTTGAAATTGATTTATTCAAATTTTACCCAGATCATATTCAAAATTTCTCTCAATCTCGTACCTTATATATTAATATGCGATCAGTATGGAAACCCGTAATATTTGCGAAACCTTTCAATAAGTAAACAAACAAGCAGAATTTTCTCTCTTCCCGATCTTTATTCGATGCAGTAGAGGAAAAAGTAAATTTTAAATTGATGTTTATTTTTCGTATTAACCCTAGTTTTTAGATTTAATATGAAAAATCAAAGACTTGCGGAGATATCTATGAAAAATCAATATTCAATTATTTAGAAACATGGCATTTTTTTCCCAAAACGCTTAGCTTATCTAAACAATGAATGCTTGTTTAATCAAAAAAGAAACTAAAGAATAGAGGATTAATTTAGCTTTCACAAAAACTGGATAAAAAAAATATTAACTTTTGTCTTATGTTGTTTTTTTCTCTTGGGACATACGAAAAAACTTGTTTATTTGACATATTATGTTTACCTTCTAACTTAATGTTACCGTGTTTACATTTTAAAAATGCCCCGTAAAAAAATCTAAAGAATTGTTCTACAAAATTAATCATGTGAGAAAGGAACTTTAAAAGAGATGCGTGCGTTTATTTTAACAAAACTGCTGATCGGCTACTCATTGTTTTTCTGCGTAAAAACTGTGAAAAGTCTGAAAATTAATTTTAGATAATTTGCATGAGAATGGCTTTAGAATTGACGTGTATCATTATTTTTTGTTGTTGTTAAATCGTGTTTTATTTAATGTAATACTTTTTAAAATTCGTATAGTCATCTTAGAATAGCATATAATTTTTACTCCAATCTTATTTATGCTATTTAAATACTCGTCAATACAGAGTGTATATTAAAAGCATAGCTACAACTACACTGGAACGTTATGACAAGTTATTACATGGTACGGTTACTTACTCCGTGATTGTACCTAATTATTTCTTTTAATTATTTCTCTCCAATAATTTTAGGTAAATAATGTTATAAACATACCCTAAGTCTTTTTTATTTCTTTCTATATTTCCCCTGTTTTCTCTCTCTCTCTCTCACACACACACTCCTTTCTTCTCTAAATATGATTCTACTTTTCATAATTTTGTATTGAATGAAATTAATTTTTCTCCCTACATTTTTAAGTTTTATATATATATATATATATATATATATATATATATATATATATATATATATATATATATATATATATATATAAAATATCAGAGGAAGTCTCGTACGGAATTCACTTACAGGAGAGAGACTTCCTGAAAGTGAAATAATAAAACTTAATAAAAACTTAGCTGGATAAGTTGCTCGTAAGCCAAATACACCTATCCCTCGATTTGCACTGATGCGTTCCACGACAATTCGTGTAAATCGAAACCGTGTTAAACAAGACACAGCATTCATATTAAACAAGGGGATAGGTGCAACTCCAAGTCATGTTTATAATAACAGTATAAAAATGCAAAGAGCCTTAGCCGAAGTGTAGGCAAAGCAATTTAAGTAATATGCAATGATAAATTATTTATTTGCATATGTATTTCAAAAATTAACGTCTTATCTCGTGTAGAACTGAACTAGGAATGATAGTATGGAAATGAAACAAAATCTACTTTAACGACGCCATTTCTAAACGCAACGCAACGCAATGCACTTGTGACAGGCTGTGCAGATAATTAATGAGTACGTTTAATGTAAAACACTCAGATAATCAAATAATACATCGATTTTTTTTTATTTATAAACTTTAGAAACCGTGTAAAAGCGGACCCGTTAAACCGAGTACCGTGTAAATCGAGGGACAGGTGAATGTCTGAATTTATTTGTAACAATTTGTATGAATTGTAAAGAGTGAATCGCCCCTAGATTTTAGATCCTTAAAAACGGCTTTCTAATGCCGTTTAGGACAGCTCCATATTAGAGAGCGTTTGCAAATTTAAACGATATACCTTTAAGTTCCAGTTATTTCGTGAAACATCAAACGTCCTTTCTTGGAGTTAAGCTGATAGTTTACATTTCTGGAAAAATTTCCTTTAAAGAGATACAGGGGGACAACATGGAGAAATTTTACTTCTTTTTCAATTGAAACTGTGGATAGATTAAAATGCCTTCTAGAGATAATAATCAGGAAAATAAATCTCATACTTATTCTAATCATATCCACGGGAGAAAAAATTCTGCTTCCTTCTGCAGTACATTTAGCTGGCTTCACGTACTCGGATGCTATTTCTCTTAAAGCCTAAATAAATCTCTCTCAATCTTTGTACCTGTAGAGTCTTCGATTCTTTAGTCATGGGTTAATCCGCTGAAAAATTCAGTCGCAAATGAGTCTGCTATCTCCCCCGTTAATATATCCCACCATTATAAATCCTCCCATTTTGCTTACTCTTGTGTTTTATATTTAGAAAACCCCATCTTATATTGAATTTGACCCGCTAATAAAGTTAATTCTCCTGCCATAAGAACTAAAATTCCTCGATCTTATATGCGAAGTATTTATACCACACTTTGTGCCAATAGTCGTTATTCTATACACATGAAATTAAACGTGACCTTCAAACACGTATAAGCATTCTAGGTACGTTAAAAATCATAAAATATCTAAATGCTAAAATCTCCAGAGAATTAGGACATATTTAGGTTTTTTGGCGCCAAATTTATTCACCATGCTACTCTGTGTCTGAATTTTCTAGAAAACTTTGATACTATACTAATTTCACAGTTTTAATCGATGGCCTATTTATTTTACCTTTGTCTGCTATTTAGAGAAATATTTAATCATAAATACGTCTCCTTATATTCCACTTTCTTGCTTTCCTTTAAATATTATTGTCATAGTTTCTTTAATCTCGCAGTTCCACTTCATAATTACGTTTTTTCAGTTCTACTTTTCCCTACACTTTTCACTCCATCTTGCTTTATTTGCTTATTTGATTTTCGGGTGTGTCCCTTTGGGAAGCTTGTGAACATAAATTTTTACCTCCACCCCACCCCCCTCTGATAGACAAACCCCTGTTAAGTACGCTCTCACGACTGATGCTCATGAAATTCTTCTTTCAAATTCTTTTTCCATCCAATTTGTATTAAAGAGTTTAGCCGTCTTCGAATTTGTGAATTGTCCATACAGACCATCACACCTAATGCTGCCCGGACTGTTTAAAAACTATAATTTTTAAGTTCAGTTGTTAATTTTTATTCCAAATTTAAAATATTTTTGTAGGATTATCACTCTCTTTTTTCATCAGTCTTCTCAAAAAGTAATAAATCAAGGTTTAGATTCCAAGACTATTGACTAGATTTAGGCTGTATATTTTGTTTTCTTTGCATAAAACACTAAAACTTTTCATACTCAAAAAATTACTCCCCCTTTCTGATAGACAAACCCCTGTAGAGTACGCGCTCACGACTGATACTCATTAAATTCTTCTTCAAAATTCTATTTCCTATCCAATTTGTATTAAAGAGTTTAGCCGTCTTCGAATTTGTGAATTGTCCATACAGACCATCACACCTAATGCTGCCCGGACTGTTTAAAAACTATAATTTTTAAGTTCAGTTGTTAATTTTTATTGCAAATTTAAAATATTTTTGTAGGATTATCACTCTCTTTTTTCATCAGTCTTCTCAAAAAGTAATAAATCAAGGTTTAGATTCCAAGACTATTGACTAGATTTAGGCTGTATATTTTGTTTTCTTTGCATAAAACACTAAAACTTTTCATACTCAAAAAATTACTCCCCCTTTCTGATAGACAAACCCCTGTAGAGTACGCGCTCACGACTGATACTCATTAAATTCTTCTTCAAAATTCTATTTCCTATCCAATTTGTATTAAAGAGTTTAGAAGTCTTCGAATTTGTGAACTGTCCATACAGATCACACCTAATGATACCCGAACTATTTAAAAACTATAATTTTTAATTTGAGCTGTCAGTTTTTATTGCAAACTTAAAATTTTTTGTGGGTTTATCACTCTTTTTTTCATCTTTCTACTCAATATATATGAAATCATGAATTTGGATTTCAAAACTATTGACTCGATTTCGGCTGTATATTTTGCTCTCTGTCTCTTAAGCACTAAAACTTTTCATACTCAACAAATTAAAGTGTCTACCGAATGATGTTCATGAAGCTTCTATATATTCATTATATATTCACTTGTAAATATTTATTAAATCTGTCGTGGAATTTTAAATGGTCCTTTAGACCTATGACATTTTAAATTCAAGCTGACATGGGGAAACTGAACGAATTAGAACGAAAAACATAACTTGGTTTTAAAAAACCTGGGAATTTTGTTCAGATTTTACTTTGCTTCGTACATAAATCTAAAGTCTAAGAAAAAACCACTGGCATGTTATTTGGCGTCGTTTTATTTTTTTCTGTTTATAGGGATAAACAAAATATCCCGTTCGCACGCTCTTCTATCTTTAGCCTATTTATCCCGGAAACTATTAACTTCCACACTGCTGCAATTACTCTTCGGCTATTTGCAAAGAAATAGGATAACAGAGAGAAATCCTATACTTAGGGGACTGCAACTTGGCAGTTAAGCTTGTTATGCCATTACCTAATGCTCGAGCCTTCCGTGTAAGCACTAAACACGTAGTACGTGAGAGTTTTTACTTAAGATGTGAGACATTATTTACCATCCTGTCTCTGCGTTAACTTCCGCGCGAAAAAGGAAACTAATTAAATCATTTTTGTTGAGGCATAAAAGTCCGTTGTTAATTTTTTGTTTCTTTGTTTTCCGTGTGTTGTAGAACACGATGGAAATAGACCGTTCACACGTGGTCTTTAACTGATTAGTTTTCTATTTTTAAAGATGCGGCTTTTGCTGGAAAAGAGAAGGAGAAATTAAAGTCGATAATATTTAAGAATGACATTGAACGTTTCTATGTAAAACAAAATTTAGTGTTCTACTCACTTTTGTCTACAGTTTAAAATATTTGTTAGTTTTTTTTATCGTTTGCTGATAGTTGTTGTGCTTTGAAAATATACATATGTTCTTTATTTATAATTATTATCCCTAGAAGATATTTTATTCTTTCAATGGCTTTTCTTGAAAGAAGTACACGTTTCTGTGTAAGACAATGTTCTATATAAGACAATGTAAGAACATTTTTATTCATGTAAAAAAGTTGAACGTTTCTATGTACAACAGAATTTAATGTTCTACTGACTTTAGTCTACAGTTTAAAATATTTTGTTGTTTTTTTATCGTTTGCTGATAGTTTTTCTGATTTGAAAATATGCATGATACGTTCTTTATTTATGATTATTATCTCCAGAAGATATTTTATTCTTTCTACAATTTTGCTTGAAAGAAGTAAAATTTTGCCATTTTTTTTTCTTCCTCTGTGTCTCTAAACGAATATTTTTTAGTAATGTAAACTATCAGCTTAACTCGAGAAATTACGTTTAATGTTCATGTAATAAAACTTACAGGAACATTAAATGTACAACTTAAAGGTACATCGTTTAAATATGCAAACGGTCTCTAAACTGGGTCTGTCCTAACCGATATTAGAATGCCATTTCCAAGGATATGGAATCTAGGGGCGTTTCACTCTTTACAATTAATACAAATTGTTGCAAATAAATTCAAACAAATTTAGTTAACGATATCCTACTAAGGATTTATTAAAGTCACTTTACTCTAAGTTAATTCCCTCTTCTAGAATATTTTGTTGTTTTATTTCCTTAAAAATGTATTAAATGAGCTTGAGAGTGTGTGTATATATTAGGCTGTAACGAAAGTTTTCCGCCAAAAAACTTTCTTAATAAAGTTAGAAAAAACATGAAAGCAGTACCTTTAGTACGGGTAGTAATCACCACCTAAATCTATGATTTTCTGCTAACGTTTTGATAGTTTTTCTAAGCCTTCGGCCCAGAAACTTGATGGCCGCGAGTACAAAAACAGATCAACCTCATTTCGGACGTGCTGTGCAGAATGGAAGATAGCACCATCAAGATGTAGCTGCAGGTGTGAAAAAAGGTAGAAGTCCGAAGGAGCGATGTCGGGGCTATATGGTGGGTGTGGCAAAAGATCCCATTCGAGTCCGTATAGAGTCCAGCCGGTGAATGCAGACACATGTGGTTTTGCATTATCTTGATGGAACAGTACCTTCTTGCGCCGGAACTCAGTTTGACGAGCGCTCTTCTTCTTAAATGTCATAGTCTTTGTTTTTGATTTTTCGGTATCAAACCTTCACAGTGTCATATGATACGACAGTAGTACCTAAAGTTGTACACATGATTCAGTGACATTCTGTAGCTAACTTTTTACAACAGAACTGGAAGTAAATGATGGTTTTAATCTGGTAACATGATGGTCCATTTCAGACACCTTGTTCTTAATGATAACGATATTTTTTTACAAATTTCACAACACAGTGTTCTAAAGCAAGTCTCTTTCTTTCAAATTCCAGAAATCGTTTGACCAAATATGATTAAACACGCCAACGCGCGAAGACGATATTTGCGGTGGCGGGAAACTTTCGTTGCAACCTATATATATACAGTGGCTCCCAAAAGTATTCGTACACTAACGATTTTCAATAAAATAGGGTTCTATCCATTAATTAAAAGGAATATTTCAGAATGGGTATTTAATAATAAGATCTGTAATCTATTCTTAACAGAACTACATGAAATATGAAAACATAGTAAAACATAGTAAAACTTTATTTTTAAGAAACCAGTTATCAAAATGTAACAAAAACTTTATCTCACAAAAGTCATCGTACACTGAAATATTTTCGGATAAATTCATAATTAAAATTGTCGTCTGGCACTTTATTTTTATTTTTGAATTGTGGTGTCATTTAAAATATCGTTTGGCTTTAATTTTTGCTTGCCTACTCCGTAATATTCTATTTATTATTTAAAAATGGCTCGTAGTTGTAAAGAAACAACAAACAGCATTCGAAAATTGATTATTTTTCATCATAGTAGTGGTAAACCAGTTTGGAATATTGCTAAATTACATAATTTATCCCATTCTACTGAGCAGTATGTGATAAAACGCTTTAAAGAAGAAAATTGGATCGAAATCAAGGTAAGAAAAGGTCGTCCGGCAAAGTTAAGAAAACGTGATCAGAGATTTATAATTAGAAAATTTGTGAAAAATCCATGTTTGAGTGCTGTAAAAGTTTCTGCAGAATTTAATGAAACATTTTCTACTTCAATTTCACCTGAAACTGTTGGACAAGTTCTCAGAGCAGCTGAATTACATGGGCGTTCTGCCCGTAGAAAATTTTTTTGAGTGAGAAAAACCGAAAGCCCAGGCTTTCCTTCGCACTATAAATGATAAATGAACTCCAATTGTATTGAAATAATGTCTTATGTGCCGATGAAAGCAAGTTTAACATTTTTGGTTCCGATGGGCGTATAATTGTATGGAGAAGAAGCAATGAGGAACTTAATCCTAAGAACTTAGTAGGAACAGTTAAGCATGGCGGTGGAGGTGTCCTTGTGTAGGGGTGCATGTCAGCATCAGGACTAGGTAATTTGGTATTTATTGATGGCATAATGAATCATGCTGTTTATATAAATATTTTAAGAGACAATTTAAAATTATCAGCTCAAAATTTGGGTATTGGAAACAACTTTGTTTTTTATCAACATAACGATCCTAAGCACACGGCTCTCAACGTTCGCCTCTGGTGTCTCTAAAATTGTCCACAAGTTTGAAAACACCACCTCAATCGCCAGATTTTAACCCAATAGAACATATTTGGAGAGAACTGTAGGTTCGAGTACGAAAACACATTCACACGAAAAGCGAACTAAAAACAATTATGATGGAAGAATGGATGAACATTGATGCAGAAATTATAAAAGAACTAGTGCAATCTGTTCCCATACGTTTAAAAGCTGTTATGGATGCCAAATGATATCCTACTAAATATTAATTTAACAAAAAATTAGAATATTTACTAATATGTAGAGATTTTTTACAAGTGTACGATGACTTTTGTGAGATAAAGTTGTCGTTACTTTTTGATTATTGATTTCTTAAAAATAAAGTTTACTATGTTTTTAAAATATTTCATGTAGTTTTGTTAAGAATAGATTATAGATCTTATTATTAAATACCCATTCTGAAATATTCATTTTAATGAATGGATAGACCCCTATTTCATTGAAAATCGTAAGCGTACGAACACTTTTGGGAGCCACTGTATATGGTACTATCGTTTTAATTTTTTATAACATAAATAAAAGTATTTTAGAAAAGAGGCAATAAGTCGGAAAAGAACGCTAACGAAAAAAATACATTGCCTTAAGTATAATTTCCTGGAGAACGTTTCTGTCTGTGTGACGCTCATCACCACTTGATAGACAAGTAATATAAGGAACATTTCAAAATACTCTCAAGCCTAAAATCGGTTACATCTTTGAATTTAAAACTTTAAAATATGCAATATAATATATAAATTTAATATAGACTTAGCATACGTTTTAGCCTGGTCAAAGCTTCCGGTTTTCAAGGGATATCATGGTCGGTTACAAGTTTTGTAATGGTTTGTTTCTAGTACAGTGATTTCCGCTTATAAGAATCACGTTTGTTATTACTGTTTTTGAGTCTTATAAGCGGTTGATTCTTATAGCCGAAATTTAGGTTTTTGGACAGGCACACGCACACCTATATATACATATATTAGATAATTTACCATAAAATAATCTTTAATTTACGTTAATTACTTTTTATTAAAATTATTTTTTATAATTTTAAAAATACGGCTTAATTTCTAGACCTATAAGTAGATACACGTGATTATAGTAAGAGAAGAAAAAAAACCAATATTTGGTACAACATACCTGCTTAACAGTTTAACGTTTCAGCTACAGTAAGGGTGCAAGAAAAAGTTTTCTATGGTAGCTTGACGTAATGAAGTTTTCAGGAGGCTGTTTACACCTCTTTCAATACCAGTAGTCTCAGACCAAGATTCACGTTCTAGCTTACGTTTCACGGTTTGATAACGTGCTGAATCTAATAATGTCACGTTTGCCTAAGTGATAGTGGACACTTCACCGAAGATTTATGTGTTTCAGGGTCCAGGAAGCCGCAACCAGGATGTGAGAGGGGGAAAAAAGAGTTCCTGTCTTTGTTTGTCAGTGGAGAAAAGTGAAATTGGATCCGGACGGGTAGGATGCCCCTGGGTCAAGCTAATGGAACAGTGTTTAGCTAAAGCGTTTAAGGGGAAACTATTATGTTATGTCTAACAAAGAAAGGGATGCATTTTACGATTGTATTCCATCCCATCTTATCACTATTTCTTTGAAAAAAAAGAAAGAACTTCGTGTCTTTTGAGGGTTTAAGTGGCTTTTTTGGAAAAATGAAAGGAAAGTGAAGAGTGTAAACTGATTCTTAAAACCGGTGGATTGATTCTTTAAAACGAAAATTTTAACATGGAAATAATGCATTTGTTTTTGTTTTTGCGATATTGATTCTTATAAACGGTTAATTCTTATAACCACTGATCACTATAAGCGGTGGTTACTGTATGTATTAAACGTTTAGTTTTTGTGAGATACTAAAGTAATAACTCTACGGTGATTGCATCGCAGGTATGCGTAGCATTCGAGATTCGTTGTCAACTACCATACGTCCATGTTAAATATTCCCCGGTAGTTGATAGATAGCGTTGAGATGTTTTTTGTCTTCTTTCTGACATAGATATCATTTGATCAGCGAGTATATTCGTTTTCGAATTTAGACTGCATAAAAGAAATTGCATTTTTGTTAATGCTTAAAGATGGAGCTGAAAAAGTGGTTAGCCGAAACGCCTTGAAATATCTGGAATCAAGCTTAAGGCAGACTTTCTGAATTTGCAAAGACGTAACATTCTGTAAAATAGAGATAGATATAAAATTTTATTAATTTCAAGAAAAATTTAAAAATTCAACAAGTTATTTCTTATAAACATTCATTGAAGCAAATATGAATATTCGAAATTAAGTAATTAATGTTTTATGTGTAATTTTTTTTTCTGCATTCATTAAATTTTAGTTTAATTAATTATATTGTTCTGAGCTCGTTTGAAAGGAGACATAATAAAAGCTTGATTATTCAAAATCAAAGCTTAATTATTCAAAACCAGTGTTCTTTATCCTAAGTGCATTAATATAAAAGTTGCTATATCCCTGAAATTCTAAAACATATATTGTTTTATCAAGACACCGATTTAGCTTGGCTGAGATTAAATTGTAAAATGTTTACACAGGTGCTTTAGACAGTGCAACGAATCTGTAAAAAGCTGGATGAAACAAACAATTCAAGTTAGCCTAGATGAATAAACTTCCTCGCTTTTCTCGCCAATGTAAGCATTGAAAATAGCATTCAATGGAACTAAGAAAAATTGTGGCCTTTTCTATATGCCATCATCTCTTTCTGTGACGCGTGGGGATTAAAATGAACCTCGGTTCCATACATTACTTTAAGACATCTGCACACATTTTCTTTTGACTTCTGAAAAGTTAACATTAGAAAATTAAATTTAAACAGCACCGTCTAGACAGCATTAGTATGGTCTTAGCAGCTCGCAGCTGAAATTGATTTCGTGGGTTCGTATAAACTCCAACCAAAATTTAACTAAAATATATCCGTTAAACTCTATGTGGGAAGAAATAAGTATACTTTACACTGCTCTAATGGCTGCAATTTCTGACTGACTTTTATATTTTAATAATATACGGAAATATATTTTTGGGGAACGTTAACAACAAGTTCAACTTTATCTTACTTTTAGCTTCATAAAATGATGTTAACATATTTTTTACTTAATACATGTCGTGTTTCAGATAATCTCGCATTTAATTTGAGTTCCAAGGTGTGTGTGTGTTTTTTTTTGTAATGTAATGTGCGGACTATCAGTAGTTCAAAAGAACTAAA
This sequence comes from Dolomedes plantarius, assembly GCA_907164885.2. NCBI lineage: Eukaryota > Metazoa > Arthropoda > Arachnida > Araneae > Dolomedidae > Dolomedes > Dolomedes plantarius. The sequence goes on along the minus strand of OU015491.1, from coordinate 168,317,568 downwards.
ATTTAGGGAAAAATACCTCATTTAAGATTTTATTACAACATCTATGACCCTATTTAATTCTTGAAAAAAATTTTTGCAAAAGTAAGAAATGGAAAAATCAGATGATAGATTATGTCCCTTTTTTCACTTTGAATGTTTTTTTTACTATTAATAGTTTAATGGAGTTATATTTGTTATAATAAAATCTTCGGTGGCGTAAATTTTTTATGTTTTCGTTTGTTTGAAGTTTATTCATATTCTAAGCTAACTCGTGATTTTTGCAAGTTACAGATGTAATATTGTTTTAAAATGAGATATAAAGTTAGCACTTTTGTTGATTTATAAGATCATTATAGATATTATATCTCATATATAAAACAATTTTTAATATAATTTGACTGTTCTTTTGTTCTCCATTTTTCGAACTCGATTATAGCGAATGAAACTGTAGTTATCTCCCAGCATGTTGCTGAAACAAAATGGCGCCTCCCGTAAAGATATGTTTTGGTTTTTCCAGAGCATCCCATTCTAAGCAGCGACAGTTTTATTTCAAGATTTGTTTTCATGAATATAACATGTACTTCATTTCTTCGAAAGTGTCAGCGCCGTAAGAGAAATTCTATCAAATCTGTCGCTTCATATTTAATAAAATTCCATCAACAAGAGGGTATGGTGAAGTCCGTTTAAGTATTTTCCTTTCTGTGCTTCTGTTGTGGCACAACTAGTATCCAGTCCTTAGCCTTTACAATTAATATCGTGCTGTACTGGAAAGTTTAAATGGGCAAATATTAGTCAATTTAGGTAAATTGCATCGTGTCTTTTCCCGCTGAAGTAAGCTTTTAAATGGCTCTGGGTAAAGTGTGGAGCTATCCTTTTTTTAATAGCACTGGATGAATATGAAGAAGTTCGTATTTTTTTCTTAAAGTGCTTCTACAGCAAAAGTGTTGGAATTAATAGCGCCGAGAATTTAAAGAGGATAAAATTGTGCTTTAAGTCATATATTTAAATTAAAATGTTTTGTATATGAAAAAAAAATTATCGTAAATGTGTTGGTTATATTAAGATTTCAAATCACCTGTCTCTTGGAATATTTTAACATAAGTTGCACATTTGTCTATTAAACAAGTCGAAATTTAGATACTGCGTGGACATTATTATCTTCATAGACAAATAAATTACATTAAGATTGATATTCTAGGCGATTATCTACTATTGGTCTGATTTCGCTTTTAAGTGAGATTTTAAAACCTATAGATTAGTTTATACCCTTGAGGTATAAGATAAGAAGCACCATTACTAGTGAAAATAATACGGGAATAGAGACAACCTTAAAATTTCTCTATTAATGATAATAAAAAGGATCTTGTTTCGAATTTCGAAAACTAAAACTGCTTTCGTCATCAGGAGAAGCACAAGAGAACGTTTCCTTGCTTTTCCGATGATGAAGTCAGTTTTTGCTTTTTAAATTTGATTTTTTTACTCACATTAATAGTGAAATTTTAAAGTTATTTCTGTTCTTAATAGGCGCTTGAGTTGTCTGTAAAAATAATGGAGTTGGTTAACTTACTGGGCTTAGCGTTTAGTTCTTCATCCTGTGAAATTGTATACCCATTTGGTAAGCTTTCGCTAACGAAATGGCCCAATAAATAAAATAAAGGATAAAGCAATTTTAAAAAAACCTGTGGTTTTAAATAGTCTCAAATAATGGTTATTGTTATTTTTTTTTGTTGTTAATCATGAAATAATATGATATATTATTTGACACAGTTTGCTACCTAAGCAGTGGTGCTCACACTGAGGGTGTAACCCATATAAAGGTCGCCGAGATCTTGAAGTAAATTTAAATCTTATTGATATATTTAATTAAAATGCAGGCCTTAAATTTTCTATAATAACATATTTTTAATATTTTTACTCATTTTTTATATGTTAAGAAATATATGATTTGATATTGTTAAACAAGGTGTCAAAGAGTCTTATAATAAAAACTCCATCAGTAAAAATTTATTTATATTTTTACCGAAATAAAAATTTATTTATTTTTCTCAGCGCTTAACTCTTTGAGGCCGAATATATAAACTTCAACGCACATTTAATTACAAAAACGAAGTACATTTAAACTTATCTAGATGGTTACCCCTGAAAACGGCCACTTTTTTCTGAACCATTACTGGCCACCATAGAGAAATCTACCCCTATTCGATGGCCACTCCTCAAAACAGCCACTTTATTTCGGAACCATGATTAGCCGCCTTAAAGAAGTTTCACTATATTTTAATTTTATATAAATAAATGAAGTTTATATGTTTCAGTGTTTTAACATGAAGCTTATAATTTTGAAATAATGCTCCTTTTAACGTTTAATTTTTGTAAGTACATTTAAAGTTTATTTTTACCTAAATGAAATACAGATATTAATTATTATTTAACTATGAAGTTTTAGTCACGTTTCATTTGCAAAAAATGAGTGCAGAAGATAAGCAAGGTTTTTTTTTGTTACGATGTAAAGTAAATATATACCCAATATTTACAGTTCATTGATTTTTAAAATAGTTAATCAAAATTTGCTTATTTCCTTTTCCTATATTTTTTACATTTTCCTAATTTTTGAAAATGAATTTCTATTACCAAAAAATTTTCATTAGCGATAGAGTAATTTTTTACTTACAGAGAATGAATCACGGTCCAAAAAAAGTTTTCGCGCCACTGATATATAGTCCTGTGATATTAGTAAATTTTTGACTTTATGTATCTGTAACTTAAAATAAGTTGCATTTAAAAGCTCGGTAAAAAAACTTTTCTCAGATATATCAGATTTTCTCATTCTACAGTTCCCCGGGGAACTAATTGTCGATATTTTAAGTTATACGCGATGTTTGTAGTAGCTAAAAAAGCTCTGAGCAATCCTCAAAAAAAATTTTTAAAACTACGGAATGGAAAAACAGTTAAGAGAAGATAGATAAAACATTTTTTTTAATGGATGAACTTGAGGAAAAATCACGTAAACGATTATGTTAACATCAGGGATAAACAAATAAACGCCTAGACGAAAAATATAAAGAAAATTAACAATGTAAAGGATGCAAGGAAAAGAAAGTCTTTCTAAAGTTACAACAGAACGTGAATAGTTAAAAATGACCATGTATAATATAACACTCAATATAAAATATTAAGAGGATATGGGGAATTTTCTAAAAATTTTAAATAACGTATGCTTTTTAAAGGCTACGAAGTTCAAATTGTTGTATCGGACATGTATGTATGCGTATATATATATATCCCCATACTGACAATACTTCCATAGAAAATAATCCAAAAAGGGCGACTAATACAGTCAGATAACGAAAAATATGTCTCATCAATACGACGTGAACTAAAAATTATTCAGTTACTACTGTGTACTTTTGTTATTGATGTTTGTTAAAGAGCACTTTTATTTACGCAAATCAGACTTGTTCTTAATATTTCTTTTATTTAAAATATAATAGATCTCATTGAAATCGAACATGAAACGTTTTGCTTTCCAGAGAGATGACCCGAGTTTTACTTTACGGAGCAATGCCATGATTTTCTCTGACTAGTCTCATTAAATACCTTTGGTATTTTATCGATTAGAGGGAAACTTGAATTGTAGTGAAGTTTTCCAATTTCTCATTTTGTTAACAATATTTGACCCAGAGACAAACATTTTGTAACCTGCATTCCATAAACTTACTAGGCAGTCTCGACCAGAATTATTCATATACGTGCTTTTAGCTGGTCAGAGGAATAACTTTATTTACTTTTTATGAATATTAGGGTAGGTGGATGGGTGTGTAGTTGGTTGGTTGGTTGATTAGTTTTAATTTCCTTTCTAATCATCTTACGTGAGCGATACGCTTTTTAATTTGAATTCTTTCTGGTTCTGATTCCCTGTCGTCCGTTGCATGCCTTTTTACCATTTTTCTATTAAATCGCTTTCTTGTTTGAGTGTTTGTCCAGAACAAATCTTGCAATCGATTTTTAACCAACTTCCCGACATTTGAAACTTTTAGAATAGCTCAGAACACGATGACAATGCATTCTTTTAATACTTTTAGCCATCATTTTCAGTTTCCAATTCATTATCAGTTAATTTTGTTGTTTGAAAAATTCTTATAATTGCTCACTTTATTACGCATTTCATCATTTTCTTTCAATTTGATGGGATAATTCATCAAAACAAAATTTTTTTAAGTATTTATTAATACATAGAATTGTCAAGTTTATATGATTGAACAGAAAATTTAAAAACGTGGTGTATAAAAAGTTCTTTTTATCTTGTAATTATTTAATTCCATCTTCTAGATTAAAGTCTAACCTGCTATGAATTTCGGTATACAGCTTATAATCTTTCCTTGCTTTCATAGATTCTGGAATTAGATTCCAGGTTGGTGAGCCATTAAAATTATAAACAGCACACTTCTCGGCCGAAACTTCATGATCGACAGTTCGAAAAACGCACTTACACTAAAAGCTGCCCATTCAATTGAGATTTCAGAGCGTCAATTTGTGTGCCATATGACCTCGGTGAAACAGAATGGCCCATTTTGTCTAAATATAAAGCCCTAAGAGTTCTGAGTGGTGGTTTTTCAGCTATGTGCGCAGAAGAATCTCGTTAATCAGAGTTTTAATCTAATCTTGATTTTTGATTGTTGACAAAAGTAAACACGGGTCCACGAATTGAAAAATATATTTTTTCTTCAATTAATGTCGCAGAATTCACTGACCATAACAACATGGTAATAAGTATAAATGCTGAAATAATCAATGTGACAAGCTTACAGATTTGAGAAAGATTCCAAGCCAAGCCAACCGGAGAAATGCCTATAGAATGAAACCACCAAGGAAGAGGAGTGTTGCAAATTGAAATTATATATTTTTTTGGGGGGGGCGTACTGGTAGCGCCACCTGGCTGCTTCGTTTTGCGCGAAGCGTGTGTATTTCAGTTGGACTCTTGAACGAGTAAAATCCTGACGCTTGAATTCTTGGTGATTTAATATTTCTTGAATTCTTGGTTATATATTTCTTGAATTTCTTCAAGAAGTTCATATTCTTGAGTTGTGGTCCAAAGAAAAACTCTGAGGACTTAAAAGAAACCTCTCATTTAAAGGGATTTCAACATTTTTGAAAGTAACTAGGATCAGTATTGAAATGAAAATTTGTTTGTTAGACTAACGTAAAAAAGGAAATTTTATAAGAGATTTTTAGATTAGGAAGGTTTTTTAAAAAGCTCATATTGTAATGTTAAATTTAGTATTTGACCTCCTACACCTTTTTAAATTCTCGTAAATATTAAACTCGACTGAAGAAATAATTGCTTTCAGTCATTTTTAAATAAAATTTCTCGCACAGAGGAAAAATTCTTTTGATAAATTTTAAATTAATTAATTTTTCAGATTGATTTTGAAATTAGTTGATTTTGAAATTAGTTTTTTTTTTAAGTCGTCTTCCTTTTTTATTAGCTTTGAATATATATACTTAACAGTTTTTATTCGCGTATCGCACTTGTGCTGCATTTTATTAATTCAAATTTGAATAGCTGATATGTGAAAAACTGTAGCAATTAAATGCACTCTCTATTAACTTAAAATGTAAGTTAATTCTTTTCCGTGCTAATTTCAAGCATTTTTTAACCAATTATAATACTGACTTGCTTTATTTATCCATATAAACTTATTTAAATTATTTTTGAAGAATTTTACATCCGAGGAAAGCGTTTCGCATCAGTATTTCATACATTTATACCACGTTCTTACTCTCTCTAGATTAATTTAAAACTCTTAAGGCTAAGTTTTTAATTATTTAGCATTGTTAATTAAAATGTCTGGGGAAAAATGAATTTATTATTCTCAATTGAACCGCAGAAATAGATGCTTCATTATTTGTACAAACAACTTTTTAATATTTCATATCATTTTTCATGTTAAACTTGGGATTTATTTTGTTGATAAAGTGTTTCGATGTGCAGACACTTTTTTATTCCTCTTATATAAAAATTTAATTACAGAAGTAACGAAAATCGAGTTAATTATATTTTTGTTCCGATGAATAATTAATTTCATCTGTGAAACTCAATTGAGCTAAAAACTCAGGAAAAAAAATGGAGTTGTCGATAAGGAAAGAATTTTTATAGGTCTGGAAAAAACGCTCTCATTGAAATGAAATTCGTTTTCTTGGGAGAGTATTGGTATGGAAAAAGATTTATTTTTTCAAACGCTTGTAAGAGCCTTTTTCGATATATTAGTGGTGGCATGATAGATCAATTTGTATAAAGTATTGAAGGAAATTTTTTGGAACTTTCGGGATCTGTGCTGTGTATATTTTTTATTTATGTATTATCAACGCTATGTATAATCATCGTATTATTATAACTTGTGATAAATTAAAAATTTTTACTAATACATGTGAAAACAAAAAAACTGAGTAATAGCGTGTTATTATTTGTACACTGATTAGTTCATTTTGTATTTCTATCAGTAAGTAATTTAATCTCAAATATATGATGGTAAGTTTAGCTTGAGATGAAAGGCAAATTAAAATAGCTTCTTCCTAGTTTACTAATAACTAGATGCAAATTTTAACTATTGCAATCGATGACGAAAAAAAAGCCGATTTGTAAGCTTTTATTAACTTTGTCCAAAAATGGATTATGGTGTTTTATTAGTAATATATTAATTACATACTGACGTTATGGAAATTAATCGTAAATAGGAGTTGAGAATGAAAGCCAATTAAAATACAACGATCGTGAGAAACAAAATAGTTTACTGTATCAGATAAGCAAATACTTGAGAAATTTTATAACACTTTGGGGTTTTCGATTTGACATTAAATACACGATCGAACGCCTAACGGAGGGTAGAGTGGTACTGCTCTCCCAATGACTGCATTTACCAAGAATGATTGCATATGCAAGTGGTTCCCAACCTGTGGGTTATGACCCCCTAAGGAGTCTCGAAGTATTTTCTTGGAGTTCACCACGGTTTTATCAATTAAAACAACTTTTTAACGAATTCGCCGAAAAAAACGTCATTATTTATTGAGTAAGAAACTGTAGGACAGTGATTTTCTGTAATGGAAAAAGTCTCATTCGAAGCGCATCAGAAATCTACCGCCTTTATTTTGTGGAAAAGTGTTTGTTTGCCCGCATATTTGCACTGGCTCAAACTTTGGAGCTCCCCCTTATATCCTTTGTGCGGACAATATCAAATTTTTTATGCTACTCATCTGGACTCGTGCTCTGCACTTGTGTTCTTAAACTGTGAAATTCAGAGGTATTGGAAGGCAAGAGAACTTATGGCGTCATATCCAATCTTCTGGGCATTTGTAATAAATAAACAAATTTTGTGGAAAATGAAAATCTTAGTTTCTTACTACGTATAGTACACAAATTCTAGACGTCAGTTTGTCTTTCATCAGTCTGTGCTGTCACTTTTGGCATTACTGTTTTAGTTTCCCCAACGGAATAAACCTATTTTATTTAGGTAAGAGTTTTCCTATTTTATTGTTATATAATTCTGAATCAATATTGTAGGTGCATTATTTTTATTGAGGTTCTGTTCTTTTCCGTTCTTGCGCTTACACATCTTTGACCGATGGATGAATGTTTCTTAATGTTCTCCATCTCTTACAAATTTAATTTTTGTTAAATTAAACATTCAGTTGGAATTATGTATTTTAGTATTTTATCTTTAAGTCTTAAAAGGCTTTTTAATGAAAATATACATTGGGAAGGGAACAATTGAAGGGGCCATGACTCGAAAAAGATTGAGAAACACTGGCATATGTTGATTGGGAACATGGTTAAACTCGTGGTAATGTAGCTAGGGCCATAAGTGCAATGTTTGATCATGCGTACCGTAGCTTTTCTTTAACAGAATAGCGCCCTTTACAGGTACGTTCTTTCACGAGTATTTGGAGCGTACGCGCAATCCCGTACACTCCAAGGACTCGCAAAAGAGCTCCTTCCACTCCGACACCTTCACACGTTCACTCAATCGCGCGGGATCGTGGTTTCCAGCGGTAATGAACGTACGTGTAAAGGGCGCTATTCGTACATTTCCATATAAAATCGGACGTTTCCATAATCTTTGTAGATTGTCATACTGTAATTATCAAATTATTATGCTATTCCTATGGGAGTTTATCATGACTAACTATAACATTTTTTCTCTTTTATTGGTCGGTATACCGGCAAATTATTATAAATGCCGTTATAGTGAACTATTGTCGTGTTCGGTAATACCTCAGAATTCCATAAAAGGATTATAAAAAAAACTTTGTTACTGTGTGAATACAAGATTAACATATGTAAGTTTTACTCTACCTTTTGTCTGCACGAATCAAGTGCATATTCCGTTTGAAATCGGTCATTAATCTTCTTTTTTGTTCAATATGTTTTGAGCTTTTTGATCAAATCCATTGTATCTTTCTCCTCGAGACAATATCATGCTTGAGAAAGACAAAGGCAAGAAACAAAATTAGAAGCACAGTACACCATAGAATAGCATAGAACGCATAAAATAGTACAGTACAGCATAGAATAGCACAGTCAATAGCATAGAATGGTTGTATGTGGTTAATTAATATGGTTCGTGGTTAATAATGACGTATTTAAAAATTGACAATAAATGAATATGTTAAGTCAGACGTACTTGAAAACTGTGTGTAAGAAAACTGTTAGCCTTACAATTAATTAGTTTTTTCCGTAAATTTCTTATTCCTCAGTTTTCTATTACTTGCTTATTTTATTTTAATTTAATATAGTTAATATAGATTGGTTTTCTTTTTTTAGGTAAGTTCAGATTCTTTGTGTCTCAATGCTCGAAACTCACGCTTACGCCTAAATGATGTACGTCGGATGAAGTTGAAACAATATCTGTGAGTAACTGAAGTATTTCTATTATGAAGTATTTCTATGATATCTATTATAACAATTTTATATTATTTCCAATTATAGGTTTTAATGTTACATTTTAGAATTGAAAGTCCTAACTATTTAAAACAATTTCTATACTTTCATTTAATACGTATATTTGATGCTTGAATGTGAAATATTTGTCTCAACCGATGCTCTAGGACAGACCTGCATAACATACGTTCCGCGGGCCATATGCGCCCCGCGAGCACTCACTCTGTGGCCCGTGAAGCCTTTTGCAAAGATTCAGAACATTAAAAATCTAAACAATATGGTATATTATTTTTATATTTATAATATTACGAAGGAAATATATAAGCAATGAATATTAATATTTAATTAATATTTAGAATAATCAGTAATTTATTTTTTGTTAGATAAAATATATTTCGCTTTCCCATTGATCCTACTTTCTTGCGGCCCGCAACAGTTTTCCATAAAGTAATATGGCCCTTATCACATTTCAAGTTGTGAAGACCTGCTCTAGGGCAATCTGTAATTATGATTGTTATTATTAAATTGATAAGGAATTGCATATGTGTTAACTCTAAAATGCTTCGTATAGATTAAATTTCTTAATCTATACGAAGCTTAAAGAAGCTTCGTATCTTCGAAGCTTAAAGAAGTTATCTTAAATAAGAGTGTGAAAATTTCATAAAATTTTGCCTAACTTTTAAACTTTTCTGTTATATTTTAACTTTCTGTTGAAAAAAATGATTTCAGGATGCATAAAAACTCTCTTAAGATAGTGCAATCACTAGTATCGTGCTGGTTGAAAAATCAATCCATTTATGTTTAAAAAAGCACATGGGTTTGAGAAAATAAAATGCACACATTCGTACATTCTTACACAAAATGCACCGAATTCATGGCCGCCATGAGAACGATAACGCCACCTATCTGCCAGAATATATTTTAGTGATGAATGCAGAAGATAATGAGATATAAATGAAATCGAAGATATCGTCATAATGAATACACCTTTAAATCATTCTTCAGACAGTTCTTGGGCAATGCGCTTTATTCATTATTATTCAGACGCTACAATAATAGCAAGTTAGCTTAATCGTGGATAATTCGAATTACATCCGTCTTTTCATTCTTAAGCATTCTTATTTCTCAATTAATTAATGCGACAATTTGTTTACAAACCTCATTTGTGGGTGCGATGAAAATTCTGGTAAATTTACGCTCGGGAAAATTAAATTATCATTTATTGTCAATAACATTATTTCAAAAGAACCTCGCTTTTCACTGGATAATTATTTCACAGTGCACTGAACTTCTATTACTCATTATCTTTTAAATAAACATGCTGTACGCCGAAAATTCTTTTCAAACGATTGAAATTGTTTGAATGAAATTTAAAACGTTTTGTCGGTGCAAACTTCGTTTTCAAGTATTTGCTTTTGATTTATAAACGCTCAATCTTGATTACTCAACAGCGGCTTGTCTATATAAAAGTGCCCGAGAAATTATTTTCGATTTGTATTAATTTATATTTGAATGGCTAAACAATGTTTGCATTTCTTTAAACTTATTAATTTCATTTCGCTTGTTTATCTTCACGGATGCAAAGAGGTTCGTTTGCTTGGCTTTGATTTGAATAAACATCGGTCATTCTTTGTTTTGTAGGGTTTTGTATCCCTTTTTCATGTTACAGATGCTGATCGGCTCTCCTTCTTACGTTTATGCATAAAAAATTATTTATTTTAATATTTTATGAATATTTTCTTTCTAAACGTTTTATAAGTATTTTCTTACGGCAGGGCCAGTTCCTACAGTTGAGCTCGTGCCGAATTGAAATAAGGCGCCAAAATGAGATAGTAAAAATGCGAAATTTTTAACGAATAACGAAAAAAATTAGTAGTTTAATCTAATATATCGCACGCCAGCAAAAAAAGTGACACAACTCAAAAATGCAGCCCAAAATAGGGTTTGAAAGTTTCCTAACTACCATTCATTCTGTTTTATAACTAATACGATTATTTAAATTTGAATTTATATCATACATTCCATGGTATAAAATAATACACCTCGTCAACATAGAGGGTATTTCGTTTTATCCACTTCGTTAGTGTGATATGATTTTGTCTTACATTTGAGAAAAATCCAACTTAAAGAATACAGCTTGAACTAGCATTACAATAAAACTGATACAACTGTCCTCAGGTGGACAAATTGTGAGATAGTGATGTGTCGCTTTTCGTGCACGATGAAGCACTTCCTACATGTTTTTCAATGACATAACCTCAAAATTGCCAGTTTTTGAATTGTGTCACTTTTCTTGCCGGGGTGCGATATGAAGGAATTCGTAAAAATATACAAATGTAAGCGAACATTTAGACAATTTTTTTATATAAACTCCTGATTTTGAGGTTATGAGAATTAAAGTTTGAATGCAAATTTCCAAACGTTGTAGCTCTAACAATTCAACTAACTGTACTTGTAACTGTAGCAGCAGCCGAATGCAGTTTTCTAAATTGAAAATTTTAAGAATTATCTAAGAAAAACAACTCAAGAACAGTTAAATAATTTAGCAATAGTTTCTACAGAAAAGACGGTATGAAAAACGAATTACAGAGCGATGCAATCAAACAATTTGTTGCAATAAAAGCTTGAAGAATGATTCAGAAATTATTTTTATTACATTACAAATTATATTAAAGTTTATTTGCTCTTCTACTCTTTTTAAAGTTCTGTAATTTTAAAAAAAATTATTTTTAAAATATAAATACTTATTTTTTGAAAAATGTGCGTTATTCTATTGAGTAGACTATTTCTAATAGAGATACATTTTTTTAATTAAGAATCTCTCCGAAAATTTGAAAAGGAGCCGTTTTTAAAACTTGTCTCAGGCAATACAGTTGATCGCCCCTGCTCTGTCTATATGAAATGTTTTATAAATATTCGTGTCCTTAAGCTTATCATGTACCTTGGTGCACTTGAATGAGGTTTGATATCCCCATTTTCTCGGGGCCTGAAAAAGACAGTCTGTGAACCAAGTAATTCAAAGCACATTATCAGCAATAATGCTTAATAAGTTTTTAATCATAAAATGGTTTTAAACTTTCGAATGCTGATATATTTTAAATTATTCCCGTATCCACATATAGAAGATGACTGTTATATTTGCGGCAATACTTTAAAGTTGTCAAGCATATATGTCATAATACTGAGTGCTTTCGTACACTCTGAATTTGAAAATGCATAGGTAGTTAATTCTTTGTTAAAATTGAGTTCGTTAAAATGGAATTCAGTTATTCCAAAAATCCTAACTTAATTTTAAAATAATTATTAGAGAGGATTTTTTTTACTTATTTTAAAAGACTTTAATATCATGTTCAAAATCAAAGTTTTGAAGTGTTGTAACTCATTACTTCCAACAAAATTAAGAGGATTTCCTTCTAAAATCATTGGATAGTTTTTATGCCTTCTTAAGTGTTGGAATCCTAGATCAAAACACTGTGGGCATAGCTTGTAATCTGGAGATGGATTTCATCTTCCTTTAGAGCAAAGATGTAGTTTTAAATGGATGCCTGAGATGGTAACAGCTGTTCACAACTTCGCTGTTTAAATAGGGGTCTAGCGTCATGTTAATGTCAAAACAAGAAAGGTTTTCTTTCATCATTGTTAATTGGAAGGCACAGATGTAACTTGCGCCTAGCTGATTTAACTGTGGTCGCATGTAACCATAAGCTGGTACACAACCAGCTGGTGGTCTTTGTTTGTCTATTAGTTTTCTTTTGATATTTTTTTAATCAGAATTATGTTCTTGCGATATTGATTCACTTTTGAAAAAATATGAAATCCGTTTTAAGAAAAAAATTAAATCCAAACTTGAAAAAAAAATTTAAGTTGGGAAAATTATGCTTCTTAACTACAAAAGTATGTTTTAACTTTAAATATCTCTCTCGTTGCATGGAATTTCCATGCCTCGTTGTCACTGGTCTTTCTTCACGGAGTTTATGTGATAATTGTTGGTATAAATGGACGATTTAAATTTTAATACGACTTAGTCATACATATACAAAAATGAATCAGTACACGTTGAATAAGTCCGGATACTGCGTCAGCCCTGTAAATAAGTAATGGTATTCGCTTACAACTTGCCTTCATCGATTTATTGGGGGAACTCTGAAAATACTCTCCATTTTAAAGTTTAAGAACTTGAATCTACATTCGCTGACGCTTGAGTGTGTGATTAAATATTTTAAATCATATACTCGAGCAAGAGAAATTTGCTTGTCCACTAAGATCGTATATAAAACAAGAAAACGATAAATATTTCTCGTATGTTCATCAGTCATCGACATAGATCGAGAAATCAGGATTCGCCTTACATGATCGTATCTAAAATTATATTTATTAAAATTATGTTTATTTTTACTATCTATGTTTCGGTGGTGATTTACTATTTGACTTTTACTTTAAATCGCTGTGGTAAATTATATTTTCGGCAATAATAGAAGAGTTTTGTTGATAAAACTTGGATCATACCTCACAAAATTTTATCGGCCGCTTAATTTTCAAATTCCTAATTCGAATCCGTAATGTTAATAATTATCGAAGATTGTTTAATTCGGATTTCATGTCATGTTGTGCAAACTACAATGTAAGTTTCTAATCCAAACTCTGTGCTAAAAGCAATCACGTAGCTCCCCCCCCCCAAAAAAAAAAAAATAATAATAAATAGTATAGGTTATTAAATAACCTTAAAACAATGGATGCGTGCATGTGTTGGGACAAGCAAAGAAACACAGAGAATTGGTCTTTATCATACATTTATTTCACAATGCCCAAAATTCATTTAATGTGTAATTAATAACATAATAAGATTCCGCTTCATATCATCATTTAACACCTGAGGAATCAGAAGCAGAGGCAAACTATTTGGTCAAAGCAAGTATTTTTAGGATCTACTGGGAGGCACTTACTACTGTTGAAGAATACAGCGATGAAGTGACTACGTTGACAGGGGCCCATATCAAGTCATATTCAGGATCATCATGTCGGGTTCCCGGCATTACCCGAGACTCCGAGGCAGTTCAATCGGGACTCTGTATCGTCCGAGCTCTAGGAAAGAAGCCAGCGCAATCTCTGGACCTTCTCTCAGTTTTTTTATTTCTTGGAGGGGCAGTGGGCTGTTTATCTCTCAGCAGTTCCTGCCCCATTTGGTCCCTTATTATACTGCTCCTGTTCATAGTCTACGAAGTACCTCGCCACCATAATGTTCGTTTGAAATACAACTTTGACCATTATCTGCTGAAAGTTTTATTGTGGGCCATAAAATAACGTCCATCTATCTTGCAATATTTATAGTCTTTTGATCGCTATCAATGGCCACACAGACAGCTTTTCTTTTACGTCCTCTTAGTGTTCAAGCCTTTATTTGTTTGCCTCTGAAGTTTTTATAAGAGTTTTGTTCTTGACCGTCTTTCGACCACACACCGCGGTGAATTATAACATTCAGTGCTTCTACAAATAGATAAATAGATAGATAAATAAATAAATAAAATAAATAAATAAAAATCAGAGAGCACATTTTCTGACAAAAACATAACTAGAGTGTTTATGGTTTCTTCTGTGTAATAAATAAATGAAGTAGACCAAAATTTCGGGGGTTGGCTCTGTCTATACGTATGTCTTTGACCTTGAATGAGAGCACCCATCTCATCTCGCTATGAACTCTCTATGTCATTTAAGTAATATCCGAGAGCTTATTCCATTAACATAGACTTATGACTGCGTTTCATTTTCTTAACGTCCATTTATTTCCCCCTCCAAGTATATCCATAGCTCGTTATGACCCGATGCATCCAAAATGTTCAATAGTGTGGTTACTTAAGCAAAGTAACTAGTCTACGTCACTGGCTAATTACGGAATCGATCTCCTCATTTGACTACACTATAGAATATTTCAATTCCCCTACTCTTAACCTCATTAACCGGAGTGCTTTTCACTGTGATGACTTATCGACTGAAAACAAACAGAGGGTTCACTATCTCATCAGCTACTAGAAAAATTAGACATTCCCTTCCCTTTTTTCCAAAAAAAAAGTTTTCTAAACAAAAATTTTCTACCATTGTACGTATATTTTAGTTTTCTGGATCATGTATTCAGAGGTAATTTGCATGTTAATTACGGGCGAGCTCGCGCATCACGAAAGCTGTTCTCTTCTCACAGGTAATAATTCAATATCTCGTTGATGAACGATCCTATTGTTAATGAATAGAGATCATGGAAGGAGTGGAAGTTTGTGAAACCTATTGAGTTCCCTTAAAATAATATGTATGCCATCCAATTTTATATTTTCGCTTTCAGTGTAATTCTAACCTGCTCGAGCGATTAAATAATTCAGTGATTTCAAATTTGGATTTTTAAAATTGTCATTCATTAGCACCAAAACTTAAAGAGAGAAAAAATCTACCTTATTTTAAAAGGGTGTTTTTCTCTTGCCACTTTCGATGTTTCTTAAATTGGCTTGGTTTTGGCCAAAACGTTTGATAAAATATGCTTTACATGAAATTATGATATAAATATTCTCTTTGATCAATTTTATCATCTGTTCATTTATGCTTGATTCATTCAACTATTCATTTTTCTCTGATTCATTACTTCACCTATTCATTTTTGCTTGATCCATTAATTCACCTATTCATTTTTTGATTGATCCATTACTTCACCTAATCACTTTTACTTGATCCATTACTTCTCTTATGCATATTTGTTTTGGGGGATTAATATAGATTCGTATTCTGACCGTGGATTGTAACAGTACCAAATGAATCAACTACTTTTGCAAAGTACTATAATGGTTTATTTGAGTTATGTGAGTGCATTTTCAATAAAAATCTATGCCCCGTTTTACCGGGAAAAATCAACTAAATAACACAATGACGCGTACCCCGTACTATATTTGGTACACCACCTCTTGGTTCCTTTAACCCCGTGATAGCTTCAGTCTGACGACGACTTCTTTCGCTTTGCTGACGTATTAGACACATTGTCACGTATCAGATATTATTGAAAATATTATCAGCTATCGGTGGTTCTCGAATTTCGACTTCAACAGCTATTCCAACAACGTGAGGAAACCATTTTTAGAAATACGAACACCTTACTAAAAACTAAAACAATTTATTGTTAAATAACACAAGAAATCTAACACAAGAGGTGAAACATCTAAGTCAAGTCCAGCTACAAATCTGTCGAACTGCTGATCTGGCATGCTTCATATACAGGTGTGAATATCCCTGGCGAAGGAGTGCGACACATAGATTTCACTAGGAGAATTAATATTTTCAACAATTATCTGCGTATCACACCCGTCATCAGAAACGTATCAGACTCGTCATGAGTATTGCCATTTTATATTCTAGGATAGAAAAATTGGATGGGGAAATTATCCTACGAAGTTCTGGAGTTTCAGAGAATAACTTAGGTTTGTGCTCATAACTTATTTTTTCCTGCATCGTACTAAAGCAAGAAATACTGATAATTGAAACAATTCTTTGAGAAAATTTGCCTTGGCTCTGGCCATTTATTTGTGAGAATTAGTTACATGCCCCTCGCGGGTTTTACAAACCCTTGTGCTCAAAAATTTTCTGTAGGTGTTCAGAAAACATTTTGAAAGTATAAGGAGATATCACGTTTGAATGCCCATTACGCAACGAATATGTTATTTGCGATATATCCCTGAGGACTGAACTGCGTATTAATTATGACAGGAAGCATCTAAGTGACGAAACACTGCAGTACCAGAAATCTCGCTGTGCACTGATTATAATAATCACGCTTCATTTAAACTAGAGATCGGGACGCCGCGGGTATAGAACATTAAGGGTCCGTAGTTGAAACGTTATTTGAGGTGATGGTGTAGGACATTCCTCCAAGATATTTATTTCAGTTATAGAAATAAAGAGCTACAAATTATTCGTAAAACATTAGTCTACTCGCTACCGTCCATTTATATTTTTTCATTGTTCCCCTAGCCCATGATATCCTAAGTATCTAGAACTTCTTGTCAGTTAGTCGTTTAATCAGTGTTTCTTAGCCTATTCTACTTGTGTACACACATCCTTAAAAATAGTTTTTTTACCCACAGTACTGTCTTTTTATAAACTCTAGACGTGTATATTTAATATTAAATAATTTGTACTGATTAGTAATTATTTTAAGTGCATACTATTTTCAAATAAATTTTTACAAAACTTTTTAATAATTTATTATTATTTTAACTTTTTAAGCATATTTAGTAACAATATCAAACAATAGTTCAAACAGTGGAGCCGCAGGCCCACTTGAGTACCATTGTTGACTGCATGTCACAAAGCTTTATTCCTCGCCTGGGCCCACCAACATTGGACTATTGATGACTGGAAACACGTTGCCTGGTCTAACGAGTCTCATTTCCAATTGTATCGAGCGGATGGACGCGTACGGGTATGAAGTCAACCTCGTGAATCCATGGACTGTACAAGCCAACAGGGGACTGTTCAAGCTGGTGGAGCCTCTGTGATGGTATGGGGCGTGTGCAGTTGGCGTGATATGGGACCCCTCGTATCACGCCTGAGGACTGACTTTAGGGGGACTTTAGGGACTGACTTATTCTGACTTTAGAGAGTCGTCATAATGTCTAGAGACGACTCTGGCAGGTGACGGGTACATAAACATCCTGTTAGATCATCTACACCCATTCATGTTCATAGTTTTTTCCGACGACTTTGGACAATTCCAGCAGGTCAATGCGGCACCCCACACGTCGAGAGTTGCTACCGAGTGGCTCCAGGATCACTCTTCTGACTTTAGGGACTTGGCCACCTAAATCCCCAGACATGAACATTATTGAGCATATCTGGGATGCCTTGCAACGTGCTGTTCAGAAGAGATCTCCACCCCCCCACCCCCCTCGCACTCCTATGGATTTGTGCTACTGCCCTGCAGGATTCGTGGTGTCAAGTGCCTCCAGGATACCTTCAGACATTAGTCAAGTCCATACCAAATCGTATTGTCTGTGGGGGCCCTATACGATATTAGGCAGGTGAATATCACGTTAGATATTTCATGTATATATAGTTTAAATTGAAACTATTGTTTAATTTTGTTACTAAATATGCTTAAAAAGTTTAAATAAATAATTATAAATTATTTAATAGTTTTGTAAAAATTTATTTGAAAATGGTATGCATTTCAAATAATTAATGAGCAGTACATATTATTTAATATTCAATAAAAACGTTCGTAACAAACTATTAATTAAAAATACATGAAGAATTATAATGTTGCATCCAAAAAAAAAAACCGGTTTGAGGTTCCAGATTCATCATTCATAAGTCTGTAAATTTTGGCCTATTCAAATAGTAAATGCGTTTTTCCAAAAAATGTTTGTTATCAAAGTGTATTAAAATAGTTTAATTAGTAACCAGCCGAGAAGAATCTTAAGCTCTCAAGTACCTACATTCATTAATATGGCTTAAAAAATTTAACCACTAAAGTTTGAGGATAACGTCGGAAATGAAAGTTTTGAAACAGATTTACAGCCAAGTTTCGTTATAAAATTGTTTTTTCTTCTAGTGAAAAATGTTAATTAAAATTTCTGCAAATTAATTGCTGCGGGAAAGAATTTTTATCCGGGATACTCTGCTACAATGGATTGATAACTGAATAAAATTTTTGATAACAGATAATTAAAATATTTGTTTATTTGTTTCATTGTGTAAAATCACAATTATTCTTTTTTAAATGGAAAAATTCAGAATTTTCTGACAGCCCTGAAAGTAGCCCTCGCATTAAGAAGAACTAAAAATGCTTGCTTTTATTCATCTGTGTAATTATTACTAAATATTGTTAGGGCAGAGAAGCAACTTTATTAACAATATATGTTTGTCATTTATTATGAGAACTGAGTATTTCTTATTACAAGGAGCTGTATATAGATAATCAAATAAAATCTTAGTAACCAAGTGGTAGCATTTTTTTTCTCTCTTATTTTGTTTCGTGCAGGGATGTATTAAATAACCTTAATTCTATTTGAAGGGTTTGTGTACTTTGTTTCTTTCAAAATAAAGTATCTGAAACATTCATATTTGCTCTGGGACTGGAAAGAGTGAAAGAAAAGTAAATCTTAAAACGTCTTCGGCTGCTGATGAAAGTGGAAAAAGAAGTGAAAAACGAAATCTCTAATAAAATTAAGCGTGCCTCGGTATACAAATTAAATAAAAAATTTACAACCCTATTGAATTCGTTTTTTTAATCGAGTTTCGTATTTTGAAAAGTTAATTAGTAAGATCAAACCAAGACACATTTGTTTGTTTATTTTCTCGAAACTTTTAACTGAACTTACTTTTGTTCGTACACCCTTAACAACTCCAAATATTTTAATTTAATACAAATATCGATTAAACTTTTGCCACTCACTACAATCTCAATTATCTCTTCTCTAACCCCCGGTCTCTTTTCTATCCCCAAAATAACACACACGCACACACAACTAGCGGCATCTTCCCTGCATTTTTAATTCATTTTATTCTAAAATAACATCACCCTTTCTATTTTTTTACGCCTCTTAGTAGTAAACCTTCTACCCTGCGCAGATTTGTCGAGTCGACCCTTCCGGCTCCCGCTGCGCAGGGGGGTGACGCCCCCTTTACTCGTCGTTGTCATGGCAACCCGAGCAGTGAGAGACTAGAGATAGATCCTGTGTTGTGTGGTGTGTGTTGATCGAACATGGTCTTCCCGAGCACCCCTGAATGCGAAAAGATGTGACAAATTAGGAGGACACACCGCGGAATTGTTCGGCATGTGGGAGTACCCTGACCTTGGAATTAACGCGCTTGATCTCGCACTCAGTTCTGTTTTGGATTAGTTTCTTTTGCACTTTTTTTTTTGGTGTCGAAACCGGAAACTATTGTGAGGAAAGATTTTTTCGGTGGGACCCCACGGGGATAAGTGCATCATACCTCCCCTAGGGGTCCAGATCGGTTTTCGCAACACTTGCACTGAAAATTCACAACATTCTTAAAAATGTGTGTCGCAAATACACGTTCTTGACAAATGCGTGCACTTCTGTTGATTATTTTGGTGATGAGTGATACACAAACATACCGCGTGTTTTGTTGGTGTTGAAATTGTTACTATTTCACTTCACATCGTGACATAATGCACTAGAGAATTAATAAATAAAAATAAAATTTACGAAGATTCAAAGTTTTCCTGTGGTGTACTTTTGCCTCTTATCTAAAGTGAGCAGTAATGCTTGAATTCTAATTAATATTTGATGAATGAATTAAGAGTTTTCAAAGTGTATAGAAAGAGTTTTACTTCATCTGAGCTTTATTAACACATTGGAATTAGACCTTCAAAGTTTGATGTGATAATATGCAACGCTTTTCGCTGTTTATGCCTTGTAAATATTTGTTTAAGCGTCTGTGTGCTTTTGCAAAACCTTTGTTAGAGGAAGCAGTTGCTGCAGAAATTCCTGCTCTTATCGTATTGTGTTTGGAAAAATACTGAATATATAAAGATAGTAAATTACTCTTAACAAACAAAAAACCACTTTTAAAGTATGCCGCGTTTAACGATAGCGCTTATAGTTTGTCACATGTAAAATTTACTCGTCAAATCTATAAATGTGTATATAGAAATTCGTCGCTACTCCATATCTGTTTCTGTATTCGTAACAGTGTCTTTAATGTTCTAACGAAGCAAATGGATGTTCACGGATATACGCCCTTTTGCTACATATCACTTTTGGGGATGTCAAGCAAAGCTGCAAGCTTTCCAATGACGACACCGGATGTAATCCTATTGAAAGAGATCTGTAAATACTGTAGCTCAAAATCGAACGAACTCAACCATCGAGTTAACAATTAGCATCAAATATTCCTATGCAAAGTACTACCAAAAAGATGTTCCAAGCAGTGGTTCAATTTCGGGACCCGCATCAACAGCCTCAGCAACAGCAACATGTCCAGAACCAGAAACCACCCCTCCATCCCCTCTCCAGCTCCTCATCTTCGTCCACCGACTCTTCGGGGAGCGGGCCACCCCCTTCGGGGTCTGCGACGACGCCTCCAAACAGACGATCTCGTCGCAGGAAATCTCTGTTGTATCAGGTATTGATGTCGCCACTCAGGAAAAAGTCAGGTTCTACCAACACTTTGAACACGGTTGCCAGTAATGGTGGGAATAGTCAACAGCAGCAAGTGCAAGGCAATAACGTGAGTGAAACGTTCCTCTCTCAAATAGCTTGTTCATTTTAATTTCGACTTTTGATTTTGTTATATACTTGTGTATATTTTTGTTGAAATCTGAAACAAAAAGGGCTCTTTTTTAAAGTTGGTGTTAAATGTTATATTAATAGCTCACGATCTTTAAAAGTAGTAGCGTACCATTCACAAGACACAAACTTTCCAGTTCTTCACGAAAAAAAAAAAGATAAATTAGTACGCTCTTTTTAAAGTAATTTAGGAAAAAAAAAACTATACCTTTTTAAAAAAGAATCGAAATGGGAGCTATTGAGTGATGCACGATCCCTGGGACTCTAGATGCTGGTATTTGATGCATTTTCTTTTTTAGATAAGCAAGTAATTGCAGAACTACTTTATATTTTACACCTTTTTTTCGTTCTTTTAAAATAATTCAACTTAAATGCTTCTTTTCCAAGTAGTATGATTCATATTGATTTGTAAGTTTTAAAGCCTTTAGTGAAGTTTGTACTTGTATTTACAAACAGATGTGCAAGTTGCATACGAAAAAAAAATTCAAGAATCGGGTATAAAAATAAAATTGAAGTTTAAACACTCACAAGAATTTCGTCTGCGAGTTATTCGTGATCAAAACATATCTTATTTGGCTTGTCGTATTTGTTTAATGTTCTATGAAATTTATAATTGTTGACGATATTTAAGGATTTCATTGGCACATGTATAAATAATGGCACATGTATAAATAATGTATCAATTCTAATTTAATTGTCGTTTATAATGAATGGCACATGTGTTTTGTTTCATGTTGTTATGTTAGTCTTAAATATGGTACAGAGAAGTGTAAAAGGGAAGATATTATTTGCTATGAATGGCCCATGTTAAAAAAATATGTATAATCAATGATGAAATCGGATAAAATTTCGTATGAGTGGAGAGGTAATAATGGTCAATGGAATTGGGTATGAATTACCTGTTGTAAAACTGCCTTATCCCGAGAGTGATCAGTCACTGTCGTGTTTCATAGCTGAAAGTGAAACCCTTTGCACTTTCCACAAAAGGCAGATCCTAGATCTTAATAAAATACTGAATGTCGTATACATAAAACCTGGCATACACTTTATAGTTCAGTACAAAATGCTGAATTTTACACTCAGTAGCACATTGCTGTAGCACATTGTTTAGCCTGTATAACAATGTTATGGCCTCTAATATTTGATATTACATTTTATAAAGTGAAGAATGGACATTTCATGAATCTAACTGTCTAATCCATTCCCGAAATCCTGACTTTTCTTTTTTTGTTCATTTTACTTCCGTTTATGGTCTCATTGGAGGATGTATATTATATCTGCAGTGCAAAATTGATCAATTCTTAAAAACTTTATTACTTCCTGCAGCAATGTGAAAATCAGTTACCCTTTGAATACGTAATCACTATGCTGCTTTAAGCCTAATGCATTAAGATCTTTACGCAAAATTGTACGACTGAGTAAAATATGCATTATTTTACAAAAATATTTTATCAAATAACTTTTCTTTTTTCGTTCCGCATTTATTTTTATTTATTTCTTATTTATTTATTCATTTATTTATTTTGGGGTTTAGTTGAGTTGAGGGGCAAATTCAGGAAATAAATGAATTGAACATGTAAAATAAATGTGTTTTATGTGGGGAATTTCTTAAGTAATGACTTCTTTCAATATTCTGCATATTGAGCTGCCTTATGCTTTTTTTCAGCTTTTTTTCCGGTGTGATACATAAGCTTTACTTTGCCCAATTGTACACTCGCGGCTAAGTTTAAACACTTAATCGCACTTAAAAATTAACCTTTAGTTCAACGAAGGAAAGTTCTAGAAGAAAAGTCACTGCCACGCAAAGTTGATTTCATTTTAGGTGACTATTTTGAGGTTTTGATTTTGGCATATTTAGATAGAGCAGCAAAAATAAAATAATTTATTAGAAATATTGGGAAACCAGATTATTAAACGTACAAGAAACTTATGATAAAGGCATAACAGGAACACGAAACTTCTTAATATCCACAATAAAAAATAGTAAGGTGACAACTAGTTTCGAACTAATTAATAGTTCTTCATTAGGCCGAGGCACATTAGGTGTGTTTGTCTCTATCGATGATTAATGAATGATGATTGCATAATGATTGTCTATATATGTGATTAATAGATTTATGAACTAACTAAATAGTTTTTCATCCGGCCGTAGCCCTGATAAAGAGCTATTAATTAGTTTGTAACTAGTTGCCACACTTCAATTTTTTTATTATGGATATGAAGAAGCTGTATGCTCCTCTTAAGCGTTTTCCGCAAGTTTCTTGTAAGTTATAGTTTTCTCGTATTCTGATGATTAAAAATTAACCTTTAGTTCAACGTCTTAATTTCGTATTATTATCTCTTTGATATTTTGCATTTGGGATTGTCCCGATGTCTTAATTTCATATTATTGTCTCTTTGATATTTTGCATTTGGGATTGCCCTTTCTGACAATCATACCTAATGCTCCTCGGTCGGATGAAGAATTGTTATTAAATTAGGAAGTAGTTGCTACTCTTTTATTTTTCATTGTGGATGGTTAGAAGCGGTGTATTCCTGTTACACCCGGTAATATGAATGTAATCACAGGAAGTTCAAGCCAGTGTTTGATACCTTTAACCCTTCAGCGGTCGCGGCCGGGTATAGAGTGCAACATTTTCGTAATTTTGAATGTTTTTTTTTTACCCGTAAGGGTTGAATGTTCTAAGCAGCTTTTATTTATAGCTACACCCTTTCTAATGCAAGTACGATTTTCTGACCCTTCTATTCATTTCCCTTTCCTGTTAGTCGTGATTCAATCGTGGTAAACCAGCGATTATAGTGGATTACAATGAGACAAAAGCAGGAGTTGATGTAGTCGATCAAAAGTACAGCTATTACATGGCTTCACGCATATCATGAAGATGGACTCTCTCATTGTTTTTTAGATTTTTGGACATAATAGGAATCAATTTGCAAGGTGTCCTTAGATCCAATAAACCGGACAGTTTTGAAATAAGGCGATTGTATCTGCATTCTTTGGCCTTTAATTATAAATATATCTCAATATTATCAGCATTCTATATCTTGTCATAAAAAGCAGAATTATTATTTTCAATTTGAAAAAAAAAGTTTATTACAAAAGGAATAATCAAGTTTGGAAGATAGTAGCAAGAAAAAATAATAATAACTCTAACATAAAAAGATAGTTGATCGAATTGATACTTATTATATTTAACATCTCTGTGTTTTATAGTGGCTAATGTTGGGATAAAATTCACTGGTTCTATAACCCTTTCCTACCGGAGAAGCTGTTCCTTTAGTTTTTTATTTATGAATTCCTGCTTCTTTCCCCCCCCCCTTGGAGGTTTTTTATAACACAGGGTGAAGAACCTTGTTACCATGAAGAGCTCTCGTTAATCAAGAAAAACATAAAAAAATTGTGAAACCAAGTATATAAAGTGTAATGGACATCCTGTGCACAATTTCGGCAAATGTTTTGGAGTTATTCCAGATTTTGTGTATAACCTCGAAGCATTGAAAAAAAAAGGGTAATGATTTCATAGGGTTAAATCTGGTCGATGTCAAGGCTCAAACGCCCTCCAGGAGACGTTACAGGTGTCACAGGATTCAGATATATTATACAAATTGTTTATAAATAAAATTCACGCTCTCTTTTTTTTAAATGACATGAATTAAGTTTTTCCAAATGCATAAGTGTGACTCTTGGTAATTTATAACGAGTTACGAAAAGTGCTTGTATCATTCCCTCAAAACTTTTTAGGTTTTTTTTATTCGCTTGTGTTTGCTAGTAAACCGTGCGTGTGAGCTTTCTATCTTTTATTGATATGAAAAATAGGATATGGTTATAGTACATTTGTTTGACTACCAAATGCAGTTTTTATTTTACCCAACACATAAGAGGTACGTAATGAACACTTCTTCTATTCCACAATAAATTAAGAAGGATGACTACATGTTCCAAACTAGTTTGTAGTCCATCATGAGGCCAAGAAGTATTGGTGTAACTGTCGCAATGAACAATTCACAAATGCTCATTGCGACAACCACACCAGTGAACCACGACGTGATGTTGAACTGTAAACTAGTACGAAACATAGAGCCATCCTTCTTTTAATATACAGTATGTACATAAATGAATATCCCAACTTTGCAGGACTATTGAAAGAAAACTAAACAAAGTACAAACTTTTTTTTTTCGGGGGCTACATCAAACATCAAGTGTTTGTTCCACCGCTACCAAATGACATTGACGAACTTAAGACACGCGTATCCGCAGCCTTTCAAACCATCACACCAGACATGCTGAAAAGAGTGTGGGATGAGTTATCGTACCACCTCGATATCCTTCGTGTTACCAAATGGGCTCACGTTGAACACTTAAAATTGTGTCGAATTTAAACTTTCAACTGTTATTGTTGATTTCCAATGAAAAGCAGGTTTGTACTTTGTTTAGTTTTCTTTCAATAGCTCTGCAAATTTGGGATATTCATTATGTACACACTGTATTATGGAATTGAAGAAGAATTCATTACTTATTTGTTATCCACAAGTTTTTTGTAAAGTATTAAAGTTAGACTGAACACCGAACACCCTGTCCCATTGGAATTCGTACATGCTATCTTTCGTGGTCTTGCGTTCAGTTGACTGCCAACTTACCAATACCGAATTTCAGTGTTATCCGATCTCAGTGTAAAGGCAAGAATTGTGGGGTGTGTTTAAATTTCTTAAGATTGTTCTTCCTTTCAAGGAGGCTACTTGATAAGTATAAGCAAAATGTACGAGAGATAAATTACTTATTTTTAAAACTTTTATGTATTTATCTGAAGTATTTTTAAAAATCGCTTTTCTAATTATATACAGCAATATTTCTGTTAATTTTTTAATAGCTTTAACAAAATTAGTCATTGTTGTTATACTGTTAATTATTGTATTTTTTAATTCTGTATTGCTAATATTTTTATGTTAGCTTTTAAAAAATAGTAAAAAGAAGTGAACATATTTTATACTTTTAAGTCTTGAGATTTTCGAAATTTGGTGCCATGCATATATATTAATTATCATGTTTTAATATTAACCTATAAAATGGGTTTACCTTTTAATTTTATCTCCCTAAAACCGTTTTCAGAATATAATCAGGGATCCTTGATTTAAAATATCGAGAGTTTGATGTTGTCTTATTATATTTCAATTACTATGGCTACTTTCGCCTCTGTCTCAAAATATTGATTTATGTGCTGTTATTCCAAATCATATTTGCCATTTCCTTGTCAGTAGCACTTTTTATCACGACAGGAACTGCCTCTCTTGGCAATAGTAAGTAGTATAAAGATTATACCATGGCACTCGCCTTGTCTAAAGTTGCATTACGTAAGCTAAAATAAATACTACTTATCTCATTAGAGTTCTATCCTTAATTTATACGGTAGAAGATACATAAAAGGATATCATTGCATGCATATTATTTCTAGGGCTTTGAATTTCAATATGTTTATACCGAAAATTTCAGCCTTTATAAATTAACCTCGAGTTTTTATTTGGCGGTTTTAATTTTAATTTTTTTTAAATTGAAGATCACGAGAGATTGATTAAGTAAAGCACATTTTTCACAGCCTATTTTAGGGCAAAACTGTAGTAACGAAAACTTTCCATGGCATTTATGATTATCGTAATTAGAGAGTGTTCTAAATTACTGTTAGCAGTATCAAGCAATTAACACCCCGAAAAGCTGTTATTTGAATTTAAACTTACCATCTTTTCTCCCCAAAAAGATTTTTTTCCCGGGGATTCTGACATGCCCAAATGGAACATAAGACACAATCTGCATAATTACATCTTATGATTGGAGATTCGGAAGAACAGGGGGCTTAAAGGGAAAGTGGTCATTTGTTCCGTAGAAGTAAAGCAACCCTCTACTTATCGATTTCCTTCAACTGTTCTTAATTGCTCTTGAATTAGCATTGCCCATCAATTTTCAGGATCTGGAGAGACGCCACCGCCAAATGCTTGTATCAAATAAATATGTCGATGTTTTTAAACATTTTGTGGTCGTACCAAATCCGTGGACTGGGATTTACGATATGCTTCAAAGAAATGGGCGTAATCAGATTAAAATACTTTCAAACAGTGGTTCCCACCTGGTGGTACGCGTACCACTAGTGGTACCCGAGAGCATTTGAGGTAGTACGTAGAAGGGTTCGTAGACACTTTAGTGTTGGAAAATCGTATTTGCGATTTGTTAATAACCATTACGTATAAACGGCTTTTTTCTAGTTTTATGGATTTATTTTCTATATTTTGCTTTATTTATACTTAAATACATTTTGTAAAGTTATTCATATGTGTATAGGATTTATTTGACACCACCCACCCCTCAAAAAATTATAACATAACCAATAGTACGCCACGACCCTACAAAGTTCTTAAGTGGTACTCAAGTATAAAAAGTTTGGGAATCACAATTAAGAGGCTGCTTCGTGGACGTTAAACACTCAAAATTTTCATTTATGAGTGCTTTTAATGCTTAAAGTAATACTTCGTCTGTCTATCGCTAAGAAATGTGAGAGACAAAAACAAATACCTCCAACGAGTTTCAACTCTGTCAGTGAAATATAGATTTTGTATTTATTTTGCTATTCTGTTTTTAGTTGTTTATCTGAATGAAAATATATCCCATTAACTATGTATTTCTTCCCTTTTTTTTACTTCGCTCATCATACGAAGCCATAGGAAATTGTGTATGTTGTAGCTGTTGTTTTAGTTTCCTGAATCCATCAATGGCGAACTCATGGCAAGTAGCCAAATGGGGGAAAAATACCCATTATATTGTGATTTTTAAAGATAAATATGAATGAAAACGGTGCCGTTCGATTCCCCTTGTAGTAGACGTTTAACCCTCCTTCTATCAAAGTGTTTTCGAAACTATGTAATCTTACAGGTTTCTTCGATAAAAATAAATAATTTTGTAGACTTCCTCCTTCTCCCAAATGCTAGTTTTTAATCACTAATTCATAATTACATTTGCCATAAACAACTTCTTTTCTTGAAATAAATAGTCATTAATATTGTGATGCTATTACATTTATTTTTATAATCTCTAACTACAGGTTATTCTCCTCACTTCAAGTCGACACTAGAACTACGGATAATTAGGATATACTTATCTTTATTTACCCAGTAAAAGTGCCTGGGCTTTAAATATAAAGAGTAGTTTCAAAAGACTGTATGTTTTCCAAATTAATACAAATAATGAACTTAGGATTGGTAGTAATAAATAAAACAAGTTTTGATATATTTCCTTGCTGCATTTTCTTCTACGTAAATTGAAAATGTTCTCTTCTTCATCGTGAAGGCTGATGTGTACTAACCCTAAAGGATTCGCTCACCTCAATGTTAACCTATGGAGAAAATTTGCCTACTATTTACAGCTACATGCTGATAATCCGATAAGAAGGGCATTTTCAGATAGCTTGACATTTTTTTCACCTTGCAACAGGATTCATTTTATAAATTTCGTCCTCCAAAGGAATTAAGAAGCGTTTAAAATACACTATACCAGATTTTTTTTCTCAGAATAATTTAAATTTTAAAATATTATTTGCATTTAAAAAAACGAAAATGCTCCAAGGTAAAAATTGTCTTTTTCTATTACGGAGTACAATTTTTTAAAAAAGTAGAAAACTTGAAATTCAAGTCGGCAATCCTTGGACACATTTTCTACATAGGTCAACATTGAGGTGAGCGAATCCAATACGGTTAGTTCACAGCAGACTTAAAGTTGAGGGGTCATATTAATTTTCAGTGGCTCATATTCACTGTCAGATTCTTGACTTTCATCGATTTCAGAGTCCTCCTCATTTATATCATTTATCTCTTTCATTGGCTTTAAGGGTTTTTTTGCTGTTCTTAGAGGTAAATTCTATGGGTGGAAAAAAGTCAACTCATGCACCATACTGACAGCTAAGTATCTTGCGTTCACATTTATTTGTTCTAAAATGGCATTCATAACATTGAAGTGATTAGAATAATATGAACTGAGATATTTCACAATGAATTGATTTCCAAAGTGACAATCAGAGTGATATTCCCAGTGAAAGGCTATGTGTGTTTTAGACTGTGTATGAAATGGAATAGGGAAATTTCCTAAGAGATGATTGGTGAAAAATGATTTGATCGTAGTTTTTTTTTTTAAGGTTTACTATTTATGTATCATTTAAACTGATTGTTCATGCATCTTACTGAAAATTGGGAAGATTTAATAAAATGTAACGATATTTAAAGCAGAAAATGTTTTCAAAAATGAAAATATTATAATAAAATATACCGGAAATGAACAAACACAGCTATCTTGGAATAGCGCCATGAAATTTTTAAAAGTTTTTTTTTTTTGATAATCGATGAATAAGTTTTAGCCAGAATTATGAAAGAGAGCACTTTAGTGGTGAATTGCCTTTTGGGCAAGTTCATAAGCTAGCGTTTAAAGCCAGCCATTTTGAAGGGATTGGTAGTTCTTGTGTTAAGTATAAATCAATGTATATTACGTGTATTTCCGCTAGCTTTTTGCCAGCAGAGAATATTGTTCCTTTACAACAATATTCTCAGTGTCATAGACTTGATTCTCGAGTCGACTACTGTAATTAAGAAACAATTCTTATATAGTCATTCCAAGATAGCTTTCTAAATTTATCACTGGTAATTGTCAAATATTTTATTTTATTTCACTGCGGGAATATTTTTTAATAGTCAAACAGATTTTTTATTTGGTCATAAAAAAATTTTAGTTAGGGACTGACATCATCGTTTGAGAATCCCCAAGATCTGAGGGTCACCAGTTCAAAACTACTGTGATCGATCGCATAATTTATGTAGGCGGATGCCAAACTGATTTGGTTAATCTCTGCTTTAAAAGAAAATTTTGTAAAATTACCCTTCGCCTATTTAATTGTCTGTCTTGAATTAATTACTTTTATTTTCAACAGTCTTAGTGTAAAGGCCTTTCTTAATTTTTGTAATCGAATCTCACCCTCACAAATGGCGCTGATCAGTACCTTCTTTCTAAAATACGATTTATAGAGGTATAGGTAATTTATTAGATTAAGTTTAAATTCTTATCAAATAAATCTAACATTCATGCATTTATAAACCAAATACTTTTTTCCAAAGTATTTTCGAAAACGTACGACTGACTGACGCATGATACTAACTTAATCTCCTGAAATGTACAGACGTGTAAAGGTGAGATTAAAAGATGAGATAACAAACGTTCTTACACTGTTATGTGACAGAGGAAGAAAGATTTATTTTCTGGTTTCGTCATGTCAATTATTCATTCCTGGTAATTCCCCACTTAGTATCATGCAAGTATCATTTCTGCTGAACACTGAAGTGCTTTGTTATTCCTCTGCTTTTTACTCTCAGGGCTCTTAAAATTCAGTTTTATTTTATTGCTGATCCCCGAAATTGGCATTTTAGAGAAAAAAACAGCTTTTGTGTAAATATACCTCTCGCTTTAAAGTTCTTTAAAGAAAGAGGAAAAATTTACTGAATGATTTCACATCCGTATTCAATTTTCTTATTCTTTTTGGAATACCTTCTTTGGGATCGCTAAGATACGATTTATAGAGGTATAGGTAATTTATTAGATTAAGTTTAAATTCTTATCGAATAAATCTAATATTGATGCATTCATAAAACCCGCGCCATTGCATTTGCCTCAAAAAATATCAACCTTTTATATTCTTTCAGATAGACAGAAGAATTCGAATATTGGACCAAATAAACCAATTACGTTTCGAGAAGTATTTTTTTTTATTAAGAAAAAAATGTAAAAGAGAAACCTTTCATGGTCCATTTCTTATTTTGAAACCAGGGAATTCTTTAAATTCATTATCTTTCTAGCTGAGTTGATTCATCAAATTTTCAACTTCGCTGATTTTTATTTTATGCGATATTGAGAGAGAGCGCGTGTGTATATTTTCGTGCTCATTTGTGGTCGCAGAAGAAGCGTTCGTGATTTTATTTTTTTATTTTTTTAATACTGGGCTTTCATCAAAATGTTTTCGTATAGTTATTCATTTATGTATGTGTGTGCACGTATTTGTTCGTTTGTAATATGTATCTATAAATATCTTTTTGTTTGCTCATGGATTTTCTGTGTTATTTATGTCAATATACAAGTGCATATATTTGACGAAATATTGCTGCTTGGATTAAAACCGGCAGTACTGAAAACAGGTAATTGTTGGGGAGAGGGGATTTAAAAATTTCTTTACAATTCATGAGCTCGGAATAGGAAGGGCGAATATGAAATTCATGGTGTTGGGAAATCGCGTTTGGGAATGCTCTCAAAAGAGAAACTGTGAATATGGATTTTAGTAGTAAAAAACAAATCTGGAATAAAATATATTATACTTTAAAAATTAAATATTTATTAACGAAAATTAATTTTTAGAAAAGTTTGATAGTATAATTAATATATATATATATATATATATATATATATATATATATATATATATATATATATATATATATATATATATATGCATAGCTTTCAACTGTTTTCATGTAGTCCGTACATTAAATGCTATTAACAAGATAAAAAGGGCGAATATAGACGTAAAATAGGTAAAAGATGTTCTTAACGTATCAATAAATAGGTTACAGTGAAAAAAAAATCGGTTTTTTGATTCGCCTTTTCTCTTCCGAGCTCTTGAATTGTACTTTAAGTATTTCATCAAAGAAAAATCAAATTTGAAAGTGGTATTATCGGTTAAGAGTCGCTATTTTGAGCTAATTTTAATGGAGACTGTGTTATTTTACTTTTAATCCCAGCCCAGTGTTCGTATTATTGCCCTTAAAAAAATTTACTTTTAACAGTTTTGGAAAAATAAAGTAAATTAATTTTGACAGAAAATTTTGTCTCTCCGAACCTTCTGTAGGTTATTGTGCCTATCTGTAGGTTATTTTGCCTCATGCCGCATAATGTTTAAATTTTTTTACTGATTAACATAGTAAAGATCCTATTAACATGTATAAGTTCAGGGGTTACTAATATCAATGCATTCAGGTAACACATGAGTTGACTTCGCACATCTTCAATTTTTATGTTAAGCTGCAGGGAATTTTCTAGTCGTTATTTCTATAATTAGTAAACTTTAAAAGCGATGCACATTTACGAAATTTTTCTTTTTTCAAAATTTGTGGTTTTCAAACGAAGATTTTAATTTTCTAGCATAATACATCAATTATTTCATGTCATGTAAAAATTTATTACTAAAAATTCAAAGCTCTGAGAAACTACGCGCTTTTCATTTATATTTTTGCTTTCATGTTTAAAAAAAAGAAGGAATAAAAAAATGCTTTTGCTAATGTTCGATTAGAAAAATAGTGAGAGAAAAATTTCTAATACTGTACCTTAACACAAGGATTGAAGATTTGCGAGGTCAACTGATGCGCCACCTGTGGGTTCGGATCCCGTGGTAGGCGGTAGGCTTTAGTATTTGCAGCTCTTCGGAATCGGTTACTACATCTTAAGGGAACAAGGGACCTTCAATATGGTTATTCTTTAATTTTCAATATTATACTCTGTATACCTCATGAGTATAAGTAATATTCTTTTCTACTACATTGAAGATACTTAGAAGTCACAAATCAGCATTTTGTGGAGGAATTAGACCTCTTTATCAAAAAATTCGTCAAAAATGCTAGAACTTTTCAAAAAGCTCTACGCGTATTCATTTTCTTCTGAT
This sequence comes from Dolomedes plantarius, assembly GCA_907164885.2. Classification (NCBI taxonomy): domain Eukaryota; kingdom Metazoa; phylum Arthropoda; class Arachnida; order Araneae; family Dolomedidae; genus Dolomedes; species Dolomedes plantarius. Next base: position 168,284,641 of record OU015491.1, on the reverse strand, counting down.
ATCATCCAAATTTCTCAGAATTGTTAATTGAAGTGTTTATGATAAAACCGTGCATAATTCTTTGAAATTACAAATAATTTTTTTTAATTTATAGACCATAAAGTAAATTAAAAACATTAAAAATAACAGGCAGAATAGAAAAAAAATATTTAAGACTTTAGATTCATACAAAAAAAAAATGCGCATTTATATTTATATACAAATGCTAAAATAGAATGCGCATAGAGCAATTTAAAAACCGTTAGCCTTTTTGAAAAATTTTTGAAAAACAGGCATTTTTCTGCAAAAAATTCCTTATTTTGAATTCTAAGGGTTTTCAATTTAGTAAAAAAGTAAATTAAAAAATTCGAGTTTGAAGGTCCCTTGTCCCCTTAAGTAGATCCCAATCCCATCTCTCTCGTTGAAAGAAATGACACAATGGTCACACACAATGTAGTCTATAAATTCATTCCTGTGTGTGTCATTTTTATATCTGTTTATTTAGAGCAGTGGTTCTCGACCTTTTTCAACCCACGTATCCCTGTTTGTGTGTTATTACTGTGCGTACCCCCAACAAAAACACTTGAGTTTTATTAAAATGTGTTATATTAGTTAAAGTTTAAATATTAAGCTGTTAAAAGTTTAATTACGAATAGGTAATTTAAATTAAAAACAAGAAAAATTTATTTTAATTTACATTTTATTACTAAGTTTTTATTAATCAGACATAAAATTAAAAAAGTCTCACAAAATAATTAGTGGGAACGTTGGGCTTGTTTTAGTTTACAAAGTTCATCAATATTTGGCTCCAGCGTGGTCAAATACAGCCATAAATCATCCTCAACATTAAGTATGTTTCTATACTTGTTCTTCAGGTAAGTTAATTTGAAAATCCTTTTTCGCCCAATTAAGATGTCGTAAACCCCAGAAGGTACTTCACAGCAATGTCTGCTAGTTCTTTGTGTTTGCTTACGACAAGCGACCTGTTTGCTTGCTGCTTGCTGATAGTTTTCATTTTTAAATCATTACTCAAACTTGTGTCACAATTAAATTCTAGCATGTATCAATATAATTTTGTATACTTTTTGGTAGTTAACCGCGTACCCCTTACAGATTTTCGTGTACCCTAAAGGGGTACGCGTACCACCGGTTGAGAACCATTGATTTAGAGGATCGTTTGTTAACCCCTTCCTTCTCGCTCCCGTGAAAATCACGGGGTGAGTTTTTGCCTTCTATTTCTCGTGCCCGTGATATTGCCGGGCTGGAGTGTCCAAAAGTAACGCACCAAAAAGATAAAAACAATGCATTTCATTTACTCTGAAAAAATTTTATTTCTTATTTTACATACCAGATGGCAGCACCAGACTATTTATAATGCAATTGGGGATGGTTTATTTTAAACTAGATATGACAGATCAAGAAATAAATGGAATCCTCCGAAAAAAATAGGCACTTTTATTACCGTTTTATTGAAAATTGTGCGATCGTGAAGGGGTTAAAGACACCTGTATGTTCATTATGTATTCCTAGTATGAAATCTGTAGGAAAAGCAAAACCTGATAGTTGCTGTTTTTAGTTATTGTTTTTTTACGTAATTTTTCTTGAAAAGAGTTGTTTTTTGTGGTTATTCATTAATTTGATCCTTTGTCCAGACACGCTGAAAAAATTACTAGAATGTAAGCAATATTATCTCGAAATTTAGAGATAAATTTAGAGGCTCTGTAATTTGGGTTACTTGTAAAAAAGTCACTTTATTCTGCAATGACATTTATTTATCGACGTCTTAAGACTTTATAAAGGCTCATATTGTGGTGGAAATATTTTCAGTCAACTGGATCGATTTTCTTCTCAGATAATTAAATTTTTGTCAGCTGAAACCTCGCCATTTTCCCTCTCCAAAAGCGTGCGTTTACTATTTAACTAATTTGACTCCTCTATAAATATCCGTTGCCTCAACAGAACTAACTTATCTTTAGAAGATCTGAGAAAGTTAAAAAAAAGAACACAATAAAAACTGAATGCGCCTATTCTGATTTCGCATTTGTTGAAAGAAAGTGCAGTCATGAATATTTAATGCATTAAAATATTTGCTAAAAATATCTTTCCTTTCTTCGCTGACTGTATTCGTTCACCTTGCGTTGAAATATTTGTATTCGCGCTTTGTTAATTTCCTGTTGTCTCATGTATTCCGAATTAATTTTTACTATTGACTGAGAAAATTTTACTAAATGCATCCAATACAATAAACCAGTTTCTTTCCGCTGAATAAATGAATCTTTCCTATCAGTTATTTTAATATCCGGGATGGAAAAAAAAATTTGCCAAATCTCTCTTTCCATCTTATTTCACCAAAACAAGTCGTTATGAAAACTCATTATCTCGAGAATGAAGAAAAGTTTTTATTTATTTTTAACTTATTTTTATTGTACTTAGACAATACTGAATTCGATTGCAACTGATTTTCAAATGAAGTTCGCTTTTAGTTGGATTTCAAACTCATGTGGTTGAAAAGTTTAATTGTATGTGTAGGCGAGGATCTGTCTTAAATGAAAAATTTTCCTATTGTGAAATCCTTATAATATACGGTTGGATTTTATTTTATTAGTTTCCCCTCGATTTTAACGCATGGATTGCTATAATTTATTCTATTTTAGTCAATTGATTTCAAATTGTGGGATAAAATTGTGGCTTGACTATACGACCTTAGGTTATTTTTTGGACATCTAGATAATTTTGCGGCGTGAATCGACGCATAATTTCCCCTTATAAAAGCATTTACGTGAGTATTTTTTTTTTATTTCAAAAGCAGAATGCATGGGAGATGAAGAACTAAGGCCGAGAGAAATACATGCTTATACAAAATAGAAAAACACATTTCATGAGTATTGTTTTTGCAAAACGTTTTCTAAGATACAAGAACCAAATTAACTGAGAGGTAACGGTCATCTAATTAGTCGTCATTATATAATATGGTCTTAACATCTCTACTCTGTTCTTTAAAAAAAATATTTGTAATGGAGCACCGATGAACGAAACGGTAGATCATCAAAATAGTAAATAAATAAATAATTCACTGTTTGAATAAGCATGATAGGGACGCCATTTTTATATATTTCTATGTAATATTGTTTGTTTTTTTATATGGAAACTCTTGAATATATGAGGTACATCTGTTGAGAGCTATCCGGAAGGAATTGCGTGTATTTTTCACATGTGAAGCAAAAACGTGTCAGAGGACAGGTCAAAACGTGTCAAAACAGGAAGTCAAGAGTTCCTGTTGCGTTTACCACCATCGCAGTTTCAGGGTTCGAAGCTGGATTGTCGATTTTTACTATACCTTCATTTTTTTCGCTAGTGTTTATCAACTGACTACCGCTAGGTTTGATGGGAATACAGTGATATCTTTCAAAGTAGCACATATTCTAAAATACTCATTGTGTGTATATGTGTGTGTGTGTGCGCGTGCGTGCGTGCGTGAGTAAGTGAGTGTGTATGGATAAAATGGAACTAATAAACGAATGACCACTGAAATCGAATAATTTCTTTCTTGAAAATTTTATAGAATCGCTTTAAAACTACAAAGGAATATGATCAAAACCCACCTGTAATTGGAATAATATTAAGGAAGGACCTTTGACGCCTTGTTTTGTTTTTTTTTATCTAAAGCATAAATTCGTAAATAATAGAAGCATCTCTTGAAAGTCAATTTTTTAGCTTCATTCATTCGAGAAGTTATGCTCTTACAGATAAACTGTATAACTCGTCTATTATCTCAGGTCTGTTTTTGGTCCTGTAACTACTATTTCGTCATCAAGTCATCATCACCAAATAGTAGCAAACACCATTATTTTTGGTTTGATATAATTCATTTTTTTTTTAACTTAGGTAATTCATTTCGTGCAATTTTGTCCGTCCTCAGGAAATATCTTTGTTTGCGATACAAAGAAGTAAATCTCACGAGAAAAGCATGAATAGAGGGATTATAGGAAACTGATTTCCCTACATAAGGGGGAAAACTTTGATGTATCATAAATTTTGCTAGATTTAGCATTAAGAGACCATATAGTGTTTAATTCTTAGGAGATTTGCAATGAGTTGTTAAACTGATTTATTATCTTAAATTTGTTAAATATGCAAACAAAAATAATCTATAAAGTGTATTTCCACACCAATCAAATGTGATTCTGTTGCTAAGCATTTTTTTAATGAATGAAATTTATTTATTTATTAATAATTCTAGTATTTAAAAAAAGTATATGTAAGATTACTTTTTAGCTATCTTTAGCAATCTATTTCCTTAACATATACAAGATACATTCTTATAAAAGAAATGTTTAAGATAACTATTAATTTTTAATTAAAATTAAAATTTTTTCCTATCATAAGTAAATTACAAAATATTTGTGACTGAAAACCTTCGTTTCGAAGATCAGAATGTGTATTTCATGCATGAGGACTGTTTCATCATCGAGTTTCATATTCTTCCTCTGTAATGGGGTATTCGAAGCATCGTAAGTAGTTACTAATAGAACACTTTTAGGCCTCTGATATTTCGGAGTTGTATATTTGGAGTCAAAAACGTATATTCGGGATAATGTAGAACAGGGATTCCCAACCTTTTTACGTTTGCGGCACCCTTAGGAATGAAATTAGACACTTGTTAGAATTTGTTTTTGATTTTCTCGATTTTTTCAATTTTAAAGTGGAATATATATCAGGAACATATCAAATTTAAGTTCAAATAAATACTTACTCCGTTGTTGATTTCATTCATTTATTGAAAGATATAGGTAACAAATGGAAATCGCTAAAAAGAGTTTTGTTTTATTAATGTGAGACTTACAACTAATTATATAAGATATAGGTAACAAATGGAAATCGCTAAAAAGATTTTTGTTCTATAATTGTGAGACTTGCAATTGATGACTATGTAAGATATAGAGTAACAAGTGGAAATCGCTAAAAAGAATTTTATTTTATTAATGTGAGACTTGCAACTGATTATATATGATATAGGTAACAAATGGAAATCACTAAAAATAGTTTTGTTTTATTAATGTGAGACTTACAGTTGTTAATTCGAGCACAAATGTTTGATACCAGACCTAACAAGTTGTGGGCGTGAGGGTAGTTAATTCATCCTCAGGAACGAATGCATCAATTTGTGTCACAATCTGTCGGGTGGGAGAATAATTAATTCAACTTAATATTTATTTTATGTTTTACTAATTTTTTTTTTGTTTGTAAAGAAAAATCTCGCAGAATACCTGGCACCCTAAAGGCACACCGGTCGGGAATCACTGATTTAAAGTTTAAGATTACCTTGTCGTTACCATTAAAATTTTCTCTTGTTTTTAATCAGTTTAAAAGAAGACGAAAATAATGTGTATTTGAATCAATAATTTCATTTTCTAGTGATTCATTATAATGAAGAAGGTGATTTTTAAAGACAATGTAAGGCGCTCATATTATCTCCCGAATGTAAAATATTCGTTTTACCATTAGCCTCAAATGCTGTTGAAAGTAAAAATATCCGGAACGCAGATTAACGCAAAGACTCCGTAATCGTGGAAGAATCTCAAAACGCTCTAAATCAAACAGCCAATTAAGGTTTCAGAAGAAAATTAAAACTGTGCTTTTAAAGAGCGTTTAACGTGTTCACACCTATTAATCTTTTTCTCTTTCGTGACGATAAATTTCAGAGGTGCTGCAAAAACCCCAAATTTTAAAAAGTCTTTTCATACTGTTTGGCTGTTTAGTTTCATTAAAAGAGAAATATTTGAAAATTATATACTTTCATTATAATGGGTTTGTCATTTGAACTTCATTTTGGGAAGGGAACATTAATTAATATTGGATTATGTAATTGCATGCATTATTCTTTAAGTAAACTGGTAGTTGGAGAAAGACGAGCATAAAAATCGGCAATAAATGCACAGCTGTGTTTTAAGAAAGTGAAATCGGAATAAATGTAAGCTATTATTTTTTTCCCGAAAAGATGGCGTAAACTAAGGAAACTTGATAACATAATAATTAGAAATGAGAATAATGAAAAAATAATAACATTTCTGTTTAGGAGAAGCATATGATAACCTGCAAACAAGAAAAATTTACTGTAAAAAGGATGAAAGGTTACGGGTAAAGAAAACTTCCCGCATAAAAATTTGCGCAAATAGATTTAAGATTTTTTCCAAAACTTTTTTTAAACAAGGGCATAAAATTTCTTCCAATAAAAGAATTTATGTGTAATAATAAACGCAATCTAAACTATCATAACAAGGTTTTAATAACAACTTCAGGAAAAACTGGAATATTTGGGGAATTTCAAAATAAAAATAAAACGTCTGGGAAATGTAAGTGAAGTTGCTTTTACAAGTACAATATTAAAATGTTAAAAGTCTTCGGCTTTGTATAAACGGGATGCTTTGCAACTAGTTTAAAATTCAGGTTTTTACTGACGTGAGTGCACTAAAAATATCTCTGACTCTTGTGGCCTGTTAACATAGAATCCGTCAGTGTTAGCGTAGAAAATTTTTTATCCAATCATATACCAATCATTGACCCATTTAACCAATCAGCGCCAACGGAATCTTGAACGCTGACGCTGGTGGATTCTATGTGAACAGGCCCTTTCTGTGATCTCGCTAAGTCTCATAGTGGCTAGATTCACTACAATTTGTACGCTATATCTTTCTGTAGATCAGCAGTGATAGTGGTAGGTATCTGTTTGGCTGGAAGTTTCTTACAAACAAAAATTTAACGATATCGACAGAAATTTTCTCTATTTACTGATAGGGTCATTGGGACTTTATCGAGGGCCTTCATATATTTAATGTGGTTCCAGCATCACTATATGATCAAATGTCCAAGAAAATGGATGTCCGTTCACCAAACCATTTGTTTTATCATTTTCCGAATTAAAATAATAGCATTTATAGTCGAGCATATCTTTCGGATCGCACTTATTCATTTTTTTCCTCACTATAAAAACGAACTGTTCTGTGGGTAAGAACGGAACCTACAATATTTTTGCATTCTTTGCTGTTATCCTTACCCCCTTAAACATCCTTACCATATTTTGAACTTAAGAATTCAAGTAGAAAACGAATACCTTTTTAATTCTAGGCGATATGTACTTCTAGCAAATAAAGAATTGGGGTTACAACCTGCCATCTTTTTTATTTTATTAATCCAGTTTCTGTATTTCTCAGTATTTTTTTTAATGTTTACCTTCTAGAAATTTCTATACTCTCCAATAGTTCAGAATTTTAATTTAATTGCTGACATTTATTATCTTACTTTTCCTGATTGAAAATGAGCATTGATTTTATATTTACCTAGTTATCTATTTAATCTGTGATGGTGAAATTCAGATAATCGAAAAATATGCCGTTAGTATATATACAATTTGTAACATTGAGTTTATTTTAAAGAAATATATGCGTCGAAAAATATAATATATTCAATTACCTGATAATATGTGGAATCAAAGTTCTAAGTACTTAGTATGATGAATATTTATTTGAAACTTTTTATGTCAGTAAAATATGACCAAGAACATTGCTTTCGGACAATTTGGAGGCGACTTTTAGTACGTGTTGTACGTGTTATAATTCTTGAGTTTCAGCTGATCTACATTTAATATTTATAATCCAACACGCTTTTTTAGTATCAACAAAACATGTGTTTTTGAGCCTAAAATAACATGCAACTTTCAGAGCCGTGAGCTGTCTTCAAAGTAATAATTTATCGGTACCTCAAAGCGCCCGACAGGCCATCTGGCGGATTTTTTTCCCTTCGGTGCTCTAACCTAGATTAAAATGTGAGTTTTCTTTTTTTATTGTAGTTGAGGTACTTACTTTTAATATGCCGCATACATTTTTAGATAACTCGCTATTTGAAACGCCGCTTATTAATGTCGGTTATATTTAGTGATGGTTTAGCTATGATTCACCACCTCTTTATTTGATCCTTTTTCCATATAATATTCACCTGTCTGTTTGCATTTTTTTTCCTGTTTCTTCTGTTCACTTCAAAATTCAAGCATGTGTATAGAATAACGTCCAGAACGGAATTTCGAATAATTAATTATCTAATGAACTGAATCTAAGAGATTCCATTGTGCATGTTGTCCACAGAAGATATAATTTATGTAACTCTAAACAAACTGTAATATTTATAGATGACGGCTCGGATTCTTTATTTACGGGCCATAAGTTTGTATGAAATAAATTCAAGGAAAAATACAGCTTGTAATTTCGAATGGAGCTAAATTAATTATGCCAGGTAGTACACAAACTAGGCAGTGCTTAACGGATGTTGTTGGGTTATAATGTAGAACTCCACCTTCTTGATCTTTTAAATTAAATTCGAGCTTGGCTTGGCATCATCATCCTTGGCTTCCCTCTACGGACAACATCGGTACTTCTCTGGCTTCGTTCTTTTGGGTCAATGATCCCGACTCCTGCGTTGGGAGACTGCTTTCCCGCAGTTTTGCTCGGTCTTAGCTCTGCCGGCGCTAAACAGTGTCTCTTCGGCGAGAGCCGACCTTTCTCTTCTAAGCAAGAGCTAACTCCTTTCACATTCTGCTTTTTCTTTCCTGTATAGTGCCCACTCCTTTTTTGTACTATACTTGGCTCTTGCTGCACGTATTCTTTCTGTCTGGGAGATGGCGATATGAGACTTTGCATGACTGTGAAGCAGCAAAAATTATGTCTATACCCTTTTAATCTTGTGTAATCTGGACTCTAATATACATTTGTACTATACGGCTAATGGCTTAAGTGCCAACAGCCAGGCATTTGCAAATAACGTTTGTATCACATATACCACTTAAGTTGGGAATTTCAGTGGTGAAAAATTAAGGGAATAAATGACAGCATTTATGTGAATGTAAACTAAACAACAAACCGCAACTTAAGTATTTTAAGAGCTTCTTAACGAGGGTGAAAAAATATGACATTCAGATTGCTGTCAAAATACTCTGTACATATAAATTCAGTGGCATTTATAGTAGCTTTCTTTCCGCCAGAAGCATTTGAATAGTTTGTTTCTCCTTATCTAATTTTAGTTTACAGATATATATATGTATATATATATATAAGATATATATATATATATATATATATATATATATATATATATATATATATATATATATATATATATATATATAAAATATTAAGGTCTGAACTTCTGGAAGGCGGAAATATTTATGGGTAAATTTTGAAATGAGATGCGGAAAGGAAATCCGTCTTAAGCCGTCTGAACCTTTTGTCAGGCTCTACAGACATGTACTTCAATCTTCTTAACGGATCTATGTGTCTTCGCCCTTCACTTCGATCTGTTAACTGTGACCACGCTATAACAGATAAAAACCACTTTAAATATTACGTACCGAGCAAGCAGGCTCTTTTCTCTCTATCCAAGATACGGAGGTATTTTCACTCGGGTGATTTATAGACGGTGGGGCATTTCAATTGCGATCGAGTGAATCGACGCTTGTGATTGAAATCCTACTATAGGTTTCGCGATGGCGAAAGAAAAAAAAAAGAAGGAAATGCAATGTTGGGGGTGGGGAAGGAAGGAAACATTGCCGATCGTTGCGACTATTACGATTTTATGCTCTGGTGCCTGCGAGTTTTCACGTCAATTGCTGGCCATATTTCTTATTCCAGCGATCCCCGTTTTGTCTTAGCTTTTGTCTGGATGTTTAGCAAACAGGTTTCGTGGATATATTTTGTTCGATTGTTTTCTTTTCCTTATGCAGATATTTGGTCATATTTCACTCTCAAAAATATGGATAAGTCATAGGACAAGTATTAGGGAGCTTGTTTTCTTCGATTTCTGAAACATGAATAGATTACGAATTTCCTTTCTATTCTGTCTGTGCCAGCAGGTGCATGAATATTGCAAGGCTTGTTCAGAATAATGCTTTTTGTAATTTTGTAGTTTGTGATCTTGGATTTCTTAAAATCCAAGGTTATAATTATGTTATTGCGACAGTTTGAATATATGAGTTTTTTTCAACTTTTTTTTAATTACGTCTGTTATATTTGTCTATATTATTGACAAAAAAAAATTTTATTCTATTAAGATGTTTATAAAAGCCAGTTAAAATAGAAAAGCTGTCATAAAATCTCTGCCGCACTTTATCATTTGCTTCATTTTCCTAACCCCTGTACGATAGCAACTATAAGTATTCAAATAAAAATTTCTTATGAGGAGTTAGTATAATCAACTTTAAGGATTTTGTTCACAACGGGCTGGCTTAGAACGTGAACCTTGTACCTCCTATTCTCGATGAATAAAGAAAATCTGAATTTACTACACACTCGTGGCTTTTATTTATGTTTGTTCACAAAATAAAATAATACTTTAATCTTAAGTTTTTTGTTGAATAAATTGTCATGTGATAAAGATGTAATCGAATGTAAATGCTGTATTTTTTTACATTAAAAAAATACTGAGCTATTATTCAAAGCTCATTTAATTTATGCAGGTATCAGCTGATGAAACGATGTATAAATTTTGGCCGGTAAATATTATAATAAAACATTTTGTGGGGAGAAAAACATTGATAATACCACTTCTTTCTCTCTATGGGGCTCGGTTGAATGCAGGTCGTGAGATTGGGAGACTATGGTTCAAATTTTGCTACTGGCAGGTGATCTTTATGACTGCATCATTAACTCTCCTGCATTTATATTTAGTGAGAATATTTTCTCTAAAGTTATTATGAAAAATACATTTCTTGGTTCATTTCTGAATTTTTTGTACAATCTCTTTTCTTCGTACAATTTTCTGATTAATTCCTTAGACAACTAAAGCTTAAGCCAGTTAACAGACAAGGCTGGGGCAAATTTAATTTTAATCACTAAATAAGCGTAAATAAAGTAAACATACTCAGACATTTAACAGTGAAAATAAATCAGTTTGATTATTTACCTTTATATTTGCAAGTAATAAAGACAACGTTATGCATGGATATCTACTGCTATAAAATTGTCTAGGAAACTGACTACTTTAAAATAAAAGATGAAAATGACTAGAATAAAATTTCTGTAACTTATATGAATTTCATTTCGTTTTTAATAAATGGCATTACAAAAACTGTTGTAACAACCTTACATAGCTTTACTTGAAGAAAATAACGGGTGATTTTTTTTATTCTATATTTGTTGTTAATTTTGTTGAAAAATTCTTTTCAAAATTCGATAAACTGTTTGATCTTTTTTCACACAGTGCACAAATATGCAAAGAATGGTGAAAAAGAATTAGTTCGGAATTTTATAAACAACTCACGCCGAACAACCGAAAAGTAAAATAAATTTTTCCAAACCTTTACCAAAAGAACTATTTTTATAAGAATTATATACATAAAAGCTTGTATTTACTAAAAAGTTTTAAACCTTTAAAGTTCCTCGGTTTGAAATGCAGAATTGTCTGAATAAATTTCACTCACTCTTCCAGGGTTTTTGCCGCTGTTTTCTTCTTTTCCCTTCTCCTAGCAAGAAATCTTTTATCCGATTGAGGTAAATTTTCAATCAAGTAAGAGAATTAGATGAAAGAAGTGGGGACTGCAGTTACATTTACTGGATAAAATGCAGTGTATTTTGTAATCAGCTACCGAAAGGTTCTGCCTTGTTCGAACTTTTTCGATTATTTACGTTCAGTTTATTCATTGTTTGTATATGTTTTTTTTCCTCAGTTTAATCATGAACCTTATACTAAAGAAAGGTTCTGTTTGTGGTAACGCTAAATGAAAATGATATCCTTTCGTGGGGGTTGAATTTTCGTGGGACTTCTTTTTAATATAGCTCTTTATTATCAGTTTTCGTTCCAGTAAAATTAAGTTATATGCTGAAGTAAACATTTTTCTGCGTTTGTGTTCATTCACTATAACGATGAAAACTACTTTTATAATCTTATCAGCCACTATGAGGATGAAAGCTGACCCAGTGACTGCATGTGTTATCACTCACTATGAAAATGAAAACTCACTCAATGACTGCGTAAGTTTTTAGCCGCTGGGAGAGTGAAAGCTCACAGTAAGAGAATGAAAGCTTTTTTTTTTATCCAAGACTTTTGAATTATATCACCCTTTTTAATTTCTGTTTATTTTTAGTTTTTTTTAATTAAGGTATATCCTGGCGTGAAAATTTCTAAGCATTTGTGTTCATTCCCTATAAGAATGAAAACTATTCTTTAGAGCTTTATCAGTCACTATGACAATGAAAGCTGACTCAGTAGCTGTGTGTATTATCAGTCACTAAGAGAGTGAAAGCTCGCAGTATGAGAATGAAAGCTTTTTTTTCATATCCAAGGCTCTTATATCACACTTTTTAAGTCTTTTACTTTCACAAACCTTTTTTTTCTGCATATTGAGTCATTTAATAATTACACTTGCATATTTACATAAAGTGAACAAAATTTGTAAATAAGAACTTTTAATCGCTTTCTGAAATAAATAGAAAGAATCTTTTTTATAATTCGGGTCAATTCGGGGATTATTCAGTCATTAAAATTCTAGAAGAGTTTCGCTGAGAATTCCGAATGTTCGGTGAATTCGGATACCCCTTCTGAGGTATTCTTAAAATCAATGTTGGCCGCTAAGCGCGAGTCCCTTTTCTGGACTCGAGCCAAATTTTCATTCTCATTTAATGCCTTTTTTTTCACTGGCTTTCTAAGAGTTCGTAAATGTGAAGAGTACAAGAAGAGATTCATTTGTACTTGAACTCAAATGTTCGCATAAATCGATCCATTAATGATACTGAATAAAAGATTAATAATGTTTTAATTTTTAAAAACCTTTTAACGACATCAGCTGCATTAGAGGGAGGTAGCTTTCAATGGGCCATAAGTATGCGGAAAATAACCTCTTTTCCAGCTTACTACCATAAAGTTATAATTTTTTTTAAATTTTAAATTGCCATGATATTTAAAATGCCTGACTTCAGATATCATACTTAATATTACCTAAATTACAAGTGCATGATAATTCGTTCATTAAGCAATAAAGATTTTTATATTCATTGTTATTACTTTAACAACTTTAAGTGCAGAGTCTACCCATTTCAGCCTGTAGTATTAGAACTAGGAGTTGAGTCAGAGTGAACTACTGATTATGATACTTTTGTAAATAGTAATATATATATATATATATATATATACTTATATGTATGTCTGTGTGTAAGAATAACGCCGCGCCATTATTAATTATCCTTTAATATTAACTCCACACCAGTTTAATTCTATTCCATTGATTCGCAGCTTTTGATCTTGTCATTCCTGTCATATAATTAACTTCCGTTTTTCTTCTGTATGACGCTTGGACATATGGCACCACAGGGGGTCACATGGTAATAAGAAACTAAATTTCATATATGCTAGTGTGATCATCGGTACTACGCACTTCGAGATTGATTCATGGTTTGAACGGTCACTACAATCCATTCTCTCAGTTTGTTAATATGTAAATAGCTTGTTCGCCTTTATATTTCGTATAATATGTTTTACTATTAGGTAACCATAATTTGTTTAAAGTAATAAAAGTATTATTCCGTTAAAATAAATTATTTCATTTGAAGTTATGTTGCACAAAGCCCGACTACCAAGCCAATCGGCTTTAAGCGGTAGGTCCCGCCTAATTAGCTCTCGTGAAGCAAAAAAAAGGACTGTAGCGCTATCAACCAATCAACCATGACCTTCACTAATATACTATGTTAGTGAGTATGTTTCAACAAAAACTATTGCGACTAAAGGCTACTGTGTACTAACCCTATTGGATTCGCTCACCTCAATGTTAACCTACGGAAAAAAATTGTCCAAGGATTGCCGACTTCGATTTAAAGATTTTTTTAAATTGTACTCTTTAATAGAGAAAGAAATTTTATACTTTGGGGCATTTTTCTTTTTTTTTTAAATGCAAATAATAGTTTAAAATTTAAATTATTCGGGTAAAAATATAGTATATGGTGTTTTAAACGCTCACAAATTTCTTTGGTGGATAAAATTTATAAAAAGACTCCTGTTGCAAGGTGCAGAAAAGTTCAGGCTATCTGAAAACACTATTTTTATTTGATTATCAGAATTTATATCTATAAATAGCAGACAAATTTTCCCCATGGGTAAACATTGAAGTGAGCGAATCCAATAGGGTTAGTACAAAGCAGCCTTAAAGTGTAAATGATTCAGAAAGTGAAAATATTTACAGCGAAATTTATTGAAAAAACATGCTCTTTTGTCTCCTCCGTCAAATATTTAGTTTTCCTAAGATTCCCAGCCCAGTTCAGATCTTTTGCAACATCTGTTGAGTCATTTATCCATATCCCATTCGACTGTCTTTACAATATTATTACTTTTATTTTCAATTCATCATTATGATTCTTACTGAACTGCAGGTTCTAGATAACCCCGTCAGGTGACGATATATAATTCTTCCATCTTCAAAAGGGATCGATTCGAAACTTATTGCGCCATTACTTTAACAAAGGTGATTTAAACCCAGAATTCCTTTTTTATCCTGTTCGGAACGTATTATACTCCTAATATCCTTTATATTGAAATATTTCTCTATAAATCGTCATGCTTGCCTGAATTCAATTTCGTTATTTTGTCGATTTTTCCGTTTATTGAAAAGGACAGTATTAGTTTCTAGGTACTTTTTCTTTTGACTGTAACTTTTGTATGGTTCGAAGATGATAATCGCATGTTATCATTGGTTGCAGTTTATAAATCTATGTGTTAAACATTGTGGGATCATACAATAATTTTTTGAAAAAAAAATACATTTAAAAATTTGTAACTACATACGTCCATATTTGTCAATGCCTTCAGTAATCCTTCTTTGTTCTACAAGATTCTATACATGTTGACCATCATCATATCTGGCACGACAGCCCAGGGTGGGCCAGGGCCTTCTGTTGAAGATTCCTCCAGGACGACCTATTTCTAGACCTGGTCTGCCAGTTCCTCACTCCAATTACTCTAAAATCTTATTGAACAGAGTCGAGCCTTCTTGGTTTTGGCCTTCCTCTTTTCCGACTAGTAAAGGGCTTTGCAACAAAAATCTTCTTTACTGGATTTTTTTCATCCATTCTAGCAACATGAGAGGCCCAGTTCATTCTTTTGATTTTAAAATTTTTAATAATATCGGGCTCTTTAAAAAATCTATACATATCTGAATTAAAACGTCCCCGCCATAGGTCATTTTCTTTGACACCACCATGGATGCTCCTGAGAACCCTTCTCTCAGAGAAGACTGCAATTCGGTAATCTCCTTTTTTTTTTATTAGGGACCAAGTTTCCGAACCATACATTAGGACCGGCCTAATGATAGTTTTATAGATAAGAAATATACTGACCAGGATTATATGAATCTCTGTCATGCTCCCATTCGTCCTGGAAAAGAGATAGTTGTTAGGGGTAAATGATTTTACTATCGACGAGTAAACCGTTAACGCATTTGATTCAGCTGAGATTTTAACTTGTCTATCCAGTTTCAACAATGGGCATATTCTCCTATTGTTGGTGCAACACCATTATACATAGTTTTTCAGAAAATTTGGCATCATTTGAGATATTTCAGCAACTACATTAGCTAATCTAATAAAACAGAAGAGACTTATTGTTGAGTAATTAGGTATTTATTAACTAAACTATGAATAAAAATTTGACGTTTCGACATGATATTAAAAGATTAGGTTATTTGAACGAGCATTGTCAAAGTTGTAAGATCGTAAAATGTCATATTTTCTGGAACACCCCGTATTTTAAAACTCAAAAAATTATCCAGTTTGCAAAGCGTAAAATAAACAGTTTCGACCTCGCGAGGATTTTTGATAGAGTTTTATTCACTCTAGTGAAGGCATTTATATGTATTTTTTTTAAAAATCTCTTTATGTATGGGAGTAGAAATTAAAACATTGTGGTAAATTAAGTCAAGAAAATTAAAAAATGAAATGTTGAAGCAATATTAAATTTCTTACAAAAAATTTTACTCTGAAAACGAAATAGCTCCACTGCATTTTTATTTTATCCTAAGTTATTTTAACTGTCAGAATACTACTTTTAGATGCTCGGTTTTTTTTTTAAATGTTGTAAAAAAACAGAGGAATGTTTGCGCTTTCTTTTTAAGCAGTTAATTCCGACTACATATTTATGTAGCAATGCTTAAGTAAATAGCTAGGGATTTTTTTTACGTGGCTAGGGAAATAGTTTATATAATATACATACTATTAGCGTAAGGCAATTGTAAATTAATGTATATTTTTTCCATTAGGCAGTGTTCAAATAGGATATCCTTACATTTGAAATATGCAACAGTTTAAAAAAAACCCATTTTTTTCTTTTGATTGCTCAAAATTAAAGTGTAGTTATTATTATGAAAAATGCTGAATGTAGCAAACTAATTACAGTGAATTAGTTGATCAAAATGTACAAAATTCGCTCTCAACTTACATTAGACTTTGAATAGTCGTTCTGAAATTTTGCACTTTGAAATTGTTTTTCTTCGTTTTTTTAAATAGTTTTTAACTCTAAAATTTTTCATTTTCAAATTGTGTACAATACTGTGAATTCGTTTTTGATTTGATGGGCAGCTGCTTGTTAGATATATTTCTGATATCGGATCCTGAAGTTGTTTACTGGTGATGAAAAAAATTTTTCCATTAAAATAGAATAGGTTTATACTTTTATTCTTAGATCATTTCTCTTAGCAACAGATAAATTTAATATAATTAGTTATTCATGTACCCCAGTAAAAAATGAATAAAAATGTGCACTATGATAAAATGGCACTAAAGCTATAAACGAGATAAGTTTCTTCAGAGTAAAGCGCTTACATTCAAGAATTTTCTTTTAACTTTGTATCAAGTAAAGCGCTTTCCTTTAAGCATTTTTTTAAAACTTTGTTTCAAGGAAAGTGCATCTCATCTATAAATACTTTCGTCTGTCGTAAATGCAGTTGACATCGAGGGCGTCTGGATATTGTTTTCTATGTTATACAAACTGAATTATAGCCATCTGAAAAAGAACATATGTTTTTACCCAGAAGATGTTCCTTAGGTTTTCCGACAATTTTATTCGAATTCTGTTACATTTTCGATACAGTTTATAGTAGGCGTTATTTCAAATGCGTTGAACTCCAAAATTTCTTTATTCAATAATTTCAAGCAAGAATTTTCCGTATTCAGATCTTCATGAATGTACTCCTAATATAGAAGCAACCTCTGCTGCTTTGTGCCAAAGTTAAAATAAATTAAAGTGTTTGCAATTTGTAAATAGAGTTTAAGGGAATGTATGCAAAAAAAGTCTCAAAGAAAATGAATTGTACACAAAAATATAATAAAACATTATCCAAAATAAAATGCTACCAATGAGTACATTTTTGCTGTAAGGGATTTATACTATATCTATGGTGCCCGGTATAAAGGGCTCAAAAACAGTGATTTAAATATACCAAGTTATTGGCTTCTATACCAGTAGCAGAACTATAATTTTGACTTGAGTCTTTTGTACAAAGAAATGTAATTTTGTATACAAAATTGATAGACCTAAGCGTTTTATACAAGTCAAAAGTTTTCATCAATACTAACAAATATCTAAAAATTTATTATTTATCAATACTAACAAATATCTAAAAATTTGTTTTTTATCAATACTAACAAATATCTAAAAATCACATTTTTTTTTTACTTAAGCTCTTTATACTGGGCAGCATAGCTATATTAATTACCTAAAAATGCTAAAAAAAATATTTATAAATACTTAATCTTTTTTTAAACTAAGCTGTTACCCTGAATCTTTTTCTAGACCAAATGTTGGACAACGTAGATTCTGTCTTTTATCGACCTTTAAAAATCAGGCACAAAGCTTATAGATATTTTCTAAAATTATTTATGCACGATAGGCAACATTATTATAATTTTTGCGTTCAGGTCGTTAAGTTTTAGGTTGAATTTTGAAATACCTCCTTCCCTTTACATGAACATAATTTGCGATGAATTGGCAATCCTTCAGTAGGAATTTATTTCGTTCATACTGGCATGAATATATATATTCAGACCATCCTTAGTGGTCATGAAAGGGATGAGTTTTAATGGGCGGAATATGAAAGAAACAAATATATATCATGCCCTTTTAATGAATATGATTTGCAGTGAAGAAATCGCGTTAATCTTCCCATCGTTTTCCTAGGAATTTATATCGTTTGTATTGGGATGCATTTATTCAGACCATCTTCGGAGTGGTCATCAAAGAGCCCAGTATTAATCACGAAATATGAAGAAACAAATATTATGTGGATGAAAGAATATCTCCTGTCCTTTGAATGAATATGATTTGCAACGGAGATATTGCGTTAATCCTTCCGTCATTTTCGCCGGAATTTCTTTTGTTCATATTGAGATGCATATATTCAGAGCACCTTCAGAGTGGTCATCAAAGAGTTGAGTATTAATCACGGAATGTGATGAAATAAATATTATGGAAAAGAAAGAATATCTCCTGTCCTTTTGAATGAAATGATTTGCAACGGAGAAATTGTGTTAATCCTTCCGTCGTTTCCGTAGGAATTTCTTTTGTTCATATTGAGATATATTTATTCAGACCATCTTCAGAGTGGTCATCAAAGAGTTGAGTTTTAATCGCGGAATGTGAATGAGACAAATGTCGGAGGAAATAATTAGGAAAAAAATATCCATTGAGTAATCATATATAATTTAAGCAGTTTATTTTTTTCCTCAATTATGAACGTAAAAAAATAAACCATCTTATATTTTTTAAACGTGCATTATGTATTTTCAAAATCTATAATAATTTCCCAAGTGGACAAAATTCAAATAACTATAAACTGGAATGTTTGAAAGAATCTACCATTTGAACGAGCATCGCATTTGGAAGATTTTGCACTGGAGATTGCGATTGGAGTACGGACGTGTGGCGGATATTATGGATATATTTAAATGAGCCTTTGTTAGTGATTTAATTATAAAACACAAACATTTTTGTGTCGATAAATTAATATGCCGATATATATATATATATATATTTATATATATAAGCTTATGTATATAATATATATATATATATATATATTTATATATCTAAGCTTAAGTATATATTTTTTCCTAATTATTTCCTCCGACATTTGTCTCTTTCACATTCCGCGATTAAAACTCAACTCTTTGATGACCACTCTGAAGATGGTCTGAATAAATATATCTCAATATGAACAAAAGAAATTCCTACGGAAACGACAGAAGGATTAACACAATTTCTCCGTTGCAAATCATATATATACATACATACATATATATATATATATATATATATATATATATATATATATATATATATATATATATATATATATATATATATATATATATATATATATATATATATATATATATATATATATATAATTTCCATTTTTTCTGGAGAACTGAATTATCACTATCACATAAAGGATATGCGAAAGCAACAAGCTTTCATGGGGAATTTCATAAATTTATCAATTACCTGCTCAGTTTCAATTCTGCACATTTTATGAATCGCAATGGATTATCATTCCCCGTCCGTTGTGGATATTGCAGGTAGATAAAAGAAAAATATGTATATTTTATATTAATATTGCTGTGATTAAACCTCACATTTACATTATTTTACTAATATCTTAGCTGTAATTTAAGCTGAGATTTTCTCTCATTACTTTATTTTAAATATACCCTTTTATTATGTCGATATTAAGATGCGACAAAAACTGTTACTTGCACATTCATTTTTTAAGATTTTTTTAAAAAACATATGTATAAATAGCTCTGAAAATTATATGTATTGAAACGTTAAATCAAATTAAGAGAACCAGAATTTAACTGTTTACTTTAAAACTTTTAAAATGCTTTTATGAATCGCAATTTTTTCCCAATTTTTTTCCCAATTTAATATAACAGATATATAAAGACATTTATTTTAAGCAATACAATCGGCAGCCATTATATTTCCTTAAAATGAAGCATTTATAAAAATGAACCTAGGATAGAAAAAAATACATTTTTCTCCCTCTGCTTCAAAAATTCGTCATTTGCAACATAATCCTCTAAATTACCTCCTGCCTAAACTTTCCTTCGCCTTCCACCTGACCCCCGGCTTTCTGCCCTCCTTCTATGAACTTTTCCCGCAGCTGGCATTGTTGCAAGAAACCCAACAATGGCTCCCGGACGGGAATCGGTGGCTCAGAACGGCTGGACAAGCTCTCTCCCCATCCAAAACAGTATCGATCGATGTCCCTCTTTTGTCGGCTCTGTCTTAGATGGCATTAATATGGGACTGGGGTTCCCTATTTTTTGTCTTCCTTCAATGCATCCTTGTGGTGCAAATTAATGAAATTAAGTCCATTTTCTTTCCTGTGTTTGGTGTTATTCATTTACTCTCGGTCGTGTGTGTTCATATGATTACTTTTGATGCCATCTTTGGTGCCGTTTATTTGCCTTTGACATAGAACAAGCTGCGAGAAAGTAAAGCTAAATTACGATTTAATCGGGGCGCGTAGTAATGGAGACAGGAGCTGTAATTTTTCAAAAACTTCTGCGATCGTGGGATTCTTTTTTGGGAGAAAACTTACCCCAATGTATGGAGTTATGAAAAATTGCTCAATTTCAGAATCACGGGATTTCGCATCTAGCGAGCTGTGTATAATTTAAAATGACTACTAACTAATTTGTATTTCTCATATTAGTGACTGCGAGCTTTTGCTACAAAAGCCCCTGTTTGCTACAAAATTTCCCTGTCGTCAAAATTTAAGACCGTTAAAGAATCTAAGTTTGCTTTGAAAATAAACCACGTATATAGTAGTTTGGTTCAATAAAACTTTCATTTTCGATATTTTTCTTCAGTTTAATTTTCTTTAAATTACGTTTTATTTTTTATTGGATAACTGAGGGGCTTGTCAGTTGCATTCATGAACTGAGTTTATAGATTCTGTGGTATTGATTTGTGACACAGCTATGGAAGACCCATTTCAAGAAAGCATATTAAAAATTGCAGGTTTGCTTAAAGAAAAATCGATTTGAATATGGTTTAATAGTACATATAAATTGATAAATACGTAAATGCAAAATACTTATGTATATACTAGCTGAAGATCCGTACTTCGCTGCGGAGTACTTTCAAATTAAATACAACGGTCAATGTATGCAATTGATGCCAAAAATATGTATAAATATATTTATAATAAATACAACGATCAATGTATGCAATTCATGTTAAAAAAAACGAAAAAATATATTTATAAAAAATCGTAAGATATTTTTATAGACAAAATAATGTAGAAGAAAATATTCAAATTAAATCTAATAGAACATACTAAATAATACAGTACAGTTTGAAGAACATATCTTTTACTGTATTCTAATGATTTTTTAGATAATTTCCAATCGTCTGCCTCAATTCAAGAGAAAAAAAAATATTTTTTGTCTATTTCGTTGTTATGCACATGACGATAAATTAATTTAAAATACCAGAAAAAGAAATCATGGGATCAGCATTTAATAAATTAAATTCTAAAAATTTATCTTTAAAAATTCACCAAAAATCAGAATATGGATGTAAAGATTCGAAAAAGATTTCATTTTAAACGAATTTTTGTGATCTTTCTCGTGATATAAATTTTATAACCCTCGGACTATTAATTTAAATGCAAACTTTAAAGAATGTTACAAAAACAGCTTAAAAATTTAATTTTAAAAAAATCTAAGAAGAGTTTTTCAAAAATCTCCCCTAGTGCACCCCTACACTATAAGAAGATTCGCCATGCAAAATTTTAGCCCTTTAGTTCCAGCGGTTTAGTCTGTGCGTTGTATGTCAGTCAGTTAGTCAGTTACGGAACTTTTTTTTATATATACATTAAATACAAAATAATAAATGCGTATCCTGTCCCCCCTCCCCACCGAAAAAAAAATCCTTAATCGATATATTGTCTATACCGGCTCTGTTGCATGTTTTGAAATAAAAATATGTAAAATACACAATGACAGAATAGGGGTCAAGTAATATATATTAAAAATTATATTACAACAGAAACGTAATTTCTCTCTTCCTTTAAAAATATGTTATCTTCCACATGATAATCTCGGAAATCACCTTCAGCAGAAACTTTTTCTTCCCTTTCCACCTGAGTCGGAGCTTTTGTGCCCGTTGTTTGCAATTTCTCGGTAACCTCGTATTGTAGCAGGACATAATATCTCGCCAACAATAGCAATGGGGCCGGGGAATCTGTGGCTCACGGCAGCTGGGCAAGATGTAACGTAATTTCATTCCTATCAAACGCAGTATCGATCGATGGCTCCTCTTTTGTTGTTGGTTATCCTAGATGGCATTTATGAGACTGGATTCACTGCATCATAATTTTTTCCTTCTACCGTGCATATTTGAGATTTACAGAATTAAGTAGAGGGCTCTTTTTTTTTTTTTCGTTGTTTGTCAAATATCTAATGATTGTATTTTTGGTAAATATTGGTGAAAGAAGCTATTCTTAAATAAATATTTTCAGCGCTACTCGATGTTGTCCATTATAGATTGATTGAGAGCAACTACGGTAATTTTTTGCTAGACGAAGGGCTAATTCGACCGGGACCTACTGCTTAAAGACTATTCCAAACTGCTACAAACATCCATGCCAATAGTGGGACTCGAGCCCACAGACTCAGGGTACCGTAAGCCAGCGTCCTAAGCATTCGTCAATCGCCCGGCCTATTTTTATGTTAGGAAATTACCCACTTGATGTCAGATATCAGATTGGCTAGCGTTGTTGAACTGCGCTGAATTCTGGATGAAAAATATTTGAATCGGTTGGGTGAATACTTCCCAAACAGGTTGTAGTTCATGAAAACACTATGAAATTGTGGTACGATTTTAGTTCATGGAAAAAAAATCGTATCGCAGTCTAATAGATGTAAGCCAATGGGGCATATAGATGTATGCGTGTGTGTGTTCATGGGTGGGGTTGGGGTTGAACTTGAAAATCAAACCCCAAAAAATGTAATCCCAGAGTTCATTCTCTCCGACCAAAGGAAAATATGACCAAAGGAAGACTTGAAAAAAAATCGGTGCAAAGGCTCCGATTTATGTGATTTAACGAAATCATGTCATTTTTTTTATCTCTCTCTGTCTCAGTTACGCATCGTCACCAATGCGGAATGGTACCATTGTAGAAAAGCACCTGATGGTTGCCTTCAGAACTTTATCGTGTGTTGTAACATTCATCTTGAAGTAGAAGATTATTGTTTGATTTTTAAAATTTTAATAAATAGCTATCTAACATATTATTGCAAAATATATAAAATATCCTATATTGGAATTTCCACATTGAGTGATAGTCACTGAATTTTCCTATAAAGTCACAAAATCTGGAAACCATTTTCAAAATGCGGTAGAAATTGTGTTATATTATGCACAATATTTTAGATGTGTCATCCTTGCATTCATGTATATATTTATTTTGGCGGACAAACATTCATAAATTTAAGCACATGCTTAACCGTGATTTGGAAAGCGATAATTCAATTTTTTTTCACGTTTATTAAAAATTCCTTTTTTGTTGTAATAAAAGACTGAAAATCACCTGCCGGCGATGACTTCCTTCGCTATCCACCTGACACCGACGCCATCGCATGATTCTATTACACGAACTTTCCCGGCAGCTGGCGTTGGAAGACCTAATTATGTTCCCAACAATAGTGATCAGTAGGATATCGGAGGTTCAGTGGGGAAGAACGAGACGCGGTTACTTGTACCTCCTCCAACCTCCAATTCAAAACAGCATCCATCGATCAATGCCTTTCTTTTGCTAAAAATCTAATATGGGATTAATACGAGAAATATCTCCTTTTGTTTTATTTTTTCCTTACGTCGTGTTCTGGTGCTAACTAATTTAATCAAGTACATTTCTTTTCCTTTTTAGGCTTGTAATGCTTTTTTTTTATTGTTTCCGTCTGTGTTAGTTTTGCTTCTAATGATAACTTATGGCCCTCGTAATTTCCCATCTTTTCGCTTCCTTCTTTTTTTCTGCTGTACTGCTGTGAAGCAAATAAATAGCTGTGGGTGTGCTATCGGGATGTCACCGTATATCAGGGATTCCCAAACTTTTCATGTTTGCGGCACCCTTAGGAATGGGATTAGAAACTTGGAACACCCTTGTTAGAATTTTAGTTTTTTTTTTGTTGTTTTTTATCAGTTTGTTTAAATAAAAAGTGGAATATATATATATATATATATATATGGAGCATGGTAAATTTAGGTTCAAATAAATACTTACTCCATTGTTGATTTTATTCATTTATTGAAGGATATAAATAACAGACACCAGCTCATCTATAGTACACTCCCAAAACTCTCAATGCGGTTCTAGTTAACTTTGGAGGCCGCTGTGGGATTCCTTATGCAATCAGACAATTCAAGCAATTTTTGCCAGATGAATTCCCACGTTATTTTTCTGGAATAAAACTTTGTCGTCATGAAAGGGGAAAAGTCCATTTTAAACTGTTCATTTAGTCGAATCATATATTTTGCTACTTTCATTTTGTTGCAGAATAAATTTGATAACCTTGTATCAGGTCAAATAGAAGCAACCCCGATAATATTGCATCCAGAATCATCTGCAGAGGAGGCAAAACATGCAGATTTCATTATGCTAAGTAGTTCTTTTTTACTCTAATTCTAGAATAAATCTCCATTTGTTGGATAACATAGCCCTTTTCTTCTCATTTCTTCATGTTTAATCTAAGGTCTCCGTAGCAGTCATCAAATTCAAGTGAATCGCTCTGTCATCCTAACAAATGGTTTCCACGTGAACACACAACTGTTTTGTCCCAATCCTTTTAGTTCTCGTCACCTTGTTGCGTGTGGAATTGTTCCTACTTCTGCTATTAATCATGGTTTGAGGTCTAATGTCGATTTTTTTTTAAACTAAACTTCGTCTAACGCTTTTTAATGACATTCCGTTCACAATTTTTCAACTTTTTTTTCATTCGCATTTACTCGAGGAATTTGGAGCTTCACTTGTATTCTACCATGGTAAATCACGCAAAATATTACTTAACTATAGTTCCAGTAATTTCATCAATCTTAGTTATTTTCTGATCTCTGGTATGGTAAAGATTTTAATTTGTCATACTCACGTTTCATTCTCTTTACTGTTAATACTTCCGTTGTGTGACTTAAGTATAAGTAGATACTTAATACAGGGTCTAGTTCGATAGTACAGGGTCATCGAAAAAGGTGTCTGTGATTTCAGTTGTGCACACCGGGAACAACAATCGACCGATCGGATTTTGCGTAGTAGTAGATGGTATGTTGAATCTAGGAGTTTTATTTATCCATGTCATGGTGACCTTGACTGCGTTTTGGGCATGCGCCGATGCTGTGCGATAGAGCTTCCTACTACATGGGTTTTTGACGTTGGATACGAAGAAACGATCCAATTTTTTTGGCCACCAAGAAACTCTGATTTGATTCCTTGTCGTGAACCTTCTTTCTTTCACCGAGGTTCACTTAGGTTTTTTTGTATGGCATGGGGACAAATGAGGTAGTGCAATAACGAGTCGTCACTGTACAAGACGAACATAAATTTTTTTATGGTTGAAACATTAATATAACAATTAAAGAAAACTCTGAGCACGAGGTGGGCAAGTCTACAGCACTTTGCCAGACTCAGACTCCTGCTACTACACTCTAATCTAGTTACAGATTAACTCTGTTCTGTTTACAGAACTAATTATTTCACTGGAGGCGAGACGAGCCTGCTCTATCTAGCCAGCCCTCCTAACATTACTCTCAGATATTCTCTCTCTCTGTCTCAATTCTAATTAACGAATAATTACTAACCAGAGGTGAGACGAGTCTGCATTTACCTACAGGACCTCTGATTCCTAGCATAGACGCTCTCCTTCTGTTTACTATTCTAACTGACTCCCCGCGATCCCAAGCACCCTCTTGGGTTCAACGTCCCCGCAGCCAATCCTCTGATTGGTAGAGGGTTACAACATTTTCACTTTATTTAGCGCTCGTTTTCAAACATTACACTACACTCCTCTAGACTTTTTCTGTGGGGTCACCTGGAAAACACTGTGTGAGCGGAGAAGATCCGGGACGCACGCCATTTGTCAGTCAGAATAACGTCTGCAATAGCGACTGCGACTCCTGCTGTAATCGCTACCTGGATGGAGATCGATTATCGCCTAGATGTGTGTGGAGCGACGAGGGGTGCTCATACCGAAACCTACTAAGTAATGTCCAAAACTTGATTTGTTTCTGTATCTTTTTGGGGAAAATAAACACCATAAGTTCTATTATATGGTTCTTTATTTCACTTTCCAATCACGGACACATTTTTCGATGACCTTGCATTTATGGTTGATTAGTTGCTAATGGGCAAAAGACCTTCAACCAAACTCTTGAAAAGAATTAGGGTGGGTGTCCCAAATATCGCCCCTGTGCCTAATATCTCCTCCTCGTGTTTCCAAAGTATGATTCGCGCTATATATGAGAAAATGTAGTAACTTCTTAGTTCTGGGTTTGTACTAACAGCGGCGATAGCGACAACGCTCTTATCACTTTGCTAGCAACGCCTTTTAACAGGTGCTCCAAATTTCGCCTGGTAGGAGGTAATAGCAACAGAGGTAGGTGATATTAGGAACCACTCTGGAGTTCACTGGAAATTTTAATTTTTCCAATTTAGCTACATAACTTAAACTGGCACTGGTTTTGGAGCTGGTTGATCTTAGGATACCAAAGGAAATAGTTCTTAGGGATGTTCTTTGAGCTTCCAGCCTAATCAGAAACTAAAAAGTGGATGAAATGTCGAAAAAAAATAGGGTAGGCGATATTTGGACACTTACCCTATAACATCACTGTAGTATATTAATTTCCAGTTGTTCCAAGTGATTTCAAAAAGCAAAGAAAAATTCAAATTTATCTTTCCTTCATCCGTCTTGGTAAAGTCTAACATTCCTCACATTTTCCCTTCCATTTGTGTCATATATTGCTCGTCTATTCGTACCGTATTTGCCTCAAATAAACAATTTATATCGCAGCATTTTATCTTTATCTGAAATCCCAGACTTAGTTTATGAATAGGACAACACTCTATTCCCTTATTTCCCAAAAGATTCGCCGAGACCTTGCTTTCTAAATAACACATGTGACAAAACTGAAACAATAAATAAATACTACCGGAGTCTTTGTTTCGACCGTTAAAACTCTCCGCAACCTAGCTGAAATATCTTTTAAAATCTGTGAGGTATCCATCGTTCCGCTCGTTCTTTCGCTTCTCTCGGGTGTTACGTTAAAAGCATTTTCTCTTTTTAAGTAATGCTACGCGAATCCAGAGATCTTTGGCCGTTCGACAAGATTTAGAATCCTTTCAGAATCTTTGAGTAGAAGACGAAATAGATTTTATTGTTTACATATGTCCCTGTGTACGTCTGTCGGTAAAACACGATGGAAATATTTGTCTTCGTTTGGTTGTTTATTGTTCTTGGTGCCAGGAAAAGTAACAGCATTTTGAAGTTGGGTTTTTTTTTTCTCCATTCGTAGCTGAATTTATAAGTGATTCAGCATTTATGTCTCTTTGAGTCGTGGCGTCACGTTGATGTAGTTCCTGCTTTCCCCAATTTTATTACTGCTTCTTTGATTTCTAACGAAATGTCAAACAGCTATCTACTTTTTGGAAACGTAATGCTTTATACAGTATTTTACTTCAATAAAGACTCTACCTTAGTTTCGCTAAAGAGCAGAATTTTCATGGGAATTTGTCAGGAGATTGAAACCAAGGCGGTTGGACTCCCCACCCCTGGCGGCTCCAAGGGGGGGCAGTAGGGGCAATTCTCCCCCTCCCCGGCCAGAAATTTTTCATAGCCTAAAATTATATAATCATAGACCTAATACTGAATGAGTTTAAATTTAAAATGAGAGGATATTTATTTCTTTTATATATATATATATATATATATATATATATATATATACAGTGGCTCCCAAAAGTGTTCGTACACTTATGATTTTTAATGAAATATGGGTCTATCCATTAATTAAACTGAATGGTTCATAATGGGTATTTAATAATAAGATCTATAATCTATTCTTAACAAAACAACATAGTAAAACTTTATTTTTAAGAAACCAGTAATCAAAAAGGAACAAAAACTTTATCTCGCAAAAGTCATCGTACACTGAAATATTTTCGGATAAATTCATAATTAAAATTATCGTCTAGCGCTTAATTTTTATTTTTGAATTGTGGTGGCATTTAAAATATCGTTTGGCTTTAATTTTTGCTTGCCTACTCCGTAATATTCTATTTATTATTTAAAAATGGCTCGCAAAGAAACAACAAACAGCATTCGAAAATTGATTATTTTTCATCATAGTAGTGGTAAATCAGTTCGGAATTACTTAATTCGGATTACTTAATTTATCCCATTTTACTGTTCAGTATGTGATAAAATGCTTTAAAGAAGAAAATCGGATCGAAAACAAGGTAAGAAAAGGTTGTCCGGCAAAGTTAACAAAACGTGATCAGAGATTTATAATTAGAAAATTTGTGAAAAATCCACGTTTGAGTGCTGTAAAAGTTTCTGCAGAATTTAATGAAACATTTTCTACTTCAATTTCACCTGAAACAGTTCGACAAGTTCTCAGAGCAGCTGGATTACATGGGCGTACTGCCCGTGGAAAATTTTTTGTGAGTGAGAAAAACAGAAAGCTTAGGCTTTCCTTCGCACTATCAATGATAAATAAGTCCCAAACGTATTGGAATAATGTCTTATTTGCCGATGAAAGCAAGTTTAACATTTTTGGTTCCGATGGGCGTATAATTGTATGGAGAAGAAAAAATGATGAACTTAATTCCAAGAACTTAGTAGTAACAGTTAAGCATGGCGGTGGAGGTGTCCTTGTGTGGGGGTGCATGTCAGCATCAGGACTAGGTAATTTGGTATTTATTGATGGCATATTAAATCATGCTGTTTATATAAATATTTTAAGAGGCAATTTAAAATTATTAGCCCAAAATTTGGGTATTGGAAACAACTTTGTTTTTATTATCAAGATAACGATTTTTTTATCAAGCAAACGGCTGTCAACGTTCGCCTCTGGTGTCTCTGTAATTATCCACAAGTTTTGAAAACACCACCTGTGTAGGGGTTTGAACCGCTTTGCGTGGGGGTTCTTTTGTGCGAGAAACAGAGACGACACAAAAAAGACTTCCAGAATTTTGTCCCACACTTTTATTACATAGTTTTTAAGGGACACAGCACATACAACACATATAAAGTAATTAAAAAAAAAAGATGGATTTTGTATACACAGCCATATTCGTCACATAACAACCGTTGGCCTCTGCGTTCTCCTCTCGTTCCACCCCCCGCACCGAGCAACCACAAAGCTCCCCTCCGAAGTAGGGTTCCTACACGCCACCCTTGACACGGGTTACCAGGCATGGCGCGCCTTACAACCTGAATCGCCAGATTTCAACCCATTAGAACATGTTTGGAGAACTGGAGGTTCGAGTACGAAAACACGACATTCACACGAAAAGCGAACTGAAAACAATTATGATGGAAGAATGGATGAACATTGATGCAGAAATTACAAAAGAAATTGTGCAATCTTTTCCCAGACGTTTAAAAGCTGTCGTGGATGCTAAAGGATATCCTACTAAATATAAATTTAACAAAAAATTAGAATATTTATTAATATGTAGAGATTTTTTACAAGTGTTCGTTGACTTTTGTGAGATAAAGTTTTTGTTACTTTTTGATTATTGGTTTCTTAAAAATAAAGTTTCACTATGTTTTTAAAATATTTCATGTAGTTTTGTTTAAGAATAGATTATAGATCTTATTATTAAATACCCATTCTGAAATATTTATTTTAATTAATGGATAGACCCCTATTTCATTGAAAATCGTAAGTGTACGAACACTTTTGGGAGCCACTGTATATATTTATATATATATATATATGAGCCGACGTTGCCTCCCTCCAACCCAAATCTCTGGCCTGGAGCCGCCACTGATTGAAACTCGTATTCACAAGCGCATATGTCTTTTAAGTGAGCATAAGTTTGGTAAAAATATAATTCACTTCCTTTCGTTGTACTATTTGTAGAGTCTTATAAACCGTTTTATTTTCAAGTAGTTCATATTATGCATGCTATTTAAGCAGTTCTAAGAATTAATTATCTAGCATTTTTTAATCGGCTTTGAACTGATCTCACCGAAGGTAGTTAACATTTAACAGCGTCTTAATTGCAACTAAAAATTATAAAAATTGATTAAAAAGATAATAGTTTTTTCTTCTGGAGTCATTATTGTTGATTATAAATCTGATAGTTTTTTTACTGGTCTATATTGAATATAATAACTCCATTTTAATATATCTGCCCTGGATATGTCCATTCAGCCGAATTTAGTATTATGAAGCTTAATTTAATAAGATATGCCGTACAGAGCAGATAGCTTATACGGCAATGTTGATTCTGATGCCGATCACCACGACAGCAATCCTGCTCATTACTTGACAAATTTCAACAGTTCATATGAAATTTACCTATTTCTGACTACATATGGTTGACAGCGCCACGAATGTTCCAAACCCAATCCTAGGTTGCTTTTTTTTTCTTAATTACACAATAACACAACAATACAACACATTTATGCGTTCTAATTTTTGCAATTTCACAATTCATGTAATTTCACAATTCATCACTATTCATACAATAAATTTAAACAATATCACATGTTCTATCAATATAACTAAACAATACATTTTTACAAATTTTGCTATATACCGGGTGAGCCAAAAGTTCGTTAAACCTTTAAAAATTCATAAAAAAGGAAGAAATTATGATAAAGAAAAGCGGTTTGCAAGAAAGGTCTCACAAGGAAGTGGAATTTTTTTAAGCAGCAAAATAAAAATTTGTTTAAAAAGTCACCGATAAAAGGCGCTGACGACCCGAAACACAATGATCAGGACAATAGTACGTTCCATTCATTTATTCTTGCTATAACAATTGTTCAACATGACCTCCAGAACACTCTACGACACAACTAAGGCGACTCTTAACAGTTTGGCCAACAATGTACGATCGTGTAATGATAACATTCTGAAAGCGAATGAGAAATTCTCGTGTATCACGGTCTTTTATTGCAAGATTGATTTGCATGATCCTGCTGAATCTCTCGCATGTCAGCGCCATCTGCCGACGACTTTTTAAACTTTTTGTTGTTGTTGTTGCTGCTAAAAAAAATCCGACTTCCTTGGGAGCCCTTTCTTGCAAACCGCACTTCGTTATCATAATTTCTTCCGTTTTTAAGAATTTTTAAAGTTTTTTCGAACTTTTGGCTCACCCGGTATATTCCATTTATATCATTATATTTACCTTACGAAAATCATGAATTCATAATTCACGATATACATAATACACAATTTACTATATACATGAATATCATTTTACTACTTAACCTATTAACAGCAATTAACTACAATATTAGTTTCCCAAAGAAAACCATGGTAAATTATTATGAAGCTTAAATAGAAAAGCCCCGTAAAGCTGGAGCTTCCACAAATTTCGTGTTACGAGAAAAAGAAATACAGATGGCAACTGCTCTGCTTACCCGTAACATTACTCCTACAATTCTTCCGGTACAAAGTTTTAAGAAATTCTGTAATCTTTAGACGCCAAAGGGAAGCCGTCCTATTCTATAAATCAAATCTAAGTTCTGTCTCCATTCTATCTACTGTCCTCTACGTTTGAATCCTAAGAAAAGTTCTACGGCTCTATATTTCCGATGAAATTCTGCAGCTCTCGGGGCACAGATCCCATCCCACTATCTCAAATTCACACCTCCTCGCCACCTGACATCCGTTCTTTCGCCTCGGCCACTTTGTCATTAATCATTGCGCTCGGTTAATCTAAACTTGAGCGACCAACAATAGCCACAACAGTTGCGGATTGGGACAGAATGGTGCGGCTGATGGCCGGACGGTAATCCGCGCCAAGGAATATCGATCCGCCACTCTTCAGGAAGATGGATTCGGGGCACGAAGAGGAGGTTTCTTCCTTGGGACCGGAGTTTCTTCCAGCATTGATTGGCATCGCCTCTGCGAACCGGTGTCGAATGTCTCAGAAATAAAGGGATAAGCTCGAAATCTCGGTCATTACTCACAGTAGAGTAGTTGGAGCTGCTCGAGGAATTTCACTTATCTTGCGACGATTGAGATGCTCCGAGCTACAGAATTTCTAGTTGCTCTTCGGAATTTGGGTCTCGCGAACTTGCAAGTGGTGAAGCGTTTATCTACAGATCGTTATTTATTTTTCTCGTGCGGAATGAAAGTTTAATATGCCTAAGTAATACTCCTTTATTATTTAAAATTTGTGCAGCAGGATCATTAAATGTTATGACCAAGCTAGCGCTCTTTTTCCTATCATAGTAAAAATATTTAACCTCTTAGAGAGTTTGGGCGACTTCATACACGGAAGATCTATTCGTGAGGTATATAAGGATTATGTGGTGTCTTATGATTCAACTTTCATAAATACTTTATACACCAGTGGTTTTCCATCTATGGTATGCACTCTGGAGATTTTTTGAGAGTATTCGAGCAACTCTCAAGAGAATATGAGCAAAATTCCAAGACAGAGAAAGAAATCGGGACATTTTTTTCATTAATCACTTGAAAAACTTGTCAGTCATATATACTACCTCTAAATTTATTATTGCAAGAATTTTTTATTATCTTGATATACGCAGTAGATGTTAAAAAAAATTAAGTAAATATTCGCAATTCACCCTTTTCCCAAGTTTACTCCAAGAGCAGTTTGAATGCATACGTATGTTCACTTTTTCTAAGGCAATAAAGGTTGCGTTCTTTAACTACTTTTGTTATACTTGGAGTATTTTTATTACAGGGTTCTTTCTAATAAGTAAAAATTGGCCGCAGTAATTGATGAAATAGTCATATAAACTGTTTAAAGTTTCGTTATATGAAGTTAAAGACCCCCCCATCCACCCACCCACCCAATCAAACCAAAATTCTAGCTGCGCTTCTGACAGTTACAGTGTACGCCTTTCAGACAAAGAAAGGGATTGTATGCTTGCTGACTGATAATCTTGGACCTAGATTTCAAAATTGAGATAAAGCATTTTTAGGAAAAATATTGGCATACTCACCTGATAGGCTGCGCCTGGTTGTTTCAAGATACCTCTCCGGGAATACCATTACCACTTAAGCAAACTAAACTTCTTGTTACCCGTGTCCTGAAGATGGCCGAATGGCTTGGGCACTGATATTTAGTTTCGCAGTCTGTGAGTTTCAGTCTCAGGATGACATTGCTACTTGTAATCGTTTGGAATAGACTATAAACTGTAAGTCTGGGTTTATTTAGTGTCGAAAAAGTCGACAGTAGCCCTCTCATCTAACCCAGCCCTTATTATTCGAATGTATTAAAGCTTTGGCGTGAACTGAAAATCGAAAAACGTTTTTATATCTAAACATGGTCCTAGGTTTTTAGAGTTAATAAATTTACTAACTAACTCATGGCACAACAGTCCGAATTGCTTTTCAGCACTGTAGACCAAGGCCTCTCCGCTTTCATGACCGTGGTCTTGGGGTGCCATACAGCATGTCTCGGTCAGGTGGTCAACCTGACGCGGGACCCCCAGAGTTAGTTCCCAAGAATGTTTGGTCCTCATTTTATCGACCCACGCAAGGGATGAAAGGCATGAGTAGTAAATGTACTACGTATAATATATTGTAAGCTATTTTCGAATTATTTCGGGCAATTTTTATTTTATTCCAAACTTTTGATTTAATGCAGCTAGGATAATCCACCCAAGGATAATTGGGAGTTCACCGTTTTTCTAAATTAACTAGTTTTCATGATCTTTAGTGAACTTCAATATTGAAAAATCATCTCTCCTTATAAAAACAGAGTTAATTTCCATCGCCCAAAACTACAAAGTCCAATAACGTGAGATGAGGACGTTGTTTACTTCTTCTTTTAGATTGAATGTTCTGTTTCGATGTCACTGACGAGCGTCCACGAAACAATTCTTCCCTTGAATTGTTATTGTGCCTAAATAAAAGGATGTTTATGAAGAAAAATGTCTTTAAAAAGCCAATTGTTCTTTTATTTTATTCCGATGGCTCTTCGAGAAAGCCCTGTTGTGTGTCGCTTAATGTGTTTGCTGCAGGCACTGCTAACTCGAAAACTTGACTGCAAGAAAAGAATACGTATTCCCTTATTTGAT
This sequence comes from Dolomedes plantarius, assembly GCA_907164885.2. NCBI lineage: Eukaryota > Metazoa > Arthropoda > Arachnida > Araneae > Dolomedidae > Dolomedes > Dolomedes plantarius. The sequence continues at coordinate 168,250,349 of OU015491.1, read as the reverse complement.
AATGAGAGTATTTTAGCGAATAAGAGATTGGAAAAAATTAACTAAGAACTTTGCATTTCTAAAAATACCTTTCAGATAATTTAGAATATTGATGTGCAATTTTTAAAACGGTGACTTCCGCCCAGAATCTGCATTGCGTTTTCATCAAATGCTTTTCTAAAATAACTAAACTGTTTTTTCGTGGGTGATTTAGTAAATCTCATTTGGTACAAATATTTATGACAATATACTTTTTTTCTCTAATACAGATTTATTTATTTAAAGATTTAGGTTTTCTTTTGCAAAGTATGTCTTGAAACTTCCATATTTAATTTTATTTATGAAATACTTGATTGCGAAGGTAGATTAAGTATAAAATTATATCCAGATAGTAAAGAGGCATCCATTACTAGCAGTCATAGTTGAGCCTGAAAAATGTAATGCAAATTCATTTAAGCATTTCTGTAAACTGTTCGTTACATTTCAATATATATTAAATGCAAAGATTTTGATACAATTTGTCTTTGTACTTTTTAAATTTTAAATGTTTTCAAATAAACCTAATGATGATTTTGCTAATTATGTCTTTTGCATTTAATAATTAGCAGGATAATTCGCCGGATGGGCCTCATTTCTGAATTCTTAAATATTATTATTGATCGTGGTTAGCAATTTCGAATTTAAATTGTGTTTTAAATATGCATGATGTTAGAAAAGCTATTATTTATCATAATCACGAAATACAGATGCACTAATTACCTGCTACCAAGTTTAGCTGCAGGATTCCTGAGAATTACCCAATATTGGCATACAGTCATTTCCATAATTTTCAGCATTGAATTTGCTGATGCGTTTCGTTTCATCTCTTAGAAAATGATATGTTAAAAGCGAATCTCCAGCAGTCTGTAAATTTTCACTGGTCGCTCATGAGTAGCTGATAGAGGAGTTCACTATTTTGGTATCGCACTTAATATAAGAAATCAAAGTGAGGTAAATATGCATGTATGTGTTGATTGCAGCAGTACGTTTGTTCTAACGTGAGCTTTATATAAAGCTGTTGTAAAGAAACTGCATTTGCTTACCATTGCATTTTCATACTACTCTTTGGGGGGGGGGGGACTTATAGTATAATTTTTTTTTATTTCTACACTAGCTGAAAACCCGTACTTCGCTACGGAGTACATTCAGATTAAATACAACGGTCAATGCATGCAATTGATGTAAAAAAAAAAACGAAAAAATATATTTATAAAAAATCGTAACGGATATTTTTATAGACAAAATAATGTGGAAGAAAATATTCAAATTAAATCTAATAGAGCATACTAAAGAATATAGTACAGTTAATATAGTACAGTTTGAGAAACATATATTTTAGTGTATTTTAATTTTTTTTTTTTGGATAATGTCCAATTGTCTGCCGCATTATCAAGAAATTTTTTTTTTGTCTATTTCGTTGTTATGCACGTGACGCATAATTAGTTTAAAGTATCACAAAAAGAAAAGAAACCACGTGATCAGCATTTAATAAATTAAATTATAAAAATTAATCTTTAAAAATTCCCTAAAATTCAAAAAAGGGAGGTAAAGATTCGAAAAAGATTTCATTTTAAAGGAATTTTAATGATCTTTCTTGTGATATAAATTTTATAACCCTCAGATTATTATTTTAAATGCAAACTTAAAAGTTACAAAAAAAAACAGCTTAAAAATTTAATTTAAAAAAATCTAAGAAGAATTTTTCAAAAATCTCTCTTAGTGCACCCCTACACTAGATTTTTTTCACAGTTGCATACATACTATCCGAAAATATCGAGGAAATAAATTACTCAAAAACTTCTTCCTGTAAAAACTGCTCATTCTGGTTCCATAAAATGAGCCATTCAATAAATCTGCGAGCCATTAAAAATAATCAGCATAAACTTATTTGCTGTGCATCGGACAGATCTGCGTATTAAGGCTGCTGTGCACTTAACCCTATTGGATTCGGTCACCTCAATGTTAACCTATGGAGAAAATGTGCCCAAGGATTACCGATTTGGATTTAAAGATTTTTTTCAAATTGTTCTTCATAATAGAGAAAGAAATTTTACACCTTGGGGTATTTTTCGTTTTAAAAAAAATGCAAATAATATTTCAAATTTTAAATTATCTGGGAAAAAATCTGGTGTATTGTGTTTTAAACGCTCCTAAATTCCTTTGGTTGACGAAATTTATAAAATGAATCCTGCTGCAAGGTGCAGAATAGTTCAGGCTATCTGAAAATACCATTTTTAATGGATTATCAGCATTTATGTAGCGGTAAATAGTAGACACATTTTCTCCATAGATTAACATTTAGGTGAGCGAATCCAATAGAGTTAGTAACAGCAGACTTATGTCAGAAGTCTTTTTCCACATTTTAAAGTCAACACGTAACTTAAATTAAATTTTATATAATCTTTTTTTGTTAACAATTTTTTGGGGCAAAATATCGGTAATTTGCCTAGTTTGTAAAAGAAGTCCTCCTGACCACTTATTTTTTCTCGACCTTAATCCTAGTATAGTATCCTCAATTACCATGACCACTTTCTCAGAAGATCCCTGTGTTTCCTCTTAGAGCATAATTTTTCTTAATCCACTATACTTAAGCTCTTGTAATATTTTCTCCTTGAAATAATCCCTGTTGGTCTCCGTGTATTTCTCTAAGGAACAGAAAGTTAAGAAATAGAGGTAACTTGAGTGCCATCCATTGATTGTTTCTACCGGTATCTTTCCCCCTCAAGAGTGTTTTAAAGTTAAAATACTGGGGAAGTTGGAGAATACGTTTCTGAAATCTTGTATTTATAAATGAAGAAATTCAACAAAAAGTTCACATTTTATTCCTTCTATTTCACGTATTCGTGTGTTCGAAAATTCATCGAGTTAATTGTGTGAGGAGAATGTTGGGCTCTGAATAATTTTTTTCTTAACCTTTAGCTTACGGGGCTCATTTTTGCGATTCCCTCTTTAGAACGGAAAATTTCATACCCACTTCATAAAAACGGCCATATATATTTATATATATATATATATATATATGTGTGTATATATATATATATATGTGTGTGTATATATATATATATGTGTGTATATATATATATATATGTGTATATATATATATATATATATATATATATATATATATATATATATATATATATATATTCATTAATTCTTGGGCCCGTATCCTTGGGATACATGCTATCCCCCCGGTAAGGTTGGTTGGTTTGATGGTTTGTTGGGCTTTTATGGCGCAAGGTCCACAGTAGGACATAAAGTGCCAAGCACAAGAACCCACTCCATAAGTAAAAAGTTTATAAATATGGGGTAGTTAAAAAAATTGTAACAACTTTTATGTCAGTAGGTTGATGTAAATAACTGGTATCATTTTTGATAATTTCCTTAATTTGTTCATTTTTATTGATTTTTTTCTACCCATATAGAACGGACTATCGGATTCAAGGTACAGGTTTGACAGTCGGTTTATTATACGATCTTTAGACTTAATGGATACCTGGAGAATTTAAATGAATCGCTAAAAATAAGCCTAACTTAGGATCTAGAACAAGGGTATTCAAACTGTAGCCCACCAAGCTTTTATGTGCGGCTCGAAACACTCACACTCATTATCAGGCAGGTAAATTTATAAACATAATTTCGAAATTTTTGGCCTGGAAAATACAAAAATGTGCCACCTGCTGTTTACGTTGTTTGCATTAACGTATCTTTGTGAATCATCCTATTCCAAAATGAAGTATAGTAAAACCTCGTTTATCCGGACCTCTTTGATCCGGATATCCGGATAATCCGGATCATATTTGTAAACATTTTTCTTATTTAAGGTTCGCAGTAGAAAATAATTTTTAACTATGATAGCAAGAACGTAACTATAAGTACCCCAAATATTCGTTTTTTCAGTTTGATTCAATGTACAGTACCTGCATAGATTATACAATAAACTAGCGGTTCCGAAGGATAAAAATAATGAGCTTTAAACCGCATTTTTTTTTAACTCGACCCAGCCTTTTCCCATGGTTCTCATGTATGAGAAAAAGAAAAAAAAAAACCGCTTTAGCGTGAAAAATCATGAAAATATTTTATAATTTTTACTTCCATATGTTACCGTCAAATAGGGATTTTATTTTAATTAGGGGCCACATGTAAATTTAATTCTTTTTTTAAAATTTTTCTCGCTTGTACGGAAAAAGTGTTTTAGTAAGACTAAATGTACTGTTTGTTGAACATCTCTCTCAAATCCAAAATATACCAAAATAACATATGCCATTTGTCACTCAGAATATAAAAACTAGCCGCTGCGCGACCAGCATGGTCGCTTTTAGTTTCATATTTTCTTTTGCAAAAGAACTCAATTGAAAGAAACGTATGTAAGGAATGTTACTATTACCTGTTATCATAAATATACGTTGTTAAGTGGTAGTGCGATCTCAGCCAAAAAATTTATAATCATTGCAAAGTTCTCTTTAAGGATGATTCTAAAACATCGTGATTTAAAAAATATGAATTTCCATTACTTCAGAACAGAGTTAAAGATAAGACTGAGAAACCCAACTCCAAAGATTTTAAAAATTACATTCCTCTCTATATGTAATATTTTTCAAAATTAAGATATCTACACTTTATCATTACATCAAATAAGAAATTGTAAGAGACAAATTTTTTCATTAAAAAAGGAGTAAAAATTCAACAAGTACTAAAATATAGTGTGGATTACTTCAATCTCTATATGTACTATTGTTCACAATTCAGATATCTACACTTAATCATACCAAATAAAAAATTGTTGGGAATATTTCTTCAGTTATAAAATGGAGTAAAAAATCAGCAAGTACTACTAAAAAAAGTGTAGACAATTATTAATATTTTACTATGATATTCCTCAAACTTCTTGATATACACAGTTGCGTATTTCAGAAATAGGAGATACTACAGTGACAGAATCAAAAGAACGGACTCTAGATAAACCTACATACAACCGTCCATGACTAAACACTGGATTTGATAGATCTAAACATATTCTGTCAAAAGTTTGTCCTCTTACAAACATTTAGAAAAACCGATGGAACAAAAGAATAAATTATCTCGTGAATAAATTTAAATTATTCACGTGTAAAATACAGCAATTAAATTGTACCAAATTACGTGCTATCGTCAAACTCTACACACACGCGGGCGGCCGCTAATGTTTACATCTGGTAGTTGCAGCCTCTAGTTGTTGCCATTCGGAGTGTAGAAATATCGCCGATTTTTGTGCCACATACCTACGCGGTATATAGATTATGGTAATAAAATGCTTTTTGTTGAGTTTAAGAAAGCTTTACGAGAGTGGCACAGGGCGTTGACGTACAGTGACTCAAAGAAGTTATTTTTGTATTTTTTAATGTCTTGTAAACAATACTATGTAATTTTGTTAAAGAACATAGTTTTTTTATCGTAATAAACGGTATATCTGCGTAGTTAAGGATTTTGTTTTGCTTATTACCCATATTATCCGGATTTTCGATTGTCCGGATTACCTATGGTCTCAGTCCGGATAAACGAAGTTTTACTGTATGCGAAGAACGTATATAGAAACCGGTTTACTAATTTTCACCTTGATGGCGTATTGAGAGTAGCATGTACTATCATGTATAAAGCTGATTTGTTTAAAATAGTCAAAGGTTTGTCTCAACATTAAAAATAACACTCTTTTTGAAATGAACGCTTGGATACATTTAGGTTTTGAGTTTTATTTATTACATTATTATGAGGCGATACTACGTTGTGGCCCGCATAACGTACCAGACATATGCATGTGGCCCGAGAGAAAAAAAGGTTGAGTACAGCTGATCTAGAATTAACACTTCAATGGAAGAAATACCTGAAAAGCCAAGTCATCAGCTAAAAACTCACTTTTCGTGTCATATGAATCAATCTCTTTTTGGTTAAAATTCTGATTTTGTGTCAATTCGGAAGTAATATAATTTATTCAGATTTTCTGTGGGCGTTATTAATTTCAATCATTTCACTTCAGTTTTTATTTTTATCGTCTTGATGTTTATCAAAAGTTTTATATGAAAAACATGTGTTCATGAATTCTTCTCCAATATTCAGAACTACAGTAGTTATAATAAAAACACTAAAAAGAAATTTTTTTGCCCTTTTTCATCCATACTTAGTACGATACGAAACTGGATTTCACGCTAAGCAGTAATTTGGATTTTTGCCAAATCACCGGAATCACAATGTCTTTCAGCGTATTTCATTACAGCTTGAAACGTAATTATATTCAATGAAGATATAGATAATTATTCGTCTTCTAGAATAAACTTCTGATTTCGGTTCTCTTAAGAAATCATTTTACATTTTTTTTTACATTTATATAGTTGTAAAAACTTATGACCTTTTTTCCCATAACATGGTATTGTCTTAAAAAAGGAAATGTATGATTTTATTTATTATTCTCTTTTCCTCTTGTTATTGTAATTGAAAAAAAATTAATATTTAAAGCTCGAATTTTTTTTTTTAAATGCCTCGGATTGTGAGTCTTTCTGGTAGATAATTGTTGTCATTTATGATTTGTATCTCTTTTTGAGGCGATTTCTCGCCAAACTAAACATTTCTTTTATAGCATAATAAACTGGTATTAACTGGGCTTGCATCGGACTTTCGACAAAAATCATTGTAATTCTAAGATCTGCAGAATAGTGATGAACGGAAAGTGCAGCCTTAAAAATACCGACATTGAGTTAATTGAGGATACATGTACAGTAGTTAGTGCAAAGCGTTTCGTCGGGTTTTTTTTCAAAAAACTTTAGAAGTTAGCTTCATTTTACCTTTGTACTTTTAAGGCTGTTGTGTATTAACCCTATTGGGTTAATTTGCTCACCTCAATGTAAACCTATGGAGAAAATATGTCTAATCTTTTCAGCTGCATAAATGCCGATAATCCGATAAAAATGGTATTTTCAGACAGCCTGGAGTTTTGTGCACATTGCAACAGGATTCATTTTATAAATTTTGCTCACCAAAGGAATTTAGGAGCGTTTAAATCACACTATGCTACATTTTCCCCCGAATAATTTAAATTTTAAAATATTATTTGCATTATTTTAAAAAAGGGGAAAATGCCCGAAGGTGTAAAATTTCTTTCTCTATTACAGAGTACAATTTAAAAAAACAACTTTAAATCCAAGTCAGCAATTCTTGGACAAATTTTCTCCATAGCCTAACATTGAGGTGAGCGAATCCAATAGGGTTAGTACACAGCAGCCTTAAACTGTAGCAGTTGGATTTTATGGCGCCCCCTATTTTACTGGCAATATCCTTCCTACTTGCTTCATTCGTTTGGCATTATTAGTTAAGATTAAAGCAAAGCCGCAGAAAAAAGTTACTAATTTTACTAAATGGAGTAAGTACCTATCTCTGAACAGTCAAGGGATCGATAAAATATTTCTAATAGAAATTTCGATAGAAATTTCGTGTTTCAACATTAATGAAGTTTAAAATGTAGTATTCCAGTTATATAAATTCCCCTTTTTATGACTAAAATAAAAAGAATACATACCCCAAAAAGATAATTAACAATTCCTTTTATCACAGATATTGTTTAACAGGAACAATCAGTCAACGTTGCATTGATCTTTATAGAAATAACGACTCCTTAGATGCCTTAATAAGAAATCTAGGAATAAAAAAATCTTAAGCTATGAAAACCTTTCTAAAAAAACTACGAAAAGCAATTTATTTATTTATTTATTTTTACACTGAGTAGAATTTTTTCTTTTTTTTTTCGTATGCTAAAATTTCGTTTTGGTATGTGTTCAGAGGATAGGGAAACATAATTTGCATATTTCTGAAGCTAAGAAATGTCAAATTAGGCATGTTTTCGGTATTGTAGATATTTAGGAAATTCAAACCTTCTTAAACCATTTAATTGGAAAACGGTAAATATGTGTTTTGCCTCTTAAACTGCAGCAGTTGGATTTAATAATGCCCCTTATTTTGCGGGCAATTTCCTCCACAGTTGTTTCATTAGTTTGGTGGTATTAGTTTAGATTCAAACAAAGCGGTAATTTAAATTTTACTAGAAGTTATTAAATTTACCATGGACAGTCAAGGGATTAATAAAATATTTCAAGTTAAAAATTTCGATTTCATAATGCCCCCTATTTTACGGGCAATTTCCACCATAGTTGTTTCATTAGTTTGGTATTATCAGTTTAGATTTAAACAAAGTGGTAATTTAAATTTTACTAGAAGTTATTAAATTTACTAAATGGAGCAGGTTTCCATGGACAGTCAAGGGATCTATAAAATATTTCAAGTTATAAATTTCGATATAATTTTCACATATCAACATTAATAAAATTTAGAATGTAATATGCAAATTATATATATTCCCTTTTTATGACTAAAATAACAATCCCCTCACCCCAGAAAGATAATTAATAATTTCCTTTATCACAGATATTTTTATTCGCTTTTTGAAAAAAAGAAAAAAAAGAATCGAAAATCTCGTAACACATCTCCTCGCATCGCACACACACACGCTGTTTTTCCCCGATGCCAGAGTAAACCAGATTTGTACTTTTCAATTACCGCGGCAAAATATTTTTCTTCTGAGTTTTAACTATATTGAGAACAGCAAAAATTATCTTCCGAGCTACAAAAGAGAGACGGAGTAATCGGTTTTTGTCGTAAAACCGAATTAGTTTTCCGAGAATAAAAGGAAATATAATCTCTTTCTTTTCCCTAATTTTCTATTTCTTTTGAAAATGCTGAATTTCCAGCTGAGGGCAGCGACTAATATCAGACAGATTTTATTTTATTATTATTGTTGTTACGGCATTTTTGTTTAATTCTTTTCTTTTTCGTTATTTTATTTTCCAGGGGAAAATACAGATTGATTTTTTTTCTTTTTTTTCGCTCCGTTAATCCTTATTTTTCAAAATAAAACATCAGTCTTGTTTATCTCTGGTATTTAAGGTGTTTTTTCAACAGTTGCTTAAATATGTATATTTTCATAAGTTTTTTTTCTGTCTGTGTGATTGAGAAAAATTACATTTTGTGAAATAGATGTGATTTTTCTTTTTAGATGAGGCTCTAGGTACTAGTCTAATTAGCCGCCGCATAGCAAAAGAAAGCCTTTCCGTTTTGAACCTACCAGTCACCTATTCAACCTTGGGTTGTAATTTAAAACATAGTTGTTTTGATTTGTGTGTGTGTGTGTGTGTGCGCGCGCGCGCGTGCGCAATATTAATGATCCACCATTTGTTAATTTTATACATCTAATGTTGTCTTTCCCCTTCTACATCTATCTCCGTTTCTGCCTGTGACATCTGGCTGTCGCTTTAGAATATCATCTCGTGTATCGTGCGTATATGGTCACTAGTTTAAAAGAACTTTTTCCATTGTCCCTTTAGAATAGTCTAACTGCGTGGCACTTAGTATCATGTAACGGTAGTCAAGTCGAACAACCTTTCGTCTCTTCAATGTATATAGCTGGTGTATTACCCTCGTCGGTACTTACGTGTTATAGCTGAAACTTGGTAGCTTTTTACCCTTGGCGCAATATCCGCCCGCCAACACCTAATTTCACAGTGGCAACCTATTTTCTAACCGGAAGTTATAAACAACATTTCCAGCAAAAGCATGGTTAAAAATTACAAATGTGTGGAAAACGTGTCAGATTGTGGCAACCCAACTCACAGACAACTACGGCGTCGCGTTCTGCGCATCTGGTTCGCGCAGGATTAGAGAATTGCCTCGGACTTCGGAACACCGATCTAGACTACTTCACTTTTCCGTACTAGCTACTAGCGTGGTACGTACGCTTCTCCCCGCTCCGTATTCACTGCGATGAAGTACGAGCCGGGTTTCGTAACTGTAAATTTGTTATGTGTCAACGTTTAAATAAAAGAATATGTTATGTTTATAATTGCTGCTTACCTTCTGACGTCATAATATGGGAATAATAGTTCCCATACAGATGAAGAACAAGATTTCGATTATAAATAATTTTAGCTATAATTAAAAATTGCGTACTAATGACAAAACAGAAATGCATGAAAAATATTCAAAATGAGTATGTTAAAACAAACGCAAAGCTTTCGAAGCTTAAGTCTTAGGATGCTAAAATTTTGCATGGTGGTTACTCCTAAGTCTTACGTGCCCAGTAAAAAATATTTTTTAAGAATTGCAAATTTTAAGCGTGTTAAAAGGGACTTAAACTCCCTCCCTCTTTAAAATACATCCAATGTATTTCTTGAACAAAAGGGTCCGGGAAGTTGAAATTTTGTATGATGGTTCCCCTTAAGCCCTAGGTGCACACCAATAAATCTTTTTTTTAAGTTCAAATTTTAAGGGGTTTAGCCCCCCTCCCAATAATAATAATAATAATATTCCACTGTATCTCTGGAATAATAAAGCCTTAGAAGTTGAAATTTTGCATGGCGGTTCCTCTTAGGCTCTAGGTGCTGGCCAAGAGAGATGTTTAAAAGCAACTTTTTAGGAGGTTAGGGTGGTTTTAAATCTCCAAAATAAAAATGAAATATCCAAAACTCGTTTTTTAATTCGGATCACTGTCATTAAATTCTACAATGAACTCCTTGTGAGAAATGACCCCACCTTACTGCTAAAGTTAATTGAAATTAAATGAACCAAATGACATAATTCATGGCAATGTAATTTGTGGCGAAGCACGTGTATGAAATATACGAAAGCAGTTATTAAACATGCATAAACTTTTTGAGCAGCAGCATGTTTAAAAAAGTATGTGGAAAACACATGGAAAAGTAAAAAAATCGGCAGCTGAAGAACTATAGAAAATTCGCTATAGAAAATTTTAGATCTAATTAAAAATTTCATACTAAAGACAAAATAGAAATAATCTTAGACAAAAAAAAAAAAAAAAAAAAAAAAAAAAGCGACGCGCCAAGAAGGGGTAATGCAAATTGGACACAAATTGATATGCATACAGGTTTCGATGGAAAATGTAAATATTTAAAGTTTGGCAATCGGGAACCGTAGAACCAGTTTTCCTTGTGAATTCTGATTGTTTTGCCGCAATCTTTAATATTACATCTCCAGCTACTGGTCGATTAAAATAGGCACGCATGTTGTGAAAGTTCGGGCATACACGCTCACTGGGCAAAATTCCACGGATCTGGAAAAAAGACACTGCATCTTCTTCCTTTTGGCCTATATTACACTATCAAAGTTCTTTGACAAAGATATTTTTTAAAAGTTATTTGCATCTTTTATAAAAGTTATACATAAAAGAAATGCTATGACCTCAAAATACCCCTATTATACTATCAAAGTTCTTTGACAAAGATCTTTTATAAAAGTTATTTCTATATAAGGGGACTAAATCCCTTAAAATTCGAGCTCTTAAAAAAGATTTATTAGTGTGTACCCAGGGCTTAAGGGGAAGTACCATACAAAATTTCAGCTTCCTAGACCCTATGGTTCCAGAGATACAGTGGGATTTTTTAGAGGGGGGTTAAGCCGCTTTTAACCCCCTTAAAATTTTGTATTTTTCAAAAAGATTTTTTAGTGGGCACCTAGGGCTTAAGGGGAACCACTATACGAAATTTCAGTTTCCTGGGTCCTATGTTTTCAGAGATACAATGGGTTTTTTTTCAGAGGGGGAGGTGGTTAAGCCCCTTTTAACCCCCTTAAAATTTGTACTTTTTAAAAATATTTCTTAGTGGACATGTAGTTCTTAGGAGTAACCACCATGCAAAATTTTAGCATCCTAAGACATTTTTCTTCGAAAGATTTGTGTTTTTAAGATAATCATTTTGAATATTTTTCGTGTATTTCTGTTTTGTCATTAGTGTGCAATTTTTAATTAGAGCTAAAATTTTTTCGAATCGACATCTTGTTCTTTATCTCCCGCCTTTCCCACACATTTGTATTTTTTTAACATGCTATTGCTCGAAATGTTGTTTATAACATCCGGGCACCGAAATCTTTTATAAAACTTTGACGAAGAACCCAACTTTTATAAAAGTTGTCTTTTATCAAAGTTGAGGTATTACACTGTCATATTTCTCGTCAAACTTCTTTTATACAAGATCTTTGTCAAATAACTTTCATAATCTAAAAAAATAAAGAAAATCTTCAAAACGAAACTTAAAACGGGAGCGAAAAGCAATGAATGGCGAAAACAATACTATCAACAAGGATGGGCGCATAATTGGCGCTTTATTGCCGTTTTTTCACCAAACCGCAAAGTTTCAGCTATAATACGTAAGTACCCATTCGGTAACTGTTAATATTAATTATAGATACACTGCTGGCCACCCAAATTGCAACACCAAGAAAGACAAGAGATATCACAACAAAATTTATTTTGTAGATAACATGGTGACCAAGTATCAAATGATTAAATTTATAGACTTCTGTGAAGTATGGTTCCTGCCAAAAGCAGTAGCCAGAGTAGCCGCCATTGTTGGAGATCACCGCTGCCACACGCCTCGGCATTGATTCAAAGAGACTTAGGATGGGTTCTTGGGGTACAGCAGACCAAGCAGCTTCCACACGTTGCCAAAGTTGATCTGCTGTGGCAGCTGGGGATGGAATCTGGGTCAATCGTAGAGCAACCATGGACCACATGTTTTCTATCGGCGAAAGATCCGGAGAGCGAGGCGGCCAGGGAAGCAATTCAATCTGGCGATTGACGAAGAACCGTTGGACAATGCGTGCCACGTGTGGTCGCGCACTATCCTGTTGAAATATGACTGTGGGCAAGTCCTGAAGGTAAGGAAGGACAACTGGATCCAACACCTCGGAGATGTAGCGCTGGCTGTTTAACGTACCGGCAATGCGTACTAGAGGTGTGCGAGAGTGATATCCAATACCGCCCCATACCATAATACCCGGTGCAGGACCAGTGTGGCGGTGCATAACGCAGCTGTTCAGCATCCTCTCTTCACGGTGTCTCCAGACTCGAAAGCGACCATCGTGGTGTTGCAGACATAAGCGTGACTCGTCAGTAAAGACAATTTCATTCCATTCTGCCGTCCACATCCTTCTGTCATCGCACCATTGGCGGCGGAGACGTCTGTGGTTCTGCGTCAAGGGTAGATAAAGCAATGGACGTCTTGCGGACAGACCACTCTGTTGTAAACCGCGTTGAATGGTACGCGCAGACACTGGATGATGCGTTACAGACTGCATGTGCTGTGCTATGGTTCGTGATGTGACTGAGCGATCCGTCACTGCCATGCGCACAATTTGCCTGTCATCACGTGAAGTGGTGCGCTGAGGTGGATGCGATCGAACACGCCGGTCCGTCGTACCTTCCTGCATCCAACGATCACATATCCGCATTACAGTTGTTTGGTTTCGTCCAACACGACTACCGATTTCCCTGAAAGATAATCCACAATCTCGGTAGGCCACTATCCTTCCTCTGTCGAACTCGGATACTTGATCAAAAGATGATCGCTGTTTTCGACGAGGCATAATTGATCGTTTTTTTTGAAAAAACCACAAGAAAAACACAATTGTCGAACTTGAAATCGTCGAAATCTCCAAGCTTTAAATAGCGCTTTGAAGTGGCGCCACAGGCGCGCGTGATGTGCGTCTGCGCTGAAATTCTAATCATTTGCATATCTCACCTCCGCTAATGCATGCTGTAAATTTCATGTTATTTGCATGTTTCCTTCAGGGTGTTGCATTTACAGTGGCCAGCAGTGTATTAAACTAAATACCAGTATAATCTATAATATTCACGAGTAAATAAAATTAATTATTCCATCAACTGGACTGTATTGACTGGATTTGCTAACCACTCAAGCCAAAGACAACATCCCAAGTCATCGCCTGCGGTAATGATTCCTTTCTCCTTCCAATTCTAGATTTGTTATACAATCGTTTCCAAAGAGTTACTATTTAATAGCAAATAGTGAAACATGCACACCCCCTCTACACTAGAATGAATATTTCAAATAACGAGCAAAGTTGTAATTTTTAATTAATTACTTTTTTCATCCGTCAGTTTCAAAATGTACATTTTTAATCCATTGGTTTCAAATTTAGAATTTTTTTCTACTCTGGTTACCGGACATTTTTTTCTAGTCAAAGAAGAGGAAAATGATCCCTTCGTTTGTTGAAAGGACGAAAAAACCCGGGCTTTATTAATTTAGATGCGTAGTCATAACCCCCTGGACATAACAAATACAAGTGGATGTCTCAGCCCGAATTTTTTACCCCATTAAGAATAGCTTCCGTTGATTTGAAACAACAGACGATAACTTTTTGAGTACCAAGGGTTGCGATTGAGCTAGTAAAATTGAAATCATGTATCTCAGCCATTAACAATGATTGAAGTGACCGTAACCGTAGTTTTACATACCACCATCAAGTGACATTATTTATACGTTAGGACAACATGTAAACAACGGTTTGTTTAATTGTCTTATCCCTAACTGAGCTGCCGAGGGGGGATAACGGAACATTTGCTACCATTTTTGCACTGCGTGGTTAAAACTTAAAATTAAACATTTATTCAATTATATTCTGATTAGAATAATGGTTTATCTAAATAACTTATTGTGTGATATGGAGATACGCTTCATCGTATTCCAGGATCTAAGAATTCCGACTCGATTTTTAGAATAAATTCTTTCCTTCCGTAAATGCATATTTTGATTTCGAAAAAATTTTGTCATATTAAATCTCTTGATATAAGATTTAAAATTTTATTCTTCGTTTCTTTTTAAATTGAATAACCCGCAGCCACCAACTTGAATTATATTCGATTACATGTATTAGCGAAATTTCACTTTTAATTTGTGCTTCATATTTGCTTCAAAATTTATCTGCAGGATAATTTTAAACAGGAGCGTTGGCGTTATAATAAATGTCTTAAGCTTTAACTAAATGACACTATTATTCAAGAATTGCTTCTTTTTGCATTAACTTTCACTATAAATTATTGCATATTAATGCATGCTAAGAATTTCCTTGCGTAAATTTAATTGGGATAATTAAACTGTTGAGTTGGTAGAATTAATTGATACGATATACAATGCCAAATGAGATAAACTAAATTTTTTGAGAAAAGATCTTTAATTTCCAATTACTGCTTTCAGAAAAAAAATATGGAACTCAACGCCATGAAATTTTTAATTTATTTTCTAATGTCTTGTTTAGCATTACTTGTTTCAGATCTCTGTATGTACACTTCTTGATTTGATCAGAAACGAGTTAAATTTGTTTAATTGTATACATTTAAATTTTTATGGTCGAAAAGTTACATTTTTGGGATATTTCTCAATTAACACTACAACTACCAAATCAGGCGATTTTGACTGTTTCGGTAGTTCTAACCAATGTTAAAGGGTTGAAATGCTGTAGAATGTTAGGACCTGTTCACATAGAATCTGTCAGCGTCCGCATAAAAAATTTTTTAACCAATCATATACCAATCACTGACCCATTTAACCAATCAGTACCTACGAAATCTCCAACGCTGACGCTGGCGGATTCTATGAGAAAAGGCTCCTAGTCACCCTCAATCGAATAAGGCAATTTTGTTGTTCAGGCAACCCCTCCCGTACTTTGTCCCTCCGTACTATGCCCAACGATTCTGCATTTATTTATGTTCCTTTCTACTTTGTTTGTTTGTTTTTTTAATATTTTTCGCGGAAATACGGTGTACAGCTGAGCTTGAACTTAGATTATCTATATATTTAAGTTGCTAAGCCGACTTTTTGGGCAGCCTGTGAGAGAGAACTATTGCATCAATTTACTTAATTTTGGTCTTATACGAAAGATTGTAATCTGTAGATTAGTCAAATTGGGTTTTTGTAACCTCAATATCTATTAATTGGTGATAATTTACAATTCAAAATTGATTTCTGCGCATGCTCAGTGACTTGTTTTAATGATTAACACGTTTATTCCGAGGGGTCTCTCTAGATCTCTCTCTGCCATTTTTATTTTTATGATAATTATGTTTGTGAAATATAAGACCCATAAGAAGATTAAACCTGATGGAAATTGTTTATTTTGCACTGTTTAATTAGCGATAATTTGCAATTTTAAAAAATTGCTTTCTGCGCATGCTCAGTGACATTTTTAAATCTGGCTTTAGGTACTCCATAAGCACGAGGCCATTTAAATACATAATTTGTGTCTGCGCATTATTGTGATTTTCAACATTTGGCAATGATGTGTTGAGTATATTTTGTATATTAGTACATTTATTTGCTATCCAGCCGTCATGTTTTGACGGGCACCAACTAGTTATTATTAATATTAATATTGTAATTTGGCCCTTCTTGGAATGTTACAGTTTGTACGCTTATCGTCCTGAATCTAATAGTACCAGTGATTTGACAACCATATTAATTCGACCCAGTTAGCGAGCGATTGTCATAAGGACCATCTAGTCTCTGGAAACTAATGGCTTCATCTCAACTAATGTCATTCAATTGTTCAAAATTTCGTCTGCGACATCGTGGAGGCATTCTTGATGATTTCCTCAGTTTCAGTAGCCACTGTTGCTTCAGTGAAGAAGAAGCACTAATCATATTCGGCTGACGCTCAGCTTTTCATTCGCATAGGCAGTTGTGATTATTCATTAGTGCTAATTTGCTAATTATTTGCATACCTCCATACAATGTATTTTCTTGCTGTCTTCCGCAACTCTGCAAATCATGATGACTCTTCTTCCTGTATTTCCTGTTTCTCGGTTACAGATTTGTGACAATATTGTCAGTCTTGATAATTCTAGAAAAGAACAATAGACTGGAAACAGTAAGTCTTGCGAAACTTTTTTGATAGGTTTTATCAGTCAAGTAATTATAAAATGAATGGCTAACTGAGAATGCCAGTGAATTCCATTTAAAAAAAAAAAAAAACTCTTCTTTCAATTATTTGTGACATTAATTATAGATTCCTAGATTGTTTCATTACTCCCAGTTTAATTATGCCAAAATGTTTCTTGATATTTAGTTAATCACCAGTTCGATAACATTCAGATCTGTTTCCTTAATTGCATAATTTAATATGTTGTCTAATATATATTGTGCGTACTTTTGCATTTGCTAATTTTCATTTTCGTATTCAGCATGAAGTGGGCTGAGTAATGCTGTGCCATCTGCTTTTATTTTACGATCACATTCCTTCTATGAATATTTTATTACGTAGATATATTACACCAACCAGACGCCCGACGCGACGTGCGACGTTTCTGTACGAGAATGACGTCAGAGTAAATCCCTAGCCACCGTTAAGTCCTTAGTGTTAGGGATGTTAGTTAAAGATCAAAAGGAAGCGTGTGCATTCCGAAAAGAGATTAAGTTGTGCGTATCATTGTTTGTATATAATCTGCAAACAAAATGCCATAAAATATAAAATGCGTCTCACTACATATGCACGAAAAAAAAAGAGCTATTTTTAGATTCATATTGCAGTTTTCGAGTTTTAAAAATTCCTTTCCAAATCAGGTGGTTGTGCTGATCGTTAATTATGCATTATGGTCTGTATTCTGAATTAGATTTGTGGTCTATAGATGGCTGTATTTTAAATCTTGTGCTATGATTTTTTAAATATATTTATACGCTGTCTGATATTGGTAAACATCGTTTTCGATAGCTCACAGAAGGCATCACTCCTAAAAATCCATGTTATCTTATTAACTTAAAAACATTAATCGGGATATTTGAATATTTCCTTATTCGTTATCGCAAATTTGCGGAAAAATTGAGTAAATCACTATTTAGTTCTTGCCTATATATTTAAGAGGACTTTTCTGTTGTAGGACTGCATGCCTATATCCTGAGTTGGAATTGCTTAATACATGTTAGATATTGTAAGAATTAAAACAAATTGTAGAAGCTAGAGGTGTCAATTTAAAAAAGTGGCATTACAACGCAATTTCTATAATCGAAAAATAGGATACTAAATTTTTTTCGTTTTTGGTTTATTATTAGGGTAAGCGAAGATATTCTATAATGTAGAAAAATGGCTGTATGCCTCGGAAAAAATAACTGCTATATAGATTAGTGAAAGTACTGCTCAGATAAATGTAAAAACGTTAAAAATTTGCTGCGATTTATGAGCAGATGCTCAATGTATACTATAAACTTGAAATGTAAAATAATATTTGAGAAGTTTTAATGTGAATATGAGTTTTAGATTCCCTAAAATGAGTTAATCAAGGTTTTTCATAAATCCACTCAAAAGACGAATTTCGTATCAGCTATAACTAACTAATCTTGCACTTTCCTGGAGCTTCACTACTTTTTTCTTTCTTCACGAAGCTTTACTCGTATCAGTTTAAGAAATAAGGACTTTCTGTAAATTAAGGAGATAGAAGTAGTGTACAATTGATGTTCAGAACAGTGAAAATGTACTTGTGTAGTTGCCCGATCTCAATGTAAATTCACGACTATAGCTCATGTTTTGTATTTAAGATGGTTAGTTGGTTGGTTGGCTGAGAGTACTACTGTAGCCTTCTTCTGTCACTGAAATCTATTGAATAAATCTGTTCGTTTTGGAGTATTATAAATGCAATACAAGTGCTGTTGCTTTTTATTTTGCTATCAACTTGAAAGAGTTGCCTCTTGCGTCTCAATACATTGCATAAACGTTGAAAACCATTTATCAAAACAGTAAAAAAACAGAAATTACGGTTTTTGTAAGCCCTTTTAGGTTTTTGAGTAAGCCTTCAGGGAAAATTAAACTATTCTACACGTAGACTGTCTAGGGCTTCATGCTGAGACTCTACTGGTAAAATAAACAGCGTTTGCTTAAAATGTGAAGGTAAAATCTATCATATCTCATCGAATATGATCAAGCATGGTTACAGTTATTTTTTACTGAAACCGTATGAGAAAAAAAAATAGTTTTAAGTTGAAAGAATAAAAATCGTTTTTTTATTTCTGTATATACTGCTGTATTGTTGAAAGCACAGAAAGATAAAACCTTTTGGAAGAAATAGTTTTCACGCCTATCGAAATCATCCACTTTATTCTTTTATACAATTAATCCTGAACGCTCCAAAATAAGGTTTAATTTCTCATTTGACCATGTTTCCCTCCACCTCGGTAAAAAGTGTGTATCATGATATGAATAAATTTAAATTTATTCGACCCCGTACTTCTTTTGGACTCATTTTGGCGTAGATTTCAAAGCGCCTTTCACATTCTTACAAATACCGTCTGAACTGCTTTATTGTCAGGAGCTTAAAACAATGGAACCCGTACTCTGTCATTAGCCTAGACATTGTGCAACTTCTGCCCCATAAGCAATTCCTAACAATTAATCAACGATATTATACGTCTTTAAACAGCCGGAAAATCCACATTACATACACCAACCCTTTCAAAGACGATGCCCGGAAACTGAAATTTATCGCTGTTCCTATTAATGCGCGGAAATAAATCCAAAACCGCGAGAACAAGCTTGAAGAAAGAAGGCACCCTTGTAATAACTCCGCCGTGAAAATTAATCTTCGGTAACAGAATTATTCATGAAGCCAAAGCATAATGGTGGAAATTCAGTCTCTTGCTTACAGTAGGTCAAATGATCTTTTCTAGCATAATATCTGCCCACTGTACACTCGGAATACGAAAAATTTACCAGTTATTAATTCTAAAATATGCAATAAACGCATCAACATGCATAAAAGGGAATGAATATACAATGTTAAGTATATAAGCGAGTAATATGCTATTATTCGCTGGCTGTTGTAATGAATTTGATTCGTGTATGTATAGATTCTCCTCTCCGCAAACAAATGGGAGGCATAATTTTATTCTGTTTACGAAGGATTTAGTTGATTGTTCATGTACTTCTTGTAGCTATTTAAACGTATTAAAATTGTTTTATATTTGATTACAGATGTTAATTTTTAACAATTATATAAGGATAAGCCTCACCGTATATATATATATATATATATACATATATATATATATATAGTCGAACCCCGTTATAATGAACTTCAGGGGACCAAAAGTTTTGTTCGCTATATCCGAACCGTTAAGAAAAATGACAGAGTTTACAAAATGTATAATTCATTAGTTGCAATGTATATTCAATAATGATGTATTAAAAAATGATAAAATCTATTAAAAATGATCATTAATGAATTAAAACGACTAAAATCGATTACAATAAATTGACACAATACTAATTAAATTACGCACAATAGGAAAACGGCGGGACCAATTCGTTATATCCGTGAGTTTATATATACCGGGTTCGCTATAACGGGGCTCGACTGTAAATATATATATATATATATATATATATATATATATTATTTCTCGAGTTATTTAAGAACAAATTTCCTGAAATATTTTGCAATACATTCTGATTTATTGTAAGCAGTGACGCAAAAAGAAACATGATTATTCTAGTTGCACTTTTTTCTAAAAGAATCCATTCTAGTAACAAAAAGTTAATCATAATGAAGATGGTATATCTGTCCTTGCTGTTCGTTGTTAATCCGAGATATAGCCAGCAATGTTACCCTCATGAAAGATGTAACGCTTGATTCAATTTTAGTGTTATTTACTGCAATTTTTACTGCTTTGGCGTCGTTGATAGTTTCATTGTTTATTGAAATAATCATTTTCAATAAATGAAAAAAAAAAATTTTTGGTGCCATTGGGCTTTATTTCCGTGAAGTTTTCTGGATTTATATGGTACATATTATGAATGTGTATGTGCATGTATTTATTCTCAACGGACATGAAGGAATGTCGCATTGCCTGCGCCATAAGTCCTAATTCTGCTAACTCTTCAATCCAGATACAACTTCATCTCCTGATTCATCTCAATGAATATTTGCATCTCCTTATCGCGATTTAGCATTCCTTTGCATCTATTTGAGAAAAAAATAATGCATCTTAGTTATGCAACTCCCGACAAAATAAATAAAATATTCAATACATCTCATTAAATTTCCTCTTCTTCAGCGTCTGATATCACCCCTTATTTAATACAGTGAAGAGTCCTGCTTATTGAAGTCGAGAGAGCCTCGGCTGGTCCCAGACTCTTCCCCTGTTTAAAAAGAAAAGTTTTATGAGATCCCGGAATATCTCGCTCTCCAATAATATGTTTCTAACTAGACAAATTTCGCATCGCGTTATTGACATATTGCCTGAAACTCACACATTCGCGCACCCCCACAGACTGCGGGTTACCATGGCGACCGCTACAAGAGGACGCAATAAGTAACTTTAATCTCCTTATGAATCTTACTTCTCAAAAGAGTTTTGAGAGTCTACGGCTTTCCGGGGCCCTTGTTCGGTGCCATTGTCGGGGTAAATAATGCTGAGGGATTAAGTGGGGGGTTTGTGGTGAGTAGAATTTAAGCAGCGGAAGTGGATTGACCTCTTACAAGATGGGCATAGCTTTACCCCCCTTCCCCCCCCCCTCCTCGCCCATTTAGGGTCCGGCTTCATGAATAATTTTGCCCTGAAAAGATTAATTTTCATTCAGGAGTTATCACAGGAATAACTGGCGTGTTGTTGAATCTCGGCTCGTTTGTGTTTGTTCGAATTGCTGAGAATTGAAAGTCTGGTGTTAATTTCTTGTCTTTGTGTAACACATTAGGTAAGATTTATTTAGGGAACAGAGATTCTCAAACTCGCAAAGCTTTGCTAATTAATCTGGAGTTTGTTGCGTGAATTGTTCGTGTTATTTATTTGTTCGCAAACTACACCTGCATTTAACCAATTAGTTTACATTGGATGCTTGAAGATGATAAGTGCAAACTTAACGATGTGAAAAGGGCCACATTTTGTTTGTTGTTTGTTGATCTGTACTGCGAAGATTCATTCGTGTAAATACAAAGTTAACAAAGTTAGAGTACTTTTGAATTACTGGTTACTCTTTATGCATCTTGATGCAGATTTTGGTATTTGTCCACTGTTGAAAGTGGTCTTCGTAAACACCGACATGTATATTTGCAATTTATAGCATCCATAATTTTTCTTACTTAACTTTTTTTTTTTCCTATTTCTTCTTTGGTGGACGACTTCCTCTTTTATATGGATCTATTTATCATCAATATATAAATTGCGCACCAGCATCATACTGAACGATATTGGTGATAAAATTATACAATAGCCAATATATTTGCTATTTTTAAGTTTTATTTATTCATATAATAAAATTTCCTTCTCACCTGGGTTTAAAATTCAACTCTTTGTTAGAAAAAATCTCATTTAAAAAATCTTTTCCCTTTTTTTTTTTAAGAAGTAGAATTTTTTTTTCATTTTTCATATATTTTCAAAAGTCTTTCCACTATTAAAAAAATATCACCCTTTTTTCAACTTTTTTGTAAAAAAAATTGAAAATAAGGCAAGTAATTATTGTAAGAAAATTACTTACCTTTTTTCTTCTTTTCTTCAAAAAAAAAAACTTTCCTCGTGTTTTCGGCAAATTTTGTGCTTGTTTCATTTTAGTGATTTTGTTAGGATTACGTCCGTTTATGTGCTTAGTAATTCTATTTAATTTTCTGAAACGCTCCTAAAAAAAGGATCCGTTTTATTTGTATCTACAAAGGAAACGAGTAATATTTTAAATAAACCTATTTTATTTATAGAATCAACTATAAGTTAAAAATTGTGCTTCTTTTATACCTTGAAATTATTACTGTAAGTGTTTTAAAAGAATCCACGTTTTAAGCCTATTTGTAAATAATTTGCTATAACAAATATTAAAAACGTGTATATTAAGCGGGTTTTACGATAGTTTTCTAGCTATAAATTTTGAAGGATTTATCAATAACGTCTTCAAAATCCGATGTTTGTACTACAACATTCTTTATAAACACTAGGGAAAAATTGTTCAAGTAAGCGTTTTTTAATGAACAATCTTAATAGTTTTCAAAACTCTCTAACGTTAAAAGAAATGTTTGCCGCAAGTGTTACTAATTGGTCAGTGTGAAAAAAGAATTAAAATTTTTTATTGAGAATTAATCAATTGATTTCGGTCGATTGAATTGTGGCATCGATTTAATTATGGAAACGTAGTTTTCCTTTTAGAAGCTATATTGAGGACAATTTTTGGAGGCCCTTAAGGGGTGGGGGTGGGGTGGCGGATGCTGCATTAAAAAAATGTGCATGAATGTACAATGTGTTGTATAATGTGGCTATAAGTTGTGTTCAATATCTTTATATTCAAAACTGCCTGTCAGACGCATTTTATCTGCTTTATTCTGAAATATTTAATTTCGTATTACCTATTCTACCGGTTCGCCAGGTAACTTTTAATATCAATGATTTACTGATTCAATGAGACTTGTCACCTGCTCACGGCTTACATTTTCTTTATTTAATCAAACTGATCGAAGGATGAGTAAATTTTTGCACTTCTGTATTTCGTTTCTAATTAATACTAGAACCGCGGAGCGGGTCAATTTGGCCCAAATCGATTCTTAATTTGTCACTACGCGAAAAGTATTAAATGCAAAATGTTTTCCTCTTTCTAACTTTTAATTATGTAAGATAAGCAAAAATTTACCCAATTTGAAAAAGCTTACTCCTAATATAAATCAATTTCCGGTTATTTACAGTTATACCTAGAACCTTCAAGCGAGTTAATTTGACCCCAAGAAGTTTTAACGAGAATATAGAAATTGGCAGAGATGGAATAATGTGGAACGTCGCACAGATAGGTAAAAATAGCACATGAAGGAAGTTGGGGGACCAACACCACATGCTATACGCAATGCCGTGGACAATGTTCCATTAAGTTTTCTGGCGACTTTTCATAGATAATTGGATACTGACGCATATAAAGAATGTACCGAAGATGAAGCTCATCAACAGATTCAAGGCAATGAATGGATTGTTACATTGGAAGAAATTGGTGCATTTATATCGATTTTATATGCACGTGGTATATAATGTGTTGTGGCATCACCGGTGGTTAAGGCTAATCTCTGAGGCTTTTTTTTAAATTACTACTATTCATGACCAAGAAAGACAGAGTCCTAATTGTAAAAAATAAGGCCAACTTTAAAACAAAAACTCAACATTAAATAACAAAAAAAAAATTAACAGTAAAAAAGTACAGCATAATTAAATGGAGTGGACTTAAGTGCAGATTTAGCAGCGTACGCTCCCAGACCCATGGTCTCAAAAACAGGAGTTTCAAAAAACACGTCTGCCTAGCTGGATGTTACATGAGGAATCTCTCTAAAAACACAAAGTCTCCGACTATATCTCTCTGGGTTTTCTTGTCGGCAGCTCCTTCTTCTAAGAAAAGCCGCGGCTTCCAAGCGCCGGCACTCCATATTCTGCCGGCAAAGATGAAGACGAGGGATTTACCCTCAGAAACCAGGAATGTTAGACTCCACATGTGATAGTTTTTTAATCCCCCACGTGTTGAAATTTTCGGTGGGAACTTGAATTGGAATCCTCGAAAAATATGCAGCTGGTCCGTGGGGTGTAAAAACGCACCCCCGTAAAGGCGTGACGTCACAGTACGAAAAGTCTTGAACTAGACTTCCTGTGGTCAATGAACTGGGGACCACAGACCGTATCCGCTTTTCAGAAAGAAACAAGTATTACTTCTTCAAATAGTCATAAAAGAAAATCCTTTTCGATAAATATGATAAGGACTAAACTATAAAATAAGCTCGCGCCGAAAAGTTCATTTTATGATGTAAGAATTGCTAATCTGAACGTAATATTTATTCGTATAGGTTTCCCAAAAGTTTTATTTCGCTTTCTAACATCTGACCTATTTTGTCGAGCACAGGCTTAAAACGTATAAGTACGTTAATTGCGTAATAAATCAATATTTGAACACATTTAAAGTTGATATACTCCACTATATTCATCACTATATGTCACTAACGAGCATGTCCGTTGTCATTCTTCCGGCCATTCCGTATTTATTACATGCAAACACGCCACGTCGCGCAGTTTAAACAATTCCCTTCAGCAACTGAAATTATCTGATCTACTGCCTCCGTTGCATCCTTCTCTTCGGCTAGCTTTGTATTTGCAGTTATTGTTTACCCGCAATTACCCGAAAGAGTTGAATTATTAGTCTTCATTAGCTGACGAATCGCAACATTTGTGTGCTCAAAGTACTATATTGAAACCTACGTAGTCGGTGCAGTCTCTCTTGCTAATTACTCTCGGCGAAGATTTATTTTCAAATCTTGGTTTTAAATGGAATATTTCGAATGTGCATAGTTAGTACGGATTTCAATCTTCCGTAAAATCCTTTTAGATCGTTCGTGTATGATCAAATGTTTTAAGGATTTGTGTTAAATGATCAGTTATGAGAGATATCGCACTATAATAAATTATTTGGCAGAGTTTCGAAAATAGTTCTCAAATAAATATTTACTATTTGGTACAGCGTTGTGAAGTACTAGTAAAAGTTCTTCTTGTAATAAATAAGATAAAATAACTTCCCAACAATTTAGGTAAACACTTTAGGTAAAATAATTACCTAAAGTATTAAACCAGCAGTTTCCAATCTGTGGGTCGCGAAGTGTTTTCCGGCTTTCCGTCGGGGTTTTACTGAATTAAAAAAACTTTTAGCGAATTTCACTACAAATAAAAAGACAATATTTATTTACCATGAAACTATACGACTGTGATGTTTTTTAAATGAAAAAGTCGCATTCAAAGTGCAAACTCAGTTATTGGAAACCGCATTTATTTAGGGGTAAATGAAAGTACACAAATTCTAAACATCAGTTTATCTTTCATATGTCTGTTGTAGTTTCCCCAATGGAACAAAGCGATTTTATATAGGCAAGAGATTTCTATTTTTATTGTTTTATAATTCTTAATCAATGAGGTAGTTTCAATATTTTTCTTAGGGTTCTATTCTGTACTGATTTTGCGTTTAAACACCTTTTACTGAGAGATGAGTGTTTTTTAATGTTCTCTATTTCTTACGAAATTCTTAGAAATTTCTTTATTGTAAATTAAACATTTAGTTAGAATTAAATTACGGAAATTGCATTTTAGTGATTTTTCTTAATTCGCTTAAATTATGATCTCCTGCCATGCTCACTGCGCAGTCAGTTTCCACAAATGTCTGTTGTCTTATATACACTGCTTCCTGTCGACATTATTTACGAGAAAGTGTTTGTTGCTACGTATTTCAAATATTTATAAAAGTGGAAGAACTGATTCACAACTGATTTTTTATTAATTTATAATAATATTTTTAAGCATACTGTGTAGCAATTGGATTACATTTAAAATAAATATATCCTTCTTGTAGAAGTACTTGAAACTTATCCAATAATTGAGATTAAGAATTGCAGTCTGATACAAGTTATATAACTTTAGCTTTAACACATTATTCAGTAGTTTTAACTTTCACTTACTCAAAATTCATTTTCTCAAAAACAATACAATGAAATCGTTTAAAATTTTTGCTTTTATATTTAATGAGTTTTTATTGTTTGTTCCTGGAATGAGATTTCTTATTCTTCGTTATACTGTGCGAGGCACTGAACGCCAATTTCTAAAGAAATAATTACAGATTACTGCCCACATCTTGGACTTCGATGCCTTTGTACATTCTTTTACATTCTTCACTCGAGAAAAATGCAATTTATTCACACATGGTTTGTTTCCCTTATTTTTTTCTTCTTACATCGTATTATTTACTTAAAACTCTTATTTTCTTTTCTATAACTAGAGTTGCCATCGGCATGCAAGTTGGACCGTTCCGCCAATTGCCTGATATCCAACATCGTTAAACCAATTACCTCGGAAGACATAGTTTTTATTGCATGACTAGTCTTTCTTCGTCGTAATTTTTATAGTTTGTTTCTTACTTTACTTACTAAATGATTATCTTCTCATACTCTAATTAGCGAAGTACAGGAGATTACGCTGATATAAACACCGCAAAAAAAAGTTTTATTTATATTCCTGCAATGCATATTTTTTTTAAACCCACGAGATGATTTGTTTTACATCATCAGAGCTCTGGAATAAGTGTACTAAATTTATGATTAGAGTTTCCAAAACGGATATATCCGTATCCGTTATACGCGGCTTTTTAATTCCTAACCGTATCAGATATCCTTCCAATATTTTCCGGATATCCACAACTTAATTTATTTTTAAATTTGCCTTATAAAAGTATTAAATGCAAAATGTTTTCCTTTTCTAACTTTTAATAATACTCGTATATGATAAGCAAAAATTTACCCAATTTGAAAATGCTTACTCGTAATATAAATCAATTTCCAGTTATTTACAGTTATACCTAGAACCTTGAAGCGGGTCAATTTGACAGCAAGAAGTTTTAACGAGAACAAAGAAATTGGCAAAGATGGAACAATTTGGAACGTGTCGCACAGATAGGCGTTGAAATTTGAATTTTGACGTATTATTTTTTAATTTGTGAAATCAGTTTTCGAAATTAATTCGAGAAAACACATAGTGAATTAAAACAAAAGTTTGCATTACATTCATATAAAGTTGGAAAAAAATGGAAGCTATAAACGACATTTTGTGTGAAAAATTCGCATACCATGGTGATCACCCCCCCCCCCAAAAAAAAAAAAAGAAAGTAAAGAATTATTTGAAGAACTAAATTAATACATTTCAAACGCGTCCAACTTTAAACGTGTTGGAATATCAACTGACAGCGGCACATTAAACAAGAATTTAACATCTTCAAGAGAACTTCTAAGGCCGTCTGCACGCGGAGCAACTTAAAAGAAACTGATTACCGACTCAAATCACTAACCAGTCCGTAATGAGTCGCAACCTATGTAATTGAATGGAGCCACGCACACGGCGCAACTGGTTACAAACCTGTCCGACGGGTTTGTTACCAGTTGCGCCGGGAGTTGCTTCGTGTGCAGACGGGCTAAGAGAACACAAAATCTTGAGTTGCTGTATCAGGCACTGAAAACAGCTACAGAACCGACTTCAACAGATTCGGAAAGAGCCATTCGCGTTTCTGGAAATTACTGTTCAAAAATTAGATCAAGGTTTTCTTGCGCATAATGCATAAGTGTTCTTAAAATACTATTATTTAAATTAAAATTTCTATTTTAAAATTTAAAAGCAATAAAAGTGACATTTATAAAGTTCAGTAGTATTTATTTTTAATCGGTTATCCCGTATCCGCCTGATAATTTAAAAGTGCTATTCAATAACTGAGTTTACAGAAAATCCGGATATTTGGAAACCCTATTTGTGATCTATTACAAATTGGTGAAAAAGTGTCATCAAAATATTTATTTTGGAGGCACATTCTGACCTTATGTGGTTGCATTAATCAAAAGGGAAAATAACATGCTCTATTGCCAAATGGTAACACCATATGTTGTGTTGTCGAAAAATTGTATACAAATACAAACTATAAAATGTGTATTTGTAGTTTTGATAATACTATAAATCAATGATGCATTTTAAGGCTTATCACATGGGTTGTAGCATTTCTATCGCCTGTCATTTCTTATGCTTAAACGATTTTGATGAAACACGAGCCTATTAGTGGCACTGAAATTTAAATAAGGGCTAAAACTGTAATCACAACTTGATATATGGTCTCACAAAAGCGGAACGGAATCAGACGTGATTGATGATCCTTGCAAGGAATATAAATTGCCTCTGCACTTGTTAGTTATAGTTAAAGAACAAGTTTTGTTTTGCTTACAGAAATCAAACTTATTTAAGAAAATGTTTTACATATTTTAGCAAAGTGATATTCGTGTACCACAACTGTCTGCTCTAGTCTTTGGAAGCGATCATTCATTAAATTAATCGTTCCACTCTCGTATATAATGGTTCACATCTTGTTATTTCAGATTCCAGCAAAATTTATACTAAAAGAAGTAAAATTATTTCATATAAAACAATAAAATAAATGTAATATTTTATGAGGGAATAATAAATATAAATAAAGAAATGTTTGAAAAATACGTTTATTTATTGACATAAACCATTTCGATTTAAAAATCTATATATTGTTCCGTTTTTCCGTGGTTCGTTAGGATTGAACAAAATCTCTTCAGAAACTCCACGCAAAATAAAATTTATTATTCTGTAAATTCTTCAGGCGCATACACAAATTCAACCAGAAAACACGTAACAACTCTCTTCTATACAACAGAAAACTCTAAAAACACAAGTCAGGATACCAGAGTAAACAATACAATACACGCCTAACGCACTTTCAAAACTTTCAATTCTCTGTAGAAAAGAACTGAGTTCCAATGCCAATGTCAGGTATATTTATAGACTTCCAAAACGCTCCCTTTCAGTCAGTCACCTAATCTCTAGAAGCTTCCAGGAAGGACCAGACGGCAAGTTGGCGACCATTTGGTGCCATATCGCCAAATTTGCGAAATATCGCCAAAATTTGGCGACCAAAATAAGTCACCAAATCTATCGCCAATTTGGCGATAACTCTCATATTTGGCTAGATTACCATAGACTCGTAAAATTCGTAACAATATATATATTAAAAACAAACCATGTCTGACAATTTATTCAGTAATAGTTTATGTGGACATTACTTGTATTAAACTTGTGGAGGAAGCTAAAACAGAAACCCACAAAATTCTGAGATTTACAATAAAATTTAAAAAATCACTGTTAGTTTTAACTGGTAATCGTAGTTTTTAATAGATGTGATTGTCTCCATACATAATTCACAAACAAGCAGATCATTAAACTCTTTGATAAAAACTTGGGAAACGATAGAACTTTCCAGACACTCTTGATGGTTATCGACGGAAGTGGAAACTTGAAATGGGTTCGTCTATCACAGGAACAGGAAGCAATTTTATGTTTTCAAAGCCCACGGAAAGGAACATCTCAGATAGTACCGAAGCAAACAAATAAAGCAAGATTAGAAGAGAAGGTGGAAAATTTTAAATCGGGGGCTGTGGCATTATGCATTGGAGTACGGGGATAAAAGAAAGAAGGTCAAATGTTTTAAAGAAAACAGGAAAAAGGGGTAATAAAAGACTTATTTATGTGCAAATATTTTCCTTGCAGCTGATAAAGAAGAAATTTACTAGTCATCGACTAAAACTCAAGAATTACTCTAATAATTCTTATTACATTAGCTTATAACTTTCTAGAAATTCTTATTCAAATACGGAGTTAGCATGCAAATAATTATGTAGTAGAAAAGTTGACTTTGAGCTGATATTCTGAGGAGTACTTAGCAATTATGGGTTGAAATAATCAAAACATAAACTCACTCGTAATGTTCCCGGCCTTGAAAAACTACAAATGCTAGTCCAAAACTAGTTGCCATTTTTAATTTTTTATGTGGATTTCAAGAAACTGTGTGTTTTTGTTTTAGTTCATATGGACTCGTATGCACTGATTTTATGCTTGAGCTTCGTAAAACTTCACTATTTTACAAACAAATGCATTAAACGCAAAATAGAGGTATTCCATTCCTTTTTTTTTTTTTCGGAGGGAGGTGGGGGAGTCGAATAGAAAGAAAGGTTCCTGTAGTGACCAACTACGATATTATGTTCCATGTCAGAGCAATGATAGTATTGGAACTAGTTTCAGGTTTAAATATTTTGAGCTTAGACTATTATTCTTGTTCGCTCTCACTGACATTCACTCCAAGAGATGTCTCACCAGGCGCATATCACGTGATTGACTTTGTTATACTTTTTATGTTGTTCTTCAGGTTTGCTCTGTAATGTGAGTTGTTGCAGTATGCTATTAAATAATCAAGTTAAATAATCTTGTCTTTAATTGTCAACGCCTTATTCACCATATATTCATTTACGTCGAAGTCAACTCCAGTGTTCTTGAAATTCATCACAAGAATCATTTTTTATTTCTTTCGTACAATAAGCTTGAAATGCGCCTAATTATCAAGATTTTTAGTCTTCATCATTTGATTATGTATTCTGCTTGACTGCCATATAAACATCCATTCGAAGTAGTTTTGCTACAATAGAAGTTATAACGACTGAACTTGATCCCACAATCTCACAAATACTTCACATTGCAGCCTATCTTTGTTCCGAGAATTTTTATCTTTTTCGACGTGATATGTTGATCATTACTCTACTAAGTCATGCCAGGTCCCTTTCGTATGAACGTCATACATTTTTCATACATGTTCATCATTTTATCACAGTTCTGTGCCTTATTTTACAAGATCTAAGCCAATACTTTTCGCTAAATGATGCTGAAATATTTTCCTTATCCTAAGCAATGTAACTTTAAAAGTAATATTCATAAAACCTTCAGATTTCTGAGCCCATTTCTAGTAAATACTTTACATAACTTACGTATATAGGTTTAAAAATTTCTCTCGATAATGTTTTCTAGCGGTGAAAAACTAAAAATTCCCTCATTCAAATATATTAAGGCCTTATAGAAAATATAAGGTAGGAGGTTTAAATCTAAAGCGTTTTAACAATTTTACGCTGGCATTATTTCTAACGACAAATCTATGCCGACGAATTTTTGCGGCAAACTTATGACTTAGCAAATCTGTTAGCCACTTTATCGAATTTCAATACTTCCACAACATGCCTATACGTGCTTAAAAACCAATGAAATATTTCCGTTATCCGTTCTGGTAAGGGTATAGTAATATCTTTATAGGTTGTTTACGAGATAAAGGACGTGTAACCGATTAGTAATGGGCGTTGGATCACTAAGCAATGATGTTACAGTGTTAAGTTGTGGCAACTGTTAGTTCGGTTTAAATTTCTAGAACGTTTTAGTTTTACAAGTTTTGGGTTCTACTTGCTACCAAGATAGTACGAAATGCGCTAATCGAAAGGTAACGCTGGTTTAAAAATGATACTGTATAAATTTAAAAGACTTGAAATTGTATTAATAATTCTAATAGATAAACGATATTTTATTTTTTTGGTGTGGAATTTGCTTTTTATAGTGTCTGTTGCTGGACATAACAGTACATTTCTACGAAAAGATTTGTCCCATTTAAGATTCGCACAATATTACATTTGCAGTAATATGTGGTGTCACCGTGGTCTCGGACACAAAAATTGTTCACTACTTTCTTCTAAAGAAGCAATTTAAAATCGGCATTACTGCGCATGCCTGATTTCATGTGAACAGATTTAAAAACCCAGTTGTTTTTAGCTCCACAGACACATACTCTTTTCCCTGCAGGAATTTCTGTATAATTTCCTTCCCGAGTTGGGAAAGATATTTTGCTTTATGTTTGTTTTATTCTGACGATTAAACTTCTTCCAGTTTATGCTTGCATTCGTCATTGCATTTCATCACGAATACGCAGCGGCATGATAGCCATATATTCCACTAGCTATCGCCGCAAGGTTAGTAGTCCTACCTCAGAAGGGCTACAAATATGTTTACCAAAAATTAGTATTTTCTCCATCAGGATCTGCCATATGCTTCCCAAAGATCCTTTAATTGATCTGTCCAACATTACGATGGAGATATAACAACGACACGGCACTTGACCTTGGGTACAAGTCCAAGAGAACGTCAGATACATTCGTAATAGTTCTATAATATGTATATGACTTCTATTAAGTCCATATTTTCTACTGATATTTTGATCCCACTAGGCCTGAACTATCTCTATGCCAAATTTCATTCAAAAATATCAACAGTTACATTGAGAGATGTTTATTGCTTTAATTTGGACGACAGTGTATTTAGATTTAGCTAATGGCCGAAATTAAATGTCAGGTTTAAGAACGACCGGACTTAAGAAGACTTTAAAGTCGATAAAATAACTGAGTATTTTTATCTCCCTATCTGCCTGATCTCGCAAATAATTAAAAATATTCTAAAAGTTTTTATATACAGGGTGCCCGAAAATTGTTGGACGCTTTACAAAATTAAATTAAAAAAACATAAGTACGAACCGGGTATTTGAACGATGCCTAACTTACAAAAGTGCTAGATTTTCGTTTCCTATACTTTTATACCAAAATATCTGATAGATGGCGCTAGGTGGCAAGAGATTCAGAAGAGCGCAGTAGACATGGCGACTGTACAGCAGAAAGCAATGTGCGTTTTATGGCTCGCAGAATTTAAATCTATCATTAAAGTTAAAAGACATTATCGTTTGGAATATGGATGTCAAACTCCATAAACGAATGCGATTGATAGATGGACGAAACAATCCAAAGAAACCGGCAGTGTGTTGCATCATCTCGAAGGCGGTAGGCCTAGCGTAAGCCATGCGACAGTTGATGCATTCTATGAAAGTTTCCGCCGAAGCCCCACAAAAAGCACTCGTACAGCAAGCAGAGAACTACAACTTTCAAAATCAACTTTCCATGATATCTTGCACAAGAGATTAAATCTTCATGCTTACAAAATTCAATTAGTTCAGAAAATCAATGCAGACGATCGGACCACCTACCGAATCTGAGATGATTGAACACACTAACATCACATTCGTTGATGGAGGTTGACATCTATATTCCAAACGATACTGTCTTTTAACTTTAATGACAGATTTAAATTCTGCGAGCCATAAAACGCACATTGCTTTCTGCTGTACAGTCGCCATGTCTATTGCGCTCTTCTGAATCTCTTGCCACCTAGCACCATCTATCCAAGTCCTTTACACCTAGCGCCATCTATCAGATATTTTGGTATAAAAATATAGGAAACAAAAATCTAGCACTTTTGTAAGTCGGGCATCATTCAAATACCCGGTTCGTACTTATAGTTTTTTTTTATTAAATTTTGTAAAGTGTCCAACAATTCTCGGGCACCCTGTATTTTAGGATTCCTCAGACCTTTCCTTGTCCTTTACTTTTTTGACAAACAATAACATGTTGTACGTAGTTTTGAAGATTTTCAGATACCTGTGGAGATAAACTAAAAAAAACAAACATAATGTATTAAACTCGAAGAGAGGAAAGCAGTAACAATCTAAAGGAAATTTATTTGAGAAACTTAAATTTTTGTTACATGTATAATTCTTTTAAGCACTAAAATGTTAATTTTTATTTGCAAAACACAACGAGGTATTTAGTAAAGAATTCTAGGAATTCAAGTATTTTTCTTTGTATATTTTGTGTACCCTTTAAAGAAGTATATTGTTATTTCTCTTCTTTTTTCGCTTTAGCTGACTAACATTGCGTAATCTCACCCCTGGAATACAAAAACATCTCTGCACCACTCAGTGTAATGCGCAACATAATTTATCCAATTACTTTAGGGCATTTTTTTTCCTCAATTAGCCATTAATTTTCTTCTTTTCTCGTCCCTTTCTTTTTGCGAAGAAAACATCATGGCCTATCCTTTCCAGCGTAACTGGCTTCACTTATAGAAGCTCAATTAGGGAATAGAGTTTGAGTCGGTCCCACTGATCACTGGCATTACGATAGGATGCGATACAGTGCTTTCCTGCGATGGAACTTTTCTTCCTATCCTCTCTATTCTTATAGGATGATTGCTTGTTGTGCCATTGTCTAATGGTGAGATATTGCCAATACAACAGAGAAAGTTTATTATTATTATTATTATTGCTGATTCGCGTATTTTTGTGTTCAAAGCATTGTAGATGGTATGGGAATGTAGAAAGACCTTTTTTCATTTGTTCCCTCAATAGCAGATTTCAGTTATACTAAGTTTGATCAGATAGTTACGGCTGTTGTGTACAGACCCTATTGAATTCGCTTACTCAATGTTAACGTGTGGAGAAAATTTCTCTGCTATTTATCTATATATATAAAACAGTTTCGTAACTGACTGACTGACGGATAACGCACAGACCAAACCGCTGGACCTAAAGGGCTGAAATTTTGCATGGCGATTCTTCTTATAGTGTAGGGGTGCACTAAGAAATATCTTTGAAAAATTCTTCTTAGGTTTTTTTAATTAAATTTTTAAGCTATTTTTTAACATTATGTAAAGTTTGCATTTAAAATAATAATCTCAGGGTTACAAAATTTATATCACGAGAAAGATCATAAAAATTCCTTTAAAATGAAATGTTTTCCGAATCTTCACCTTCATTTTCTGATTTTTTGTGAATTTTTAAAAATTAATTTTTAAATGCTGATCACGTGATTTCTTTTCTTTTTGTGATACTTGAAACTAAGTTTGCGTCACGTGCATAACAACGAAATAAATTGACCAAAAATTTTTTTTTTCTTGCTAATGCGGCAGACGATTGGACATTCTCCAAAAAACTATTAAAATACAGTAAAAGAAATGTTCCTCAAACAGTGCAATATTAACAGTACTATATTCTTTAGTATGTTCTGTTAGATTTAATTTTAATATTTTCTTCTACATTATTTTGTCTATAAAATATCCGTTACAATTTTTTTTATAAATATATTTTTTGCCATTAATTGCATACATTGACCGTTGTATTTAATTTGAATGTACTCCTTAGCGAAGCACGGGTTTTCAGCTAGTCGCTACATAAATGCTGATAATCCAGTGTTTTCAGTTAGCCTGAACTTTTCTGCACGTTGCAACAGGATTCATTTTATAAATTTCGTCCACCGAAGAAATTGATGAGCGTTTAAAAGATTCTATTCCAGATTTTTCCTTCGAATAATTTAAATTTTAAAATATTATTTGTATTTAAAAAAAACGAAATAAGCCCCAAGGTGTAAAATTTCTTTCTCTGTTAAAAAGTACAATTAAAAAAAAATTCAATCCAAGTCGGCAATCCATAGACACATTTTCTCCATAGATTAACATTGAGATGAGCGAATCCAAGAGGGTTAGTAAACTTAATATCGCGGTTTTCAGTTGAGAATTTGAAAATTCTTAAATAATTCATTTAACCTGTCTTCCTTGTATCTCTGTTTACAGTATTTATATGCCCGTTTGAAGAACTTTGTTACTTATTTATTTTTTAAAAAATTCTGTGAAAAATTCTGTAATAAAAAATATTAATTCGTACTGTAAAATAAATGCAGTAACACTATCCCGGTTTAATTTTTTCATCGATCATTAAATATAATCGACGATTTACTTTTTGCACGATATTTAACTTTCTTTTGTTTCACTCGTGGAAGAAAATAATCGAAACACGTCAATCAGCATTTGTTAACCAGGCTCTGTATAGTATATTGATCACTAGACTTCATAAAAACAAAGCCGTTGCTTGATGGATAAATAAATAATGACGGAGAGAAGCGATAATGGAGTGTAATAAAAATGGATGATATATCAACCCTAAATGGGAAGATGAAAGTTAGGTTACAGATACAGGAACGTAATTATAACTGCATGCTTGTAAATGTAGGTAGGAAAATCATTGTTAATGGTTATGAGGGTATTTTTCAACCGTCTTTGATCACAGAGAGCAGCATAACTTTTTTTTTAAGTAGTCTTTTCTCTTGTATTTTATACATCGATAATGATGGAAAAAATACTTTTAAGTGTCTTTTATGTTCTTTTGCTGTCCCGTTGCGTATCACTTATGAGAAAACATAATGATAATGAGAAAAAGATGAGTCACATATCTGTAGAGAGTTATCTTAATCCCTTTACTGATAAAAATATCCCTTGCCTTCACATTCATTTGTATTAGTATATTAAAAGAGTTTTTATTTTTTTTGTAAAACTTTCTTTACAAACGTGTCTTTCGACATCATTTCTTATGTGTGTCCCTAAATCGGTAGCATTTTTAACCCATCCCATAAAGTACAGAGTTAATTTTTTGTATTCAAACATCTGTTTAACGCTTGTAGAAAAGGTTTTTTTTCTTTGTCGAATCTTTGTCTTGCTGAAGTGCTTGCCAAACATTTTCTATGTATTGAATCCTCATTTGCACTGTACATGAAAGTAATGCTTATATCCCTTTCCTTTTTAAGTATTTAGAGCTATCTTCACCTGCGCTAAGGAAGATGTGGAAATAAAAGGCTTAATAAGTCGAGCACACTTAATGAGTCGCAATGCTTGATAAGTCAAGATGCACAGGTCAATACTTAGCCATGAGAGTTTTTGCGTCAATTTCCCCTTTGAAACTGTTCACATCATGTGCCGTACGAACTTATCGGTAAATATTTGAAAAGGCCCTTTACGATTTTTCTTCGTTCACATTTTTAAAAGTAATTTTTTTTAATTATCTGTGTTACAACACGCCGAGAAACTTTATACAACATGATCTGTCCCTTTCTGTTGGTGAAACACAATAATTGTTCACGCTAAAACTTATCGGGGTTCTTTTTAAATTTAGTCTGATATAAATTATTAAAATTGACTTCGTCTTTCAGTTTTGGATTTGGACTTAATAAAATGAAGATTCAAACAATGTTTTGTTTCCAACTTTTGTTTCGAAAACATTTAAAGACTCGCATAATAGAACCAACAAAATCAATACCGATACCATTGCACTGTTTTTGTCTGTGATTCCTATGGGCGTTACCTTTTTAAAGTTATTTTAGTTAATTCGTCAGCAACTATCTATTTATGAAGTCATCGTGTCCCCTATCTATGAGATCGAAAATATACCAAAACCATATTTTTTGTTATAGATGCTACCTTTTTGAAGGACATTAAAAACTCCTACAAAATAATTTACGATGTAGCCACGAAAACTGTTTAAAACGTACAATTTAGGGAAAATTTACCATGGGAAACTTTGGACTAATGATCGAAAGATACAATTTAAAAAAAAAAATCAGGTAGTCTCTTCTAACGAAACTACCGAGGGTTATTAACGTAGGATTACTTATCGCTGCTTACCTCTTTGGTATGTATATATGTATGTATGTGTTATGTATATATGTGTATATATATATATATATATATATATATATATATATATATATATATATATATATATATATATATATATGTCAAAATTTTGACTCATTTTGGTACATTTCTGTTTAACTTTTCACTGCTTGCCCAAGCGATACAGACTGAGTTGGGCTTGCTGCCAAAATTATAACTCGCGACGCAGGGCCCCCAAAATTTTAATTTTAAAAGGAAAAAAAGAAAAAATTCCCAATTCAATTTTTTTTTATTTTATCTTTTTTAATAGCATTTTTTTTTATATATCCTTTCAAATTTGATTGGTTCATCATATGTATAGTTATATGTATAGTTCATCATATGTATGTTATAGTGTATATAAGGGATTAATAAGTTTTTCTGTTTGCATTGTATTGGTGTTTTAATGATGAAGTTAGTATGTTGTATTGCTTTTTGTTATTTGATAATGTTCTAGGCTTCAACGCTTCAAATAGCCAATTCTTGGCAAAATGGTACTTTCACAATGATTCATGATTATTTTTTTTGCGTCAATTTTGGAAATTTTACGCCCACATCAGTGTTAGGGGGCCCCATCACGAGTTGTGCCTATAGTCAAGAATTTTCTAAATTGGGCCCTGCGCAGGGCATCTGAAATTTTGCTTTCCGGAGGACCGTTATGGAGGAACGTAATCCTGCGTTAAAATTGAGAACAACTACTCTAGGGCTTCGCTTATTTTGTTTGTTTGTCTGTTTATACTACTCTTCGATAGGTAACCTTTAATTCGCGTTTCGACGGATGCAACGCTTCCGTGCAACGCGTCCATAACGTACCAGAACGCAAGCGAAAGGACTACTCACGTGTATTGCGAAACATAATGGAGCTTTTCCATTAAAGATTCGAAATGAAAGTAATTTATATTCCAGCAGAAGCATTTAGTTTTTTTAATGGGCGCGTAGTGTCACTGTCTTCATGAATAAATAAATTCCGAGCATAACTCATGGACCTTCCAGACACATTTTTCCTACGCTCGATCCCATCCATTTCTAATGAAGAATTGATCCTGGAAAACGAATTCAGTTGTGTCGCCCACGGCTGCAAAGTGTATGACGGCGCATTTTAATTCCCACCCCCACCCCTGCAGATCCATCGATCTCCAGACATGAGAGAGATGTCTGAAAGGTTTCAAAGTTTGAAATTTTATGAATGAGGAGAGCTGAGCACAGAGCGGGGGCAAAGAAATAAATGAATAATGTCAAATATAATGGGTAATGCAATCTAATTTAATTATCGTAATAAGATCGAGACGTACTTGGTTCCGTTTAATCAGCATTTTAATAGTTGCATTATTTTGATGGTGGCGTTTATGGGAAATTTAGAAGTTTGTAGAATGGAGTCATTTTCAATTCGACGTAAATGAACTTATTTCTCTAAAACTTCCTTTTTGCCTTCGGCCTTCTTCAAATGGAATAAATGACTGTTTGGTCTTCGGAAGCGTTAATGAAGCTCTCCATTAAGCTGACAAGGAGATAAAAGTCCAGCCATCAGTGCTTCTCTTCGTGTGTGGGTAGTACAAAGCGCCCCTGGCAATAATTCCTTATTGGAATGTTTTCGGAGAAATGTCCCAGTATTGTCTGCTGAGACTTTTCTTAGAGCACATGTTGATATGTTTCTGTTGTTAATATTTATTTCCTTATAGGAATAATTGAGTTGTTATAGTATTATCTATCTTTATATAAAAAAACTTCTGTAACTGACTGACTGACAAATAACGCACAGACCAAACCGCTGAACCTAAAAGGTTGGAATTTTGCATGGCGATTCTTCTTATAGTGTAGGGGTGCACTAAGAAAGATTTTTTTAAATTAATTTTTAAGCTGTTATAGTAACTTTTTTTAAGTTTGCATTTAAAATAATAATTTGAGGGTTATGAAATAAATATCACGAGAAAGATCATAAAAATTCCTTTAAAATGAAATCTTTTTCGAATCTTCACCTCCATTTTCTGATTTTTGGTGAATTTTTAAAGATTAATTTTTAGAATTTAATTTATTAAATGCTGATCACGTGATTTCTTTTTCTGGTACTTTAAATAAATTTATCGTCACGTGCATAACAACGGAATAGACAAAAAAACTAATTTTGTATGAAAAACAATTATTGATGAAATGAAGTAGGTTTCTTGTTGCATTAACTGTTAACAAAATGTTATTGGTTGATTCGGAAGAAACAATGTTGTGATTCATGAATGTTAACAAGAACAGTGACAAAGTAGCTATCAACCCGACCTGATCTATAATTTTTAAAGGTGACATTGCCCCTCAATTTTTCCCCTGATCTTAGGGCAGATGGGCACATTAGCAACAAAAGCTTAAAAATGCCATGGTTCGTCGAAACTTTTTCGTGTTCGTGTTGCAAAAAGATGAACTGTAGTGCTCTAGAAAACCGGCCAATCAAAAGAATCTGTTGTCGCAAACTCTGATATAGTTTACCCTGATTTTACCACATTTTCTCGATCCATTTTTCATTTAATAATTTAGGACGTGGTGAATTTATTATTATCAGAGGAGCTAGTGGCAAACGTGCTTTTCAGAAATGATATGACCTGCAATCTAATCATTGTTTTAGATTTTCAATTAGCATTCTTACACTAGCAGTAAAGTTCAATGTCTTATTATTCCTGATTCATTTTGAACATACTTGATTCATTTTAATGCATTAAGTTTCTTTCTTTTTGATTTGCTATAAGTCCTACTTAATGTGTTTTTCCCATTACTTTCCCAGTTCATTTAGAGTCTTAATACCCTGAAGCTAGAATGGTTATATATTTATGTATAGTGTGTGTGGGGGGGGGGGGGGTACATGGTTATTATCAGAATAATTCTTTGAATTAATGTAAGTTTATGCTATGATATTTAAAGTTGTTTGTTCTTATTGTTATATTTTTATAAAATCGGTAGCACTAACATGAAATCAAAAGAATTTATCTTACAAAATGTTCTTGCTTTAGTAAATTTTATTGCCCCATTGGTATGCATATATATATATATATATATATATATTGATTGATTGATTGCTTTTATTCCTCAGCCTATTAATAATAGGTTTTTTCACTTTATGAGTATTCTTCCGTCCTCATACAGTTGATGTAGAATATGCATCAAAACCTACCATATTCTTCTGGAGTTTCAGAACAAGCTTTCTAAGGCGTTTCTTGGAATTCTTATGTCTATTACATCAGAATATGTGAAAATAATATTGTAACATATATGATTATATGAGTTCCATAAATTAATGTTTATAGAAATCATATAATCATATAATGAATAATCTAGTTCAGTTAAACTTAATTATTAAAGGATGGATAATTTGTTATTCTAATGATTTGCGAAACGTATTTTTTCGTTTTCCCATCTATGACGAAAACGTTTGACTATCACTCCATGCCCACTCGAAAGTTACCGACATGTAGTTCACTTTTCAGAAACAAATTATCTGGTGCTAAATAACGTGAAATCGAATTCAGGTGATCAGTACTGCTGAGAAAACAATTTAAAGGTAAGAAAGATTGTAACGGGGGGTACCAGAGATACCCCTTTGCATTGTGTAAAATTAGGGAGGTGAACTCCAAAGGGAACTATGCGTTTATAAATAAAAAATAACAACATTTATTATACAATATATTACAAGAAAAGGTCAGGTCTACATATTATATTTAAGATCTTGGTTAGACATATTTTAACAGAATTAGGGCATACTTCATCCGCTTCCTGCGGCAGAACCATTACGGGTCGAGTGAAATAAAGTCATATTTCTCGTAATCTCTCAAAAGGCATGAGCATTATTTAAAGGGGAAGAAATGACCAACCTAGGGAGCTTTGATGAAACAGCAGGGCAAGGCATGGAGTCGTTGTGGCACTTATATCGGAGGAGGCTTTAGGTATCGGGCTAAAAATCATGTGGTCCTTCACTGGCGGAGGCAACAGGATTCGGCGCTGGCGGTTGGACACGGACATCTCGCCATTTTACGCTGGCTTCTTTTCTTCCCAGGCTTTCTTCGCAGCTCGCTACCTCAATCTCTCTCTCTCTCTCTGACCCTCTCCGATCCTCGTTTCTCTCCCACACTCGGGGTTCATTTTTCCCCCATTTGGATTATGACTCCTCCCCAGGCCAGTTATTTACGCAAATTTATTGCCTCTTCGAGTTTTTTATTCGAGGGCAGGATGCTCCGACATCCCCACGGTTGACCCACGTGGTACTCTTATTTCCAAGAAAATTGGATGTCAATTGAATTTCCTGGAATTTCTTTCTTCCGTCCTGAGGAATTCAGGGGGTGCGATGTTTCTTGGAAAATTGGTGCAGTTCTCCCTTTTTCCAATATGGCCGTTTTATGCCCCATAATCGTGTTGGAAAAACAAAATGGCTATGATGTTGGAAGGAGTTAAAAATGTCCAAATTGTGGATCCTTCACAACAAAGATATATAGCGATGAATATAGCGATCTCAAAATTACAAGTTAGAGGGGGGGGGGAAAGGCTTAGGATCTTCGCATTTCATTATTTCCTCTATTTTTTTCAAGGGCTCTTAGAGTGTAATAATATGAAATTTTATTCTAATCATTCAAGAGATTTATAAATCTAAAAGGAACAAACAGACAGACATTATTACAATCAACATATATATATATATATATATATATATATATATATATATATATATATATATATATATATATATATATATACAGTTAAACTTCTTTAAGGCGGCCAGTCATGGTTCCGAAAATAAGTGGTCGTTTTGAGGGGTGGCCAGCTAGAGAAGTTTCACAATATATATATATATATATATATATATGTGTGTCGGATTTGGTATTCTTCACGCCCAATATAATTACGTTAATCCGAAAATACTTAGCAGTCGACGATGATC
Source organism: Dolomedes plantarius (assembly GCA_907164885.2). Lineage (NCBI taxonomy): Eukaryota > Metazoa > Arthropoda > Arachnida > Araneae > Dolomedidae > Dolomedes > Dolomedes plantarius. Next base: position 168,207,776 of record OU015491.1, on the reverse strand, counting down.
CGGTGGCGAGGCAATATGTAGAATCCAAACTCAAACACTGACGACAACTCCATTATCATTTACTAACATTTATTAAATCTCTTTATGACTCTCAGCTCCATAACTAAATAAATGGCTTCCAAATCCCCCATTGAAATCTGTGCGCCTACGGCACACGTCTTTACTCGTTGCTATCTCTCCATGGCTTTGAAGATTTCCTTTGTTTCAACCTTAAAACCAACGCTTAGTGACGCTCATTACTTATTCATTTCGTCATAACGTACATGCTCTTTTGCTGACCTAAACACTTTCTTTCTTCGCCAAGCTTCAAGGCTATCGTCTACTTCAAATTCTCCCATGTGGTTCTGCGGAATTGAATCAAGTCGAACCCATTAATCCTATTTTCACTGCAATACCTTATGCCGCTTATTTGAACTCCCAGACTTTTAAATTGCTAATCCTATATTTAAATAACTAAATCCCGTTTTAAGGTCTCGCGATCGCCCCCCCCCCCATATTTTTAGCCTCATATATATATATATATATATATATATATATATATAACCGCACATCACATTGTTCAAATCACACATTACTCTAAGAATAAAAATAGTAGACAATCTGAAAATTATTAATGATTAAGTGCATTAGACAGCCTAAGGATTTCATTCCGATATTGAAATAACACGACTGAAAATAATAAATATTAAAAGAGAGGATGTGACTCGCATGTTCCATTTTAAAACATGCGCGATATGTTACGGAAACGTGTTACATATTTATTTCATCATAGTGCATGTACGGGTATTTTTATATTGCAAAAATTTTTAGCATAGGTTTTTATGATAAAAAGCATGAAATATGTCCAAAAGTTATTTATGCTGTTCAAGCGAAACAGCTCTCTAGATCTCATACTATCCTACGTATATATTTTCACATTAATCTTTAGAGTTGTGCTATCCATTGTATGTCTACTTTCGTTGATGTTATTGTTCTATTTTTATCACTATTTCTTGCGACATTCGAGCAAAAATTAGGCTATTTCTTTATTATCGTATATATTTATGATAGTCGTATACTATTTTCATATTTGTAATGTGAGTAATATTCCTTGTGATTGCCTGCAATCCTCTGGCATTATGCTTTTTTTGTTGCTATCGGTTTCTTGCTTCCGTTTTTTTCTGGTACCATAATATTTCCGTTTTCTTTTTACCTCGGATATCATTCTATTTGACGAGATTACGATATCGATCAGTTCAGATAACTGATATAATTTAGTTAAACTGTTTCACTGATATGAATGTCCATGAAATTTAATTATTATATTAAAAATTTAAGAACAGGTATTCCTCGACTTACGACCGAAATTTTTAAATTAAAAAAAATTCTCAAAATACTGTTCTACTAATGTACAGTACATACCTCTATGTATTACATAATTTTTAAAAATATGATGCAATATTCTGCGATACTGCAAAAATTTATGACGCAATAATAAAAATGTATGATGCAATAGTTTCGATATCCACACGATAAATCAAATAAACCGTCATTGGCTTCAGAAATGGCTTCAGCTTTTCATTATATTTATAAAAAACTAGCTGAAAACCCGCACTTCGCTACGGAGTACATTCAAATTAAATACAACGGTAAATGTATGCAATTAATGCCAAATATATCTATATATATATATATATATATATATATATATATATATATATATATGTATGTATATTTATAATAAATACGATGATCAATGTATACAATTGATGTAAATATATATATATATATATATATATATATATATATATATATATATATATATATATATTATATATTTATAAAAAAAATCGTAAGGGATTATTTTTATATACAAAATAATGTAGAAGAAAATATTCAAATTAAATGTAATATGACATACTAAAGAATATAGAAAAGTTAATATGGTACAGTTTGAGGAACATATCTTTTATTGTATTTTAATATTTTTTTGGAAAATTTCCAATCGTCTGCCGCATTAGCAAGAAAAAAATATTTTGTCTATTTCGTTGTTATGCATTTGACGATAAATTAATTTAAAGTACCAGAAAAAGAAATCACGTGATCAGCATAAATAAATTAAATTCTAAATATGAATGTTTAAAAATTCACCAAAAATCAGAAAATGGAGGTAAAGATTCGAAAAAGATCTCATTTTAAAGGAATTTGTATGATCTTTCTTGTGATATAAATTTTATAACCCTCAAATTATTATTTTAAATGCAAACTTTAAAAAAGTTACTAAAACAGCTTAAAAATTTAATTTTGAAAAATCTAAGATGAATTTTTCAAAAATCTTTCTTATTGCACCCCTACACTATAAGAAGAATCGCCATACAAAATTTCAGCCCTTTAGGTCCAGCGGTTTGGTCTGTGCGTTGTATGTCAGTCAGTTACGGAGCTGTTTTATATATATAGACTACAACAATTAGAAACAATGGATCCAAATGAAGAAAGATTCACAAGTGTAAATCATCGTATACAGGAAAATCTGACTTGCTACCAGACAATATGCAAGGACAAGAAGACGCAAACGGTTCAAATTACCTTGGATAACTTCGTTAAAAATCTTTCAACGTATCGTCTGTCGCAAATTAGGAACCATAACATAAAAACTAACATAATAAGTAGTGATGAGGAAGAATAATTTTTGTCTTCTAAATCTAATGTATTTTAAATTACGTATGGAAGTAAAAAATATGTGTATGTGCATATTCAAAAAAAAATTTTTTTTTATTGAAATTCTACTTACGACCATGTCTCGGTCCCTATCTTGATTTAAGTCGAGGAATATCTCTATTGAAATTAAATTGAATTTAAATCGAAATTTAATTATTTTAAAATTATATTGGAAGCTTATATAAACATACAATATTGAAACTTCCCAAAAATATAATACTGATCAGGGAATGGCTTTGATGAGGAAATTTTTAATCGTAGTCTATGTCAAACAGAAAGGGCTTGATGTTTATAAACTAGTCTTACAATTCTGCATTTTACTCCGTTTTGCTATTGAAATTTATTGTACGAAAGAGATAGATTGGGTTGACTGAATCTTATCCTTAAGTAATTATTAAAATTGATATTTCGGGATTGTTTAATCCTTATTTTATGTTGTCACTCCTGTTTTAATTAAGCATAAATCTGACATGTTCTGAGATTGATTCTACGTCTTTGATTTTAATGAGAAATCGTAAGTGGATTGTCTCATGTTTTATGTCCATTCTGATATGCTGACATAAAATACGAAAATAAATTTTACGATTTAATTATAAGGTAAATTGTGTAATTAAAATAAATGATTAATGACTTGAAATACCATTGATTCATTTTATGCTAGTTTTATGCTTTCTTTAAACCATAAAAGGCACATGATATATCTGAGCAAGTTGTCCTGAATTTCTGATGGTATCGTTTTATTCTCAAGACTGGCTATAAGTTAATGTTCCGCCAAGCTATATGAATAATTGTTTGTAATCAACGAAATAGTTAGTTTTTTGTAAATTTCCTGATGGGTATAAAGGTCAGTAATAAAAACGTGATAGGCATGTATAATTTGATTTGCAAACCGTTATATAGCTAGTAGAATGTTTTAGGATTTTTTGAAGCCACACCTCAAATGAAGGCCTTATTTGAATAGTGGTCCAACTCCATAATTGTTCATTTTGAGATACAGAGCCTTAATGTTTAACGAGTGTTGATAAATGACTGCTGAAGTCTGATTTGTAATGCCCTCTCTTGGCAGCAGAAATAAGCTGGAGGTATACCCGTTTAAAAATAAGATAGAAATGACTGGTATGAACATGAAAGTGGGGCTAACTTCATTTGTTTAAAAAGTGGAGTTGGGGTGCTATTCAAATAAGGCCTTCAAATGATCGAGTGCGTGAATAATAATTCCCTCTAAGTAATCTCTATCATACCTTCTTTCACTGGATTCACAGGCAAAGTTTCTAAAATTCTTCAATTTTAAATCATTTAACACTTATTGCATTTTAATTATTTATCATCAAAATTTATGGTCTCTATAATACAAAGGACAAAAATAAGTTTGCTAGTACCTGTGCTCCGTTGATAATAAAAGACACACGATCAGTGAGTTATACATTAATTTCATGCATATTATTTTTATTTTATGGTACAATTACAGTTTTTGTGTGCCTTGGGAAAAATTGTATGTTTCTGGAAACATTTATCATGTCAAATATTTAATACCGGGATTAGTAATAAATTAGCAATTAATGCCTTTTACTTACAATTAGTAATTAATGTAAACTCTGACTATTAAAATTGGTATAACTGACTAAAGTAAGTTTTATAAAAACAAATGAACAGTTTTATTGCGGTACTAGTTGTGTACAGCTGGTAGATACAGATTTTCTTTAACTGCATTTTCTCTTAAATATTTGGGAAACTCTTGATTTTTTAGGCCTTAGTTCATGATCAATAAATTGAATTTATACAGACTTCCTCAATAGTTGATTGTCTTTCTGTAGAATCTCGTTTACTAGGGTGAGTAGTCACTCTTGGAGAAGGAAAGGTCTTTTATAGAAAACTTTCTGAAGAGAAAACTCGAAAAAATAATCTTAAAAGTCCAGTCGATGGACAACCATGAAACTAAGTACTTGCATCTGATGCATTAAGCTCTGAACTACCGCTCCGTCTCCACTGGTTGTTTTCTTAGAGATTTTGTCATCTTTTGCTTCACGAAACAGACCGGAACATGCTGTTTGAAACCAGATCCTCTATTCCGGCTCTCAAACCTTCAGATCCTAGCCACTGTCTAGTCTCAAACCTATTATTATAAATGTTGTATACATCTTATGTAACACATACCGAGTTTTGATTGCTATTTCTTGAATCACTTACGACTGTTTTCTATTAGATTTTATGCATTAAATTTCGAAAAATAAGGTTGTTCTTAAATGAGATACCTAGTTGTGAGATTGCTTTATCCTACGTTTTCATTTGCATCTTGTGTTAAAACAACTACAAGAGAATCTTCTCTTCTGTACGATCTCTGTGACTTTTTTACAACTAAAACTTACATGACTTATAAGTGCTTGATTAACGACCGTTAATTTCATCAATATGATTTCCATCAGATTACGTCGCTTTCCCCTAAATTTTAACGTAGGATTACGTTCCTTCATAACGGTCCTTCGGAAAGCAAAATTTCAGACGCTAAAACCATCCGTCCATTCGTCCTCGCGAGTTATAATTTTGGTAGCGTGCCAAAATCTCAATCTGTATCGCTTCGGCAAGCAGTAAACTGTTAAACAGAAAAGTATCAAAATGCGTAAAATTTTTACATATATATATATATATATATATATATATATATATATATATATATATATATATATATATGCATACGTACATATTAGAAATTAATATAGATACATATGTACATAACACATAGATACATATATACAGTAGAATCTCGATCGATCGTTCCCCGAATCATTGTTTTCCCGTATGTGTGATTTATTCCACCCAGTCCCGACTATCATATTTCTTTGTCATGTTCCCGCATCTATCGTTTTCCCGCATTTATCTTTCAGTTTAGTTTGTCCCTTGAAAATCGATACATCGGGATTTCACTGTACATACAAAAGGGGTAAGCAACGATAAGTAATCCTACGTTATTAACCCGCTTTAGTTTTGTTAGAAGATACTACCTGAAGTTTTTTTTTATATAAACCACGGATTTATAATATGAAAAAAAATTTAAAAACTTACTAATATGAAACGATACAGCAGGTGGTAAATACCCCGAGAATACTAAATTAGTTTCCTATCAAAATATAAATACAAAGGCACACGGAATTGCATGTTCATAAATTCAAGAAATCCTTATGCTGATGGAAATAAAGTGTAATAAAAATGACTGTCGATGATGAACAGCTCTGAGATATACCCGAGAAAAAATTTAAAATGAAGATGTAAGCGTGAATAATCTCCAAACATTTAGAAAAGCTGTTCAAATTCTTCAAAATGAAAAAGAAAGGAAAGGCAGTACACAACAAGGCTCGTTAGCGTTAAGGAAAGCAGAGTGGAAGAGAATTGGGGGTCTGCGGTGCGAATAATGGAGAAAAACGAGCTGAGGAGGATGGAAAAAAAGTGCTTGGAAACTTTTGGTGCGAAGTCGTTAGGGCTTACCGAAAACGACGAAAACCTAATTGAGTTTACAAGCAGTTTGTAATGCTTTGCGAGAACTTCAAGACATATACTCGACATGTGATTTACACATGCAAACGAGTTAATTCAGTGTAATTACTGGTAGTTTTTCTTTAAAAAGAAATTAGTAAGATTGTAGTCACAGAATCTTAAAAATTATCTCAGGCTAAATTGCAGAAATTAAATTTTTAGGACTCTAAGCATGTCACGTCCGAAATTCATTTTGAAAATGCAATCGTGTTTAGCGGCATAAAACTTCTCAATTTTCTTAAAACCGTTGCTCACTTTTGCTGTTTTATTTTCCAAGCAGTTGTAAGCAATTATTACTTGCTGAAACCAACATAATTTTTTTTCATGTTTCTTTTACAAATGCAGGTTGAGATAAGATGCGTTTTTGTTGAGGTCTTTAATTTGCCCGATTTCGGAAATTTCTTGTATTCTTAATTTTCAGTGTGGATTTTGAGGATGACAGATATTAATTAAAATATAAAAATAGATTTATTACAGGGAAATAAAATGCGTATAAGTTAACAACAAATTTTTGACATCAGTTTCATTTTATGAGCTCAGAAATTGTCGAGAAAATCAAAACGTTTACTGGTCAAATTTTAAACGTTTTAAAATTTGAAACTTTTAAATAAATAAACTTCGTTTGATATGACATCAGTAAAACTGTGAACTAATAAAATTTTTCGTCTCGTTTCAAAGTGCATGTATAACGAACTCTGTATTTGCCGTCATTTCGACCTGAATTAATTTTCTCAACTAGTTCCTAATACAGCCTCTATGATAGGAGAAGAATGTGTAATAAATTCTTGTATGTATTGTTTTATTGTAGTAAGGAATTTTGTGCAATTTTGTGGCGGTTACTGAAATTCTAGTTAAAGAAGTGTATTAGACTGTCGATAATTCCGTACTAGTTAATACATGGGTGTGCTTGGGTAAATAAATGGAGAACACGGATAATCTGAAAATATCCAATTTTCCTCGCTTAATGAATTCCTTCATGAATTATTCTGAGGTTTTTAATCAACTACAGAAAGGGAATGTACAGTAAAGAGTTTAACAATAATTACTAAACTTGCTCAGATTTTTAGTTTTCCTACTGGAAAAAGTTTTATGTTCCTTCGTTATTGGGACATGTTGGCATTCTTTAGGTAAACCAGCACTTTATCATTTTTTACCCTTCTATATGGGTATTCGTTCACGAGATATCAGGAGTTCAGAGTAAATGCCTCGTCGACCTGTATCCTTCCTTTCGACTGGCTCGTAATAAATCCTTCATAATAGAAGAGCAACCTGAATAAGAAAATTTCCCTGTCCAACACAGCTTGAAAGAATATTTTGTTTTTCAGTAGTTGATAATGATCATGAATTGAAAGATGTGTTTTCGTAGCTTCGACTTAAAAGTTCTGCCAATTTTTTATATATTTTTTCAGCGTATTGTATATAATAGATATGCTCGTAAAAATAATAGAAAGTTTAATCATATTTGTATAATGTTTCTTAATATTCAAAACTTCATTAAAAAGTATTAGTGTTATATATTCTCATTTTTATAAGCAATTAATTGTATTTCAAAGGCTTAATACCATATAACAAATATTAATCCTTGAAATATATTAAAAGTAAGTATCTAATTGCTTCTATTGTTGATGTGGATATTAATATCTATTCAAAAATATTATTTGTGCATTTATAATATAGAGTGTCCGGACTTAAAGTATCCAAAAGTTATGGTTTATTTTTACGGAACTACCCGTTAGAATTTTTTAAAAAATTATTTAAATAAAAAGAACATTTTACCAAGATTTCATATCAATAGATTTCGATGTGTGCATCTTTTGTAGCACGGCAAACGTCTCAACGGTAATCCAGTTCTCTCCGAGTGTTTCATAGCATATCAGGAGTTATTAGACGAATTGCTTGAGTGATACGCTGCTTCATCTCATCCACAGTTTCAATTTTTTGTTTATACACAACGAATTTAATGAATCCCCAAGCAAAAAAGTCTAATGGGGTCAAATCCGGAGATTTTGGCGGCTAGGCAATTGGGCCTCCTCTTCCAATCCAACTTCCAGGAAATGTCATATTCAAACACTCGGTAACATCTCCGTGATAGTGTTGTGGAGCGCCATCCTGTTGGAACAGAAAACCCGGTGGAATTTGTGGAACAGCAAAGTTTTCCAGCATATCACAATAAACTTATCCCGTAACAGTGCGCTCTACGAAGAAAAATGGACCAATGATGCCTGAACGATCTAGACCCAAAAACTCTCGGAGCGGTTTCTAATCCACGGAGGAGCAGTCTACTATATTCTAATGCAGGGATTCCCAACGGGGTCCAGGTGGACATTTTTTTTTTTTTTTTGGGGGGGGGGGGGGGTCGATGATAAATTTTTCTGTTTTAAAATTTTATTTATTTTTAGGAATGTAATTATTAGATAATATCCGTTTTAATATGTATAAATACAGGTTTGCATAGGGCGGAGTGATCTACGCATCTAAAGTTGAATCTCATGACGTTTTTGTATATGTCTCGAATGCCGCCGTCGCCTTTTATTTGTGTACCAACACTAGGCATGAGATGGGGAAATCCACTGGACCTTAAACAGCAGATGGAGCCTCCCGATGCAACCTATCAGAAGCAGTTTCGTTTTGCTCTTGGCGATGTTTGTGGAATTACAATCTGTGTTTCTGAAATCTTGTTTATATTTGTGAAATTAAAAATGCAAATAGTGCAAAAATAGTAAAACACAAACCTAATGAACCACTTTTTCTAATTTTTTATTCATATTCTTAATCAAATTGATATCTATTAAGTGTTTTATGTGCAATTATTAGTATTATAATTATGTTGTATGCTGTATATTATAGAGAATAATGTGAGGACGGGAGTCGATGAAGAAAATCAATCTTTTAAAAGGGGTCGATGTAGGAAAAAAAAAATTGGTAACCCCTGTTCTAATGGGTAGTTCCGTAATATTAAGCCATAACTTTTGGATACTTTCAGCCCGGACACCCTATATACTTAATTAAACCTGAAAATTCAAACGGAAGTTGTCCTGGCAAGAGCTAATGGATTATCATAAACTAAAATTATCAAAATCCTCAAAAGTAAGCTAGTGACGATAGACCTAGACCTCATAGTAAAAAAAGGGGGGGGGAGGTATAAGTGTTAAGTGGTATCCCACAACTTCAGACGAAAATATTTAGTTATATCCTCGAAAATAATAAATTCTTTAAAAGAAATCGCAACAAGACGAGGGTCCATTAAAAGACTATGTAACGAATAGAACACTGGGGATATGCAACTTTGAATGCAAATAATATAGCAACGAATTTAGAGTTGGAACTTTTAAAAATTCACGTTGTGGCGGAACGAAACTTCGCTCTAGAATAACGGGGGTCAAATTAGTTCGTAATATGTTATTAAAGTTTTTATGCTGGCTTTGGTGGGTCATAATTATGCCTCTGTGTGATGTTTCGAGAAGTTAATTTATTGTTACTATAATTTATCACCAAGAGATAAAAAAGTTTGTTTTAAAAACTTAGGGATGTTAAATAATTGAGGAGATAACAGCAGGATGCATGTACATAACAATTTTAGTCCCATATTTTTATTGCACATTTTGCCAGTGAAATTTATGACTGTTTAAAAGTCTGAGAGGGAATTGTGTGGTAACTTGTAAAGTCTCGACAAATTACCAGTTAATAGGTTAAATGAATTACAACGGTATTTTTTCAGACTTTTACATAATTTTATCTTGGTTTGTTATCTTTATGGTATTCAGAAGTTGTAGTAATGCAAGATTAGGGGCTCGTTTTAAATACTATATGTGTACATGACCACTGTACAGTATTTTTGATGTTTTCTGTATTTAGAAGATGTGGAATATTGAAAGACAGTATCTTTTTTTCTAGGTTTATTTTTCTGTTTATTTGCGTTGAAAATGACTACACATTCAACAATTACAAGTGAAAAGTTTATTAAATTTCGTTTATTTAAGAATGAAGCGATGGGTTGATAATATTTATAGATAAGAAATACAGCAAATCTATTTTTTCTTCTAAAAGGGCACAAATGAAGTGTAAAATTTCTTTTGGCGAGATAATTAACATCGCTTGAAATATTGGATATGTAGGGCTTTTCCGTGAAATTTGTACTTGCCGACGAAGGAAAAAAATTTATTAATATTTACCGTAACGCTCTGTTCAGAACTGGGGCAGCTTCCACTCATAGAGTAATAAATATCTACTTTAGTAATTAAAAATTAGTTAGAGGGCATTGAAGAAACATAAAAAATGACTTTACATGTTATGTAGGTAATTTTTCTTTCGTGAACGAGCTATTGTAGTAAAGAAAATTACTCAGCTTGCAGGACAATTAAATTTCGATTCAATTCCATGATGGAAGTGACAAATTTGCCTTAATTATGTCATGTAAAACGCTCCATTTTCATGGAAACTTCAGTCAAGCTTTCGTCTCTAGCCAGGTTGCTAAAAATATACTGAATTATCTTGAAAGATTTGTTCAATGTCAGTTTATGGAAAAGTTAAACCGAAAAATAACATCAAAATAACACGTTTATTTAAAGGTATTTTGTGTCTAGAAAATAAGTTAAAATTTGGCATTTGTAGATAAGTTCAAAATTTTGTTATTCATTCGTTGTTACAAGGATTCTTTGACGCCTAACCGTGAACCGTCAATCTTAGACGTTGAACATGGCGTCATATGCAGCAACAAGTATTCGATCCGAAATTAAAGCCGGCAGTTCTCCAGGCTGACTTCCCTGCTCTTCTTGAGTAACTCTACAACTCAATTTTCCCATTTTCACGTTGCCTGCATTACATCAATTTATAAGGCTGTCTTCCTCAAAGATGGAAGACTTTTAATTAAAAAGATAAAATTAGTAAACTGAAAAATAATGAGAACTTTTTGAAGATTTGTTAAGTAATGTTAAATAGTATGTTCTTTATTATAAGATTGTAAAGGAATATTTTCAAATAAGTCGCTGAAATCCTCATTGGTGTTTCTAGGATCTTAAATCGTAACAGTGCACGTACACTTTGACCAAAACTTATCCGAAAATCTGATTTTCGAAATAACCCCATATGAGAAACTCTAGAGTGCCGCTTCGACGTCACAACTAAAAATTCCACACCTTACCCATTGTTGTTGTTCTTCCTAATGCCCCCTGGCCGCAAGTTCCAGACCAGGTCTATGTAGGCTTTGGGCAGATCTGTGCGGTTCCGGTTTATGTAGTACCACAAGGTTCGGAGTTCGCCTTAGCTAACTGCCACCTCAATTTTGACCGAGCACTACCCAGAATGACATATGGAGGGGGGGGGGGGATCGTACCCTCTCTCGCCCTCTCTGACCTCATAGAGGAATTTTCTCGTCTACCGATTTAACGTGTCCATATCCGTCCTAGACACGGAACACCTTACCTAACTCCGACCATCATTTGGTGCCAGTGTGATACCAACCATTGTCAAACCCATGAGATATACTCGCTGTGTTTTTTGCCTACTCTCTGGTCCTTGGTGAAAAAAGATATTGCGTGAAAAGTCAAATATGCTTACAGTTAAAGGTCCCTTGAGTAACTGGGAGCGTTTATATATGTTTGTTTCTTAGAAAAGCTAACTGTTAAAAATAACCTGGCAGCGATGTAATTGTAAAACGTCATATAGAACAATAAAGTAAACCTAACAAAAATGATTGCCCTTGAGGGCTAGTCGAGGTTGTGACATTCTAAATTTCTGATTTTTAATTTATACAAAGTTATTTAAATTACTCATTTCATAACCTCATGACTAAGTTTACGATCTGCACGTGAAACATTAATGAATTTTGCGTTTGGAATTGGATCGCATCCTCTAGATATCTCATTGTACATATGCAAATGATCTTAAGTCCAAAGATCCGGAACATTCTTGGGCCCAGCCATTTTGGATTAGAGATGCTCGACCATTATGTTAAAATGATGGTAATTTTGAAATTCCAAGCGATAGCGGTTGTCCTTCGCTATAAATCAGTCTCGTTTTGGCCGGGTTAATTGTATTCAGATAAGCGAACAATTTTTTTTAAACCGTCTTGTCGCCACATTATTACCACGTATTCTAATGAATCCATTATCATTTTTCTTAATCTCGCCAATCTATTGAAACATTCTAAGTTAATTTCTTTCCTTCGAATTCCTTTAAAGCCCCCTTTTTTTCCAGCCCTTACATAAAATACTGCCTTCTGTTACTCCTCCTTATCTGATTCCTGATAAACGAAAGAAAAATTAAGGACGACAAAGAACGAAACAGCGGTGGGTTATAATTAATGTCAGAAAATAATATATCCTTCGCACTTCTCTCATAATCCGCCAAAAGCGCAGCACTTTCTGCATGGGGCCTAATCTCTCTAATTGGAGAATAAGAAAAATAATGAGAGACAAATAAAGCAATTCAGCTGTTGTTCTTCGAGTCGTGTTTTCTGAGTTAATACGTGGCTTATTTTTCGAGAGAAGCTAAGAAGGAAGAAATGCGTTTCTGCTATTGCTTCGGTATAAAAAAATTATACTGGAGTTATTTTATTATAATTCGGATGATGCGTGTTAGATTCATGTTCAGAAATAATAGAAAAATTAATCGAATATATATTTTTTTTGCCCTAGTGTGTGTGGCAGGCACTTGTCTTTTCAAAATTCGACCATTCCACACCGCGAATTTGTTGGCTCCTTTATTACACCATATGGGTGAACCACCATCGCAGGTGAATAGTGTATGAGAAGCGTCAAAAATAGACTACAAATATTAATATATTCACAAAGTTTCAAATCTATAAAAATGGTGTAGAAAGTTTTGTCAAAATTATTAACTTTTGAATGTCCCATTTAACAAGTGTATTTATAAGGATCGGGCCAACATGAGAATCTTGTGATATTTAGTACATGTTTGACGCTTTCTCTGCAAGAGACCAAAATATTACTTGCTTTTCACTGAATCTGCTGTCTTCAGTTTCAGTACTATCAAAATATTAACTTGATGAAGAAGCAAGAGCTTTTTGCAGCCTTAAAGATCTTGGCCGGAGCAAATGATTCATATCTCTCGCCCATAACTCAGAACGATCACCAAAGAAGCACCAAAGGAGCTTTTGCAGCCTTAAGGGTCATTTTGGCAAGAGCAACTCATTCACATCTCTCACCCATATCTGACCACGATCACCAAAAGAAGCGGCTGAAAATTATACATTAAAACACTGAATCTCTTTTATGACTTAGTGATTAATGAATCCACAAATATTTCTCCACAGATTTTTTTTTAATATCGTGCAAGATCTATTTGGTACAAAGATTACATTCTTGTAGGTAATTGTTAAGAAGATAAGTTTATTCTTTCTTTTATTCTTTGAGATCAACGGTGTATATGTATAGAATGTTTATATAAAACACTCTTGAAATTTTTAACAATTTTTCGTAATTTCTTAAATTTTTTAATCTACGGATAAGTAAATTTCGGGGGAATCATGAAAACATAAGTTTGGAATCTTGTTAAACTCAGTGTTCCAAAACAAGTTCTGAAATTTAGAGACATGAGCCACAGTATATTTGCTAGTCAGAAATTGCTTTTTCTAACGTTAGCAGCTCCAGATTATCAAAATTTATTCTTCAAATGCATATTCTTCAATTTATTTGTTATGGTAACGCGGAAGATTCATTTACACGCCTTATTCTGACGATGAAGAAAAAAACATTTTTCCCTAGAGGGCAGACTCATCTCTCTTTATTTGGATACTTTATAAATTGAGAGGATAAATTAATCGAGGGAATTAGTAGAAATAAAGGGAAGAAGAAATCTCCAAAGTAATTTTGCCATTATTAGAATTTATTCCCGCAGTATTTACATCCTGCTGGGAACGGAGAAATTTTTTATCCGCAACGCACAACTCACGCGTTTTTGTGATCCGAAACTAAGCCAAATCATATTTTACGCTCTGATTTAGAGAAGCGAAAAAAGATATACGATGGCCACGATACTCAAAACTACGTTTAGTACCTCCTAATAATTGAAGCAGAAACTTTCGATTAACTTTAATGATTATCTGGTAAATATCGAATAAATAAATAAATGCTGAGAAAATGACATCTTGTGGTGTATTTGGATAAAGAGAAAGTATATTAATAGAACTTTCGTTCAAAAAGAATAGTAGCATTACAACACATTTTTCATTTAAGCGGAATGGGGAAGAAAGCTTCCGAAATCTTTACATATTTGCGTTCAAGAATTACCACAGAAATCAACAAGTTTTCTTTTCCTCTTTCTTTTTTCACGGGGGAATAAAAATGTGATTGTTGATGAGCAAAATAACTTGGAGAACTATCTTTCCCTATTCTACAATTTGATGTTAACTGAAATTTGTATGAATTAAAGGTCTGATGACATAATCGGCAGAATTTATATTTTAGACTTCAGGTTCGTCCGGACTAGACCCCATCTGGGCGTTCTGTTACCATATGCATTTAGACAAAAAGTAAACTAGGATTATTTGATCAAAGTTTGTTCAGAAACAGGGGCTCTTCTTCGGCTAAAACAAACTCTTGGCTACCATACTGTTCTGAGATCTTCCTCCATTTACTAGAGGACGAAATTTAGACAATACCATGAATTCGAAATTCGAAACATATTCGTAAATGTAGCTTTTTGGGGGGGAAATCCTGAAAGTTTAAAAAAATTATTATGATGAAAGTTCTTTGATACTGACTTGAAAATACATTTGTGACTTTCAGACTTCCCAGAGACTGAGTTTCCGCGTATGTTACGTTCACTCAAGCTTCAAAGTCACTTATATTCGTAAGGATTTGCTTCAGGGATTTCTTAATCGGGCAGGCTCGAACCTCCAGACAATAGAGTTTGATCTCACATCTACAAAGTGTGTTATACATATAGAGAGGTTCAAAAATTAAGGTGGTATGAAATCAATGCGATGCTGATAATATCGAAAAATGCGTACATTTTACCATGGTCTTAAACTAAAAATTCCTCGCCTACCTTCCTGACGAAATCTACGGCAACTGACAAAAACAGACAGGGAAGATTATATAATTGCGCATACTTTAATTTGACTTTAATTTCTTTTTAAACAAATCCCTTTTGTGCGTACTGTACGTGACTTTTCATTACATAATTTTGTTCATAATTAATTAAACAGTTTCCAGAAACCAAATAATTTTTCTCGGCAAAGAAAAGTAACATTGTTCTGAACTTTTGTTGAAAATATCTCACCTACCTTCTTTTATCCTCTTAAGTAATTCTTTATTTGAATGAGTTAGCAGATGCTTCAAACCGCGATTTTTTCCTCTCTCAAATACCGTTATGATAATAATTAATCTGTATTAGACTGCCATAACTATTTCTCATTACTTATTGAATTGATGACTTATTCTTTAGGACCCATCTTTCTTAATACGAGCTGAAAAGATATCTTGCCTCTCTGCATAGCTCTCTCTCTCTTCAGTATAACTTAATGTTAAATGGGAAAAAAAAGAGTTTCTGATATTGGGCAAATCCTAAACGACAGCGTGATAATTAATGTTAGAAAAAGGAAGTTGTGCCTGTCAGAGAGATTCTCTTCATTGCCACCTTGAGAAATAAAGATTGTTCTTTTCTAGTCGAATTCTCTTAATTGAAGTAAGTGCAAGTTGATAATGAGATTTTCTTTTGTGACCCTCTTCGCATTTTCTCCTCCAGTACTTTGTTTCTTTAAACTTCAGTTACTTGAGAATATTTTAGGTTTGTTATTAAATATTTAATATAATGATACTATTTTTTGTTCGTGGTTTCTGAGTGCGCAAATGAGTTGGAAATGTTTCTAAACAGCAATTATTTTTTTTTACTTTTATGGAAGTATCTCTATAATTATTGCAAAAGGCTTTTCGAACGTCAGTTGACTTTAGGTTGCCTAGGGATCTTTGCTCTAGCTGCAGTAAATAATGGCGTTTTAAAACTTGTATTTCACGGATTAAAATAAATGTAGCTCGCTGTTTAGTTGAGAATCGAATCCTGCCAAAATACTTTTTCGTGGAAAGTAGAATGTCAAACAGAATTAATCTTCAACGAGCATTTGTAAATAAACGGAATAAAATTGCATCCTGCGCACGAAACGGGTTTCTTTTTTTAAATCATCTAAGAACCGTATTTTAAAAAATTATATATGAACTCAAAATATAAAAGCTTCTACATTCATGTATGCTTGCATTTTCTGAAATTAGTTCCTTTTTTTATATAATGAATTTCGTGCAATCGTTAATATATTTGATGAATTCTAAAGCGGAAATATCTTGTAAAAAGTATCTAACTATGTCATGATGTTTAATTTCTAAAAAATATAAACAAAGTACCCCATCATTTATAAACCTCCACAAGGCAAGGTGTTATCGATACAATATATTGCGTTATCATGTACAGTTAGCTGTATGCAATTATGTATTTAGATATTATGTGATGTGCTCGCACACAATGGCACCAGTAAGACTTCGATGGGGCGAATTCAATAGGGTTAGTATACAGCAGCCTTTTAAGAAATACATACTTTTTAAAACGTTATCTATAACTCTATCTACTATTTTTTTAAATGTTATTTGGGTATTTAAGTTAAATGTTCTATAGTCCAGAATAAAATATTCCATAAGCAATATTCTAGAAATTTTCTTTCTTCAAATTCCAGAGACTTTTACACACACACTCGCGTCGAATTAACCACTCTACTCTTTACTAAAGCGAGAAAATAAGTTATGTGCGATCAATCCATCACTCACCAAGTTTTATATTTGAATTATCCTTTCATTCACTTTATTGAAAACCTGCCTAAACCTTTTTCTTGATTCATTCTTTCTCGTTTCAGCAGTAATCAATCACTTTATGCTTCTCTCCTAGACTTTTCACTGTCGGCCTCATTATGGCACTTTATAGCAAAACGAAAAAAAAAACCGAAAAAAATTGTGGAAAAACCGATATTCAGACAAGAGGCTTACAGGTCCGCAATAATTAACGTTGAACGAAAAAGAAGGTAAAAAATTTACGCTCTTTTTTTATTTTTTGTGGGCTAACAACATGAACCTCATTTCTCGTAATTAGCGATGAAGTGTTCAAAGTATATTAACATGTTTTTAAATTTTTACATTAGTTTGTTTAACTTTGATTACATTGCATGCGGTATGCACGACCAACTTCGACACCATTAAACTTTATGCAAGTTTTTGCGCGAAAAATTTTCTCTATAGCCATATATATACGAGTATTATTTTATTATATTTGCAACAGCTGTAACACCTGTCTAAATGATCCGTTAAATTATATTAAGTACGTATAAATTCTTTGTTTGAGTGGAGTAAATGTGCACTGCAATTAGTAATGACATTCGTGTAAATTTGTTCAGGAATAAAGCTCTGAGGGGTTTCAGAGGTTTATTAAACATTCTTAATTGCTTCTTCCTTTCATGTCACTTGTGATGCTGTTGAATGGTGTATGCGCTTCAAATGTATGTTATTGCAGTAAAATGGCATGATATGTTAGTGCTGTCTCTGAAATCGCTCGGACCTTAGAATCTGATTTCGTATGCCGCGCGCGCTCTGTCATGGTTATTTGAATGAGGGCTTCAGCTATTTTTTTAAGACTTTGTTAATGCCCTGAATTGATGACAGTAGTTCTCTTAATACGCTATACAGCTGGAGAAGGGTTGCATAAGAATCGAGAAATTAGAAAATGTTCTGGAATCTACCTAGGAGTTAGTCCCAAGCAGCGAAGCATGATGCTCCCTCAGAACTAAGCTTTGATGTCTGGGACCGACCGTCTTTGAATGTTTCCAAGAAATGATATCTGCGCTAAGTGGATATCTTAAACACTAGCATGGTTTCTGAATTAGTTAGAAAGGCTATCCAGGCGCAAAGGCATAGGAAGATTGAGAAGGGGATTAAACTTTTGCATAAGTCTAAAGGATTACCAGTCATGTACAGTGCCCCAAAACACAATTACAAAGACTTCACCTACTTCTTATAAATTTAAGGTAGCGGGTATTATTTATGGTGACTGTTTTACCCTGGACACTCGGGATCCTCGCCACATCATTTGCCCTGAATATTAGAGTTTTAAGGTGACAATGGACCTTCAGATTGACAAAAATATGTCCCCAAAACGATTTTTTTTTCTTTCAGAAAATGATTCTGCAACTCATTATCTTTAAATTGCAAAAAAAGTATGTTGATCCGATCATTATTAACCGAGTTATCAGTATTTTTTTCAAACGTAAACAATGGAAAAGTTAGTCAAATCAAAACTTTAAATGCCATTTTCTCAAAACAAGTTTTCATGTTGTTTCGGTAAGTTCAAAATGTTCCATGCGTCATAATTTTTCTTGAATTTTCACAAAATTTCATAAAATGATTATTTATATATTTTAGAATAAAACTCAGTAATCAATTCATTATACTATTTTAAAACAACTTAAAATTTTTACAGTAAAAAAATTTTTTTTGATAAAAGTTTGCATAAAATGACCTATTTTTATCGATTTCTTTTCTAGTTTTTATAAATGAGACTGTAAATCAAATATTACTACTAACTTTTATCATAACTAAAAAAAAAGCTTTCTTAAGAGAGAAAATTAGATATCTGAGACAAAAATTAGTGCGCATGGAGCATTTTTAAATAGAGTAATTAACAAACTGGTTTTAATTAATATCTCAATTAATTACATTCTGATTTTTTTATTTAGAATTTCCATCTCTAAACAACACTGTATAAGTATACAAAATTTCATAGCAATTGGTTAATAACTGAATCAAAAGTTTTCCATGGTCCATTGTCGCTTTAAAACAAATTGATCGGTTTTATTACATTATCTCATCCCATTCAATATTTTTTTAAAGATGCTCGTTTTAACCTGTTTTTATTTCCTACTTTAAAGTTGAATATCAATTTTAATCCTTTCTTTTTGTATCTGACTTGCGTTATTTTATTCCATGCGAGCCTTATTATTCCGTTTTATCACAGTTTAAATCTGTTAAAGAATCTTGAAGTTTATAAAGATGCCATGTATCTGTTCATGGGTTAATTGCAATATTTATAAAATGAGGTTCATTAAAACTGTAATCCTTCAATTTTGTTGCAAGAGTTTTTCTTAAAGTGATTACGAGTAATTATCTCCCTTAAAATATTCTGATATATTGATTAGATGTAGTGTGGTATTACAGCAGTAGGTTTCGAAAATTTTTATATACATGAGTTTCATGCGTTTGAAAAATATTAACTTTTACTTCAACCGTTCAAATGAAAATAACTGATATTAATTCCCTTAATCAGAATCATATAAAAGATTCATTGGGAACCCATTTAAATGTTCTTGATATAATCGGGAGTTACCCTTGTGATGGGTTCACAAAATTCAATGTCTTTTTCAATGCAAATAAATTTACTATTATTATTGCAGTTTATATCTACAGTCTGAAAAAAATAATTACAAGATAAAAAGAACTTTTTATATACCATATTTTTAAATTTTCTGTAGAACCATATAAACTTGGCAATTCTATGTATTAGTAAATATTTTTTTAAAATTTTTTGATGAATTATCCCATCAACTTGAAAGAAAATGATCAAATGCGTAATCAATCGTTTAGCTCGAGAATTGGAAGTTAATTTGCGTTTAACTTTTCGTTCCCGTCCCGTCCAATAGATGGCTGCACCATTCTACAAAACAAAATTAACTGAAAATGAATTCATTTATGCTTAAAGATGGCTAAAAGTATTAAAATAATGCATTGTCATTGTGTTCTGAGCTATTATAAAAGTTTCAAATGTCTAGCCAGTCGGGAAGTTAGTTAAAAATCGATTGCAATATTTGTACTGGGCAAACACACAAACAAACAAACAAGAAAGAGAGTTAATAAAAACATGGTAAAAAGCCCCGACTGTTGAATATTATATTCGTCTGAATATATTAGGAATTCTCAAGCTCTGTCTGCTGTGTTCAACAAAATTTTATATGGTGTAGATTCACCAAATATACAGGTATAAATACTACTCGGAACTAACCATAGGCACCTGTCAGATATCGCAAATGTATCGATGCCTATAAATTTTGTTGCAAATTCTAAGATCCCCGTCAACATTTTTTTGAATTTAAGATTATGAAGCATATTCCTTTACAGTTTTTATCTTTGAGAAAATTCCGATTAAAGCGTTGTGGGGAAAACTGATGGTTTTGGGGACAAAATTCTATCACACCGCGTCCTATCCATCTTCATCTTATCGGGAGTTCTATCGGAGTGAAAATTTCTCATTTAAATTTTCTCTCGAAGGAATTTTTTCCCCCTCCAGAAACAGCCAAGCTTGTTCTTTTTGCCCGCCTCGAGCCACACATCTAATCCATCATTTCATGCCCTTCTTCTTCCATATTATGTCATTCTTATCGGGCTCTCACTCTAAAAAATCAACAGCTCTGGAAAGAACACAACGTGAGCTAATTAATGTATCGAAAGAAAAATCTGTCAGAAATTTATTCCAGTGAGCGAGTTATTCTTCACCGCGTTTACATGCGTTGAAATAATCTGTCACTTGAGTTCTTACACATTGGACACGAGATTTGAAAAGTTTAAAAATTGGAGTTGATAACGCTTGTTCCTTTGTGGGTTTTTTTAACCGTTATCTGTTCGATTTCAGAGAAGATTACTTTGGAGTTAGTTATTTTTTCTGTTCACATGCACATTTTGTAATGACACATGGCACAAAACTAGGGGAAAGCTATTAAGGCTACTGTGTACTAACCCTATTAGATACGGTCTAACTCAGTGTTGACCTACCGAGAAGATTTCTCTACTATTTATAGCTACATAAATCCTGATAATCCAATAAAAATGGCATTTACAGATAGCCTGAACTTTTCCGCACTTTGCTACAGGATTCATTTTAAAAATTTCGTCCACCAAAGGAATGTATGAGCATTTAAAATGCACTGTACCAGATTTTCCCAGAATAATTTAAATTTTAAAATATTATTTGCATTTTTTAAAGCGAAAAATGCCCCCAAGGTGTAAAACTTCTTTCTCTATTGCGAAGTATAATCAATTCTTAAAAAAAAAAAAACTTTAAATCCAAGTCGGCAATCCTTGGATACATTTTCTTCATAGGTTAACATTGACGTGAGCTAATCCAATAGGGTTAGTACACAGCAGCCTTAAGAAGATAAATTAAAACTTTTTTTTTTCAACATTAAAATGTAACAAAATGAGCCAAAATTCGATTCTTGCTGGCTATGATACCTGTAAAAGAAATAAATGCAACAATGGGCTTCCCATATTTGATGTCGAATATCTCGAAATCATCTATTGATGAAGATAAAAGTAATTGCACACATGTTAAAGGAATATTCATGTATGAATTTCCTAACTTTGATAAGTTTTCGTAATCAATGACTGCACTGCATTCTCCAAGCCTCGTGATTCAGACAACGTCTCCAGTTTAAGAGGGCGTATCCTCATTCCGTAAATAGTTGTTTTGATCAATGATCGAAATCAGAATTAATGTTGTTGAACATTGTATATTCATTGGAAGAGAGTATTATGACAGAGCTAGAACTAACCTAGATTCCATCTAAAAATTTTAGTATGATTCTGGCTGAAACAAGGAGCTTCCAACGCAAATTTGATGTGACCATAAGACCATCATTTAGTTGAAGGAATTCAAGAACAATCGTTTTTTTCCTCCAAATGAATACACAATTTTCAGCAAAATTATTCCCTTTAGCATCACTGAATATGGATCTGTAAAAAGGGATAATCTCGCTGAAATTGGAAACTCCGACTGAATCTTGAGGTTAGAAGACTGCTGTGCCATCTGATAATTCGAAAATTAGAATCCATATTTGGATCTTCATTATGCGCATTTGTGGTATCTCATTTCTTCATTGATAGCTGCTTTCCAGATATTAAACTTCAAATATGGGCTGTCTCTTTCCGGGCACTCTTTAAATTGCTGGTTTATAAATCAGATAATGCTAGCTTCTTTTAGGACAGTCATTCCGTAGCTATGATGCGCACACCTTGGGTTGCAAAGCTCCTTTATTTACATTAAGGGGTTGGTGAGAAATCAAGTCTTATGTCAATCAGAATCATGGTACAGATAGATAGGCCGTGTTCCCACTGCTTTAGAAGCGAAGCGCCAGAAATTAAAAAAAAATTAACCAATCACAGAGTTGAACACAATGACCTCGGGATATGTCAAACCAATTACAGGTCAAGTCAACAATCTCGCCGCCAACGGCGGAACGTTACGCTACGCTCCGAAAGATATGTGAACAAGACCTTAGTCTTGATGCGCCCTTTTGAAAAGTCTAACCATCGTTGGTTAGGGAGTTATCCCTAGTATTTTACATACCTGATATATATTATATATATATATATATATATATATATATATATATATATTAAATATTATGCCCTCCATTCTAGCATTTAAACTCCCTTTCCTAAATCCAATCCCCAGTAAAATTAATTTATCGTTTTAAAACCTTAGCCACAGAACTTCCCATGAATCGCATGTCTTTACATTTCTACACTTGTATACGTCTGGAGTCAGGAGTGGGTTAGCATCGTGAACCCCAAAATCTGCTGACCCAACAAATAATAGTCACATGTATACCTCGCCCTCGCGTTTAATGTTGAAAGGTGATATTATTCCGAGCCGTTCTTCTGAAATGGACGGATGTACTCTTGTCGCTCTAATAAACGATTCGGCTCGACTGCTTCCAAATTTAATTTTTATTCCTTTCAGGCTGAGCCTAGCTCCAGCCATGTAAATATGAGCTAGTTTTCTTTTCAGGTTACAATTTAAGGACGTGATGTAATGGGTATATTTTATATATATATATATATATATATATATATATATATATACATACACACACACACACTTTTCTATCGACATTGAAAACCAAACGCAGAGGGCTATACTGATCCCATCTTTAAATAAATTTGTGATCGGTTTTATTTCCTTCATATATGTATTACTGCAGCATAGCATTGTATTTATATACCGTATTTCTTAAGAGGAGAAGCACGGATAATTTCAAATTATATCGATGTCTTTCATTTAGTTTGACGAAGTTTAAATTGTTCTTTAATGCATTATTTAAAAAAATGCTGGTAATTAATTCCGTTATTTCTTAAAATATTACTGGGGCAAATAAAGTTCCTTTTTTTGGGGGGGAGGGTGGTATGTTCACCCGTAAAATCATGCTGAAAATTCCGTAACGAAAAAGAAATATTTCCATCTGTACTGCTTGCTGTCTTTAATTTTATACATAGTTATGTCTGTTGTATTAACATGTTAATTCTTCTAGCATGTCTGTGGCCTGCAGAAGGAATTGCCAATTGCCACTACAAAAAAAGGGATGGTTTTCCTTACTGCCGTAAAAAAATTTCAACATTTTTTTAAGGAAAGAGTTTTTATATTTGGTAAAATAAATTTCCGATTTCGAAGGAGTGTCTAGTAGACAGCTAGTAAAAGTCTAGAATACTTTGTCCAGAAGTCTGGAATCTTTAGTCTAGGAGCACATCATTAGAATGTTATAGATTGATTTATTGAGCTTTGGTGATGCTTCTAAAAGCAAAAGAATGACTGCGCTACCAGATAAGAATGCACGATGTCTTTAAAAATTAAATTTCGTTTTAAGCCAAGGGGGAAACTAACCATTATTACGGTCAAAAGATTGATGATTTTAAAAGTGGTTAAAATTACGCGTTTATTAAAGATATTTAAATATCATCTTTATCAATCTTCAGTTTATTGGAGTATCGTGATTATGTACTTTAGCTTTTTTTAGTTGCATAAATGCATTCAGAAAGTGTGACACACATGCAAGGAATGTACATTTGGTTGGTGTTTATCTCAAATACTTCAGCTTTTTTTCTTCGGAGGGCTAAATATACCGAGATCTGCAGTTTAGAATCGATTCCAAGAAGTGAAAAGACGTAACATGCAAATTGCATCTTAGATATAATGAGTGGGTGAAATCAACGTTGTTACCAACAAGCAAATCCTCTTACAAATATTATTTTTTTTTAACTACCATTTATTTGTAAGTCGTTATCCAAATTACAGAAGCACGCCTGAGTGTATTCTATTCTAATAATATTCCATTGCAAAACACTGTATAAAAATTTAATGGGAATCAATCTAAAATAATTTCTTGCATTCTGTCTAGCCTAATGACTTTTTTCATGAATAATTTTATTAACGCACTCATCTTTTATGTCTGAACTATTATGGTTATGTCAAAAGCCAAAAATGCTGCAGGACATTAGATCTAGCATTCTCTAAAATATCGTTAGAGCGAGAGAGATGCTGAAATTCCACAATTAGTTAAGATAGAAATATTTTTATGTATTTTGTGTGTGTGTCACTTACGCACGAGTAATTTGAGTTCTTTATCCAGACATTCTTCTCCTTTGAGTGACTTTTTATCTGTATAATTTACAGAGGTAATAATTTTATCTCTGGTTTCCTTACATGAGTTCTGAATTCAAATCTTTGTGTTTTATTAATTTATTTCATTTTGTTCATAGCCTTTTGAAAGTGAATATATATATATATATATATATATATATATATATATATATATATATATATATATATATATATATATATATATATATATATATATATAATACATAATACATATCTGTGGGCCGGAGGTAAAAGACACAAGTTCATTTTAAAAGTAGAACTTTAAGATTTTTTGCACTAATTTCAGTGGTGCAAAGCTCTAACTCGAATATTTATATAGAAGAGATCTTGCCGGTTGAAAACGGCATCATATTCTATCATTGTATTCTATCATTGTAAAAAGCACTAAATAGATTTCATTGAGCTTTCCTCTGAAATTTAATAACTGTGACTTAGTGCCTTTTATCTTCAGTACACGTATATATATATATATATAATTAATATATTAAACACCGAAAACACTATACCGATTGCATAAGTAATAATTCTACTTCTTTTCTACAATTCGGAAAATTTTATTAACTGTAATTCTTCGTGATAAATCCGATCGACTTTAAATTATCTGATATCACTCGTATGTTTGAGATTGGATTGATGTAGATTCTGTAGATCTGTTAACTTAAATGGAAATCACTCGCTCAATATCGCTGTTATTGCACTGAAAATAGCCCGAAACGCACTCAGAAGTGGCGCGAAATCCAGACGCTAAGCAATCTACTTCCACATCTGTCCCTGTCATTAGAGATAAATATTAGTCATTTGCGCCACCACAGCGACTCATTACACTTTCATGTTCTACTATATGTACAGCTAAAAGGGATGGCATACATTATTAATTCATCTAACGGGAGTGATCGTCAAATATTAGAAATTTAATTCGGATTTTAAATATTTTCTCCTTCCATTTCAAGTAGAATAATCAGGCGACCGAGACATTTCTCATGAAGGAAAATCAAAATAATGTATGGGCTCGCTGTAAATAGAGATATATCCCTCCTTTCGAGCTCGACTGTTCGATGGACTGAATCGAAGGAATTTTTTTTTTCTAATATGTGTAAGAGTCAAGGAAAGAAGCAACAAAGTACCTTGTGTGCTTTTGTACAGCTTCATGCTTCTGTAATATCATTTACCTCCAAAGAGTAGAAAAATCGAGGGATTTTTTTTCAAATCCATTATTTTTTTATCCTGCCCATGATAACGTATATTATTTCTAGATTATAAAGAAATTTGTGGTCTTTTTAAATGGGATGGTTTGAAATCGAACCACAATTTGTTTATTATTCGACAGTAGATTATGGAATAATAAGGATGGAAAAGGTAATATAAAGAAGTTCGTGTATTTTACATTAATTTCATGAAATCATTTCTTATAAACATAATGAATTTTAAGAGCGAAAAAGGAAAAGATACTAAAATGTAAAATTTTTGAAATGCTGTTCACAAAAATATTTTATAATTGCTGTTAAATCAATAAACCTGCAGTTTTATACCATGACTTTTCTCGTCTTTACTGTTGATATTGCAATCGATTTTAAAATCCATAGTCTAGGAATCGAAACTAATGAGTCCTTATTCCAATTCTCGTCGTTATACCATCTACCGCGCAGTCTTATCATTGTATAAATATCTGAATATGGGAAGTTATGATTGCTGTACGAATTGAGAGCTGGATTGCCGAAGTAGCAACTAGTGCTTTTTCTAGGTTATCTTGGAATGTTGACGTTTATACAATAATTAACGGCGTAACATACGTATAGATTTCGATTTATGAAAAAGTATCGTCGTGGTTCAGAAAATTAACATCCGCAGCATGGAAAAAAAAACCTAGGGCGTAGCAAGCGTTGGATTACGAAAAAACTACTAAATATTCTCATACAATACCATCTTTAACACAGCAATGATGTTACCTATTCCTAAAACACTCCGGAAAGTATCTACTGCCCAATAATGTTTCTGTCTAATGTACTGCACGCTATTAAATTGTAATGCGAATTCAAATTTCTCTTTGTAGTATATATAATAGAATGAAAAGGCCCTTTCGTGAAAACAGAGGCTTAGGACGGGTAACAAGTGTCCAGGGACAGTGTGTAAGTGGAACCCTCCTTCCATTTGTGGTATCTCGAAAAGTATTCCCACCGCGTCATGAAATATGAGCCTTGCGTGTCTCTTTAGGCCCGTTGCACACACAGCGTTTTTATCTCTAGCGGAAATTTTCTATCGGACGTCGTTCCAACAGTAGACCACAGAAGTCAATTGGAGCTTGCACACACAGCGGAAAATGAAATTTTTCTTCGACGGTAGCCTGTGCAGCTGTCGAGTGCCACTGTATGCCGGCGGATTCGTTGACGCCAGATTGAAGTAGTTATCCATGTGACCCTATGCACGCTTACACACACAGCGGACTCTACCGTCGTAGGGTCTTTTGCGAGGGTGTGGTTGGGGGTTTGCTGGGGGGGAGGCGCGCTGGTTTTCTTGGAAAAAAGGAGGGCTCCTCCGATCCCGGCTGGGGGGAGGGGGTCGTTGATGCGACCCCTCTGGTTTCTTGGACACGTGCAGGATTTGAAAAGGAGGGGTGGGCCTTCTCCCCGGCGACGGAGGTTTTCGCCGTGTGTGTAAGCTCTACTTTTAGAACGACGTCCGATGGAAAATCTCCGCCTACGCCGTGTGTGCAACGGGCCTTAGACTTCCGCAGATGGCAAGTGCTCACTTTCTTCTCCGAAAGTCTTCCACGATAGAAACATTCTTGACTGATGAATTTTTAGGTACAGGTTATTTTACAGAATACTACCATAGCTCATGACTGACATCAAAATTTCATTAAAATTTCGAATCTGCTCGTCGTAAAAAAACTACCCTAAAAATTCTATTGTAGGCGTCATTTCGTTATACATTTTGCTACGATATATGTTTCTGTTCTCTGATTTGTTCCAAAAACAAATGTATTCAAAGTTTTAAGCTAAAGATTTTCAGAAGTATACTTTTTTTTTATTTATGGAATTGACTCTGACTTCGTTTAATTGTAGATTCGATTTAATCCTAGACACTCCTTTTTAAACGCCTTATTTTCCATTAGTAACTCCATCTTCAAAAGTATGTTTCGTGTAACATTTTTCATCTACCAGCTGTCTAAATTTTGCATCGCAAATCGCGGGTGGAGCTTAGATTTCGGCAGAATTGACCTGGCATTTCAGTTATCAGCCAAAAGTTCGAGAAATTTTTCATTTAGAGCTGTCGTCTCATTTCGAACTTATTTTTCCGCTGTGCCGTATTTAGGAAGCCATAGCATAGGATATTTTTGTCCGTGGTTGTTTCAGATGCCAGACATTGCTTTAGTAAGGGCCTGTTCACATAGAATCTGTCTGCGTAAATTTTTTTAACCAATCATATGCCAGCCATTGACCCATTTAACCAATGAGCGTCAATGGAATCTTTAACGCTGACGGATTCTATGTGAATAGGCCCTAACCCATCATACGAAGATATAATTCGAGCAATTTTTTTTTATCTTAATACTTCGAGATGGAAATCTTTTCAAAATTTTTGGAACTATTAATTTAAACTTCGCATACTTTGAAAAAAATACGTTGAAATGTAGATATAAAATGAAATGAAAGGGACATATTGAAAAACTCAAAAAAAAAGGACGTAGTAAAATAGTAAAAAAAAATGGCGAAAGTTTAATTACTATTGCGTGAAAAAGAAAGGCGAATGGGGAAATTTTTCCTCTTTTAACCACTGGTCCGATCATTTGACTTACTTGTTAACGGGAGAACTATGAACAAAATGTGTGTTCGCGAGTGATAGTATCTCCCTTGCGGAAGAACATCTTTCGAATTTTACGCTTCGTTTCTTGGCGTAGTATAATAAAGATACGCCGAATTAAGCCAGATAATGGGATTTTCGGGCTGAGGTAATCTTTATATATATATATATATATATATATATATATATATATATATATATATATATATATTTATGATATGATCATAGAAACACTGCTATCCTGTAATAAGCTCTGTATTATCTCGTATTCTCTTATATTTTATGAAATCTTTATGGTACAAGAAGAGGAAAATTGCATCCATTTTTTTCTATATAACTTGAAGTCGTAAGTTAGTGAAATATTCTACATAGACAGTGGCATAAAATCGGAAGAAATTTAGTGTGGTTAATGCTACCATAAAATTTTTGTCAGTCGATGATAATGACCATAAATATCCTGCCTTAATCATTTGATGCTCATTTATATCATAGCACTTTTTTTTTATAGAATTGTTTTCCTATTAAAATTTTTTTAAATGCAGTTTTGTTGAATACATCATGGTCTGCATTCAAGCTTTTAGTGGCCCATATAAATGGTCTATTCTAGAGTTGAAATTTTTGTTTGAATATTCTTTCCCTAAAATATGGCTGTAGTATGGTGAAAACCAGTATCAAAGCTTCAAAAAATACCAATGTAATATCACGGAGTATACGGTAATATTTGTGGTAAAATATTCCAATTGATATGTTCTATATTTGGGGTTGAATAGTGAACGGGGCAGCATGGGTGGATCACGTGACCACAGGCCCGCAGTGACCACAATCCCGCAGATGTATGCTTGTGGTTAGCGTCGCCCCTCCCCCGTATTCTGCCTTTAATTTGAGTCTTCAGTTTAGGATACGCGATTGTCGCGTAGAAATAATCTCTTCGTGTAGAGATTTGTAAGCTATTGACCCTCGGAGAAAAAATATTATTTCACTACCATTATTTAAAAATCGTTTATTTCCTCCTAAAACTGGATGTTTACTAAAAACATGTTTAGGTACCATCTGTAAAACAGATTACTTATTTTGTGATTACGAAAATTCTTGCGAATGAGGAAATTTTACATCCTCTGAAGCAACTGCGCAGAACTAAAATCTGAACATTACAATTCTTTGTGCTTCAATAAATGTCATCAAAAGATTTATTAAAATTCATTTATTTTTTTTCCAAACACATCACTGCGTTCCTCAAACAAACAAACAAACAAGCAAGCAAAAATTTCCTCATCAGATAAAAAACCCATCTTTTCTTATCCTAGCTTGGTAAATTAACGTTATCGTAATAACATTTGCTCTTACTGACGTATCTGCAGATTGTTCGTGATTTCTACAGCGGTAACTTTGAATTAAATGGCACAGTTATACTGATTAGTGAAATGAAAAATCTGTCTGCAAGTACAAACAAGACCCTTGAGTAGTTCAATAAATCATTTTTTCCCCGCATTTTCTTGAATAATTCCGATATCTGCCGTTCTTTTCGCAACGTGCACTATGTTAGTAATGCCGGGTAAAATGCGTACGGTCGCATAACCGTGTCTACTTAGCATATAATTGCATGGTTTACTCTTGATGATTTACTAGTTTCGTTGCCCAAAGTGACAGCAAATTCATCACTTTGGCTTGTGTTCCCCCTGTAGTTTGTATTAAAGGATAACAAGAAATGTTTACAAGTTTTTACCGAAATAAATGTATTCATCTCATCAAGAAAATGGTTTTCAGGATGTTTTCTGTCAAATTTAAGCTTTCACCTTTTTTTATATATTTTTGACGAGCGTTGATTTATTTTCTTATTTAACCAAATTTAATATGTTGAATAAAATTGTTTTTGAAGTACGCCAACCTAAAAAAGGTTTTGATAGCGTTAAAATGACACGGGGATTTAGTCTTCGTTCCTTGTACACGTTTTTTCTTTGTAGATAAACAGAACTGCTTTCCTATATACGCAAATATTTATTTAATTTTTTCTTCAATGTGGTAGGCACTTGTCTCTGACGGTAGGTACTTCTGTCATTGACCTGTGAATATCTACGAAGTTTTTGCTGGCTACTTTATTATGGGAGCACCATATAGGTGAGCCAGCATTGTTCCCTATAAGGGGGAAGGCACGGATAAGACCAAGGCTTATTCGGAATTTGAACCAAGCCCACTACATGGCAGCTCATAACGCTAACCACTACACCATGTGACCACAATACGTTCAAACATTCATTGTGTTATATTACATTATGTGTTGTGTTATATAGTTTAAAAACTCATTAGCATGGTGCATACGCCGCCGTGTGAATAACTTTAAACTAATGTATGAATAAATATATTTGTAGCTTCACTTTTTGCCTTATATCGGTATTTAAAAAAAACTATTGCTATTCAGTACGTCAATCAAATAAGACAATAAAGTGTGAAGATAAAATGTTTTTCTTACGCCAAATATCGTGCACCTTTCTTTCTTTGCGTTTGAAAGTCTTTTATTTTCAAACAATAAATATAAAAAAAATGTCATGTATATCAGGGGTTTATATGACAGGATAACTACGCCATCAGCGGACCAAATCGTACCGTGATCTAGTACATTATGTACGACGATAGTGTATCCAAACTTGTGATGCAAAAATCTGTATTTATGAATAATGAACTAATGTATACCAAAGATATTAAAACGAATTATATCCGCTTAAATCCCTATTAACGTAGGATATTACCCTATTATTTCAGGGATTTTGTCCAAACCGAAAAGCATTACATGCGATTGTTTCATAGGACTAATAAGGAATGCTAAGAATAATCAAATATTTGATACAAGGGGAAATAACGGTAATTTCCTGAGCAATTCAATGATTTTTAAGCATAATATTAATTATTTCTAATTTTAATCCCAATATTTTATCTTCGTAGGATTCTACTTTTGTCTAGTAACTGTTGTCCTAAACAGTAACTATTGACGGATATCGTCCCAGATAAAATATTCACTCTAAATTACGAAAATTAAAGTCGATACTCAAATTCCGAAAGCAAGTTCAGCTTTCTTCTGTAACCTTCCTTACTTCACAAGTTTTGATGATAAATTTTACTTCGTCATTTTAGTCTTGATTTTATACATATATTAAAATGTCTAGCATAGGAGTTTGTTAATACTAATTCTTAAAGATATACACTAATAGGGGCTATAACTGATTCATTATATTTCATTTATAATGAATCAGTTATAGCCCCTATATTTATTAATGTTAATACGTGTGTTTTAATTCTCCTTTTATCCTGAGAAATTCCTCATCCAAATTTCGCGCCGTTTATTCTCTCTAGCAAAGGTGTTTTAATGCGTGCTTGTTCCAAGTAGGGTTTTCTATTTCAACAGAATTTTCCTGCAACAACGAGTTTAGTTATTTAATTCAAGCTTCTGTATCTGAAAATAACGTTTTCATGACACGGGCAGAACTTCCAGATTAAAAGAGTCGTTTCGGCGCATGACAGGGACTTACACTTAAACACGCTTCTGGATTAAATCCTCCTAATTGTTTTTTTACTTGCACTGACAACGGGGTTAAATAATTGTGCTACAAACTCCTGCTGTATACTCTCTAATTCATTCCTCCCAAGAAAAGAACTTGCAATCCCAGAGGAGCATTTAAGATTACTTAAGTGGGGCTTTTGTATATGAAGAAATTTATTATGGAGACTGACTTAGATATTAAGATGCCGCCGAATAAGTGCTCTCTCGCGTAGCTGCAAAGTTACCCGAATTTTAAATTCAGCTGTTGTTTATATGCGTTTTGATAAATTGGCATTAATATATATATAAAGTATTCAGAAGGAAATATTTAAAATAGCATAAGGAACCGACAGATATTAAAAAGATATGCATTCTTGAAGAATTTAAAACTAACTCGAGAGTAAAGATAAATCAAGGAATTTTCGAGGTTTTTAAAATTATAAAGTATATTTTGGGTTCAAGGTAGCCTTATGGTAGCCCCCCGGTATCGGTGCTGAGGGTGCTGAGATCGAATCCCGACACGCGCCATTAAATACCTTCGTGTCTAGGCCGGATATGGGCGCATTAATTCCGTAGTTTTTTCAATCCTTTCTTATAAAATAAAACAATTCTTACGACAAAAAAGTAAATATATTTTACAAACGTAGAATCCTCATAATGTAACAATGGGATGAGGGTTCGAGGTAACCTTGTGGTAGCGCGCTGGCTTTCGGTGCTGAGGGTACTTGGATCAAATCCTGACGCGCGAGATTTAATGCCTCCGCGTCTAGGCCGAATATGGACACGTTAAATCCGTAGACCGGAGAGTCCCTCTATGTAGTCAGAGAGGGTGGGAGAGGGTCCGATCCACCCCAGATGTCGCCCCTGGGAATGCTTGGTCAAAATTGAGGTGGCAACTAGCTAAGACGAACTTTGACCCTTGTGTTGCTATATAAACAGGAGTCGCACACATCTGCCCGATGCCTGTATGGACCTGGTCTGGAACTTCCGGTCAGGGGGCATTGGAAACACCACCACCACCATAAAGTATAATTTTGTAGGATTCAAATAAAATTCGCTGAAATCATCGCTATACAGTCCCACCTAGGGAGACAGCAAGAGGCAAAAAACTTCAGATTAAAAACACATCAAAAGAATGTGACTTCATCCTACGCTGATATTCTCGCAAATATGTTTTCATTTCACTTAAAACTGAGAATTTTAAACTTCAATAAATTCGATCCGTTGATTTTGAAAAAGTTCTAACCTGACACCATATCTGGTCATGCTGCGCCTGTCGAACGTCTCTTACATTAGAATGTTTTGTTAATAACATTTTAACGGGACCAACAAACAATATTACGCTAATGGAATGCGGTTACAGGAAACAAATAAGCGCATTCCATTAAGTATATATAGGAATATAAATTTATCCCAAATAAGTGTATATAGGAATGAATATTAACCTATTAATTACGACAGGCTTTTAGTATGAGACTGCTTTGTAAAGAGTATTGATTGGCTTACTCTGAATGTGCATTATTTTCGCGATAGGAATATTGCTAAACATTGGGCTTACAGCTATTGCTCTATTTATCGCATATTTTGTTTACAATTTGATAAAATCTGTATAACTGATTATTATTTACTAAATCACTTGAAAGTGAGAAGTGAAAATGGACGACATTGATGGGTTGTTATGCCGGTTGTCGCCTCAGAAGAATATTAATGACGATGAACTGTTATTTTTTCAGTTAAATAAATTTCTTAATTCAGTCCAGATAAAGGATTTGCTTATTTTTCTTTGATTTTTGCTATAGATGGTTGTTGTATGCCTTCAAAATAAAAACAGGGTGCTTTCTGACGTTCTCTAATGAAAAGGTGCATTCGGATTCTTCAGTAATGTTCATTAGTTTATGGTGCTCTTATTTTTTCAAAGCAAAATAGCGCCGAAAAAATATTTATCCAAAGCGTGAGAAAAACTTGATGCAAACGCACAATTAAAGCAATCCAAAGAGACTGCATAAATTAATTTTAAGTCTTTAATAGAAGTCTTATTTTCGTTTACTGTTTTATTGGGCTCTTGAAAAGTACTTATTAAAAGTATTTATTTAAAATTTTTAATAATTACTTTCTTTAATAGTACTTATTGAAATATATACAATATAATAATGCAACGATAAATATTATGATAGATAATTAGTTAAAAAAAATCGAAGTTATAAGAGATCTATTAATCCATTTTCTATGTTATTAAATCTCATGCTAAGCAAATGTAAAATTTTATCTTGATTTTATTTGGACATTAAATTGTTGTTTTATGAGTTAAATGTTCCTTACATACCGTCAAATAATTTGTTAAAAATGCAATCCGAAAATCAGGCTTTATGATTCGGTTAAATTGAAGTCGATTTACAGTATTTTTATCTTTTTGATTCATAATAACTGAACTGGGAATTTAACGATTCCAGAAATCTGAATTATTTGTCCATTGTTTCCTAATCAAAGGCAGGGGACAAGAAGTTTCATCAAAGAATTTTAATCTCTTGAAATAATTCGATGTCCCTTTAAATATCATTCTAATTTAAATTAACGCGCATTACCTAGATCTGCGAAGAAAAGTTATGTTAAGTAGAAATTCCTTTGCGTGAGATATTCTGCAACACGAAATCGCGTGTAATGCTCAATTAAACCTTCTAATTTGATCCCCTCAACCCTTCTCTTGAGGTGCGGGTTGTGCTTTGAAATTGAAAGAATCTTCTGGTTGTGGCGCTTGTTTATTTGACAGCGTACCAAACGCGGGAGCATCGTCTTTCCTTGTTTCGTCTGAAGAGATTTATTCGGTTTGCTGTTTTAATAAGTGAGCGGCATTTTCAGAGTCGGTAATACTTTTCAGGGTAAGCCCAAGATACGCAATTACAGATGTTCATTGATTAAAATAGTTTAGACTTATTTGTTGGTAATTTTAAGATGGGATTTTAATTTAGTAATGACTTGTTTTTTCCATTTTTGTAGTGAATTTCAAGTCTGAATCTTGCTCGTAACTTTTAATTGTTTGTCCTGTTTTTGTTCGTCATCTCGCTTTCTGATCCATTCCTTTAACCGCTCTTGGATCTGTTCAGTTTCACTTCCCCAACTCCCCTCTTTATTGCTTGTCATTTCCCTTTAGTCCACGTGACCAAGTTCTTGCTTGACGCTTCGCTCCGTCTAAAATTTTTCCTTTTTTTTCCCTCATGTTTTACTTTTACTTGAACTATCTAAACTTTTTTGTTTCCCTCTCTTTCTATTTTCCTTCCTACTTTCATTTTTTTTACTGGTCACTGAAGTTTTATGCATTGCTATATTATCCTACAGTAGAGGGCCCGGCCTATGTACTGTAGTTCCCACTACTCTTCCTGAAAGTTCTGGAGGTCAAGTCTGAAATATCTTTTGTGTTGACAACTGTTCGGGAGATGAAATCGTTGCTATAGTACACAAAAAAAATCTGAAAGAGGAATAATAGTTTAAATTGCTTTTCAAAATACTGTTGATACAAAGTAATGATGTTCGTTAAAATAAGTTAAAACACGTGTTCGTCGGGAGTTAGTGTGTTGTTGTTTGGTTTTTGTAGCGAATTACAAACCTGAAATATATTTTGTGTTGCTGCGTGGGAAATAAAAGTATTGCTGTAAAAGACATTTAATAAAGTTATACTTTCAACAGGTTTTCAATACGAATTTGAGACCCGGTAATAATGTTCACTAATATTAGTTTCGACATGTTTGTCGGAAATTTCAAGTTCTATTTTACCACTGGTGGCGTGTTGTTATTGTTTACTTTTTTCTTTTCTTTTTTTAAGAGAGAGAGAGAGAATTTCACATCTGAAATATATTTTCTATTGATAACTGCTTGAAAGTCAAAATTGTTGCTACAATTAAAAAATCCTTTAAAAAAAATCTCTGATAGATTTTCAAAGCACTGATAAGACCAAGTAATGGCAGCGATGTTGTTTAAAAGAAGGACGTAGCTATTATTAAGAGCATTTAACAAATTATTTTAGCTATTTGAAAGTGTTTACAATTCTGATATATTTCCTAGTCGTTTATGTCATTCCTTTCCTATAACTCTGCCTGTAGTTCAGTTATTCAAAGGCAAAGGCACGTATCCTATGCACTCCCACTAGATCGATTTTTGAAATGGCTTTTTTAAAAATTTCTATATTATGAGAACTAGTGAAGCATTGTAGTGAATGGCATTCCACTCTTCTACTCCTTATAATAATTCCTCTTGATAGTCTTATCATTCAATAACACTTTATGAATATTATAATTTCTTTTTTTATTTGCTCATTTTATTCCATTGTGTTTTTCCTTTCTCTTTTCCATGTCCCTTTTTCGAACTTTTTCCATTTTTTCTGTTTCTTGTTTTTCTGACTCAATTTCACATAAGAAGTTTTTCCTTTTCATTTCTAATGGCAGGAGATCTGACAACTTCACAATATAAAACAAGAAAGAGGGAAAGGAAAAAGTCATTGTCTCATGTGGAAATTCGGGCCCTCGCCTCCCAGTAGCGCTCTACCAAAGAGGACCCGGAACTTAGATCTTTGCAACTTAGTTAGGGGCGGCCATTCATTATAAGAGTGTAGTGGGGGAAAGACATCAAATAAAACGAAAAAGTTGAGCTGCCAAACAGTCGTGGACAGTAGATAAGGGAAATAGTGCCACAACATCACGACGAGGCCAATCAGGAATGTCCACGTGCTCCAAGAAGGCTCAGTTTTTCGACACAATGCGGTCAGACAGTTCTTAACAATACCGTATGGTAAGAGTTCTTTTAATTAGGTGCTTAACTGTTGGCATTGAAACTGTATTGTGTACTGTCTGAAGAACACCTGCGCTTTTTTTTCACATTAGAAGTTGCATTGACAATTTTCCCGTTTT
Organism: Dolomedes plantarius; assembly: GCA_907164885.2. NCBI lineage: Eukaryota > Metazoa > Arthropoda > Arachnida > Araneae > Dolomedidae > Dolomedes > Dolomedes plantarius. Next base: position 168,170,840 of record OU015491.1, on the reverse strand, counting down.
GGTACATGACTGCATTCTCTCTCTGTGCACCTGAAGGTCATCATTGCAGAACGATTTTCTCAAGAATAAACCTCCCCCGAGGAAAGATGGCTTCTTTATGCCTTCAAAATATAAATTCAATGTTTATTTTGCAAGACATCGGCAAGTTTTTCAGAGTATGTCTCTTATTGTTTCAACTTTCACTAATTTAATGACTTTTATTTTCTGATTACTTTCGTTTCTACTCCTTTGGCGTCACACACACTTACAATCCATAGTTACCTACAATATTCGCACCCTAGTTGATATATTCACATTCTCGTCAATGGGAGGTTTGAAAGAATCTGTAAATTACGGTTTCATTGAAAATTTCATCGACATTAAATAGAATCATTTCAACAGAATATTAGCTCGTAATTAATCTGAACTGAATCAGCTTCAAATTCTAATCAGTATCCTGCAGCAAAATCTGAAATCCTCGGTGGTTATACTGATACTTGCAGTCATTTACTATCACATAGTTAATGGCTCCCTGCTTTTGGGTTCAAAAGACTAAATCGCAAATTCAATAATTCCCAACTGTTTGTTTAGATTTCATCTCTTGTAGTCATTAAATATTGTTAATTTAATATTTGTGTAAGTTTCAATTCTACAGCAAGGTTGTATCATTTACGTGTATAGGCAAAATTTGATTCAAAACATCTTTAACAAATTTTTTTATATTGTATTGACTATTGAAAATTCTATTGTAATCTATCTAAAATTTCAGTACATGAGATTTTGTATTAAATGTATACATGTTTCCCAACTCGGAGGAATCTAGTTATACTGTCACTGGAGAAAATACATATCACATATCGCAACCCGGCAAGAGAAGTAACCCAAGTCCAAAAATGGCAATTTTGAAGTCATGTCATTTAAAAATATGTATGAAGTGCCCCATCGTGCACGAAAAGCGACACATCTCGCAATTTGTCCACCTCAGGGCAGTTGTATAATTTTTATTGTAATGGTAGTTCAAGCTGTATAGTATTAAGTTGATTTTTCTCAAATGCTGCATTTTTGAGTTGTGTCACTTTTCTTGCCGGGGTGCGATATTTGTAATTTTTAACGGATTTCGCGTTGAAAGATCTATGTAATATAAACCTTTACAGAGCAGTGATGAATGACACAAGCTGGGATAATCGCTATTTCAGTTCGTTTTCATGGACGTTTTTGCTCAATTTATAATGAATACTTCCGATTTCTCATTCATTTAATCTCTTGTGCATTTCAGATATTGAACATGTTCATAGTAATATAGCTCGGAATTAAAAATTTACTATTGTGCTGTTAATTTTTTAATTTTAATGATATTCTGTTTGTAACCCTTTTTAATCACAAATATTGATGAAATTATATTAAATCCTCTAATGATCGCGCTGTTGCAGTCTAAAGATTCAACATGTTCTGCACTCTTAAACTTTTCCTTCGCATCTCAATCAAATCTCGTAATTTATTAGCAACGGGAGTTTGGATTTTGATAAAATTCAAAACCTTCAGTCTTTCCCTCATAGGAATCGTGGCTCCAACCAAGCACGTTCACTGGTGGATTCCCAGGATTTAATTCTGATTCATTATTCCAGTTTCATTGTTACTAAAGTAGCATAAACCTCTCCAAAGTAAACGTTTTCAGTTACAAATTTGTTTGCATCTAGATCTGAAATCCAAGTAATGCCAAATTAAGTGTCTTAATTCGGCCACTCGCTTTCTATTCCACTGCGGGCTACTTACAGCCTCGCTGCTAAATTAAAAGAAGCCGCCGTTGCATGAAAACGGTTATTCTTTCTTATTCCGGGATTTTGTGTAAAAGAGACAAGTTCTTTGTTCTAAATACGCCTTTTGAGACGTATTTATTCAGTTGTTATTCAGGGACGTGATAACGTTTTAGTTTGTCTGCGTTTACCGCAGTCTCGTAACAATCGTTAGTAGGGAGATAATAAATTCTCACTCGATATGCAGTTGCGGGGAACGTATGAGTTTTGTAGCCCCATTTATAGTTACTGTGCGTGTCGGAATAAGGGGAGGCCTAATCTTTCCTGGAAAAGAATAATTCGAAATCTGGATTTTTAACTTGCGGGGTTCTAAGTTTTTAATCTGTGAGTGATGAAAAATTTGTGCTACCAGAGAAGGTAATATACGATTCTTTATACTTTATCAAATTTCTCTGTGTTTGCTAAATTTTACTTATGTGAGTTTTTTAAATTATATAGTGATCATGTTTCGAAAATTGCGTATAGTTTTCAAGTGTTCCAAAATGCATACTTTTTTTTTATCCATCACCTTCATAACTCCCTGTTTTAGCTTCTAATCCTTTTATATTATTAAAATATTGCAACTAGTTGTTGCCGTTTATTTCAATTACAGCATTACTACACTGGGCTTGCTCAGAGATTAATGACCATGATGGACGCTAGATGGGAAAAATAAGTCGCATTACCTTTATAAGCTAAGAAAATCATATATATATACATATATATATATATATATATATATATATATATATATATATATATATATATATATATATACAGTCGAACCCCGTTATAACGAACTTCAAGGGACCAAAGGTTTTGTTCGCTGTATCCGATTGTTCGCTATATCCGAACCATTAAGAAAAATGTCAGAGTTCACAAAATGTATAGCTCATTAGTTGCTGTATATTCAATAATCATGTATTGAAAGAATGATAAAATCTATTAAAAATGATCATTAATAAATTAAATTGACTAAAATCGATTCTATTAAACTGACACAATACCAATTAAATTAACTAAAAATGAAGACAAATGGAAATAAATTGATTTTATCTTTAATAGTTGCTCAATGTTTTGATACAGAAATAATCAGTAATCTTCTGCTGACGTGATGCCGATTTCAAAACCATTTTATGAATTTCTTTGTCCAATACATCAAATGACTCCAACACTCTTTCTTCCACTGTTTGTGTTGACAAAAACTTATTAATTGCAGTCATCACTGCTATAGCAACTGAGATGGTGGAGATTTCGTCATTTATGTGCTGCTCTTCATCAGCATCAGAAACATAATCTTCGATTTCAGAATGATTCATTTTAATTTCTTCCACAATATCTTCATCAATCGGATTTTCACATGTTAGAAACATGTGATGATGAAGTCATTACAATTGCACGCCACAATCTGAGAATGATGAAGTTTTGTGCTTTTCTATCCACATCGCGATAGGTAAATCATCATCTTCTTCTACAACATTCTTTGCTTCTTCAACATTCGTTGTATCTTCAACATTCTTACAAAGTTTTAAAAAAAATCAGTTGTCGACTGAAAAAGATGTTCGTTATAGCTGATTCTTAATATTTTGGAGTTTCGCTATAAAAGGATAAATTGCATTAAATACAATAGGAAAACGGCAGGACCAAAATTTTCGGTCGTGATATCCGGGAGTTCGTTATATACCAGGTTCGCTATAACGCGGTTCGACTGTGTTTATGTGTGTGTGTGTATATATATATATATATATATATATATATTAATTAACAAAGATGTATTTGTGATCAATCAATAGAGATAAGGCTGAAAAGCTGGGCTGGCTGCATGTAGTAATAGAGCTTATGCTGGTTTTTCCCTTTCAACTTTGTCTCATATATATATATATATATATATATATATATATATATATATATATATTAATTATAATACGGAGACACTTGTCGTGAGACATTTATCTTTTGTTATTCACCGCGAAGTCTTGCTGGCTACTTTATTATGGGAGCACCATTTAAGTGAGCTGGCATTGCTTCCTAGGAGGGGACTGTTAATGCTGACCCTATTGGATTCGCTCGCCCCAATGTTAACCTTTGGAGAAAATGTGTCCAAGGATTGCCGACTTGGATTTCAAAAATTTTCTTAAAAATTGTACTCTGTAATAGAGAAAGAAATTTTGCATCTTCGGGCATTTTTCGTTTTTTTTTTAATGCAAATAATATTTTTAAATTAAAATTATTTGGGGAAAATTTATGGTATAGGTTGTTTTAAACGCTCATAATTTCCTTTCGTGGATGAAATTTCTAAAATGAATCCTGTTGCAATGTGCAGAAAAGTTCAGGCAATCTGAAAATACCATTTTTATGTGATTATCAGCATTTATGTAGCTGTAAATAGTAGACAAATTTTCTTCATAGGTTAACATTAAGGTGAGAGAATCCAATATGTTTGGTACACAGCCGTAAGTCGATGTCCCAAATGACAAATTTAATGTTTTATATTCTGCTTTACAATCCTAAGTAATTTCCACATATAGCCGGCATAACTATTTGTTGTAGAATTAATGTGATTTTTTTTTCTCCTAAACTGTGTGAAATTGATTTTCTCAAAATATAATTAAGTGTCCGGAGGATGTATAAATAACTCTGCATTTTTCACACTTATGTTTGATTCAAGTTCCATTTTTATTCCATTTTGAAATGGGAAAATGGCTTTTAACCGAAAAGCAAAAAGGCGGAACAAAATCAGAAAGGCTAAAATAATTTTCTCTCCTTAATTCAAAACTAAATTTCCTTAAAAAAAAAACATTTCCGATTTATCTTGTGTTAAAGTGTTTATTTTTTTTATTCTTTCGTTTTAGTACCACCATTTTTAAAATTTAATCACTTTGAAAAATATTTCTTGTTTTGATTTTTAATTTCTCGTTTACGTGTTTATGATAGAATATAAAAAAAAACGTGAAAATTGATCTCTTTTTCCCTGACGTCTATTATTCTTCTGTGAAACAACTCTTAGCTTTTGCTGTGGAAAATTGAATCTCTTAAAGTTTAATGAAGAGAGCAAAGATTCTTTTTCCGCCTTTTAATGCAATTTAGTTGTTTTGCTGACGTGGCAAGCTGTCTTTTTTTCCTGGCATATTTCTGTTTATTCTTTTCGTGCATTCTTGGAGAATTTTCACTTTTGGCTTTTGTTTCTATAACTCCTTGATTAATTTTGCGAGCGATTCTCGTCAAGTTTTCAATGGATAAAATGAATGCTGTTATATTTCAGTAAAATTTCTAATGGTTATCCTTTGGATATTCTGCATTAAAAGAACTTTTATGATACGGCGAAAAGTTTTTAAAAAATCATGGTTTTGTTTCTCATATTTTTACATTTAATTGACATATAAATAGAACAGGAAGATAACATAGTATTTTAATGATTTTTTTTATTTATGTAATTTTACAACGTTGCCAAATGTCCCTAACAAAATTTCTGTTTTACGAAACATGTAAAACATTCCAATTCTTCCAAACGCATTAAGTTATGTAATTATGCAAACGTACAGATCCGAAATATTGATTAATTCGGTAAGCATTGCAGTTCTTAAAAAGTATAAATCACTACAAAACTTCAAGATACATCAGGTGCAGTGGTTCAACTAAACATGTCAACTGCTGATCTTCTTATCGGATAGAGCTCTACATACCTGACTCTGGAATTCATAAATCGACGCATTTCTGACTACAGAACTTCTCACTAGAGAACACATGTGAATTTTTTACTCAAGAGTGTTTTTAGGTTGCTGTGCACTAACCCAATTGGATTCGGTCACCTCAGTGTAAACCTATGGCGAAAATTTGTCCAAGGATTGCCCACTTGGATTTATTTTTATTATTATTATTATTATTTTAAATTATACTCTGTAATAGAGAAAGAAATTTTACACATGGGTGTATTTTTCGCTTTTAAAAAAATGCAAATAATATTTTAAAATTTAAATTATTCGGGGGAAATAATCTGGTATAGTGTGTTTTAAACGCTCCTAAATTCCTTTGGTGGACGAAATTTATGAAATGAATCTTGTTGCAAGGTGCAGAGACGTTCAGGCTAACTGAAAATACCATTTTTATTGGATTATCAGCATATATGTAGCTGTAAATAGTAGACACGTTTTCTCTATAGGTTAACATTGAGGTGAGCGAATACAATAGGGTTAGTACACAGCATCCTTAAGGCTGCTATGTACTAAGAAAAAAAATCGTATTTCCCTTTTCCTCTTCTTGCAGACCCTTGTGGTGGAAGGACTCCAGTTGACAATTCGAGAATTCCATCCCCCTTAGGATTGACATTTTGAGGGATTGTAATGGCTCTCTCTGTATAGGGGGGGGGGAATAAGCGCTGCCCCCAAATTTTTTATTTAAAATTGGTATTGTCAGATAGCCTGAACTTTTCTGCAAAGCATTACAGGGTTCATTTTATAAATTTCGTCCAACAAAGGAATTTATGGGCGTTTAAAACACACTATACCAGATTTTTCCCGAAAAATTTAAATTTTAAAATATTAATTGCATTTTTTTAAAAAACGAAAAATGTACAGAAATGTAAAATTTCTTTCTCTATGACGGAGTACAATTTTTAAAAAAAATCATTGAATCCAAGTCGGAAATCCGTGGACAAATTTTCTCCATAGGTTAACATTGAGGTGAGCGAATCCAATAGGGTTAGTACACAGCATGCTTAAATCTCCCCATTTGTTACTAACATAAGCTTGAATCACTCACTTTTGTTCGAGGAACTCATATAAGTGTGCATTTCTAACCTATGTGTAAACAGAGCAATCGGATAATGGACAATGTACAAGCTAATCTGCAAACAATAGTTCATGAAATCTGGGCCCATTGCAACAGAATGGGACAAAATAACAGCTCTAAAATAACAAGCTCTGTTTTTCGAACATTGTCACACTCGAAAAGGCTGCACGAGAGTTCTTTGGTTGCTAACAGCGTGCATGGGCGCCATTCCGTTTAACCAAACCCAAGATGTTGCGGTTACGATTGGGTTCGTCGACACTGGCACTGCCGCTATAGCCCATTGAGTGGCTCCATGAATCGCCATTCTATTTCGTCTGCGGATGGAAAAATAATGGACCTCTCGTGAATGAGGTCTGCCTCACAGAGTGATGATACATTGATCTTGCTGGGAAGGTTATTTTCATCGCATGCGTTCTTTGTCCGTTATTGTGAATGCAATAATCCCTTAACGTTCTCTCGATGAATCATTGCAAACCAGATAGGTCCGTAAATAGCAATCCATCTTCACCGTAGGATAAGGGCGCTTTCGGAAGGGTAGTCCCTTCCATACAGCTGAAGGGGTTTAATAATGATTAAAAGAGTTTGACAGGGAGTTTGAAATACTTTAATCGCCTTCCACAAACTCTGTATTTTATTATAAAGTCGAGCTTCTCTCGAAAGAAACGCGCTGCTCAGCTGAATGCAATATTTGCATGTTGCCGTCAAGAAACATGAGCCAGTATGCCCGTAGAACAAGCAGTTTGAGAGGCATCAGAGCACTTTAGTCCTAGCGATTAGTAATATTGCAGAAACTAGAGGTGAACCAGTGGGTTCTCAGGTTGGTATGTGTAGCAAAGTGGCCAATCAGAGTATTAAAAAGGATTGAAAAAATTACTGTGTATGTTTGCTGTTTTATAAATGATAATGAATCATGGATATCTCTCTTATACTTGCCATTTCCTCTCAATGTACTTAAAACAACTATAGACTCTGTGGTGCAATGAAAAAATTGCACCACAGAGTCTATAGTTATATAGTTTCAGCAACTTGTAAATACCTTTTTGTGATTTTTCGAATAAGTTGTATATGGTCATGCATTAGATGTTATTTTACTGAACGTAGGCGGTTAAGTATAAGAGAGTTCAGAGATTAGTTCATAGAATATTCGTCTATTGTTTTGATGGTGAAATGGATAATTACTTTACAGAAGGAATGAAATTTGAACCACTTTGAAAGCAAATTTTGCCAGATTGTGCATAAAATTTTTATACTTTCTCTACGCTTGCTAAAAACGTATGCATTGAAATTATTCAGCGCCATTAATATGCATTATTCATGCTTTCGAAACTTTAAATGCAACGACATCCGTAGTGCAAATGTTCAATTTAAAATTTCCATTACAGCAATAACGTCTCTCACTATTATCTACCAAATGCTTCAGCGACCATCTGTGGCATCCTTGAGTCCGGGGAAACGCATCTCCTGAAATGGCTGAAACGATCTTTCGGAATTATTATACGACCTACCCCCCAAAATTGCTTCCGCGACGTTCGAGCTTAAAACTTAACAGCATCGTGCGTGTGTGTGCAGATTCGATGAAAATGAAAACCCATCGCGTTATCGATCCGGGCGAAATTTTACTACGAGATGGCTTGAATCAATAAAAAGAAGCCTCCACAGGGCTAGTCAAAGTGTAATGACCATAAGCTGCGCTCATTGGTATGGAAAGTGATTTAAACAATGGTGTACATAAATGGCACTTATAAATTAATTTTTTTAAAGGTTGACTTTTGCTGTCAGTTGGGAATTCTGTTCCAGCTTAATAGCTGTAACTGTTAATTCCGTTTGAGCCGCGTTTTCGTTATGTATTTTAAATTTATTGGCATATTCTTTCAAGTGGAAGATGCTACCTCTATTGCACTAAATATAAATGAGTTGTTTTAAAGTAATAAATACTCGAGTTTAATTAATGTTATTCTGCCAAAAAAATTGTTTTCCTTGTCTATAGTCCCTTCTTCCAAATTCGTATAGTAAAAGATGACCACAGTGCTCCAGATATCAACTAAACATCCCCCTAAAAGATGCTAAACTTAATGTACTTGTATGAGATTTGGTTGTTTAATAAAGACGAAAATTTCCTGCGCGAAAATGGTGCCATGCATTGTGTAAATATAATTAAAGTCCAAGAGACAAATTTCCTCGGCTGGTGTATGTCATCTGGAACTAAAATTTTTCAAGATCGCATATCAGCTTAACCATATGTGGAGTGAAACGAAATTTTAATTCTGTAATTTTAAAACCTTAAATAATACATTCCATGTTGTTATAATTTTGTCGTTCCCTGATGGTTTGTGTTTTAAGCGTTCAGTCGTTTGGATTGTGTTCAAGTGACGTCTTATGACGTCAAACCATTCCCACGTGGAAATTCCAGAGCAAAACATCATCATTAACTGACTTTAAAATGCGACCTCACAAGCACAGTAAAAACAAAAATGACATACTTTGATCGAATAAAGAATTCAGCTAATCTAAAGTTGTATTTTGACTTGTAAGAAACTCGAAAAGCATCGAATGAAAGAAAATTGTCTTGAAAATTCGGTCTGCGCACTAACCCTACTGGATACTATCCTTACTGGTTAACTTAGGTACTAACCCTATTGGAATCGTTCACCTCAGTGTTAACCTATGGAGAAAATGTGTCTGCTATTTACAGCTAAATAAATACTAATAATCTAATAAAAATGGTATTTTCAGATAGCCTTAACTTTTCTGCACCTTGCAACAGTATTAATTTTTTAAATTTCGTCCACCAAATGGCATAGTGCGTTTTTGGCCAAGCGTTTAAAACGCACTATGCCAAATTTTCCGCCCGAATAATTTAAATTTTAAAATATTATTTGCATAAAAAAAACGAAAATGCCCAAGATGTAAACTTTCTTTCTTTATTACGGAGTACAATTTAAAAAAAAAAATCTTTAAATCCAAGACGGCAATCCTTGGACACATTTTCTCCAAAGATCAACATCGAGATGAGCGAATCCAATAAGGTTGATACACTGCAGCCTTAAAATATGATGTGGGAAAATTTTTTAATAAAAGCAAACCATTACCGATAGTTTTTCTGTAATAAACAAAAATGTCGAGATAATAAAGGTGCGTGATTTTTTTTTTTTTTTGTGTGCAAGTCCTTTTGCACACTGAGCCGTCCCAGTTTGTGAAAACTTTTATATTTGTAATGCATACAAATGTAACATTTTCATTTCGATATTTTTGTTCATCGATCGCACATTGGCGTGCTCACTGACTCTTTTTTTTTATTATTATTATTTTCTCTCAATTCTGCCTTCAGCAGAAATTTATTGGAGCCGGCCGATTGTCAGATATTGAAATGTTTCTCAACCATAAATTGCAGATACAGTATCTCTCCTGATTGACAGTGTCATAAACTTCAAGTGACTCGTCATAAATTTCAGCTAAAGACCTCCATCGGCGTAATAGAATTATTTCGAACTGTGCAATATTTTGTGAACGTCTGCCATCGAAAGTTAGCGATAGATCAATGTTTTCAACGTTAAGGGAGAACCACGCAACCTAAAATCGGAAATCGATAATGGCGTTTCGCTTGATTTCTCTTACTACAGCTTATTCTCAAAGATGAAGGTAAAAAAAAAAATATATATATATATATTGGATTCTTAGCTGCTGGTTTTTTTTTTCTTTCTGCGGGGCAATAATGGCGTTGAAAGATGAAATTTTCCTATCTTTCATGCCACCAGATGGCACTGATTGTGGTTCTATTTGGCTCTCTTTATTTCTGCATTTTACATCTGCATGCATGTCATGCGTTGTCGTTCGTTTAAATGTTTGGTAAATACGTAATGAGGTTTCTAATCATGTTTTAATTAGTTGTTGATGAAAAGTAATTATTTTTAAAGTATCGAAAATCGATGTATCTCGTGCTGCAAGACATAAATTTAACATCAAATATTTGTGTTGTCTTGTGAGATGTTTGTTTAATACTTCAGTCATAAAGTTGAAAATTGTGATTGGCCTTTCGGCTTATTAGCATGAGTACTAGCAGTTGTAAATATTTTGTAAATTGAAAATTTATTTTATTTATTTATTTTAATTTATTTTGACTAGCTAAAGGAATCGATAGTTCCTTATCCAGAGGCGGCTCCATTCCAGAGATTTTTTTTTTTTTTTTTTTTTGGGGGGGGGGCAACGTCAACTCTCAGGGTTTTATATATATATATATATATATGAAATAAACATCCTCTCTTTTTAAATTTAAACTCATTTAGTATTAGGTCTACGATTATGTAATTTTAGGCTATGAAAAAAAAAATACGCCGGGCTTTTTTTTTTGGGGGGGGGGAGATTGCCCCTACTTCCCCCCCCCCTGGAGCCGACGTTGTCCTTATCTTGTTTTGTAAAATTTATATTTTTTTAAAACGTAAAGATTAATCTAGATTTTAAAATGTTCTATACGAGGTGTTTTTTTGTGTATTTTATTTTCTTAAATATGATTTGCTTTCCACAAAATTATTCCGTAATATCCAAGAATAAATTAAATTTTAAAATATTACTTGCATTTAAAAAAAAACGAAAAATATCCCAAGTTTCTCTCTTTCTATTACAGAATACAATTAAAAAAATCTTTAAATCCAAGTCGGCAATTCTTGGAAAAAATTTTCTCCATAGGTTAACATTGGAGTGAATCCAATAGGATTAGTACATAGCAGCCTTAAAGCCTAACGTCTGATTTTGTAGATCTGATTGACTTCAAATTTCAAACTTCACTTAATTTAACAGACGGATTCTTAAGAGGAAATTTTGTTATTGCGTGCGTATGAGTTTTTTCCTAAAGCAGCTCTCAATCATTGACGGTTGATAAAAAAAAACTAAAACGCCGTGGCAAAATAATTTTACATCGGTTTAATGGAGTGTTAGGAATAGTGAATTATTTAAAGATAAGGAGGTATAAAAATGCCGTGAGTGAACGAATATAGTTAATTCCACAATTTTAGGGCTACAGTGTTATTGAGATATAAATTGAGCACTGGCCAAATAAAAAGTTATGGTCATTGTATGTCTTTTTAATTTATTAACGATTGGTAATTAAACTACATGAATAGAATTTTAATGAATGAGCGAACTGAAAACTAAATGAGCGAATTGAAAACTGAATGAGTGAATTGAAAATTAAATGAGCGAATTGAAAACTGAATGGATGAATTAAAAATATTTTGTGTCAAAGATTTATGATAAGAATGGTTTGAAAATAGGAGGGGGTGGAATTATTTACATGACGGAAGCTTTTACATATAAAACTTTAAAAAAAACCCATAAGTAATCTATTTCTTTTCTTAATCCTTCGTGGTTGTTCTTATTTTACTCTATCAATATTTTTATTATTCTATTTCTTTTTCTTTTCATTTTTATGTCTTCATAAGTAAATTTGTGTTTTGCTTAAATCACTACGTGTTTAAAAAAGATTTAAATTTTTTTATCTAAGCCAAACGATATGATTAAAAAAGGGTTGAATATTTGAAAGGGCGAGAAAATATTTATATATAGAAAGCGATGAGAGACAATGTATATGTATAGCCAGAAGAGAAAAAAACAGGTTAATATCGTTTTGTGACCATACAAGTTTAATTTAGGAGAAGCGCTTTTAAATGCAATTTTTCAGTTGCATAGTTATACTAATGTTATACTTGAATTATCATTAAATTTGCACTAAAATGATAGCTATATTCGTAGAAACATTTAAAAACTCATAAATTATTAGAAAAAAAAGCAAATAACTGGACACGTAGAGCTAAAAAAAAGCATAAGTATTCTATTTCATTCACTTAATCCGTCGTGATTGTTCTTATTTTTCTCTGTCAGGTTTATTGTTATTGTTTTTCTTTTTCCTTACTTTTATGGCTTCATAAGATGATTCTTGTTTTATATCATATTTCGACTTTATCTTGGGAATGTATTTCCGAGATCTTCAGAAGTGCGTGTGAACTGATACTGCCTGTATCGATTTTTTACACAGAGTTTATTTTGTTTCGGGAACTCTTTATTTTCACGTTAATATAGGTTCTTATTAATAATGATGATGGTGAAAATAATAATATTTAATATCAATAGATTTTTATTTTATTTTCAAATCTTAAGGTATCTGGCTACTTTCGGAGCACGTTTTTTAAAAAATATACGGTACTGATTAAGTACGTATATTTTTAGTTCAAATTTGATATAAAATCATGAAAACAAATAATTTTGGTAAAAATCCATAAAATTTTAAAATTGGAAATTTTTTATAAATTTTTAGTACAATTTAGTGCTTATAACACAGACCCTACACTGAATTCAACTATATATCTTTGAAGCCCGGTATAAAGGGATTAAGTCAAAAGCTGTGATTTTTACCATGTTTTTATTAACTTGCTTTCTTGTTTGTGTGTTTGTCAAGTACAAATCTTGCAATCGATTTTTAACTAACTTCCCGACTAGATAGACATTTGAAACTTTTAGAATAGCTCAGAACACGATGACAATGCGTTTTTTTCATACTTTTAGCCATCTTTAAGCAGAATTAAATTAATTTTCAGTTATTTTCAGTTAATTTTGTGTTGTAGACTGGTGCTGTCACCTACTGGCCGGAACGGGAACGAAAAGTTAAATGAAAGCTAACTTCCAATTAACTTCATTTTCTTTCACGTTGATGGGATAATTCATCAAAAAAAATTTTTTAAAGTATTTATTAATACAAAGAATTGTCAAGTTTATATAATTCAACAGAAAAATTAAAAACATGGTATATAAAAAATTCTTTTTTTCTTGTAATTATTAGATATTTGTTAGTATTGATACAAAAAAATCTTTTAACTGGTATAAAATGCTTAAGTCTATCCATTTTGTATACAAAAGTACATTTCTTTGTACAAAAAAAATTCTCAAGTGGAAATTATATTTATGCGATTGGTATAAAAGCATATAACTTGGTATATTTAAATCACTGTTTTTGGCCTAAGACCTTTATACCGGGCTTCAAAGATATATTTTAATCTCCTTTATGCTACAGTGGAACCCTGATTTTACGTTTTTCATGGGACCAACGGTAAAAAACGTACGAAACGGACAACGTAAAATCGGGGTTCTACTGTATATACTACTATGACATCTACCTTCGTTCTGAAGTAAAAGTTTACAATATTTCCAAAAATCACTGATTTTTTTTATTATCTTTTTATAAGTACAGGTACCTGTAGAATGGTTAAATTAAGACATATAGCTTAGCTTTTAGGTTGAAACATAGTTAGTAATATGTAAAACTACTACTTCTTCACAAGCCCAACAGCCCCCTACAGGCCCTGGCTGCCTCAACCACGCGCTCCCTCCAACGTCTTCTATCTGCGTCGACTCCTTTCCTATTTTTAACTTTCAAAGTCTTTAAGGGGACAGTGGACCTTCAAACTTAATTTTTTTAATGGATTTTCTTTAAATTTGAATCTGGGATTAGTATCATAGATTTGTAAAAGTGGTTAAAATTTAAAGATGAAATATTAATAATTTATGAATTATGAATTATATCAAAATTGGCCTAATTAAAAACGTTCCATGCGCATTTCTTTTGCATGCAATACGGCAATTTTTATTTACAGGATACCTTATAGAACTAACAATGAAACTCATTGCTTATTTTAAGCATTTATTAAAAATATAAAGAGAAAAAATAATAGTGAAAACACCCTTTTTATTACGCAAAATACCTATAAATCATCTTTTCAAGTACGAAATTTAGAAATTCTGAGCTACGAAGCATAATTTTTTTCAATAAGGTTTATTTGATATACAGTTAAGTATATAAAACTTAAATTTCAAAGCAGTACAATAATTAGAAATGCGCCTGGAGCAGTTTGAATATTCGTATGACATGAAAATTTTTATTTTGAGAAAAACACATTTAAAGTTATTGCTATTAGTAACCACATAATATCTAAATTAAATACAAATTCCTATAACTAGGAAAGTAATGACAGAAATTAAAAATTCTTTTTGCAACACATTCCTACTCGTCCGTAGTTTCACAATTCAATAAAATAAAAAAAATCGAATTTTTAGACAAATTTCACAATTTTGAAAGTCTACTGTCCCCTTAAGTATTTTTCAGCGTCATTTAACCAACTAATCGGTGGTTTACCTCTAGCTCGGGAACCCTCAGGTTTTTTAAATGTCAAGATCTTAGTGGTATTATCTTCCGACCTTCTCCAAACATGGCCAAGCCATCTTAATCTATTACTACAGATGACCTGTGTTATTTGTGATTGCCCTTAAGCCTATACAGTTCAAAAATATATCTGGTTCTCTAACGTCCCTCTTCCTGCACTGGGCCAAAGATAGCCCTGGGGATTTTTTTTTATCAAACGCGTAATATGCAAAACACTATCGCAAAATTTCATTGAAATATATTTAATCGTCTAATGAGGAGGCACTTTGTCATCAGGCCTTCGCCTCTTGTTATTCACCGCTACTCACTGGCTACTGTATTATGGAAGTAACATTTAGGTGAGCCAGCATTGCTCCGTATGAGGAGGACAACACGGATACGAACAAGCTATATTCGGGATTTGAACTGAAGCCCAGAACGCTAACCACTATCCCATGTGGGGCGATTCGTTGAAATATATTGAAAACTTTTTAATTACATAAGATGGAACTTTAATAGTGGCAACTAGGTATGTACAAATTATACACGTGAGATACAGGGGTAAAACTTTTATAACCCTTCAAAGTAGTGACTAGCATTGTTTAAGCACCCTTTGCTAACGTCCTAGAAGCTGCAGAATGCCATTAGCAGCACCTGATCTGTTGATCCTTCGAATGGAGCTGTCTACAGCCTGCAGAATCTCTGGTGGTCTCCACGGAGCGGTTCCTTCATCTTCGGGATGAGATCAAAGTCGCAGAGACTTAAGTCCGGGATAATATGGGGGACTGTAGAGCACTTCCCAGCCCCAGACAGCAAACACATCAGCCACAGTGTGTTCATGAGCGTTTTCCTTCCATCAGTACTACACAACAAATAATTTCGTACAATAGATCGGCAACTAAAACATGGCTGGGTTCATTCTGTCACTGTGCAAGCGTCTGATGTTTGTGGGGAGAGCTCATTCGCTCTGAGGTAAAGCAGGTATGTTACGTACGTGTGGTATAAGCTACTTTCATGGGTTCTGCTGCGTGGGGGCTCCACAACAGTATTGCCATTCTTAAAGTTCCATCCCTCGTATTAGCTTTCTGGTTTACAAAAGTAACTAATAATTACAAGATAAAAAGAACTTTTTTTATACCATGTTTTTAAATTTTTTGTTGAATCATATAAACTTGAAAATTCTATGTATTAATAAATACTTTTTAAAAATTTTTTTGATGAATTATCCCATCAACTTGAAAGAAAATGAATTTAATTGGAAGGTAACTTGCATTTAACTTTTCGTTCCCGTCCCGGCCGACAGATGGCTGCACCAGTCTACAAAACAAAATTAACTGAAAATAATAAAAGCATGGTAAAAATCTGCTTAAAGATGGCTAAAAGTATTAAAAAATGCATTGTCATCGTGTTCTGAGCTATTTTGAAAGTTTCAAATGTCTAGCTAGTCGGGAAGTTAGTTAAAAATCGATTGCAAGATTTGTTCTGGACAAACACACAAACTCACACACAAACATGAAAGCAAGTTAATAAAAACATGGCAAAAAATTAGTTTTCTAGAAAATGTATTTAAAGATGCTGCTTCCTGTCCTTTAATATCGTTTTCAGTTCATAAAATTGACCATAAGTTCTCATCCAAAAATAAAGCATTTTTAGAATCCTAAAAGATTGGCTTTTGAAATAGAGCAATAGAAAAAAATTTCGAATCTTTGCACCAAAACAGTCATTTCAACGTAGGCAGTACCTTCTACAAAACAAGTAGAGGTGAGAGAATACTGGAAGACGTTACTCTTCAAGTATTATAATAGTTAATGTTTGCTGAAATGCTGTGATATAAATTCTGCCCCGTATATACGTGTAAATATTTAAAACTAAACTCACGCGATTACTTTAAATATTTAGACGTAGCGTTAAGTGTCAGAAATAGATTAATTTTAACTGTACGCTTGGAAATATGACCCAAGAATTAATATAAAGGAGTGCGGGGAAAATATGTGATCATACGTGACTAACGTAATTACGTGCGGGTAACAGGATTTCGCGATTAAATACACGCATTGAAATGTAATTGCAAGATTCGTTGCATGCGTTAAATAGCGAATTAAAAGTACGAATCAAATATCACCATATTTATACGAGTAGGAATCGCTTAGAAGTGTGAAATGTAAAATATTCCCCCTTCTAATATGTTGTTTTAACAGATATTTAAAATTATTATCGATGTCTATTTAAGTTTTAAAATATCATTCATATTATTCCTGGTTCTTTAGATTCGTTTTATTAAGCCGGTTGCGCTCGAATTTAAGGTTGCCGTGTACTAGCCCTATTGGATTCGCTCACTTCAATGTTAACCTGTGGAGAAAATGTGTCCAAGGATTGCCGACTTGGATTGAAAGATTTGTTTTTTTTTTTTTTTTTTTTTTTTTAATTGTACTCAGGAATATAGATAGAAATTGTACACTTAGGGGCATTTTTTTAAATGCAAATAATATTTTAAAATGTAAATTATTCGGGGGAAAAATCTGGTATAGTGTGTTTTAAACGCTCATAAATTCTTTGGTGGACGAAATTTATAAAATGAATCCTGTTGCAGTGTGCAGAAAAGTTCAAGTATCTGAAAATACAATTTTTATTGGATTATCAGCATTTATGTAGGTGTAAATAGTAGACACATTTTCTCCATAGGTTAACAAAGAGGTGAGAGAATCCAATAGGATTATTTCACAGAAGCCATAAACAAAAGGTATATTTCGTTAAATGAACCAGGTAAACCAGGCTCGAGTTCTTGTTATGTTGTCTTCTTTCTAATTTGTGACTGTTGTGTGACTTGGACTATAAAGACTTAAATATTAAATATCTTAAAAAATGGTAATTCAAAATTGAATATGACTGTTTAGATTTTTATCTTGATGTAGAAATAATAGAAAAGGAAATTAAAACGAGGGTTAAAACAAATTTTTCAGTTCAAACTTGTCAGTGACAGATCAAGTTTAGATAATTTCTGGTTGAATAGATTTTTTTCGTTGATAATTTATCTTAGCGACTTAAACACGAATAGGAGCCGAAAGGCGACTACATTAAATGACGTCAGAAAAAAAATGAATACCTTATAGAAGGAAATTTTTTTATAAATATCTAGGAATTTATCTTGGTAAAATAAAATAAAATAACGAGATATTAACGGTAGATGAGAAGATTTCTTTAGTTCAAATATTTGTTATTCGTGTGAATTCACATGATTAAAGTGCTATAAATCTTATTGTGGATCAGGACGTTTTCACTAAAAAGTTATTATTAGCAAAAGAATGTTAAAATTACTTTTTTTAATCTTTAAGCTCAGTTTAATATTTCAAAATTCGTTAGTCTCTAGTAAGATTGCAAAATTTGATAGTTGTTATCTCTACATTTTGTATTTTCATTAAGATTAGTGTATCTGAAAATTCCCATCTTCAAATATCTCTTTACGTGCATCTCTGTAATATCACTTACGTATATTAAATGTTTTTAATGTCTACTCTGTCAGATATGTTTAGATTTATTTTCTTTAAAAAAAAAGAAAGAAAACCCGCTGATATTTGCACCCTTTATTAGGAAAATGCGTACTTTTCCCTTATTTTGACGTAAATGGATGACAGAAATAAGAATATTCTATATCAAAACGAAGCAAAGGGCTCATTCCCTGACAGAGTTTCGTTTCACTCCATCCATGCAGAATATTATTTCGTGACTCAGTTCGTTTGCGAAAACGATCCTCAGAACTGTGTGCCAGGGATAAATGATACCTATATTTTATTTAATACCCCTTTGGGTGTGTCTTTTGCCAAGCCTTTAAAACATCAATGTTCAAATGCACGTTGACTTATCAGTAGGAAAGCATATTTTAAGTACGCGACCGATTGCTGATAAAGCTATTCTCATTGTTTGATGTCCTTGCTGCTTATCAGCAAAAGTTCCTCGTGATGAGGATACCAATAACTCAAAATTTGTTCTCCTCTTTCTGCAAGAGAGACAGTAAATTCAGTAATATGCTTAGTGCAAATTGGGGCATTTAAGTATTATATCTATTACGCTTTATAATTATAAAATAAGTGTTTCTCAAAAACTGTGCTAAAATCTTTTGCACTGGAGTACAGTGTACTTTAGGCAAATGCTGCACACATTGAAGAATTTTCGAGAAAATCACTCTTGTTGGCACTGAAGTGAAAAAAAAATTAAATAATATTTTGAAACTAACTGTTTGCTCATTTCCTTATTGTTAGTGATGTCGAAATTACCGTTTGTTCAGTATTTTAGTTTTGAAGGAGTGTAATTTGCCATGAGAATGTTTTATCTGTACATTTTCTGTAAATTAATTTTCTAATGATATCTTTCTAACTATATTCTTTGATAAAATATTTTCGTTTGTGTATCCGCTTTCCGTTTATTTTCTTGTGACCCAACCATAATTTGCAGTTTTTTTTTATTTTAGTTTAATTTAGTTGTTGTAGCCTATTATACAAACCTTGACTTTCATGGATTTTATTATCCACGACTTTGAATCAATAATTAAACTGAATTTTATTAAACATAGTATATACGGAATGTAGTACTGTACTGTATATAACTATGTTTTATACTCTTTATAAAAATTTTCATATATTTGATCACCTATTGCATATGCATTGTATTGCTTTTCTCTCAGTTTGTGGGTGTGTTAACTTACATTGTTAATATAGTAATTTGAACCTCTAAAGGCTATTATGGATGGAATTTCACACAATACGAATAATGTTTTAAACGAGAATCCTTTTCAGGTAGCTTTTTAAGTGTTAAATCATAAATCATGTCATGTTGCAGAAGAGTGTATTGGTTTTGTGTGTTAAATAGAGTCAAAAGTATTTAAAGTTAAGGTTCGTTGGCCTATGTATATTTTAAGCTTTTTCTTGTTCGTTAGGGTCCTGAACCTCTAACATCAGTTAATGCGGTTGGACAGTTATATAATATTATCTTATGTGTATTAATCCGTCGTCGCTTTTATGCCAAATTGCGATTCTTAAATACCTGTAGTTAATTTTTAGTTGTTACGAGGTCTACCTGCATTTATTTCAAAATTCTGATCCTCAAATACCTTTTGCTTCGTCTGTAATAATAATAATAGGCTGTAAAACCAATAGTATCAGATACCACACAGAAATATTGTTGGAAAGATTTTTTGTTGTTGAGAGTATCCTAAAAATATATTTTAAGGATTTTAAAGCTGATTTATGGCGGCCGAAGGAGTATATTTGGTTTAAATATTTTAGACAATATGATCCTTTTGGAAAATTGTATTATCTATACTATATATATAAAACAGTTCCGTGACTGACTGACTGACTGACAGACAGATAACGCACAGACCAAACCCGCTGGACATAAAGGGCTGAAATTTTGCATGGCAATTCTTCTTGTAGTATAGGGGTGCACTAAGAAAGATTTTGGAAAAATTCTTCTTAGATTTTTTTAAATTAAATTTTTAAGCTGTTTTTGTAACTTTTTTTAAGTTTGCATTTAAAATAATAATCTGAGGGTTATAAAATCGAATCTTTCAAATATATTCGAAACTTTTCCTCCATTTTCTGATTTTTGGTGAATTTTTAAAGACTAATTTTTAGAATTTAATTTATTAAATACTGATCACGTGGTTTCTTTTTTTGTGATACTCTAAATTAATTTCGTCACGTGAATAACAACGAAATAAACTGACAAAAATATATTAAAATACGGTAAAAGATAAAATTCAACCACTAGACTAATTGAGATGGAAGTTTAAGAATTTAATTCAAATTAATGTTTTATGGTTATTAAACATACAAATTAATTGCATACATTGACCGTTGTATTTAATTGAATATTTTCTTCGACATTATTTTGTCTATAAAAATGGCCGTTACGATTTTTTTAAATATATTTTTTTGGGGCATTAATTGCATTTATTGACAATTGTATGTATTATAAATATTTATTTATTTATTTTTATTTTTTTTTTTTTTTTTTTTTTTTTTTTTTGGGGGGGGGGGGGGTTGGCATTAATTGCATACATTGACCGCTGTATTTAATTTGAATGTACTACGTAGCGAAGCATGGGTATTCAGCTAGTATAAAATATAAATTTTAATCGTACTATTTAATTATTTTTATTCGATGCCCTCTTGAAATAAAGTAAAACTAAATTTGCCGGGACCTTTCAAAATGATTTTATTAGAGGGATATATCGTTATACTGGATATCGCTATTGAGAGGTTTTACTTTAGTATCCCCATACATACATCTACCATAAAATCTCTTAAGACGATGCATTAATCAAAGAAATTAGACAAAACTAAGGGGAAGTGATTCTTCAAACCACTTTATCCTCTAAAATAATTTTTACATGCCACTGAAATTTTTCGAGGTTATAGACAGAATTGCGCAATACCTTGGTATATTACTTTCATGTTGTGTTACCGAAATTAAAGCTTGTCATGCACAACTAACACGTTGAATGTGCACACCTCCATTCATAAAACGGTGTTAGTACCTCTGAAATATTTACAGTTTTGTGCAGTAATTTAAAAAATAAGGCAAAATTGATTGTGAAATCACATTATTTTGTGAGATCGATTAAAGCAAAATGGCATTTATCTGACCATCAATTTAAAGAATTGAATTATCATGGATGAAACTCAAATTAGTTAACTTCATTTGTAACTGCGATGTTCTTATGCCATTTATTTTTTCAAATAGAACGTAATCTATTAATAATTTACAGTATTGCTATTGAAAGATGCTCTTGTTTCCAAAAAATCTCCTCACATTCATTAAATTATGTTACTCAAAGGTTTGAAAATTATTTTTATTTTTTAATGATTAATCTCAATTAAATTAAAAGTTTAATTTGGCAACACAAAAATAAATCTGATTTTTTTCCCTTATCATTCGACACAATCAATTTCTCGGGAATTTTTTTAAATTCAATTTTATTTTACTGTTTATTCAGATTATTTTGTTCTTTGTTTATCTAGTACATTATTTTTTTGCTGTAATTTTCTTTTAGCGTTGATTAGCAGTGTAAAGTAGCAGATGTTTTTTTTTCTAGAACTCAGATAATGAATCAAGATTAATTCTGTTGAACATTCATTAAGAGTGCAAAACATTAAATATTGTAATTTCCAATGAGATAAGAGAACAGATATATTTGATTCAACTCAGCGTTCGGATTACTTTTAATTAATTTTGAATTCAACCGACTGTTATTTCAAATTCTTGAAGTGATAAATACTTTATATGATTAAATGGATATTATTAATGGCTATAGTTTAAAATGTCTTTATATCGATCTTGGAATTACTCTCTAAATATTGGTTAGAATTTATTTACTTCCTAAGACGGCCGGTATATTTAGTATATTTATTAAATATTCATTATTCTGGAGAATTTCCCCAGCTTATAGATAAACCATCCATATTTATTATTATTAGAATCCGGGTAATTTCGAATTCGATTTCGAGTTCTGATTTCGAACGGAAGAAAATGTTACTATATCTTACTTAACTTTCGTAAGTGGCCTTTAATGGAGCTTTAATGATATTCATAATTCGAGATACATGACTAAGAATTATGAATGAATCTCTGATGAATTTAGACTCTTAACCTCAGCTCGACTCATCAAGAGCTGTGCATGAATTTGACAACTTTGACGTGATTTAGGACATGTCTAGCTATTCAATTAATTTTGAAAACCATCTGTTCCGTAAAATCTATTCAGATGATAATTTCCTCAATCCCAAGGATATTCTCAGTGATAGTATGATCGACGTGTACATCACATTATTACAGAGAATATATATTACATAATTAGATTACAGTACATTTTTTTACTTAAGGTTTCTAGAGCTTGCTGTGTTCATCCCTTTAGTATTTATCACTCAATTCGTACGCTGTAAAAATATGCGTTATTGTTAAAAGAGCTCTCCAAATAATCATTGTCAGTTATTTTGTATTGTATACCTAATCACTAAAAATCTTATAAATCGAGTGAAAACGTTTTGCTTACGCGACATTATACAACGAATATTTTAGTATCAAATTACGTATCAAGAGATGAGCTTGGAAGTCATAAAAGTTCACTTAAAGTTAAACGTAAAAAATGTCGCTAAAAGCTGATCTTGCTCGAAATCAATCCATTAATAGATAAAGAAGTGTAACACAAACCGTGTCCAGAGAGTTTAAAAGATAACACAAACAGTAATCTCGAGAGACAATGCAGAATAACAAATAATACAAATCCTATTCATCAGTGATATATAAAAGATTCCTGTCTGGAGAAAGTTTTGAACTTCATTAATTCCAAAACTATTCCAAATAATGGAACTTTAAAGGCTTTAGTGTTGGTAAATGTATACGGTTTGGAGAAGTTCAACCCCAAATCCCTCTTTGCAACGCCGCTGATATTCATAAAATAAATAATTAAATAAAATAAAGCAAAAGAGACTCATATGGTGTAATTCAAACCATGTTTATAAAGACATGGTTAAGAATCATAAGAAACCCCTTCATTCGTAAGCTATACTATTTTTCCAAGCGTTGTTTCAAGAATTACATTATGCATATTCTTCTCTCATTTAGGAATTGTACCATGATGATTTATTTAATTGTTCTATGCGCTGTACTATGTATAATTCCAGTATTGAATATGTATAAATAGTTATACGTCATTGCTTGGAATTAATTTTCCTCATTCTCTTACACAGAGCCACCTGCCGAATCAACGTAGCCATTCGCTGTACCAGCCGCCGCCTTCCAGCGTGTACGATGATGACCCGGGCATCATGTCGGAGGTCGAGACTTCGGCCACGGGCTTTAGGAGAGCGAGCAAAGCGAGGGCGAGCCTGCCCATCGTCCGAACACCATCGAAGACACAAGAGCGGCCTTTGGGTAAGTACTCTTGGTGTACACTTGCTGTCAACACTTAGTGTCAATACGTACCTTAGTTGTTTGTGGCAAATGGCATGAAAGTAAACGACGGATATGCTGCCTAAGATTCGCAAGGAACACTTGATGAGAAAGATGTGAATCGATGCTTGACTGACTCTCGTAAATTTTGCATAGAAGTTGGGGAAAATTTTCTGCCAAATGATTATTAGAAATAGATTTAGGGAAATAACTTTGCATTTCTTGCAAGGAATCTTGCAGAATTTTTGACGCTATTATTTATGCTTTATAAGAAGTATCTTCAATATGTAGCGCTTATTTTGTAGAGGATGAAAGGCGCTATGATCAGAAGGTGTTAAACTGATACATAAATGTAAATGCAGCTGAAGAGCATAACAATTTAACGTGAGTATCGGCTCCGCTGCCATAGTTAGTAAGAGCATCATTCCCTTGAGTTTATCTTTCTTTTGTTTCATTTGTCTTCTAAATTTCGAGGAATTGAAATGATAGCATCGAAAACGCAAGCGTATTTTCGAGGCTTTTTTTTATTAATTTCCTAAAATAACGAAATGCTCAGAATTAATGTATACTTTTTTTTAAATTTTTTTTTTTAAATCGGTTTATTATATATAATTGTTCTTCTGCTTCCTTTGAAGTGAGTTATTCGTGATAAATTTTTTGAACTATATGGGATCTTAATATTTTGCAACATCTGAACATATGCCGTACTAACCAGTCCACATACAGGGGACAAAATAATGTAAACACTGATTGTTTCTGTCGAACTGATAATCAATAAACTTTACGCCCAGTTTGGCTTGCAAGACAACATGAATTCGACTTGGGATAGAGTGATTTCCTGTAGAGAAGATACTGGAATTTGGTGCCATTCATCCTTCAACTTATGTCCAACTGTTCCAATGGGGTTAGAAGGGGAGAACATTATTGAAGTTTTCTATCCAAATGTTTTAGGTCAGGCGATTGAGGTTGAAAGGGAAAACGGGGTACTTACCGTCTTGCTCGTCAAGTCACATGTTGACACACGGGTGTGTTATCGTCTTGGAAACATGGATGGTCGTTAGGTGATAACGCCTGCACCAAAGGATGCATGAAGTCCGCCAGAATGGTGGTTTCGTACCAGTATTCTGGCGGGGGGGGGGGGGGGTGCTGTCTTCTTCACTGACATTTAATTGTATAAAACAAAAAAATAGTTCTTCGTTGAACATTATTATTTAAAATAAGAATGTTGGTCATAGAATTTTTTGTCAGATACATATGTTGGAGCTCGAAAATTTTGCTACTACATCATTAGTTTTCGATGCCAATCGGTTCCATTCGTTCTTAATAGCATCTCTTTGTCATAGAAAATATAGAAATACATGTATTTAGGAATACACACTGTACCAGACCCGCAGACAAGATCAAATCGCTTCCTATATAACCTTATACGTGTATGAATATTATACAAAATATAAATGCAAAAATTAATATATCTAACTTGCACAAGGCGTATGCATGTACTTCGTTGCATCGTTACTATGATGGTTGATAGGCTTAGTCACCACGATCTCTACTACGCCGAATAGATCATGGGCTGGTTTATTAATAATATATTGTTTGGGTGAATACTGCACGCCGCATTAGATGTATGCATCATCAGAATATTTCCTGTGGTTATGCAGTTACGCTCATGACGTCATATATCTATCACCTGAACACCATGACCCCCTTTTTTAACCTATAGTTAACATTTTGGCCAGACGATACGTTTATACCCCGTATACACTAGATATGTCAAAAAGAACAACTTGGCATACCATCTCCGTCGTGAAAACTACAAATTTTACATAACAGACAACGGACATTTGACTTCATGGATGCATCTGAGCTAACAGATATTTTGATGCTGTAAAAATCTTGTAATAATGTATTGTTTACAAACACTTCCACACAAAATCTTTTTTTCTGGTGGGAACTGCACTGTAGCCAAATGATATTTGACACTTGAATCGGCTGTTAGTTTTCCAATTCCTGATTTCCATCTTTATATCTCAGTCGATAAGATTTATCATTCCACTTTGCCGGCTCATAGCAAAAAATAAGTGATAAAATAATTTAAAAGCTTTTTAGCAGTCAAACGCGGATAATCCAACAGCAATACCGGCCATGCCCGAAGGTATACGGTAAGTAATGACTGACGACTAGAGGTGCGATGGCTTACAAATTTCAACAATTAAATTACATTTCTTTCATAATTGAAATCAGCAAAGCTCAAAAGCCTCACAGCTCAATAGCAGGAGATAAACTCAAATACATCCGACTACAAAATCATATATATACAATTGCTACAATTTATAGAATCACTATGCAAAAATACAAAATTTACTTTCAAATATAAACAACAAACCAGAATTATAAACTTTAAGTCTAAAAAAAAGCACCTTTACAAACAATATAAGCATAACCATTATAGTTATAAATAATAAATATAGGCCAAGTTTCGTTATACCCAGCAAATTTAGGAAGAAGAGGTACCCTGAAAAGGGTAATGTTCAGCTAATAGGTCTTTCATTACAATCGTTATGAATCTACGACAATAGTAGTCCAAATAAAATTGGTTAGCCGGCCCATTCAACACTGCTCTAGGAAGTTTGGAACGTGGATCTTTCCACCTGTCACATACTTTCAGACAGTGTTCCGTAGTCTGTACAGCACCGCATTCGCAAGAGTCAGGTTTTCCAAAAAATCTTCTTTGATATGAGCCGAAACAGCCGTGCTGAGTGATGGCCTGGTTAATAAAAAAAAATTGAAGATAACCTATGTGTTGATACTTTAGGAAAAATACTATAAACAGGTCTGCCACGGCACTTCTATTCCACCTGTCTTGCCATACACTCAAGCCCCAATCTCTGATTTTTGCTGTAATCTGGGTCCTGGTATATCTAATTTCTTCTTTGATCTGGTCTCTAGTAGTAGCAAGTTTGGCTGCCAGGTCTACTTCCTCATTTTCAGTATAGCCAACATGGGCCTTTACCCAATGAAAATGGACCCTTAGATTATTATTAACTATTAAACTCTTAATATCTTCAATTTGACTATCCTTATAGTAGTAAGTGTTCAAGGATTGGAACGCACTCCTTGAGTCACTAAAAATATCTAATTCATTTATTCCATTATTAAATGCGTTAGTGAGAGCCATATTTTTAGCTATAACTTCAGCCGCATAGGAGGAAGCGTGATCATTCAATCTTTTATAATTTATTTCTATCTTTTCATTATTTATGTATTTAATGCAAGTGGCCCTAACTTTGATTTATCTTCGAACCATCCGTATAAAATTTTGTACTTGTTATAGGCTTTAAATTAAATGACCAACTCAAACGCGGATAACTGATCTAGACTGATAACCGAAACATACAAACGACGAAAAGGCGGGAAGGTTCCGACATTTCATTCAGTTGTACGTATACGTCAGGTAATTGTATTTCTTTGCGTTAATGTAGAATTTGTGCTTGCTATGGTTACCTGATTTTACAAATTAAAGATGTTTGTATAGAATCTGCATTTGATCAAAACGTATTAAGCTCATAACGCGCTAGGGAGTTGAACACATCGAACGCTGTTTCCGACTGCAGTGAACCTGATGCAAATGCAGGGACATTCAATATTCTGACTAATATAAACACATGGCATGTTTACACGTAGGATATTTTTTTTCTTTTGGTCTTCAAGCTTATGCCGGTTCAGAATTCATATTTCACTGTGCATTAAACGCATTCAAAATGCGCCATTAATTTTTAAGCTTGATTCTAGTTAGATATCATTATTAATATATTCAAAATAAAGGATCAATGTTCAAAACTTAATGAGGAAACTTGTAAATAATGCATTGGTTTTCCATCAAAAAATCACTGATGACGTAGTAATTATTTTCGACTGTGGAAGTTTTAATGAAGTTCTGGTAATAATTTTAAAAAAGATTGATTTTAACTATGCGGTTAAAGATTAGAATTGGAAATGTATAAAAATATAAAAAATAAAAATAAATAAGACTAAAAAATATATGAAGTATTTTTAAACAACATTTTAATCCCTATCTTAGACAAATTTCATTTTACTCGCACACTTTCAATCTAAAATCTTAAAACAAAGAAAATCACGCATTTCATCAGGATTTTTTAAAAGAAATAGGAACTTTTATTAAAATAATTTATTAAACGTATTTATCATAGAACTAAATTTTAGGCTTCGATTTTCCCTT
The DNA here is from genome assembly GCA_907164885.2 of Dolomedes plantarius. Taxonomy (NCBI): domain Eukaryota; kingdom Metazoa; phylum Arthropoda; class Arachnida; order Araneae; family Dolomedidae; genus Dolomedes; species Dolomedes plantarius. The sequence goes on along the minus strand of OU015491.1, from coordinate 168,142,906 downwards.
CGATTTCTTTTACACGGTTTAGATTCTTGTGTGTTAAAGTTTATTTGCTTGTAAATAAATGAAACCATCCCTTTGATGATTATATCGCAGTCTCTGATGTCATGGGAAAAATACAAAAAAATTCTAGTATTAATAACGCATCTCTCGATTTTATTAAAGTCAGAAGCAGATAAAATATTCTGCTTCAAACTGAGATGGTTTGAAGTTTAATTAGTGTATGGGCCGTTATGGTGGGAGGGGACTGGGAAATGTTTTTGTTTAATTGGGTCATATACCTAGGGTGCTACTCGATTATTAATAGCTTCTGCGTGTATAATTTCATATATTTACGGAGTACTGAAGGCATCCTCTTTTTATACTTTATAAAAATTGTTTAGTTAATAAATATTCTTCATTAAAGACATGCTATCAAAATATTTTACCCATAAGAGAAAGTTTACTCTGTGTTGATGCATTGTGGTCGGTAGTATTTGATCTTAAACAATGTTGGGAGTTTTACTGCGATAGCGTGGATGGTGTATTTTAATATTTGTTTTCGTAATTGATTTTAATGACGTAATAATGTTTTATTTTAACCAAAATCAATTGAAGTTTATTTACCACTATGTCTCGCTCTAGAGAGATGTTCCCCAAACTTTTTTGATCGCGGAACCCTCTACATTTTTAACGTAAGATTACGTTCCTCCTTAACGGTCCTCCGGAAAGCAAAATTTCAGACGCTAAAATCATCCGTCCGTACCACGCAAATTATAATTTTGGCAGCGCTCCAAACCCAGTCTGTATCGCTTGAACAAGCAATAAATAGTTAAATAGAAAAGTACCAAAATGCTTCAAAATTTTGACGTATATATATATATATATATATATATATATATATATATATATATATATATATATATATATATATATATACGTACGTACATATATATAGATACATATATACATAACACATACATACATACATATATACATACAAAAGAGGCAAGCAACGATAAGTAATGCTACATTAATAACCCGTAGTTTCGTTAGAAGAACTGATTTTATTTTATCAATAGACTCCTTCCTCCCCTAAATTTAATGTGATATTGGATGGAACAAATATTGTTTTAATACTTAGATTTTATTGAATTAAACAAAAAAATCACTATAAAATACTTCATCAAATAATAGTGATTATAAAAACAAATATATGAGGGTAAGATAAATTATGGCTTGTTCGTCAGACTGTGTCGCGGAACCCCTAAATTTTTTGTCGGAACCCCAGGGTGGCGCGGAACTTACCATGAGAAACTCTGCTCTCGAGTGTCGCTTTTAACTCAGGAATAATCTCTTTTTATACAGTAAAAGTAGCTCAGACTGACTCAGTCATACAGTCTTTAGTTTATGTTGCTATGCAATGTTTATACAAGAAAAAAGTAGTTAATTTTCACTGAATGCTTCTGTGTTCAAGCAATTAGCACAACTATGAAATGGAAGAGATTGTTAAGGCCAAACCCCTGATAGCTTGAAAAGAATCTGTGGGAAAAAAGTAATATCACCGTTAATTTGGTATCATCACTCTAGAAACAAGAAATCATCTCGAAATAGGATTGTGGATACGTCACTGATTCACCCAACACTTAAAATTTCACTTCCTTCAGAAAACGTTTTGCCTATCACCATTTACAACGTATAAGTACACTTATACTCTGAAGCTAAGACACTACTGGGTACATACACACCATTATGTTAATGTCTGTTTATGTTTGCATGCTTATTTTGTTACACGCACGCATTTGTTAACTTGGTGTTATATTTACAGAAATATATCATTCATGTCATGTCATTGAAAAGTGACAATTAACTCAAGTTAAACGCAAGTTACATATAAATTGATAAATTTATAATGACTTTCCGTGAAGGAATCACTTAAGCTAAGACTGTTTAGTATTAAAACATTTTACAAAATAACGTGTATCAATTAGCAATTAAATTTTACAAAATACTTTTCTTCTAACTTATGTAGATTTCAAAATAATTCCATTGCTAGTAACTGTCTTTATACTTCCAAATTTAAAATACATTTATTTAATATAGCACAGCGTTCAAAATTATACTTTGAAACCAAAAAATATTTTCATCAAAAGCATTCTGTGTTCAACATAGAAAAATTATCAAATTAGAAATTATCATAGATAAATTCTCATTATTTTTCCCAAAATAATGAGAAATAAGTAATTCTGAATTTTGAGTTATAACTTACACGATTTTAACTTAATTGTCTTAAAATGAACTTTTATTTCAGTGCAATGTTAAAAATCAGTTTGAATTCTTCATGACCATGAATTGTGATTCACCCAACGTATTACGGGTGACTAGTAGTACTAGTTTAGTTTAGTTTAGTTTATCCAACGTTCGCTCTTGTCATGGCCATTCGGCGACTTGTAGTATTTATGATAGACAACAACAGACGAATGGATTGAAATACTTAATTAAATTAACCTTGATATTGAAACTAGTCGGCATTCTTGACATTTTATCTAGAGTAGCTAACACAAAGGGTGGTCCTGTTGAAAACTAATTGTATCTCTTTTTGTATTTTTTTTTAATATTTCTGTATATATTACTGAATTAAAAATTCAATGGCTTCGATCATGGAGTGTTCGTTTCAGCCATTCGGGTAACGGTTAAGTACCCCAATCAAGCTTATATTTTGCATATTTATGAACTCTGGCCATTGAAAGTTTTTCAGTCATGGTTTGTGGCATCTACTTCGATATTTTCTGCGCATTAGAATTAAAATCGGAAACTCATTTTCTGTCATTGATCATATAAAGTTATCCTATTGCATGATATATTTTCATCTTTTACACTTTTTGCATTTATATTCCTTAATGTTTTTCTAACCTTGTAGTTAGTTGCTTGCTACCAATCCCCCATTTCACTGCATATCCTCAGCTGTGGCATATCCTTTTCCCAGCCCCTTTTTATCATCAAAACTGAAATGTCTTCTGATAACACTGTTCTCTCTCTCTCTTTCCTACTCAACCTTTGCCTTTCTTGACCTCTGTTTCAGTCCAAACTGACCCTTTAAACTTCTGTCTGAGCGACAGGCCGCATGATTGTCCTATATTCTGGAAAAATCTAAAGGCCATCGCAGAAGAGGACGGTTCCAAAAGCACGACTCAACAAGGTATTTAGTACAATACAATCTCTTAGTAGCGCAGTGGAAACGAGGGAAAAAAATAGACTATGCTCTTATCTCATTGAGATACATTAGAAAAATATTTTACTCAAAGCATCCAAAATTATATTATTGTTCTAGTCATCTTTAGTTTTTTTTTCCTAGTTCAATTTCACCTTTTTATGGTGTTGCATAGATTCAGTAAAGGAATAAAAAAAAATCGATTTCAAACATCGAAAAACATTCATAACTTGATCTAATGTTTTTCGTCCTTTTTGCTTTTATTCAATCTTCTCTTTTGTTTAGTAAACAAATTTTAACTAATTTTGAGAGACTAGGTTTTTCAACAAGGCCCGCTAATAATTGGCATTAAGAAATTGTAGCAAAAAGCGGCCCGTCATAGTTTTGTTTTTTTGTGAAATTCACATACGAAATGCATAAGTGCAAACATTTAAATTTACTCTTGGGAAGCGTTTTTGGAAAATTCTAACCGTCTAAATTCCTTTTCGTTCTGTGTGTGTTTATGAAACTTGCGTCATATCTTCCTTTTTTGAGTCCCCAAGACCTGGAGAACATTACTTGACAAAAACTAACTGTACGTAAAACTGAAATTTTAATACTTGAAATAAACACAAATTTTGGTTGTTTTGCCTCTGTAATCGTATAAAAAATGTTTTAATCGTAGAGACTCGTGGATATTTTACCAAGATCCTGATAGTGTTGGTTTCTTAAATAAATACAGACTTCTATCATTATAACTCTTCGATTTCTACCGATTATAGTCATTTATTTAATTTTTAATTGTCACTGGAAGTTAATTTACCTTCTAAAGATCTAGAGTATATAAAATCTCACTCACTTTTGCCATATAATTTTTTAATATCGCTTAGGATGAAAGAATAAAACTATTAGGATGAAAAGTTCTCACAAATGCTGAAACGTTCTCCTTAAGAAGTAGGAAAAAATTCTGGAACGAGTCCAGAACCTTGGAACTTCTTTTTTATTCATTTGTATTGAAACCCTGTGTTCAGATTCAAACATGAAGTAAGATTCTTTGAAGCGTCAGAATGAGAATTTGGCATCATCCAAATTAAATGGCTTCTCATGTTTCTGGTATAGATATATTATACTTATTTAGTACATAAAAACATGCTACTCCTCAATTTATTCCAGTGCTTAAAATGTATCACAATTGTTATTCCGAAGGACTTGGAAATTGAAAATGGAAATAAATTTAATCGAATTTCAGTTATGAATTGCAAATTTATTCTGTCTATTTCTCCAGTATTTATTTTCCCTTTTGTACATATACATTGAAGATATATTTTTCCAGAAATTTTTATATCGAAAATTTTTATCAAAACACCTTGAAATTGCACTTTTTGCATGTAGGTAATGATGCATCCTTGCATGATATAGATAGACTTTTCTTTCGGTGCATGTTTTTATTCCATTATTTAAAGTTTGTAATGATACCTCTTGTTTTATTTTTAACATCAGTATGCATTTTAGTTAGAAAACCATTTGCAATACTATATCCATCTTGATTCTTTCACTGTATATTAATTTGTGAGATAAACAAGTATAACTTCTTTAACTATTACTCACCCATAGCACAAGAATGAATTCAGAAAAGCAATAAATCCAGGAAAGACAGTGTAGCAGTTGCTGAATAATTTAGTGCCGGATGCTTTTAGATTATCCTTTGCACACTTTGCAGCATAGCATGTCAAAAGAAAGGGTCTGTGACTGGTGTAGTGTAATTTTTACTCCGCATTCATAAATTACTTGATTCTTAGCTGTTTTCTTGGGATTTCACTGAAAGATATTTAAAATGATGTTAAATATTACGTCTATCATTCAAGATTAAAAGAACCAATATTTTTATTTCAAGAGTGATAGTCGCAAATATTTTAACAGCATTTTATTTGACACTAGAATTATCAATAGTTAAAATATACCTGTGTCGAATAATGTTAAAACTGGTCATTTTGACTGACAAGAGTCAAGTAGATAAATTTCCGCCATACGAAATTTTTACATTCAAATTTTAAGTTTAATTGCGCATTGAAATACATAAATTTTGTTCATTATATATAGCTTAAATTCAATTTTTATAAAACTATACTTAGAGCATCCATCATCTGATTGTGGTAGATTTACAGGTAACATTTCCTTTATATACTTTTACGTTGCTAGTAGAATTTATGCAAAGGATTTTAGAGCACATATTTCGAAATAAAACGATTAACACTTATGTACTGTATGACGTTTCGATATATATGTATGTCCTAGCATATTTTTAATTTTCGTTGTTGTGAGTTAAAATTGCTGATAATCATTTAATATGTGATGTTCTTTCACTCCTGTTAGAAATATTCATTAGCCATAATTAATGTGAATTCGTAAACGTAATTCGTGAGATTTGTTAAGTAGCCGGAGTGATTTAATGAATTACTTTTGTACTTTGTTGTGCGAAGAAATTTTTTCCCATATTTTTCAGTTTCATAGGGAATCTTGGAAATGATAGTTGCGGCTGTTGAGAAAAGGGATATTTTTTGGATTTGAAAAAAATATATATATTTTATAAATGATGTCTAGTTAGTCGGGAAGTTAGTTAGAAATCGATTGCAAGATTTGTACTGGACAAACACACACACAAACAAACAAACAAGAAGCGAGTTAATAAAAACATGGAAAAATTTTGTAAAATTTGATAAACTTTGGGCATAAATTGATGCGTAATTGATTCTAGTCTTTCGATTCTTCTCCAAAAAAGTAATTTAAGTTTTTCATGGAAATTATGTCTGTAATTATTGATTTCGTAAAAGTAAATTCTAAAACTCGAAAGTGCCGAATGTAAAGATAGATATTATTTCCAATCAAAATAAGGGATGCCAACATGTTCATTCAAGATAATTGAAATTTTAAAATATTATTTAAAAGAAAAGAGGCAAATATAGATTTGTTTCCTCTTCAACACTTGCCTACAACTTTTTTTTAAAATTTTAAATACATAAATTCAAGTTGGCAATCAGTAACACATTTGCTTTCTAGAACTCTACTAATTCCGTTAAGCTCATATCCTGCTTCCTTAAACATATGTCAAACAGCAGTATTTAAGTTTTAAACAATTTAAGTCCATATGCGCTTGTGAGGCACTGTAAGGTATGCAGAAAAAATGACAAAGCAGAAGTGAGCTGAAAAAAAAAATTGGGTCAACCGCCTCTAATATTTACAGATGTATTATTAACAGGCTTCAGCAAGTTCCAAATTTTTAACTGCTCCAGGAAGCTGTACAAAAATCACGAACTGCATTGTGATGCATTGCATGATAACATAATTGGATTTTCGCTGTGGCGGATCTCGCCCAGTTTCAAAGAAACGGTGAGCAGAAAAACTCATTTAAAAAAGAAAAATATCTAAAGGTTCTGGACGTCTCCCCCCCCCCCCCATGTTCTGCTTTTAAGTCTTAACTACGTGCGTTGAGAGATTTACCATCTTTAAGCCTATGTCTCTATTGTGATTCTATTTTTTCCATCCTTTATTATTGTTTTGACGCTTTTAATGTTCCTTTTATATAAATTTGGAGATATTTAATGGCTTGTTGACAAAACTCTAAGAATAATGTGTTTGATATTAGTATGGACATTGTACCATTTTTAAATCTGCATACTTGCAGTCAGCGAAACGTATATTGGTTTGAAAATATTCAGCATCATACCTAACACCAAAACAAAAACTGAACTTCTTTTTTTAAAAAAATTCTGATTTTGCAGTAATTTTTTAAGCGAATACTGTTCTGTATTGTTATCAAATGAAGAAAGTGTTTTCTCTTATTAAATAAACTGCAGTGGTGGATTTATAAGTGTTGCCTTTTGACTGCATGGATCTGACATTTTACAGGACTGAATTTCTAAATCAGCAACAATAAAAAAATTATAACAATAAAAATAAAAAATTGAACAGTGAATAAATATTTAAAATAATGAATTAGAGGATTGCATAAACTGATAAACTTACATAGAATTTTTCCTGATTTTTCTAGAATTTTTTAATGACAGTACTAAATTTTCTTCCTATTGTACGTAAGGTATGGTTGTCATATGCAAAAAAAAAATGCTGATAGCATTTAGTTGACTCTAGTTCATTTTACTAAGATTTTCAGAGATTGAAGTAGAGCTTTTATTGTATATATTGCCCTTATATTATGCGATTATTTCTATTAAAGCCTTTTTAATCAAGTATTTCAAACCGGAGGACAAAGCTGTGATATTGTTCTTTTGAATTGAATTAATATAAATCATATTTTTTCTTCATTAACTACGCATTTAAGTAATTGCATGAAATGCAATTTATACGCTATTGTTTTTAATCTTTTAAGCTGAATAGTTTTCGTAGAAAGAAACCTCCGAGAGAATCTCATTTATTTCTAGATTTGAAAATATAAATAAAATATTTAAAACATACCTTTTATTCGTGTGAAGGTTGCTGTAACATTTTATACAGCTATTTTTATGCTCATTAATTTCCCTGTATTATGATGCATTTAAACCTTTCTAAACCTAATAATAAAGCACGCTGAATAAATCAGAAAAAAGATACCTGAATGCATATTTATGAGCATGGAAACATAACACAAAAAATATAGTATAGAGATTTAGTTTTCAATGAAAATAGTGGTTTGGTTTGAAATTATGTTGCAAATGTACAGAAATGGCTAAATTGTAAATAAAATATCAACAGGTGTTTTTATCTTGAACATTAAGGTGAAGTAAATAAATTTTCTCCTTTATGTATAAAAACTTTTGAAGAAATAAATATTCGAATTCAAACAGCCTTTTCTTGCTTTGAGTTGAATTTTTTTAATTTTAGAATTTGCAAACGAATTGTTTACAATACTGGCTAGTAATAATGCCACTTACAAATTTCGAATTTTTAAAAAAATATTTCTTGCTCCAATGTTTTATTTTATGTTATTTTTAAATTTTTATTTTTTAAATTTAATTATTTTATTTAATTTGTTTAATTTATTTATTTTTTTTGGGGGGGGGGATCTCAAAGTTGTTTATGCTTTCTAACTCATTAAATTCATCATAACTTCTGCGCAAATAGCGACCGTTTTCTTCATCATCTTTTTATATTTCACTCCAAACAATTTACTTTGTGAAAGATTTTTAATTCCTTGTCATAAATTGTTGCGATCACCTTGCGGAGAACAGATAAAATTGTGTTGCCGAGGCATTTGTTAGTGAACCTTAAGAATTTTTTTATTTCCTGTTGATTATTCTATATTTAATAGTCGCCTTGAAATGTTGTCGAAAGCGTGATGACGAAGCCTATCTTCCTCGCATTATGATAAACGAAATGAAAATAAACCAGTAAAGCCATAATGTTTGCTGGTTCCTTCTCCATGTCGTTGTGCGAAGAAAGAAGCTCTAAATTCTACATCTTTAATGAACGTCTTTTCGTTAAATTATTGTCTCAGTTTATCAACAATTGCAAGTAACTCCAAGTTTATGATGAATTCATTCACTTAGAGCACATGCAAATATCCTCTGAACGCTAAAGCTCTGTAGTTAAATCTAAATTTCCATCGCGCCGTATTTGATGATTATATTCCTAATTATCAAACTCCAAGCAGATATCTAGGATTATTTGTGTGCTTAACAATATCATCAGCTGCTTCCTGTACCTGTTATGCACCTAATCTCGTCGCCTAAATAAACAGATTAAATGCTTTGCCTTATAATTTATGTAATGGGTTCTTATTGATTCCTCGTTATGTCCTAAAATTTAAAGCTCTTATATCAGTTTAATTTTACGTAAATTTAAGTTGATTATATGTTGACGGGAATCAGAAAAAAATGTATCTTTTCAATTATAATGATGTCATAATGTACAAGTACAAAGAATTCTATGTATTGTGTTATTTACGCATATGACTGAAAAACATACCTAATTTGTAAATAACTTTCTTGGTTTTTAGCTGCATTTGTCATCTTTTCATGCATACTCTAGTTTTGTAAACTGGTTTGAACGTAGAGAGGTCTAAATTCCAATTTCCTTTCAAATGAAATTTTTGCGCAATTTTTAAATACTGGTAAAACGTAATGAATGAAAATGATATTCATTGAGCTTTTAACAAATTTTCTCTACGCTTTTTGAACACTACCTGAATTTATATAATGTAGGCATTATATAAATTCTTACGCGTTGGAATTGAAGACAGTGGGAGTTTTACAGAGCTAGGACCATAATTTTGGGAAATGGACCTGTCACTTCTGAGCCTGAATCTGATCGCTGAATCAGCTGTATTGCTGGTGCAAGTCTTTCGTCGTGTGTTCTAACGTACAAGGCACTGTATTATAGCCACCAGGTAATACAGGGAGTTTGTGTCTGTAAATTAAATAAACCTGTAATTGAGCTCTTCCTAATATATGTTAACGTATTTTTCATTGCCTTGCAGCAATTTTTAGGATAATGACAAATGTTCATTTTTCTCATAATTACCGAAACTTGTAACCACGGGAAATTAAAAATTATGTCAAACTTCTCTTTAAAAATGCCTCCAACTAGTATTTCGTATCAACATTTTCTGTTTTCTGTATACCTGAAAGCCTCTCTTAATGCGCGTCCTCAGGTAAGAACGCATTCTTTTAGGGACATATATAAATTTCCTGGCAGCAGTGTATTTTTAAACTCTACTTTTCGGACGCCCCAGATATGAGCGTGGACACTATTTCCTGAGATCACAGCATTGGAAAAGAACCTCAAACTTCGTAATATTTAAACTTGCAAAATAACTATCAGATCCCTCCCTCCCTTCTATTTGAAAAAAAAAATATTTAAAAACCTCCATAAATATCCCCCCAAATCACCCGTGGCGTAGCTATAAAAGCTATTGTCGCAACACCGGTCAATCGCTATTGTGGAAGTCATGTATAGCACCTGTGTAACATGGTGAAGAATTTCGTGAGTGGCATCGCTGTCTTTGGCACAAAAGGGTGAGTTTGCGATCCTCAGAATGACTGAGAAAGCATGTACTACTTCAGTGGACGATGAAGTGGGAACTGAAAGCGAATGCGAGAAGTGCTCACGGTAATTTCTCAAAGAAGAGATAAACAATGTGAAGAAATAACCAATGTACTGCGAGAGGAGAAAATGAAGTCACGTGCTTTCATCTACTCTGAATCTTTCAAGGTAATAAATGGTTTGAAATGGTTCTGCATGCGATGGTGAAAACACATTAGATTTAATATCACGTTAAAACTCATTTCAATGGCTAAAAACACCGACGTTCATCCAAATGTCTAATCGAGCAGTTTTTTTTAAATAAAGGTTAGGTAATTTAAAATTTCAGAAAAAATTAATTCTGGGCGTTCGATGGTTGCATATCTGCTTAACCATAAATATATTTATTCCAGTTCAAATAGTATCTCTTACATTTAGTAATTAAACAAACATGCATTTGAAGCATTTAATTAAGTCCCGACTTTTATAATAGACCCTCTTTTACGGACAAATTTTTTTGTCGTAAATGAGAGGTTCCGTTGTAGTTCTTTAAGGTAATTAGCTTCAGTTTCTGACTTTTTAATTAGTGACCCAGAAAGTTACCCGTGTTTGCGTTAAAGTACAGTAATTTTCGGGAATTTTTTTTCCAGTTTAAATTATAAAATTAGAAATTATAGTCTTACAACTTAAAGAAAAGGAGACAATTTTACATCTGGTTCAGTATCGTAAAAACATCTTCATCCTAGAATTTTAATTCTGAAAGCATGGGATTCCATATATTCTATTTAATAATCAACAAGAATATTTTTATAATACTGAAAACATTTCTTTCTCGATAACAGTTTTAACGCGAATCGCATGATCTGTAATATATAAGAACTGAAAATATTACTCGTAGCCGAATCTCCAGTTTTGTTCAGGAAGTGTTAACAGGCACGCACCTGAGCGTGGCACTGGGAAGTCCGCTAACATAATGTTACAAGTGCTTACACGTGCCCAGAATTCTGAGGCTTGGTGTAATGAAATGACAAGAGTTATAATTGCCGGGTTTTCATTCCCGAACTCGGGAAAATGAGTTATTGTCATTCCTACGGTTCGCTCCCGCGAAGGTGGTAAAATTTAGAAAAGGTTATTAAGTGATTGCTACTTAAAAATGAATTGAGTTTTCCTCTTGATATTTTATTCAACAATTTCTCAAAATGTCTTTCATACTCATAGAAAAAAATACGTGATTTGTAAACATAATCTCTTGTATTAAAAGTAGCTCGGGTGTTTGGATCCTTGAAAAATTTCTCCTTTTCTGCTCTTATAGATGAAACGAGAATTCGAAAGGAAATCGATACGGAGACCATTTTAAAGCAAGATCTCGTATTGATTTAATTAAGGCTATATACCGGGAAAACGACGTTTAGTCATTTGAGGAAAAGAATGGGGCAAAATGTCTGTAAAAAGGAAATTGAGATCCTTATCGTTTCTATATACGACCCAAATACGACCGGGATAAAAACTGGGGAACTTGGTTTTAAACTTTGTATTTTTCACTAGTAACCAAAAATAACAGGGCTACTTTGCCGCATGTAAAGCGAAGTTTTATTTTTCTTATAAACAGCAATATGATTTATATAACATAGAAATTTGCCTATTCTCTATGCATTCCTGAAACCTTTGACTAATCTTCTAACCTATTATACCATCATTTCATGTCATGATCCTACTAAGGAACATCACCACCCACTTCAAATAAACAGCCATACAACCACTGCCTACCAGAGACTGGAATCTAACCGATTTCATAGTTTCCATCATTCTTACTATCACATTTATTAATCCTTTATTCTAATAGATGCTTGTTAACATATCAGTTTACAAAAGTTATAGCTTGCAAATAAGATTATAATTCAAAATATAAAACTCTGAATTACGAATTCCTTTCTGAAAACTATAATAAAATGTGATGAATTGTAACATCTTCTGGAAATACTGAATTGTAGTTTTACCTAGGAAAATTAAATAGGAAAAGAAATTTCTTATATTTTATTTGATTGAAAAAGATTAATGTTGGACTAAAATTTGCTTACGTGTGTACCTTTTGTAAACATTCTAAACTTATACGTATCAAAGTGTCGATGTTATTAAAAACATAATTATTTCTGAAGAATGTATTCAGTATATATATATATATATATATATATAGTATGTATGTATGTCCTCTGATATTTTTTGCGAACAGCTGCCAAAGAGAGATGAATATTTCGTAAAATCGTTGCAATCTTTCGCAAGCGGAAATTCGAACCATTTTTGCTTAAAAACTTTTTGATGAATAATCTGTGATGTCTTTTGAGGAAAAATGCCGAAGAAAAATCGATACATTTAAAAGACGCTTCTCCCATGCCAAGTGCACTACCTCTTTTTAAATGTTTTATGTTTAACGTAGAGGTAATGGAGTGAATTTCGAAGGACCTGTTATGGATATTGTAGTTCATAAAGCAAGCTGAGAGTAATTAACATCTTTAATTCTTGACACAGTGATACTTAGTATCTACTAGGAAATCATTTTCATAACTCGGTGTCTATATTTTTCAATATTTCTGTTGTAGGGAGTGTAATTTTGATAACTTACTGGTTCAAGTTATCGTCATGCGATTTTTTTTTAAAAAAAGGCTTCAAGCATTTTTCAGTTATATGCTGCAGCTAATTATTACGTAAATATTTTACAATGCAAAAATGTGTGTTTTAACACCTTAGAAAATAAAATACAATTAGGTAGAAAGTCGTTTCAAATTTTGAAAGGAAACTGTTATCTCTCAATTTGTTGGTCTTTAAAATCACTTTAAACGTGTGTGAAAGAGTATCTATTCTCTTACCCCAGACTTTCTTATCTTGCAGCCATAATCATATTAATTTTATGGGAGACCATTAAAAGCCCCTAATTAGGAAGGAAATTGTAACTCATACATAACTAACACCGTCTGTTATTTCTTTCTATGGCTTTTATTTCACTCAGTAATAGGTACCATATAAATTTTAAAGTGGTAAATTCAAGAGTTTGCAATTTTTAACCTTAGAATTCATAGCAAATTATACGACTCAAATATCTTACCAAGTTTGTCTGATTTATTATGACATTAAATACACTCTTTCTTCAGACTTTAAGGGCGTAAAAAGACTTGATATCTCCTTAATTTATTTATAGATGTATTTCTATGTCTTTCACTGCATTTTCGCTTTTTATAATCCATAAAGTAGTATTTAATTCTTATTTGTCAAATATGTGTCGGATAAGGGAAGCATTGGGTAAGTAAATGTGTTGCAATTCCTTAAACAGTTAGATGACATTTATAAAACTACATCATTTAAATTTTTTTCACTTTTCTTTCAAAATGAAACAGTCAAAAAAACTGTAGATATGTAATGCAATAATCCCATTAATCTTCAAGTAAAGTTTTGAGAAAACATATCTCGTTGCCTTTAAACATCATAAACATTAAACCATTATAGAATGTAAAATTGATGAAGAAACTCTTTCTAGTAGTATTTTTTCCCATTAAATGTATTGATTCGTTATGTAGTATAAAATCATTAAAGGATATAATACACGTAAAAAGAAAAAGAAAAGCTTTACGGCAATGGTTCCGGAACTTCAGTCCACTAATTCCTGGGGTCCGCGAGGGATATGGTTTTTTGTTCATTATGATTTTTTATTGGATTATAAACCCATTACTTTAAAAAAAAATTAGGAAATGAAAATTTCCGGGAAGGATTCAATTACAGACATATCGTACGATAGCTTCTTAAGAATTGCTTTAAAAAAAAGTCCTCCAGATTCTAGTTACCAGAAACATTAATAGGGAATTATCAAAATAAGCATTGCAGACTCCATTTATCAGTTGTGCAACTGAATACGTAAACGGTCTCCCACACTGCCAAATGTAAAAAAAAATAATAATTTTAAAAAAATAAATATTTTTTTAAAAAATTAAATATTTAAATAAAAATTAAAATAAAAACTATTTAACGTGGATTATGACTTGAGAATCAACAAAATTCAAATAATAAGTTGAAATGGACTGATACCTTAGTGAAAAAAATTGACCAATTCAAAACATGAGAAAAAATATTCTGTTCTTGAAATACAGAATGTAGAAAGAAATATGTACTATATACATATATCATTTAAAATTCTTATTAATATCCTTAACTTTACGCATCCCATTTAATTTAACGTCTTATCCTCCTTTCCCATCGTCCTAATCTCATCCTCCTTTTGCATCCGGTTTTTAATTTTAATGCTGTTCCTTAGTCAAACTCTCTTTCCCGTAAAGAAACCGCAACGCATGACGGTATTTTCTCTCGCCGCCAAAGCTGGAAATCCGAACATAAGTGTTGGGATTTCCTTGTCGCCGAGCTATTAAAATAGTGAACAAGATTATTCTTTCTCATGATGTCTAACATTTCTTAATCTCCTATGCCTGTTCTACTCGTGTAAAAGAATTATTCTATTTACCTCCGAAGTTTAAGCATAGCTACGTAGTCTCCTCTTCTGTTTCGTTTGTTCTATTTAAGGAGTATAAAACTTTATTTGGAAGGATTTTTATTTCATCATGAAAGTAGCAAATTTGTCCTAGGTCATCGGATAGTCCGGTCACATGAAGTCTCCATGGCTCGTAATTCCTTATTTGGGAACGGACTGCTGTACAATCAATATTTTAATCAGGTTCGACTGCATAGTGAGTGGATTAAATTAGACCAAATCAAGTGTTTGAAAATATTATTTGTGCAGTTCAGATGCGCAGGATATTTCGTGTGTGTATATATATATATATATATATATATATATATATATATATATATATATATATATATATATATATATATATATATATATATATATATATATATACAGTCGAACCCCGTTATAACGAACTTCAAGGGACCAAAGGTTTTGTTCGCGATATCCGGTGGTTCGCTATATCCGAACTATTAAGAAAAATGTTAGAGTTCTCAAATTGTATAACTAATTAGTTGCTATGTATATTCAATAATGCTGTATTGAAAGAATGATAAAATCTATTAAAACTGATCAAGAATGAATTAAATTGACCAAAATCGATTACATTAAACTTACATAATACTAATTAAATTAACTAAAAATGAAGACAAATGGAAATAAATTGATTTTATCTTTAATAGTTGCTCAATGTTTTGATACAGAAATAATCGGTTATCTTCTGCTGACGTGATGCCGAGTTCAAAAACATTTTATGAATTTCTTTGTCCAATTCATCAAATGACTCCAACACTCTTTCTTCCACTGTTTGTGTTGACAAAAACTTATTAATTACACTCATCGCTGCTGTAGCATATGAGATGGTGGAGATTTCGTCATTTATGTGCTCCTCTTCCTCAGCATCAGAAGCAGAATCTTCGATTTCAGAATAATTCATTTTAATTTCTTCCACAATATCTTCATCAGTGAGATTTTCACATGTAATGACTTCATCATGACATGTTTCGAACAATTGCACGCTACAGTCTGAGAATGATGAAATTTTGTGCTTTTCTATCCACATTGCGATAGGTAAATCATCATCATCATCTTCAACATTCGTTGTATCTTCAACATTCTTACAAAGTTTAAAAATTTTAAAAAATTCAGTTGTCAACTGAAAAAGATGTTCATTATAGCCGATTCTTAATATTTTGGAGTTTCGCTATAA
Organism: Dolomedes plantarius; assembly: GCA_907164885.2. Taxonomy (NCBI): domain Eukaryota; kingdom Metazoa; phylum Arthropoda; class Arachnida; order Araneae; family Dolomedidae; genus Dolomedes; species Dolomedes plantarius. The sequence goes on along the minus strand of OU015491.1, from coordinate 168,127,012 downwards.
AAGGATAAATTAGCATTAAATACAATAGGAAAACGGCCGGACCAAAATTTTAGTTCGTTATATCCAGGAGTTCGTTTTATACCAGGTTCGTTATAACGGGGTTCGACTGTATATATATGTGGGGCACGGGGTTGGAGTAAAACATCCACAACATAAACTAACTAGAAACCATCGTAAATAACAAAAACAATTAACATTTATTAACAAAGAATTGAAAAAAAACGTAGTTCGTCCACGACGGAATCCAAAGCGGGAGTCTTAATGTTCTCCCCAAACAGAGTAGAGGGGTCGTGATAATGTTCGTGCTAGCGGCACCCTCTTGCGCCAGACATTATATGCGTTTACAAATAACATTTTATGAAGTTTAAAGTTCATAGTTAAGAGTTCAGTTCTGCTTTATTTATATATATATATATATATATATATATATATATATATATATATATATATATATATATATATATATATATATATATATATATATATATATAAAATGAATTTTATTAATCAACGAAAGATATAAGCAAATGTGCTCTTGGCTCAAAATAAATACTTTCTAATAATAATTAGATGCGTATTATGAATGTTATTGATTGCTGAATAAAATTTATAGCAGGGAGTTCGCAGATATATTTCTTTAATGAAAGATCGGTGAAATATTTTTTTATATAGAACTGTAATTAAAAAGTTTTTTAATTACAGTCCTATAGTCACTGGCTTTTTAATTCTCAGTAAATATTTTTACTCATTATTCACCTTTATTTTGTATTTAATTTAAGTAAGATAAAAATACAAATCGATCCATGCAGTATAGATGACATTATTTTTAAAAATGGTAAGTATTTAAGTGTTTATTAATTTCAAAATTTCAGATTTACAGTTCTATAGGCACTGGCTTTTCAATTCTCAGTAAATATTTTTACTCATTATTCACCTTTATTTTGTATTTAATTTAAATAAGATAAAAATATAAATTTAACCATGCAGCTGTAGATGACATCGTATTTAAAAATAATCGGTAATTTAGCTTTTATTAATATTATCTTTGTTAACTACAACATTTGTGTTTACCATATGAAAATGCAAGGTTTTTTTTTAAGGAATACTTATGTAATATTAAAAACTATGTATTGATCGATTTTGTATTCGTCTTTCAAAGAAATCAGCAATGTATCATCAAAAACAAACAAAAAAACATAACATTTACATCTAAAAATGCATTTTTTCCCTGTCTTTTTAAAGTATTTGTATTGCATTTCTGCTACGTGAGACTTTACAGAATGTTTGTAGTACCAGGTAATCAGTTTGTGTACCATTTCTTTTCAGTTCCTCGAGTTTGTGACAGTTAAAATTATCAGCTGACATCTTTTTTACTGTGTAGCCATAGGCACAGCGATACGCTCACGATCACGTTATGCCCTTAAGGCTGACGTCACGTTATACTCAAGGGATACTTGACACGATATTATTCTACAAATGGTTGTTATCTAGACCCTGAGTCACTGAATCTGTTGAGCTGAAATATCATTTTTGTGTTGCAAGAATGAAAATGATCGATAATGGGCACTAAGATCATTACCGTCGATCAGACTTACATTGAAAATATTGTTCCACGCAAACTTTGATTTAGTAATCTAGAAATTTTTCTCTGGCGTGACTGCGTTTTCTGTTCTTTTCGTAATTTTTTCTTACGGTATACTAAAAGAGTGGCAGCGACATAACACCCGGACTAGGAACTTGGTCACGTCCTTTTGGAGACTCATGAAATTTCATCAAGTAAAAAGTCTGACACTTAAAGAGGAAAAAAAATTGTAGCTTTAGACTGGCAGTTTCTGACTTCTTTTAGACTTCAGTGTAATGCAATTACCACGTGGCCGAAGTTAAATTTATAGGTCTGCAAATTTTTCTCAATTTTACTCGAAAAATAAATGCTTTGTAAAAATTTTAAAGCTTTAAATAAATATTATATTTTACTATAATTCATAACTTCTGTTTCTGTTTTAATAGACAGTAGTGATCAAATTTGCTCAAAATCTTTAAAGCTCATGAATAATTCACCGAATAAAAATTATACAATTATTGTGCCCGAACCGCTAAGGTTTAGTTTCATTATTTTTCTAGACAATATATTTTTTTAAATTTTATTTATTCTTAATTAAAAAGCTGCCTTTTAAAAAAGGTTCCTCCTTTTGTTAAAGGCAACTTTTTTAAAAGTTCTCTTTAAAAAAAATCCCAACTTTCTAATTAGTGCCCGAATTAAAAATAAACATTAAATTTATGCGAACCGTTAAGGTTTGGTTGCATTATTTTTGTGGAAAATTTTTTTTATAATTATTATTTATTGTTAGTTAAAAAGTTGCCTTTTAAAATAGTTTCCTCCTTCCTCCTAATTAGTGCCCGAATTAAAAATAAATATTTAATTTGGGCGAACCGTTAAGATTTAGTTGCGTTATTTTTGTGGAAAATGTTTTTAAATTATTTATTTATTGTTAATTTAAAAGTTGCCTTTAAATAAGTTTCCTCCTTTTTCCAAATTAGTGCCCTTAAAGGAATCTTCAAATTATTTTCTTTTAATAAATTCATCTGTGTGTGTATTATAACTAACTATGACGGCTCATATATTATTTTTGCCTTTAAAAAGTTTCCTCCTTTTTCCTAATTAGTGCCCGAATTAAAAATATATATTTAATTTACGCGAACCGTTAAGATTTAGTTGCATTATTTTTGTGGAAAATATATTTTAAATTATTTATTAATTGTTAATTAACAAGTTGTCTTTAAATAAGTTTCCTCCTTTTTCCAAATTAGTGCCCTTAAAGGAATCTTCAAATTATTTTCTTTTAATAAATTCATCTGTGTGTGTATTATAACTAACATGACAGCCCATATATTATTTTTGTCTGTGTTGTCTGGTAAAATTTTTCAGCGTCTTTTCCACCCACACATAGTCGCATCCTATTGTCCCATGTACGACCTCAGACGTCATGCAGCTCCAATAAAGAAGAGAAATCTTGCTTTTCGTTTGTTTGTTTTTCAACGTAATCACAGCACGCGAACTCTCCATCGAAATTTTCTCCTCCTCAATAAAAATGAAGACATCCCCTTGTACTGTCACAAAAACGATCCCCACGTGCTCAAAGGCATCTCGCCAGTAGTCGAGACGCTTCTCAGTTTCCTCATCGAAATCAAGTTTTATGGCTCTTGAAAGTCGGGCAGCGGCAGTTTACGCCCTGAAGAGATGCCACCCCTCTTTTCATAGAAAACAAAAGTTTTTACGAGTTTCAAAGGGGCGGCGCCAGTGTGTTGCAGGTAATAAAAGAAACTCATCGTTGCCTTGGCGCGGTCCTTTCCTAAATGCACCACTAACCGGGGTTTACGATACTTTTCACCCATTCACCTCTGTCTATCATTACACAGATTGCCGAGTCCGAAATGATTTACTTTAAACTGCAGGTTTCCAGTCAAATTAATTCTTATGTAGCGAAATTAATATTTTTTTTCCTGTTCTAGTAAAAATAGATCGAAAATATTCATCCAAGCTATAATTTTCTTTTTTTAATTTCCGATGGTAGTAGAATATTGCAACAAAAGGAACATTAGAACGAGTAACAATTAATAGAAAATTAGCTCAGATAACTGACATAGAGACAAGTTAACACAGTGAAAAATAGATAGAAAATATTTATTCAAGCTATCAGTTTTTTTATTTTTAAATTTCCGATGGTAGGAGAATATTGCAACAAAAGGGACATTAGAACGAGTAACAATTAACAGAAAATTAGCTCAGGTAATTGACATAGAGACAAGGTAACACAGTGAAAAAATAAGTATTCAAAATATGGACTTGAAACCGATGAAATAAATATTTTCCATTTTCAGCTGTTGAAATAATTACTTTTATTTATTTTTTCAATTTCTTTATAATGCTTTTTAAATCTTTTTTTATACTATACATAAATTTTTTCTTCTCCTATAACTAAATTTTGAAATAATCATATTAACCTCAAAATTACATCTTATACTGTAGGTTTTTTTTTATTTCGATGGTAGGAGAATATCGCAACAAAAGTAACATTAGAACAAGTAACAATTAACAGAAAATTAATAATTGACATAGAGAAAAGGGCACAGTGAAAAAATTTGTATTCAAAATATGCATTTGAAACTGATAAAATAAATATTTTCCATTTTCAACTGTTGAAATAATTACTTTTATTTATTTTTTAAATTTCTTTATAATGCCTTTTAAATCTTTTTTTCTACTATACGTAAATTTTTTTCTTCTCTTGTAACTAAATTTTGAAATAATCATATTATTCTCAATATTACATCTTATACAGTCGAACCCCGTTATAACGAACTTCAAGGGACCAAAGGTTTTGTTCGCTTTATCCGGTGGTTCGCTATATCCGAACCGTTAAGAAAAAGGCTAGAGTTCACAAAATGTGTAACTCATTAGTTGCAATGTGTATTCAATATTGATGTATTCAAAAATTGATAAAATCTATTAAAAATGATCATTAATGAATTAAATCGACTAAAATCGATTAAATTTAACTGACACAATACTTATTAAATTACGTACAATAGGAAAATGGCTGGACCAAAATTTTCGTTAGTTCAAAATTTTCGTTCGTTATATACTGGGTTCGCTATAACGGGATTCGACTGTACTGCAGTTTTTTTTTTAAGAGGACATTCCACAAAGTTGAATTTGAATTCTTAATATCTTATCCTAAATCATGCGAATTGAACGAACGATCTATTAAATAGATTAGAAAAACTAAAAGAGTTCTGTATTTCTTAAATTTTATAAAAGTGGGCAAAACAAACTGAGATTGGAGTAAAATATTTGCTCTCCGAAACAATTCCAAGTAATATTCTCGATAAAGAAAATGCCCCAACCACACACCAGGGTTATGGCCCATTCTTTTAGCGAAAGAATAAAACAAAACTGTGCTAGGGAAAAAAAAATAAGCTAAAAATGAATTTTTTTTTCTCTTTTTTCCTTTTGAAAAGCTATACGCAGGAAGTTAGAAACACTAACCAAACTGAAGAAAATAACACTGCCTTATATAAAAAGAAAGCTAACTTTAAAATCTTGAATTCTTGTCGCTGGATATCCGGTATTTTTCGACTCACAAGTGTATCGACCGTGCTGCGGTTTTCGGTTACGGTTACAGCCGACACGCCATCACGTATCCCATTATTGGAAAGATGCGTTCGCAAGAGTGATGCAGTACAGTCGTGATTTGCAGTTTCCGCAGTGGGCTCTTTGCATCTTTTATCGGATCACGAGAATGCACAAATTCTTTATTCCTTTATCCTTTATGTTCTGATTGTGTCCTTTCTTCCGCTGTCGTGAAGTTTTTTAGAATATATTGTTTTGTACGTGACTTTTAAGAGGCGCTCGGAAGTAAAAAAATGTGAAAGAAATATCCCCCCCCCCCCCCTCCTCCAAGTGAGCATAAAATGTTAAGAAAGATAAACTTCTTGAATGAATGTTCAAACATTTGTATTTCTGAAATAGGAAAGAAACATATTGAATATAAATAGTTGTTTGTACCGATGTTTTACCACTTTTTTTTTTTTTCTCGCACTGATATTGCAAATTTATGTTGTCACCAGCTGACAGATGAAACTTTAACTGATGTTGGAAAAGATTGTTTTTCAAAAGTGAATTTTTACTGCATTATTAAATAAAATGCATACAGTTTTTTTTTCCCAAGATTTATACATCCTATTGTTTATAAACTTTTTTCTGATGTTTTATAACAGTTACTAGTTGCTACCCGTCAAAACATGACGGCTGGATAGTAAATAAATGTACTAATACAAAAATTATATTCAACACATCATTGCCAAATGTTGAAAATCATAATATTAAGAATAGAGAAATACACTATAGAATAATACTATTGAACCCTATAAAAAGAAATAGGCTTACTCAACGGCTCGAAATAAACAATTTCCGTCAGGTTTAAATCTATATCTAACAAACATAATTAAAAATAAAAATGGCAGAGAGAGGGCTAGAGAGATTCCTCGGAATAAACAAATTTACTTGTTATGCGGCCTCGTGCTTAGTAAGTGCCTATAGCCAGATATAAACATGTCACTGAGCATGCGCAGAAAGCAATTTTTAATTGTAAATTATCGCAAATGAATAGAAATTGTGGTTACAAAAACCAAATTTGACACATCTATAGAATAAAATCTTTCGTTTAAGACCAAAATGAAGTAAATTAATACAGTTGTTTCCTCTCACGGACTGCCCAAAGAATCGTCTTATCAACTTAAATATATCGATTTTGAGATTATGCTTGTGTTGTACAAAAGAAGTCAATGGTATATAAAGAACAATGAATGCTGAAAAAGCATTAGTCCTATTTATTTTCACTGTTTTTAAGATTTCATTTATCCATGTATTTGTTTTTTTTTATTTGGTTTTTGCCATTTAATAGTCTGAAAGAAAAAAAATTAATATTAACATGATATTTCTTAATACAAGATGTCTTCATATTGTATATGGTACGTTCATCTATTTCTAGGACTCCTAAATAGTATTAAAATAGTCGAAAAATAAATATATAAATGATATTTAACTGTCTGAGCTGCCCACTAACAGCATTAATTTTAATTATCACCCTTTTCGGGACTGAAAATACCGAAAATTTATAAAGTTATTGTCACCCTTTGGCTAAAACTTCGAATGGTTCTTTTAAAGAGCAACTGATATACTTCAAACTCTGCTGTAATTTGCTCACCTTACAAAGCTATCTCTATGAGTGAATTTCTTTAAAAAATAATCTCTGTTAGGTTAACTGAACCCCCAAACTCAACAAATATTGCTCTAAAGGACTCTTTTTTTTCCAAAGTTGAAAAAAGCTTTAAAAGGATGAAAAATTAACACTGTGGTAACTACAGGAAAAGAAAAGGTGACCTTTGCGAAAGAAAAAAAAGAAAATTATTTTAAAGCTAGTTTTCATTATTGGAAAACGAATTTAATACATTATATAGAAGCTCAATATTAAACTTTTGTTCAAAGGTTTTATAAATTTTTAAGACCTAGAAAATTAATCAAAATTTACATAGATTATATTACTACTAATTATCTGTCTACAGTTTTTCACATCAACAGTTTTATTTTTTATTTTTTTTTATTCTGTGTCAATAAATATAATTTATTTTTTCATGTTATAACAATGTTACAAATTTAGTTCAAATTACATTACTGTATTAATTTATAAACTTATTTACAATCGATGGATACCGCCTAGAACGCTTCTAGAAAGATGCCGACCTGCATCTTTCTAGAAACGTTTAGAAAATGTACCTGGAGGAAGGGACAGGTGAATTAAAAATTATATTTTTAAGCCTTTTGCTTCGTTACGTGTAAAAAGGGAAAAAAAAAATTAATTTTATATTTGTGTTGATTAATTCCCAGTTGGTATTCAATATAAAATATTTTATTGATTTCCAAATATTTATTCATCTATTGCCTGCAACCTATTGCTTTCAAGTGCTCTCAAATGGCTCTGTTTGCTGCGAATTTTATTAAGGTATTAGAGCTAATTCCTCCTTTCGCCCTCCTACCCAATGATCTAGAAGTTCAGATAGATCCGGTTTAATATCCCTTTATTTTAGCCTCTGTAAAAGTAACGTGTTATATTCCTGTCCGTATAAAAATCTTCTCACATATACAGAACTACACTTCTTAACTTTCGTAGATCATAAACCGCTATTTCTTTGGCTCGACCAACTAAATGTACACACAGATTGTCTTCTCCATTGCAACTAAGCTGCAAAGAGCTTTTACGACAGTCGTTTACAGGACACATGGGAATCATTTTCTGCGATAGTTTCGATACGGTTTGCGTTTTATCGTCCGACAGGAATTTAAGGGGAAATAAAAATTTACCTTTCGGCGTCTGATGACTTTGATTAAAATCATACATGCAAAAAGCTATCACGCTTTTGTTTTGTGTTGGTGGGAACTAATTGGAGGGAATCGCCGCGGAAATTCTCGCCATTACGACCAAGTAACCGAACATTGGGATTTGTATAAACTTTAATTAACTAATTAATGCGCTGAATTTCGTACCAGCATACCGAAGTTTATTACCAAGGTCAATATAGAGTTGCTATCCAGTGTCAAAACCGAAATAAGGGGTTAATGACTTTGTTTCATTTTTAACGCTTAAATAGAGAAAAATGCCATGGTAAGTTCATGGTACTTTAAAATTTACTCGAAAAGTCTGATGAATTTCTAAACACTTAAAATTTGTTGATGACGGACATTTCAGGTTTTTTCACGCAGCTTTAGATCATGATCCCACAAAAATCGTTTCATCCAGTGGTGGGATTCAAATAAATTAACAACAGGTTCGATGTCCTAATGACCATTTTAAGCATACTAAAAGACATACAGAAAGGTAGTTTAATAATTCATGCATTAATCTCTCTATTCTAAAATAAAGTAACTCCTGCTGCCGCTGTCAAAAGCTTATCACGCTATCTCCTCCGAAACCGCTGGGGGTTGGTCGAGAGCGATACCAATGGATGCAGAAAAATGGGGGGGGGGACCAAAGTGAGACGTCTTATATTCGTCGGACTTTAAGTTTTTTTTAATTTTATGTTTTGTGGGAAAATGACTTTTTCATCTTGAGATTACGATAACTCGCTAAAAAATTATCGTAGAATTTTGATCTTCTAAGACTACAGACATTTCTCTTTCAACCTCATTTGTTTAAAAATATTTTAAAACAGATTAATATTTTCATCAAAAAATGAAACACAGTTTTTCAAGAAATATAGTCCCCTGTGTGAATGTAATATCGATGCTCCTCGAGTTTTTATCTTACAAAGAAAATATTTACATCATCTGGAAGCTGAAAGCTTTCTTATTCATATAAACCTCATTTCAAGTCTTAATTTTCGATCTTATATTTCAAATCTCAGTATCTTAAATTTTCAATATCTTAAATATTCAATATCTTAAATTTTCAATTTTTAATTGAATTTTAAAAGCTGATAATTTAACAGTGATGAAACGCCCTACGCATTAAGGGTAACAACAGTAAATGGATGGAAGCTGTTACATTGCCCGAGAATCACCCCTATGTATCTCGCTATTAGCCATAGCAGAGGAGCGAGCGTAGCGAGCCTAGGGGCGAAGCCCCTAGTTTACAAAACAAATAGGTTAATAAATAAATAGTTTAAAAAATAAATAAATATATAATAGAGGGGCCCAAAACTAGATTATGATTTAAGGAAGAGTTTTAAAATATTAAATGCCTGACAAACTATTATTGAAGATATTTCCATACTGCTGTTTGAGGGCGTACTCACTTGCAATTTTCTTTGCTTTTATCATAGGTTATGTGATTTATTCTTAACCATCTTTGCACTGTAGGAGTAGGATTCCATTACTCTCCGATTAAACTGGACCGGCCGGCCGGTGTCGGGTAGGTTAATTTTTAAAAAATGTTTGTCCTTTGAACATAGGCGTAGCGTCGAGGAGGGGGGGGGGTGGCACGTGCCCTCCCCCCCCCCCCCCAACTTAACTTTAAATAAATTAAAACGTGACTAGAAGTTCCATTAAAATCGGAAAATTGTAGAAAACTTTTAAGAAAGTTGGTTTTTTTCCGCCTTTTCAAACTGTGAAACTGAAGATTCCGATTATGTCTTTAGCCTTAACATAGTTTTTAACAATGATATGATCTATAACAAAAATACATTGCTCTATTTTTTTGCTCATTTTATTTATATTATATTTATTTTTCTCATTTATAACTTTTGAATACTACTCAAACATCAATTCTCTTGTTATTCAATTTAAAAAAAAATCATAATATATAATATTTTAAGGACCGTCCGGCAGTCAATGCACTGAGGAGGGCCCTAATTATATTCAATACGTGCCCCCCCCCCCCCCAAAAAAAAAAAAGAGAAGCACGCTAGCCTATGCCTCTGAACAATGCAGCGGGCGCTCATTAGTAAACGGTTCGCAGAACCGAAACCTATATTATGTATCGGTTCTACAGAACCGGTGAGAACCGGCTAAATCCCACCACTGGTTTCATCCATTAGCCGTTAGGAGACTTAAGTTTATAAACCACCAGACCACCAGTCACTCACTCTTCGTGAGTCTTGAAGAATTCAAGCTAGTATCAATATAGTGCGTAAATGAATGCTTAATTTCAGATAATTTGATTGACCACTTCCCTCTAATCGAGTGAATCGTATATCGTAGAATAAGACTTAATTATCGCTCATTATTTTGTGAAGCAAACTGAAAAATTATTTCCACAGAGAGCAGAAAGTAAATTTGAAATGAGTGCATACTTATCTAGGGGTTTTAATTTTATAGTGAATAAACTAAGAAATAAAATTTTAAAATTGTTACTAATAGCTATTGTGAGGCCGATTTTTATGAAACTTGTTCTCTCTTTCAGCGATCAAAGGGGCCATTAATCTTACATAAAATTGTTTTCCCTTTTTTCCGATGAATTATACGCACACACACAGTTGTAATACTATATAAACACAGATAGTTTTAAAAAATTTCCATATTCTTTGTTACCATGAAGTTAATTTTTTTTATATTTGTAATGAACAATTAAACATTGGTGGACAATACAGAAATCTGCTATATTTGGATATATATGTGTGCCTGTGTGTGTATATGCAGCTTGAGGAATTTCTAGGTGGAAAGTGTTAGAAAGATAACCGATTTCTCGACTCAAAACTGACAGATTTTAATTACTGTTTCGTGTTACTCTCTGTTACCATGGGTTAAACTTTTCCGCTTTTCTTTTTAAAATACGTTGACAAACGTCTTGACAGATTTTAAGAAAAGTCAGTAGCATTCAGTTTACCACATGCTAAGTACGATATGCTTATTACTGACACAGAATTTGTGGAATACGCTTAACGGGAACACTCAGCTTATGAACCGCAGGAAAAGATAAGAATGTCAATTACGTTCGAACTCATTAATTTAGTTCATCAAGCCGGGGAAGATTGATGTGATTGTCTCTTTGTTTGTAAAAACAATTAAACCTAATGAGTCCGAAATTAGATGCCATTCTTATTTTTCATAGTGGATTTTAAGAAGCTGTGTGTACTTATTTTGCGTATTCTCCAGTTTCGTGTAAGTAATAAACATACCTTACGTAGCATTAAGTATCGTGATGTAAATGAACGGAAATCTATTGATTTTGACAACAGTTCATATGCTTCAGATGTTTAGGTTGATATCTTTGAGAGATAAAGCGCGGACAACCAGATTGGTAGGTCAAACCAATTTATTTAAATTTCTGAAGACTTAAAACTCATATTTGGCGAGTAAAATATATATCAGTCGTCAGCCCCCAGGGACATTAGACAAAAAAAAATTATATATATATATATATATATATATATATATATATATATATATATATATATATATATATCATGTTATTATCAACCCAAAACTGTCAACCCAATATACGGAAGTAAAAATAGACTCTTTAATGGCTCTTTCAGTTAATCCACTTCGTCATTATTATTAGATCGTCAAATACAAACGGGTTTTTTTGGAAAAGTATAACTTTCCTTTTAAATATTTTGTAAGTTTGACAATGCCCTTGTCAATAATATAATCGGGGCTCTCTTTCGTATCAAAAGAGAGTAAAAGAAGCCTTGTGATACGTTGATATATTTTCAACATTCTAAGAGAGATCGTTTATTTTTGTTTATAAAGATAAATGCAATAAACCAGTCCATAGCCATGGGAACGATTTTCCGTTTTTAAACCATTTACCTACGATATATTTAAACAGAGGAAAAGTATCCCAAAAGAATTAAAAGACAGTCTTAGGAATACTTTGAAGGGACAAAATAATAGCATTGGAAGAGATTGTTCCTTGAGATTTGTGCAGTTTTCGTAGATTCTAAAAGAGATTCCGACTTTCCGGAATGCTTAGCTTCTGTTGGGAAACATTCATAACAATTTACCTCCCAAAAAATCTTGATTGAACACATTGTAAACTCGATTTCGTTTGTCAGCAAAATAAGGTTTTCACTTTTTGTCTATTTGAGTCCTCCAAACTCTTCTGCTTTATTCCAGCCAAAAGAAATAATAAAGTAAAAATAATTTTCTCCTTGCAGAAAATTCTTAGAGGGTATTACTTGTGATAGATTGTGATATACCATATTATGAAACAAAATATTTTGACTAAAATCATTCTTTATATATATATATATATATATATATATATATATATATATATATATATATATATAAATATATATATATAAAGAGAGAGAGTTCCGTTTTCCCGGGTTCGTTAGGATTGAATATAAAATCTTTCAGAAACTGCACACAAAATAAAATTTATTATTCTGTAAATTCTTCAGGCGCATACATAAATTCAAACAGAAAACACATAACAACTGTCTTCTATACAGCAGAAGACTCAAAAAACACAAGTCACGATCAGGGGCGGCTCCAGTCCTTAGTTTTTTTTTTTTTTTTTTTTTTTTTTTTTGTGGGGGGACAACGTCGGCTCTTAGGGTTATATATATATATATATATAAGAAATAAACATCGTCTCAATTTAAATTTAAACTCATTTAGTATTAGGTCTACGATTACATAATTTTAGGCTATGGAAAAAAAATACGCCGGGCTTTTTTGAGAATTGCCCCCCCCCCCCTGGAGCCACCAATGGTCAGGATACAGAGTCTTCAATACAATACACGCCTAACGCAGTTCCAACACATTCAGTTCTCAGTAGAAGTTGAACTTTGTTCCGAAGCCAATGTCAGGTATATTTATAGACTTCCAAAGCGCCCTCTATCGGTCAACCCTCTAGATATCACTAGAAGCTTCTAGAAAGATCTAGATGGCAAGTTTGTGACCATTTGGTGCCATATCACCAAATATGGCGAAATATCTCCACATTTGGCGACGAAAATAAGTCACCAAATCCATCGCCAATTTAGCGATAACTGTCATATTTGGCTAGATTACCATAGACTTGTAAAATTCGTAACTATATATATATGTGTGTGTGTGTGCGTGTGACTTTGAAGATGAAAAATAAACAAAATAATAAACGAATAAACGACTAAAATAAAAGAATAAACGACTGAATAAAAAGGCATTATATGATCAATGTTACACTGATATGATGATATATAATAGAAAAAAGTAGTTTATAGTCAGTGTATTTGCTGCTACCATCAACTGTTTTTCATTTAACTTACAATCGATTTTTCTGCTTGGCGTGTTCCGGGTATATCAAGTGAAATTTTTGTTTAAAAATAATTTCCGTTTCATATCGTTATGCATTACGTCAATACAAAGCTATACTGCAATTTTTTTAGTTTATTGCTCCTTGCTGCCATATGGCTTTTTCCCATCTGGATTTTTATTTTAAGCAGTTTCGAGCACTCATCATTTAACTTTACAGATTTACTGGGGGTTAATTGTACACAATTGTTTGGAGATTTTGTATATTGTTACCCCGACCTCATCACCAGCTTGTGATTTTTGATTAGCAATATTAACCGGTATCGGGGTACAATGTCACTTGTCGCGCGGAATCGCAAGTTTATCCTGCATGTCATGTCTCGATGGTAAAAGCGAACAATTTGAAACGTACTGAATGCCACGTGTAATTGAGTATGATTGCTTTTAAACTTGCGTAGAAGCGATTGCTTTCAGTGATATTTCTGCTGTTATTTTACACATGTTTTGATATTTTACATAAAAAATAAATAAGGAAAATTATATGAACGATATGAATAGCTGTGACCTAAATCTTTTTAAATTAGGTGATCTCAAAAGCGGTTCTGATCCATCTAACAATAGTGACAATGACATAAAGTTCAGTTCAAAAATATTTCAGGTAGTCTCCTCTAACCAAACTACCGCGGGTTATTAACGTAAGATTAATTATCGTAACGTAGGACTACTTATCGTTTGCTTACCTTTATTTTACGCATTTTGGTACTTTTCTGTTTAACTGTTTACTGCCACTGGGTTTGGCGCTGCCAAAACTATAACTCGCGACGCAGGACAATTTTTTTCTCTCCGATGGACCGTTATTGAGGAACGCAATCCTACATTAAAACGAAAGCTTTCATCTGTACAGGATTGAAGGTATCAAGAAACTTAGGCAATATTCGAAAAGTTTAGTTATGACTCTGGGGAAGATGAAATGATAATGCAAATATATAAAGTAGGACATACCCCAATAAATAATTTTTACAAATATCAGGAGCTTTCACACGAAGTTATCTACCCCCAAAAATAACACGACTATAGACCGAGCTATACGCTGTCTGCAAGACTCTAGCGTGTGATGAAGGTTAATATTCAGAAATTGAAGTAATTATTGAAGTAATACGTAATAGTAACGTATTAACTATTGGGTAATTTTTTTCCTAGCTACTTGTACTATAAATTGTAATGTTCAATAGAGGACGAAAATTGTACTTCACAAATTGTCAACTTTGACGTGCGCTTGAAAGCGACCAATACATCAGCAAACCATTTCTTTAAGGAAACGACTGTGTATGGGGCTCTGGGAAAATGACTTCTCTGAATTTGAAAATATCAAAAATTATCCACTACTCCGTAACTCAAGTACAAACGTGATTAGCTGCCTTCTGTGACATAAATAACAATGATTGTTTCAATTGTAACAATGCTATGGAAAATATATATTGCTTTGTTGAAAATTTTACATTTTCAATGAAGTGGAATGCCGTTTATTATGTCTTTTTTCAGGGATTGTTTCTAAAAGACTTATAAAGAAATGTTAATTTTTGTTTAGAGAATATTTTTTCCGTAGTATTGATAGATCTTTATAATAGGAACAAATTCGAAATTGCTAAAAGACAACTCACATAAAAAGTACTCTTTTTTTTTTTCAATCGGACATAAATTGAAGCCGTTGACAACATGACATTTTCTTAAAATGGTCTGATCTAAAAACTACTCCTCTTACCCAAGGCCGCTGTCATATATTTGAAATGCATCTTAAAAGTACGAAAGAAAAATCCATAAAAATTTCACCATCTTTAGTCTTCTGAAACATTTTCTACGAAAGATGTTTAGACAGATTTTATTATCTATATTCTTTCGTAAAACTTATAACTTATCTTCTACGATTTGACATAAAAATTTATACTGGCTGTTTATGTCTCAAACACTGAATTGAGCGCTAAAAAAATTCAGGTACCTGTTTAAAGTACTTTTAAATGAAGTAGTCAATGTACACAAAACTACGTTAGGTTTAATTCCCGTTAAAGGTACTTAAGTTAAATCCTATTTGCATTTTCTTACCCGTACATGAATAGACGATTTTCTTAATTGACTTCAAACGGAACTTTTGATCGCATAAATCATTTTCAAAAGACCAGATATCGATTATTTTTCAACCAGATCTTTGTAATCGGATTATATTCGCATTACATCCGATTTATTTCGCTATGAAAACCATGTTATCTGCAAGCGATCGTCCTTTTATTAGAATAAATGTGGTTGTTTTCACGTTTTCTATATATATTTTAAAGCTAAAGTTAGTAATATTTTATTCTTACCTGTATGGTTGCGCGAATTTAATGTCGGTGTTGTATTTTTTCTTTCCTCAACTTTCTAAAATACGGTATTTCTCGTCATATAACGGGGTACATAACATGCAGGAATGTTACGCCTACACGTTATATATTATCATTCTTGCAGATACCATATCTAAATCAGTATCCGTGTAGCCCTCATATAACAAAATATGACTTATGTCTTACAAAATGCCTAACTAGCTGCCACATCAATGACCAATCTGCAGCTGCTCTAGATTTTATACAGTATTAAGACGCTATTCCTTTCCGTATTATATCATAGATTCCAAGGGGAGTTAAGATCGAGGTGACTTCTATAGGATATTGAAAAAGTGAAAAGTCTCTCCTCACCTAAACATTTCGTAGCATCACAAGCCCTGTTGCAAGTCTTGTTAAAATTACCCATATCTCTGAAGATATTCCGTTGACTTGATAGGGTCCACAACGATATCGACGTATACTGATAGTGCCAGGTATAAATCCAAAGTTACAAAGAGTTCCTATCTATACCAGCCGTCATTCTGTGTCCCATCTAAAATTCAGCTGCTCATGAAAGAACGTTGTGTTTTGGTGTACGTTCCCGTTTTGTTTATCTCACGTTCAATCAGATCCTACTTTTTGCTTGGTGTAAACGAAAATAGTATTTATCGAACTACCACTTTTGTTTTCACTCAGTCCTGTTTCAATGGCCTTAAACCTGTAGTGTACATTTTTTGTTATTTTCTGCCATTAAAAGCGTTGTTTATCATATGTTATTTATAGAGTACCCTGTAGTGTTCAATGAACATTTTTTGACATGATGTACACAAGAAACAGTTACGCTCTAGGTATGACTTACCTGTCTCGACAAAGATTTCAATTACTTTATCAGGCAGGCTTGCGTTGTAAACACTATTCTTCGCTCTGACAGCGAGCGATTTACTGCTTGTTATTTGTAGTGAGAAAGTCATAGCCCCCCCCCCCCAAAAAAAAAAAAAAATGTCTTTAAGCAGTTTTGCCGGGAAGAAAGCGCAAGAACTTCCAACAACAGTTCCTTTAAAGCCTCATCTGTTTAGCCCTAGTGTAACAAAAAATGATTGTGGCACATATAAAACCAATTAATCGTCTGAAATTGTCTTGCTTTCTACAACAGGTAAAATCTACATCTTCCCGCTTTTCAAAACTTTTTACACGACTGCTAAACCGACTGGAACAATGAAAATCAAAGCATTCCAAATAACCACAAGCACCCATGCTAACTTCACTACTCGAATTCACCGGATCTTTTATAGAAGTCTAGTATTCTGGTCATTGATTTTTGTTAGGATTTATTACTGTAGTGTTTCATTTTTAAAAAAAATCATTCAATTTTCAAAAGCTAGAGCTTAGATTGCAGTGGTATTGTTTTTTTTTTTTTATCCAATGCGGAGGCACTTGTATTCAAACATTGGCCCTTACTACGCCGCAGTTTTACTGTCCATTTTATTGTGGGGGCACCATATAGGCGGACAGCATTACCCCCTATGAAGGGACGACACGAACGGAGGCATTTTTCGTGGCGCAACGAGGGTGCTCGATCTGAGCACCCTCAGCACCGAAAACCAGCGCGCTGTACCACTGGGCCGCCACAAGCCCGCAGTGGTATTGTATTGTTCCATATTTTCTTCGCTTCCAACAAGTTTACTTTTGACCATTTCGTTCACTTAATTGATTTTAATAAATTTACTTTTCAGACATTCCCCTCTCCCCCTCAGGTTTAAACTTTAGCTAATTTGATTGTTCGCAAGTGCACCATCAAAAATTCGATATGTAGTTTTGAGTTTTACTACCTACTGCTATGCAAATAAAATTATCAAACTTTATACAACACAGTATTGTAGTGTATATACCTGTGATTTGTTAACTTCTATTGTTATTAAACTACTGTAAATCCATTATTTCGCATACCATACGTGTACAATAAGCTTCTATCTACCTTGTTGGAGGTCTTATACATGCATTGTTGATTCTTTAATTTTAAATTCATAAAACACATACTATGTAAAGTAATCCACTATATTTCAATAGCTTGAGTGCTTTCGTGTGTGTTAAATAGGGTTAATAGTTTACAATTAAGGTTTTGGGACTTTTAGATATTCGCGGATTTTCCACTTCCTCGGGAATCGTATGCATGTGTATGTGGAAGATCTGTATTATAGCACTACCATGCTTGGCTTGGCTTGGTTGGGGTTTGGAGCGCTACGGTCAATTTTTTTGCTACACGAGGGGCACTACCACGACTTTCGCAATTGCCACATTTGCGAATTTGTAATCAACAATTAACTAAGAACTTTTTAAAGAGTTAACCAAATACAATAATAAAATCTTAAAAATTAGACTTATATAACTGAATTAAATCAATTTTAATAGTTTTTCTACTGATAAAATATTGTATATAGACCGCCGTGCTCTCACATTGTGTGTTTGTTAGCCTACGGAGTTGATTCTGTAATTTTAAATTACAAAACTTAATTCTTGCAGTAGAGTCTATTTTTAACTTTCTTGCAGATGTTAAACATCTTCAACTGGAATAGGGTTCAAGATTAGGAGTTGGAGATGATAGAAACTTTAGCTGATTTTCCACTTTCGCCGGCCCCCTGCGCCCTTAATCTTCGCTAATGGGGGTGGGGGGGGGCGGATCCACTGATTTTTTTTCTGAATTTTACAGGCTCTTGATTCGCTGCTCTCAGCTTACCGCAGCTCCACCAGAGGATGTTTAAGTCAGGGTATTACGCCACATATATATTGCATATTTTTGTCGCTGTATGGGGAAGTGCAATACGAGTTAACCATTCCTAGTTTTAATAAAACCATTCCTAACTTTTAATTTATTTAACACAGTAACTCTAGAACTTATCTCGTCTACTATTTGGAACATTGTAAATAATTTATAAGAAAGGATTTTTCTTTCCTGCCCTTCCTAACAAAATCCTGCGTCTTTTTGACCATTCCCGATAGTGGCCATCTTGAGTTCGATTGCTGAGATGTCTCTGGCATCTTGCCAAGCTAGAAAATTCCCTTTAACCCTTTTCTCCTGGGGGAAAAGGGGGGAGTTGAAATTATTTCCTAGGACGTGCGTTTTTCGTCGAAATAAAGTCTTACGAAAACATGCGGATCGAGGAATAAAATTTTGGCGGTCTGCCGGCATGCTTGGATAAATATTTCCTCCGAGTTGTAGTTTAAACAAGCAGCCTGAGTTAACATTCCTGTGTTAACGAAAACAGCGGAGATTCGCATTAAACTGCGAAACGTCTTTAATTCGGATACTTTGTTAAATAATATTCTAATTAAATAATGGAATCGCCTGTACAGAGCGCAGCCATTTAGCGCTTACATTGTTGTGCTATAAATAACTTTTTACAGTAAATATTAAATTATTGTATAATGCTTACGAAGTTGTTACGTAATAATTTGAGTTTCCTTTTTTTAAATATATTTTAAAAATAAATATACAGTTTTTTGCTTTTTTTAAAATTTATTTAAAATTTATTTTAAATTAAAAAATTTATATAAAACTTTAAGGCTAGTCAAAATAACCATTCACGCAACCACTATGCATTTAAAAATAATCCGGTAGTTCTGATGCAATAAAGCCTAAATTAACTTACTTGAGAGTTCGTAATAATGAGATTTTACCAGTATTGTTATTTCCACATCTACCCTAGTCATCCCCTAACATGGAGGACTTGGGTGTTACTCTTTGACTTGTGCCTTGCCATTGACCACGTTCAGCTTTGATGATCCTGCCAGAACTTAATACTACCGCTGATTTTAAAGAGTTGACAGTTTTACCAACATTGGTTCTGAAATTGAATTCATCAGTGACATGGAACCTGAAATCCAGAAAGGAATTATCGTGGCTAACTACTGCTTGTGAGGTTTGCTTATATTATTGAAGTCAAACTTAATTAAAAGAACACGATGTAATTTATTTATACTCATCTGTCGGAGACATGAACTAATTAAGATGCCTTGGGATTCGAGATGTCCCTTCCAGAGATTTTAAGAAGCTTCTTTGGTGAAAAAATAAATGGATTGTTATATAGATGATCCAAGTCAGAACCGTACCAACTTTTTAAAGAGTCAAATTTCCATCAAGACTCAAAGAATGAGCTGCCCGTGTATTTCGAATGCCTAACAAGAGGAGTTCTAAGCGACTTTCTTTACCTAAACCATTAGATATTCGACCAAACGACAGACTAAGTTAATGCATTAGAGATTACGGCCACCCCCATTTTCGTCTACAAGCCACTATCAAACTGAAGACCTTTGCTGCGCAGCAATTCCAGCAAACTCAGCAGAGGGTTGATTTTCCCCTCCGGACGGACAGTACAGATCTGCCGACCAATTGGGCCAACCCGGGACCCTTCAGTGTTTTTGTAAGGAAAATCTCCATAGAGCAAAGTAATTTCTTTTGTACGAACTTGTAAGGTATTACAAGTATACTGTATTATAATTTTAGTTGATTCCACCTTGACTGAAGTTAAGGTGGACAGACTGATAAAGACTTTTCAGTATATAAAAAAAGAGGACTATTGCCAGAAATTGGTCAAAAAGGAACAAACTCCGTGGAAAGGACTGTTCCCCCCCCCCCTTTTAGCTCACGAGCCATTGAATAATGAGAAGATAATAAGCAATTACCTCATCCAGTTTTCGCATCCAGTTTTCTAACCTTAACAGTATGACCTAAGTTATAATCTATATATTTTTTAACTTTTAGAACTAATGAACTATTAAATAATTCATAATATACTGAACTGATCGTTTCAGAAAACTACAGTTATAATGTAATTATATTAGCATTAAGTAGTATACAATGTTTCTTATGAACGTCAATTCAAGTACGAACGAAAACACATAGGGAATACGTGTTTCAATTTTTATCTAAATAAAAAAAGGTACGATATAAATCAGAAATTGTCGTTCAAAATACAATGATAATGTCATGCATATCAAATGTAGTAAATTTACTTTAAGGTAGTGAAATTAGAGATAAGTGACTTTGTGAACTGATGAGTTGTTTGTGAAACCATTTTTTTTTCATTTCTCTTGGTAAAAGTGTTTAATTTTTTAGTTTACAATTACTTCTCTTTTTTAAAAAGTATATTCATTTCCCCGTGTTCGTGTGAAAAGAAGCAAATACTACCTATTCTAAAGATCAGTAAAAAATGTGTTAAAATACAGTGAGTTTGATATCAAAAACATAATAATCTTTTGAAGGAAAAGCTTATGCGTGACTAAATTACATGTAAAATGAACAAATGTAAAGTGTAAATCGGAAAAAAAATGTAACGCTCTTATAAATCATTGTTGTCCATAATGATGCATAATGATATTTGTAAAGTAGAAAACTTTACGGCAGTTCCATACCAAATATGTGTAGTTTATATTACATACATAAAATGTAAAAAAAGAGATTTGAAATCGATAGAGAAATATATTTCTGCTGTAAACAGGAATATTTTACAATAAAACAAGCGCATATCTGCATGTGTGTGTGTTGGCTACTCGCCCGAATATTTTTAACTGGAACTTTTTTTATGTACTTAATGATGCGTTTTAGTGTTTCCATTAATGTTATCGAAAAGCTGTAAGGAAACCTCATTTTAATTGCTTTCTATTCCGCTTGCTTTAATATTCTAAGCGACTGTGGTTCACTGATTCTGAAAATAAAAATTTTAAAAAAACTCTCTTCGTCCTTTATGGCAGCAGTAAAATAGTCTAATAAAATGGTTTATGTAGAATGGATTGTATGGTGTGTTTTTTTCTTTTTTTTGTTAGGTATTTAACTTCAGATTACTGTATTAAGTGATTACTATTAATGTGAAATTCATATCATTTTTAAATATCTAAGTTATGTAAGAAAGGTTTCATCTCATATTTTGGTATCTACTTCAAAGTTTACATGATAAATAAATGATTCAAGTAAACGCTTATTTAAGTGATCTCTATTTTCCAGAAATTGACCGTTCTAATCTAAATTGTTCTGAGAAAAATAACAGCGCGTATTAACATACGTAGTTCTAATTCTTGATTTGCAGTGAAAGTAAAATTAATTTACTCTTCTGCGTTTAACTAACCTAGCATCAGAAAATACCTTTCAAGATTAAAGAAATGAAATAGTGCGTTGGAAGTTAAGGCTCTTAATTTTGAAATTCAAGCTTATTTATCAATTTTATCAATACCATGAATAATTCTGGTGTATTTTAATGCGATTCAGAATGTCAAGGAAGGCCATCCATTAACCTTCGAGTCTCCTAATTTTTTTAGTTTAGAAAGAGTTCAATCTAACTTCAATAGTGCACGAAAATGAAAGCTTGCTTTTAATTTATTAAGTTAAAAATTTCAATCTGTTCGTGTAGGGGATAATTTAAGTACTGAAATTATTTCTCGTTATTTTCAGGCAAAAAGAATTCTTTAAGAAATCCAGAGAAGTTAATTTTCTACCATTCTTAGGCATGCTATTATAGGAATAAAGTTTTTTCCCGACGCCTAATTTGAGTAAACCATATTAATTTAATACTCATCTTTAACAAAAGTACTTTTTATCCAAACTAATGAAACAAAGATATGTTTAAATAAACAATAAATCTTTGTATGATCGTCGTAAACTTACAATGTTAAAGGAATTGTGTGGTATAAGTATTTATTTTTGATCTCTTCATAACATTTCCATATTATGTACTTGTATTAATTCTCTATCCAATTGGAACAATACAAGAACACTAAATAATTATTTAACTTGCACACACGCGAGAGAGACATTAGGAATTTTATCTCATATGTATGCTAAATAAAGAAAACGGGAATGCAATGGAGAAATCCCACTTCGGTCACCAAAAAGAGAAATAAGACGTTCATTGATTTATATATATGTGTGTGATTATCAGATGTCAGCATTACCTCGTAAACAAGGGTGATTATCGGCATTATATCTTTCTTTTCCCTTTTATTGGGAAGTAAAGGGAAAAAAATCGTTAAAGTGCGGTGGCTTTTACTGCCACAAACAGGATAAAGGAAGGTCTCAATAAAGCTATTGTTTAATTCTGAATTTATCTCGGTTTTTCAAATTTACATGTAACAGAGTCCATTTATTATTAATAATTTTACTAGATTATAACACTTTATGATCTGGGTTGTTTTAAATTAGAATTAATTTTTACGCGGCCTAAGTAAATGGTGATGCTACCCTGTTAGGTCTCTGCATGTAACTTAGTCATGAACATCTACCATTGATGATTTTTTGAGGTTATAACTTTTAAATTCTTGTGTTTTCTAGATTAGTCAGAAGTGAAGGAACAGGGAATTTGGCAATTTTTCACAAAATATGACATTTTAAAAATTTTATTTGAAATATTAGGGATGATCAATAGAGCAAGGATTGTTTAGTGCAAACTTATAAAATGACTAAATATTACCCTATGGGAATTATAAAAAACTAATTGGTACCCGTCAAAACATGACGGCTGGATAGTAAATAAATGTACTAATACACAAATTATACTCAACACATCATTGCCAAATGTTGAAAATCATAACATTAAGAATAGAGAAATACACTTTAAAAAATTACTATTGAACTCTATAAAAAGAAATAGGGTTACTACTCAACACTGCGAAATAAACAATTTCCATCAGGTTTAAATCTATATTTAACAAACATAATCAAAAATAAAAATGGCAGCGAGAGAGAGAGAGCTAGAGAGATTTCTCGGGATAAACAAATTAACGTGTTATGCGGCCTCGTGCTTAGTAAGTATCTATAGCCAGATTTAAAGATATCACTCAGTATAGGCAGAAAGCAATATTTTTAATTGTAAATTATCGCTAATGAATAGAAATTGCGGTTGCAAAATCCAAATTCGACACATCTATAGATTAAAATCTTTCTTTTAAAACCAAAATGAAGTAAATTCATGCAGTAGTTTTCTCTCACGGACTGCCCAAAAAGTCGGCTTAGCAACTTAAATATATAGATTACTGGTATCTTTTGCGGGATCTACAGCCTGAATAATAATGATATAACCATGCTACTATCTATTTTAATAAATTAAAACAAAAATTTCGAATTGTTAAGTATTTTGATGTCGTCCAGTTAGTGTAAAATCACGTAGCTGGTAATTTATTATCTCGTTTCAATGTCTGAATATGTGCTAAAACTGTTTGCAATGTTTGCAAATGAGATTAGGCGCCAGTTTCCTTTGTTGTAAAATTTGTGATAAGGACCTTTTGACAACTGTAAAATTAATTCAAAATTCACTCTTGGAGATAGATGTTTAGAGAGCCCTGAGGGCCTAAATCTAGAAGTTAGAACTTTGGAATAGACAGATACTGCATACGAAAGTGCCACATTTTGTGCATAGAAAAACAAAATTTCCCCAGGAACTATGTTAATGCGGAACTTTTCACCATCACTGCTGTGGTAAATAGTGAATTTTAGAATTTTAATGACACGCAATGAATGAACGACGTTGAATTTCTTGAAAGTCTCTGGTGTGAATCGATTCGGAAAGATCCATCTGATCCCTTTAACCTGCTGGATGAATGAAATGGCTTATATAACAAGCTAGGGTTGATTCTTAAATGCCTGTTTTGAATTTATTAGCAAGTTCCCGAGCTGTAAAGATATTTATAAATCACACTCGCGTATATTACGTGGGGAAATAGAAGATTTTAAGCTGTTGGTACATTATGCAGATTGAATCATCTCTTTTTAAGTCTTCTCTAGGATATAATTTCTGTGTAAGGGGATTTCTACAAGATTTGTAGATCGTGTAAGGCGAATTCATTTTCAATGGTTTGGATTTCCCATGTAGATGGATTGAACGAGCACTAACTGTGATATTTAGGCATTTAAGCAAGCTGTAAGAACACGATAGCCCCATCTATGGAATAGAAGTGGGAAAATAATGGCCTTTCCCGAATATAAATGACAAAATTTATAATCGTTGAAAGTTTTGTAGTCATTCAATTCTAAAGTTAATTATTTTATAAGCTCTCGAACTGTTTATAGCGTGATTGAGAAACCGTATGTCAAGTGATACATGAATTATGCTTATGAAGTTTGTAAATTAAGCAGAATTTTCATGAATTTTTAGCATGTTTCCTCTGTGGTGAAATGTCTGACTTTTCTCTTCTAAAATGAGAAAATTTAAGTGTCATTGATCGCGATATTAAATGTAAAAAAAAGGGTTGGAGCGTAAGAAAGATGCAGGTAACGTGCCTATATAGGCATGATATATTAAATACAGATAATCTGATTTTAACCCCTTACCTGTGACATATATTTCAGAAAAATGCACCAAAGAGGGAAAAAATTTTCCAACTAGCAATGTGAAACACTCATTCCCAATTCGCGCCTTTATAACTGATCACAACCCCATTGATCACCAATGAAATAAATGAAGGAAAAATACCGCCATCTATTATGAAAATAGTAAAAATCCATATTAAATGTCCATTCGAAAGGAAAACGGGCATGACGTAAAAAAATCACCAATTTTTCTCCTGCCTGACCTGGGGTCGGGAATCACAAATATTGCCCACTACGATACCCCGAACGGGGTTCGGGCGTCAATGGTGAGGGGTTAACATTGGCTCACAAAGTGCCCATTAGAACTAACTCTATCGATTAATATTATGTTACATTGAGAACTGTTGTTACTGAGGAGGATTATGGATTTTATACTCGCTCGACAGTCACGGGAAACAAAACGCAAATGTGTGTTATCAGTAATTTTTTGGGGGATTTCTTCGGGTTTTTTGTTGTTGTTGTTTGTTTGTTCAACGCGGCAAGTTTTTTTTGTCTCCTGAGGACCTTAAGGCTGCTGTATACTAACCCTATTGGATTCGCTCATTTCAATGTAAACCTTTTAGAGAAAATTTGTCTTCTATTTGCAGCTACATAAATGCTGATAATCCAATAAAAATGGTATTTTCAGATAGCCTGAACTTTTCTGCACCTTGCAACAGGATTCATTTTATAAATTTCGTCCACCAAAGGGATATAGGAGCGTTTAAAACACACAATACCAGATTTTTAAAAAAGAATAATTGAAATTTTAAAATAATTTCTGCATTTGAATAAAAAACGAAAAATACCCCAAAGTGTAAAATTTCTTTCTCTATCACGGAGTACAATTTTTGTAAAAAAAAAAAAAAATCTTGAAAGCCAAGTCAGCAATCCTTAGGCACATTTTCTCCATACGTTAACATTGAGGTGAGTAAATCCAATAGGGTTAGTACACAGCAGCCTTAATCCATCCACACCGCGAAATCGTAGGCTTATTATGTGAGCATCATATAGGTGCGCCAACACTGCTTCCTATGAAGGGACAGCATAGGAACGTCTATGGCTTACGAGAACAGCATGGCAACCAATCCCACATCATATACAATGTGGGAGGATCTTTTTTTTTATGTTTATTCGCGAATTGCGTTCTACTACATCTATCCATTTAAAAAGTATTCAGCATGAACTGATTATTTTAGAATTTCTGTTAATGTATACTCGAATTTGTACATAGATCTCTATCTAAAGATATTTCGGGAATCTTAAATGAACCTTGAAAACCTTGCATATTCCCTTTCGATTCGGAAGTATATTTAGAATAAAAGACATTGGGAAACACGCTGACTGCTATTACGATATCATTGACTGTGACACTTCCTTGGGAGCATCCTCTAGAAACAATAAATCATCGCCAAATTCTTTAAGAGTTTTTTCATGGTAAATTTAAAGGCTCTCATTATGGGATACTGGCATGTTTTCAAAACTGCCGATTTCCTCACTGAACGCCTTGACATTTGATCTACGGTTTCTGACGCACATATTCCGAATTCTTTGACCTTTACTTTTATGTCCTGTGCATTTCAATGCATTGAAAGAAAAAAAATAAGGATTTTTTAATATTATTTTGAATTAAGTCTAGCTCTTTTATAAATGAGCCACTTTTTGTATTCTTTTGAACTCGAATACATAAAATAGAAGTTTACTTTCACGAAAGCTGCACAAATACTAGAGGAGACTTTAATAAACAATTTCAGAACAAATAAATATCTACAAACAATACACTATTATGGGGAAAATAATATTTTCTCTGTCCATCTGAATTATGGCATGATTTTGAAAGCTCGGTTAATCTGACAAAAAAACGTGATTAGAAATAAGTATAGTTTTCGGGTTTCGTCTCCTTCATTTAATTGACACATTTTAGAATGAGCGATTCTGCGGGAAAAAAGTATACAATTTTATATGCTCGAAATGTACAAAGGGTAAAAACAACGGACAAATGAAATATTTTTTTTTATTCATTCGCCGTTTCGTTTTAAAAAAAATTACTAAAAAACTCATTATAAAAAAACTCAATATAAAAAAAACTAAAAAACTCAATGATGCAATTGCATGCTTTGGAAGTTATACAGTGTGCTGTTGGAACTGATTTTTTGTTATATTTTTATTTTCTTTTTACATAACATTATGATGATCAACAAACTCTTTTGGATAGGAGTTTTTATTTCCTCTCGTGGTGAATTATCTGAAATCAATATGAAAGCCAGGTGTACAAAATGATATAACCTAAGAGTGGATAAAATGAAATACTATGAAGGAGAATTCATTTTCTATTTGGTTTTTTCTAAGAGAGGGTTAAAATGACTACATGTCTGGATTTATGCCAAAAAAGTGGCGTCAACATAATACTGTATGGGAAATCATATTTGAACAGAATTTTTGCTATAGGGATAATATTGGATTTTGCAGTAACACCCCTTTTATTGTAGTATTTGAATTCTCCTTAAAATTTAAAAGAATAGTATTTGTAAATAAGAAATATCGAAGTTACAAACACCACCGTTGTATTTACCAACTGCTGTTGAATTGTGTTTCTTGCAGGTCTTTAACCTTTCCTCGGTTTAACCTAATTCATTTTAAAATTTCAGAAGTATTTCCTTATCCCAAACCTTTGTTGCGCCATCAAACACCTGGATTATTTAAGCACAAAGAAACAGTCAAAACAAATTTAGGCTGTATATCTGATTAGCAACCGTTCCAGTTTTATTACACTTTGGGGTAGACTCTCAGTAAATTTAGCAAATTTTTACCATGTTTTTATCAACTCGCTCTCTTGTTTGTGAGTTTGTCCAGTACAAATCTTGCAATCGATTTTTAACTAACTTCCCGACTAGCTAGACATTTGAAACTTTTAGAATATCTCAGCACACGATGACAATGCATTCTTTTAATACTTTTAGCCATCTTTAAGCAGAATTGAATTCATTTTCAGTTAATTTTGTTGTTTGAAAATTTCTTATAATTGCTCTCTTTTTTACGCACTAGCCGGGCTTCGCCCGGGCCCCACAAAACAAAAAAAGGCCCTTTTCAGGGCCATACAAATGTATTAAATTCCCGTCAATTTTCATTCCCGTCGCTGCCGACAGATGGCTGCACCATACAGGAGATGGGTGATTTGATACTTTCGTCTCAGCGGTGGAGTGCTTTTAGAATTAAAATATCTGTAAAACTTTTAAAGTAACAGAATAACTGTAAGCAGAAAAAATTATCAGTTTTCAAAGCTCTTTCCAAATATGTAACGTTTATGTACTTCCATGAGAAAAAAAATACACCGATTTTCAACCAAAATGTCGGCCATGTTGTGACGGTCACGTGGCCGACAGACTCCACCGACATTCTCCTCTGTTGCTTTATTTATATAGATTTGATCATTTTCTTTCAAGTTGATGGGATAATTCATCAAAAAAAATTTCAAAAAGTGTTTATTAATACATAGAATTGTCAAGTTTATATGATTCAACAGAAAATTTAAAAACGTGGTGTATGAAAAGTTTTTTTTACTTGTAATTATTTAATTCCAGTTGTTGGTTTTAAGGATGGTTAATTTATGAAGGGCTTTGGTCTATACAGGAAGAGCTACAAAGTGCAAACCTATAACGTCACCAAATGGTAGCAAATCGGTATTGAAACAACGTACCATTAGTGTACGTGACAGCACTAGTGTCACGTAGCTAATCGGAACTATAACCCAAATTTAGTCATAAAAATCCAGAGTCAAAAGAAGAAATGAAATGGTGTGTCGAGTCGTAGACGACATCTGAAGAAATAAATGTTTTATATTTAATACTAGTGATGCCATTTTCTATTTTAAATTCCCATTTATGTTTTTCAATAATTTATAAATTTTCTGAGTGGTTTTTTTTAATATCTTTACCACATATGTCGACTTATTCTATTCAGTCGGTTTTACCTAAGTCTCTTATATCTGTTTGTCGTAACGTATAATAATGTATACGTAGCAGGAGTTAAATTATATTCACATTTAATGAGTTCTTAAATTTCGAATTTCAATTCTTTATTATTCACTGCAGATTCTCTTCCGATATAGCCTTCTTTACGTATATTTTTGGATGTAGATTTAAAATATTCTATTTCATTACAAAATTATTAATTGAAACCCGATTCTGATTAAGCGTTTCCTCTTCAATCATTTTACGCAGATTTTTGTGTGAAAAGAAATTATCATAGATAAACTTTGAATTCGGACTTTTTTTCTCTGACAATGTATAATAGATAGCTCACGTGCAATTTATTCTGTTACGTTCGTGCATTTAGGAGTCTTTATTGTTTAAATACTTTAGACAAAGCTTACAAAATGCATAAATTAATCTTAACAATGAATAGATGATTAATCATGGGGAAAAGCTGAGCTCGCTACGATTTACGTATAATGTCATTGATTTAAACAGTAATTAATTACGTATTTAATATTCTTAATTTATATGAAGCAATTTATTTTTGAAGTTAGGTGGTTTAAAAATTAGAAATTCGTTGTTGCTGGTTCGGCTTCTGGAAATTAATGTTTTATTCATTTTCCTGACCATGTTTGGAGCTTTAGGAACTTTTAAAAATACTAGTACAAATATCTGAAAGGATAATCATTCTTCCCATATGACAATTTAGAGCTGCCCAATCCAATAATATAGTTTCCTAAAAATTATTTTCATTCTGTCCATCAATAAATAGCATCTGTGACCGAAAAATGCAAATTTCATAGTATATCCACTCATGAACATTTTTGTATCTTGATTATTCCTTAGCTATTCGATTATAGTTACGAAAACAAAATAAAAAGAAGCTTGCTAAGTTAATTTTATGATTGGTCCCTGATAAATACTTTAAAGTCAAAACGCGGGTAAGACAGACTTGAAAAGTTGTACGCATGCAATAACCAAACTGATTTATCCATTTAAAAGAAAGGTGTTATTTTAATATTAGGGTCGGGAGTCCTTTCTAACACCCTGACACAAGATCCTAATTGTATATATTTTATAAAAGAGTAATAAATAATGCAAATCAGTTTATCAATTGAACTGTTGTTTTTAGGCTCATAACAGTGTGCACTTCCATCTTTCCCTGTCCATGGCATGTGATGATGAAATATGAAATGATAAATGAATTCTTGATCCTCTCAAAAATCGTTAGATGTGTAGTCATTTAATATTTTGTGACCTAAACGATTCAGCACAAGAATTAAGAATTTACACGCTGCAGTCAGTGCGCAAAAATACTTTAACACCCACCGTAGAAATGACAAATAAAAATGCTAAATTTTTAAGGAGTCCTATTTTTTTTCCCCTTCTTTCTTCCCTACTCCATTTACTGAGCTTCCTAGAAGATAAGGCCTATCTTGCTTCGTATTATTTACTCCAAATAGTTCACCAGGAAATTAAACCCCAACAGACTGAACCAATCGGACAAAGAGATGGTGTCAAGTTTCTGTCTTTCTTACTTCGCTTCACTTCTCTATCTGGTACATTATAGCTTGTAGTATACAGCTAAAAAGGGTTTTATTTCATGTACTTTTAACAACTTCTATTTTCTCTTGTGAAATAATAAGTCATTGAGAAAACTGCACGTTATGCAAGTTTTTGGAAAACCAAAACATTTTTGTGATTACTACTAAGCAGCACCACTTGCTTTATCTATAGTGTATTCTTAAAAACTAATATTAATTGCTCTAAGATGCTCAGGAAAATATAATATAACTAGCTGAAAACCCGTACTTCGCTACGGAGTACATTCAAATTAAATACAACTGCCAATGCATGCAGTTAATGCCAAAAATATGTATAAATATATTTATAATAAATACAACGATCAATGTATGCAATTGATGTAAAAAAACGAAAAAATATATTTATAAAAATATCGTAACGGATATTTTTATAGACAAAATAATGCAGAAGAAAATATTCAAATTAAATCTAATAGAACATACTAAAGAATATAGTACAGTTAATATAGTACAGTTTGAGGAACATATCTTTTACTGTAGTTTAATATTTTTTTGATAATTTCCAATCGTCTGCCGCATTAGCAAGAAAAAAATATATTTTGTCTATTTCGTTGTTATGCACGTGACGATAAATTAATTTAAAGTACCAGAAAAAGAAATCACATGATCAGCATAAATAAATTAAATTCTAAAAATGAATTTTTAAAAATTCATCAAAAATCGGAAAATGGAGGTAAAGATTCGAAAAAGATTTCATTTTAAAGGAATTTTTATGGTCTTTCTCGTGATATAAATTTTATAACCCTCAAATTATTATTTTAAATGCAAACTTTAAAAAAATTACAAAAACAGCTTAAAAATTTAATTTTTAAAAATCTTTTTTCAGTGCACCCTTACACTATAAGAAGAATCGCCATGCAAAATTTCAGCCCTTTAGGTCCAGTAGTTTGGTCTGTGCGTTGTCTATCAGTCAATCAGTGACGGAACTGTTTTATATATATAGATTACGGAAAGCTCTTCCTTTACATCTGGATATTAATGTGAGGCTCTAAGGCTTCATTCACGTGCGTTTTGTAATGAAATACAGCCATACTCAGTATGTGTAGCTGCTTTTCTAATGCGGGACACTTGTCGGAAGACATTCGCTCATACACCATACTGATTTGTTGGTTTCTTCTTAAGCATCACAAAATAAACCACACTTTTAATAAACTTCATGTTGTGTTTTTCTAGAATCAAAATAAATCCTTATTCAGAGTCTGCAGAATCTTCATTAGTTTGTCTTAAACGCTTGCGGATATATAGTTTACAATTTAGTAGACCATTCGTCACCCTTTGGCTCGTTCATTATTCCCAGGTTATGAAGATTTCAAGCTAATTTTAAAGTATTGCTTGTAAATGGCCATATATTTTTAAGGTAGTTTGATCAAATATTTCCAGTCGTCCATGTTATTCAAAATTCAAATACCAAAGTAATTATATCTTGTTATGTTGAGATGCTATTTTTTTGTGTGCATCGAAGAATTCTTTGATGACAGCATCTTTACCTAGCTTGCCGTTTTTTAAAATACCCGTACATTTTGGTTTCTTCTGTCGTATTCTGAAAGTGTAATAATTTTGCCACAAACAAATTATTCCTCTTTTAGCCTACAGAATGCTAGAATGATATTTTAAGGAATCCCGTGATCTTTCATTCTAAGCCTATGAAAAAAAAATAAGTGTGATTAAACTGTCATCCGAAGGTCTTTTTTAATGGGACTCGTTTAATACCGCATCTTCTCAATATTCTTACAAGTATGTTCCTATTCTACCACGTCTGATCTTTGAATTATAGACAGGCAAACGTAGGGTTTTATTATAATGTAGATATGTGTTTATACGCAACCTCGATTAGACTTTTAAAAAAATTCCTAGTATTTTATAATTTTTCATAGTCTTCGCTTAATGTATTATGCTTGATTGTAATCTATATATATAAAACAGTTCCTTAACTGACTGACTGACTGACTAGCATATAACGCACAGACCAAACCACTGAACCTAAAGGGTTGAAATTTTGCATGGCGATTCTTCTTATAGTGTAGGGGTGCACTAAGAAAGATTTTTGAAAAATTCTACTTAGATTTTTTTTAATTAAATTTTTAAGCTGTTTTTGTAACCTTTTTTAAGTTTGCATTTAAAATAATAATCTGAGGGTTATAAAATTTATATCACGAGAAAGATCATAAAAATACCTTTAAAATGAAATCTTTTTCGAATCTTTACCTCCATTTTCTGATTTTTGGTGAATTTTTAAAGATTAATTTTTAGAATTTAATTTATTAAATGCTGATTGCGTAATTTCTTTCTCTGGTACTTTAAATTAATTTATCGTCACGTGCATAACAACGAAATAGACAAAAAATATTTTTCTTGCTAATGCGGCAGACGATTGGAAATTATCCAAAAAATATTAAAATACAGTAAAAGATATGTTCCTCAAACTGTACGATATTAACTGTACTATATTCTTTAGTATGTTCTATTAGATTTAATTTGAATATTTTATTCTACATTATTTTGTCTATAAAAATATCCGTTACGATTTTTTTATAAATATATATTTTCGTTTTTTACATCAATTGCATAAATTGATCGTTGTATTTATTATAAATATATTTATACATATTTTTGTCATTAATTGCATACATTGACCGTTGTATTTAATTTGAATGTACTCCGCTGCGAAGTACGGGTATTCAGCTAGTTATAAGTATAATAGCAGATAGAATTTTAATTTACAATATGAGAAAAACATAAGCTCTTTACTGCTATGTGTAGTACATTCACAAGCTTGTTGATGTAATTATTTCTTTCATTAAGTAAGATATCTAGACTAATGAATGATAACAGAGCCAATTTATCTTTTGACATTTTGATCTTTTTTCAGAATTTATTTCCAGACAATGAGATTGGTGCATTAAGCTATATGTTTTTGTTTTTTCCCCACTCATATTCAACCTTTTCTTTTCTTCATGGATTTGTAAACGACATGGATTTGTCACAGGCAGCTGTCTTTTAAATTTCCGCGTCTAATCCCGTTAATATCTTGCGATATTTAAAAAAAGAGCAGTCACTCAACCACTCGAATTTTTGTTACGCGGGTGTATATTTAGAGTTTCTTGACGTGTGCATGACAGGAAACCTCATGAGTGATTTTTTTTAAGTGTTGAGAATCGTCGTATTTTTTTTCTCTTTTGACTGTTACAGCTTGTTATTATTGTTACATAACAAAAATTAAATTGTACAGCCAGTCATTGAAAGATTTTTATAGCACTTATGACTAAAAAATTTCTTAATTTGTGAAAGAACTTGTCTAGAATAATTATTTGCCACACTTAGTAATAGTTGCGATTTACTTATTGAGACTGATCTGCAAGGCCTGTAGAAAAAGAGGGTTGACTTTGTTTACTTTAAAAGAATTAAACGTATTAAATATACTTATTTCATAAAATCTTTCCCCTGCTGCGGGCAATGGAAGTAGAAAGGCGTATAGAGGATAAATATTGGAAAGCCTAAATCAATCAAGTCTTATCATTAAAATTGTTTTCATTTTTCAGGAATTCACTTTTTATTTCTTGCAAAGAGTTTTTTTTTCACTTCAAAAATTAAGATATTAATTTTTTTATACATTAAGTATTTTTCCAAACCATACAAAAGTACTCCGAGAGATAGAAAAGTTTCTTGATAGCAAACATACAACAACACTAAAAATTTAACTTAACCGTAGTTTCTGAAACATACTTTTCACTTCTTTAATGCATAAACACAATACAGTCGAACCCCGTTATAACGAACTTCAAGGGACCAAAGGTTTTGTTCGCTTTATCCGGTGGTTCACTATATCCGAACCGTTAAGAAAAATGCTAGCGTTCACAAATGTGTAACTCATTAGTTGCAATGTGTATTCAATAATGATGTATTAAAAAATGATAAAATCTATTAAAACTGATCATTAATGAATTAAATCGACAAAAATCGATTACATTAAACTGACACAACACTAATTAAATTACGTACAATAGGAAAACGGCGGGACCAAAATTTTCGTTCGTTATATACCGGGTTCGCTATAACGGGGTTCGACTGTATTTATTCTCTTTTGATTTCCTTTTATATGTCCACTTTTCCTCGCGCTCCTATTAACCACATCCTTTCTTTTCTGTTTAATTGCCAATTAGTATAGAATTCCTTTTCATCCCATTACCCAATAAATGATGGATTGCCATTATTGTAGTCACCCAGCCCTTAACGCCAGCTTGCATTCGTTCTCTTCAAAGATCCAATTTTTAAGCAATACCAAATTGACGAACTCAATATACATATATCTTCTAAAATTATCTCTGAACCTCCTGTCTTCATAGATGTCGGAGAGCAGCGAGTACAAAATACCATATCAATGACTTCAAATACCTCGCAGAATCTTTTTTATTGAAAAGCGTGAAATTATTAGAATTTTCTCGGAGCCTAAGGTCTGAAAGTGGGAATATTTTACATCTGAGTTTTTGGTGGAAAAGACTTGTTAAAGGTTTCAGAGACTATTTGTTGATATATATTATCTTAATCGGGAAATAAAGTAATTTGCAGTTTAATTAGATCATATTGGTCTTAAGGCTGCCATGTACTAACCCTATTAGATTCCCTTACCTAAATGTGAACGTATGGAGAAAATTTGCCTACTATTAGCAACTACATAAATGCTAATAATCCAGACATAGATAGCCTGAACTTTTCTGCACCTTGCAACAGGATTCATTTTATAAATTGCGTCCACCGAAGGAATTTTACAACACACTATACCAGATTTTTCCCCGAATAATTTAAATTTTAAAATATTATTTGCATTTGAAAAAAACGGAAAATGTCCAAAGTGTAAAATTTTTTACTCTATTACGGAGTACTTTTTTTTTATTTATAAACTCTTCAAATCCAAGTCGGCAATCTTTGGACACATTTTCTCGATAGATTAACATTGACATAAATGAATCCAATAGGGTTAGTACACAGCAGCCTTAACCCTAAATTTTTATTCCACATGTGTATATATATATATATATATATATATATATATATATATGTGTGTGTGTGTCTATGCAACTTCTTAAAGACTCCATCCATTTTTAAGCTGGATACAGAATATGTCACTGAGATATACAGTCGGACCCCGTTATAACGAACTTCAACGGACCAAAGATTTTGTTCGCTTTATCCGGTGGTTCGCTATATCCGAACCGTTAAGAAAAATGCTAGCGTTCACAAAATGTATAACTCATTAGTTGCAATGTGTATTCAATAATGGTGTATTAAAAAATGATAAAATCTATTAAAATGATCATTAATGAATTAAATCGACTAAAATTGGTTGCATTAAATTGACACAATACTAATTAAATTACGTACAATTGGAAAACAGCGGGACCAAAATTTTCGTTCGTTATAGCCGTGAGTTCGTTATATACCGGGTTCGCTATAACGGGGTTCGACTGTAATGGAAAATAGCAAAACGAATCACTCCCTACTTCAAGTAGAGAGTGATTCGTTTTGCCCGGGAGGCAAAACCTTTTGTTATAATGGTAAAAAATGTTAGAAAGTGGCATTAATTACATTACTAAATTCAAAATAAAAACTAGCTTTGAATTTATTCTTTCTCTATCCCACATTTTGGAGTGATATTGTTTTTCTTAGGCCGCGTGTAGGCGTTTTAAAATTATCATTCAATTAGCTTACGGTCCTTAAAATGTAACATTAATAAAACCCACTTATTTCAGTCACCATAGTCATGTTCTTCGCTATACTTTTTTTATTTTATAATTTTCTGCTCCTTGGTGTGCTGTTAATATGAATACTCTGATCCCTATTTTCTTTTTTCTGCGCCCGTTCTTTGATGTAACGAATTATTTGAATATCAAAGTACTTTGTTTTTGCTCATGAGCGAAATTCTCTCAGAATGCCAAACGTCGCTGCTTGGAATCTCATTACCGAACGTAAACAGTGCTATTTAAATATTTTTATGTTAGTTTGTAAGAGAACTTTTTTACTTTTGGTGCTTGCACGTCCAAAAATTTTCAATGCAATTGGCGGCATTTCGTCGCTGTTACACCAAACCTAAGCATTGGTATTTCGTGTATCAAACCAATAAAACCAGGGCCGATGGTATTTTGATTTCGACGGGCACGCACGTAAGCTCCACGTTTTTTGTTTCCTTAAATTTTTATGCCGTCTTTCTTATCTTTTGACTTGCATTTTGTTATTTTACGTACGTCTTTTCTTCGGGGGAAACTTTGAAATTGGATAAAAGCCAAACTAACCTTTATTTTTTTACATTAAATTATATTGATGGCCTAGAGGATAAAAAGAAGGGATAAAAAAAAAACGACGTGAATTCCCTTGTGGTTGTTGTAATCTTGACTATGTAAAATTCAACGAATTTTTATGCATGGGAAATATTACTTTTGATTGTGTGTGGTAACTCTGGGTTGTTTATAAAATTCAAAACTGTAGATAATAAATCATAAAATTTTGGTTCCAGTTATTACAAAGAAAAATTTAACACGAGTGCAAATATCATTAATATTTTTGAACGAAATACTTTTTTATTTGAATAGTTTATTTTATCAGAAATGTTAATAAATAAATCGAATCAATTTATATATTTAAATAAGTCGATTTATTGCGCTACTTTCCAAATGTATGTATCTAACGTTAATTACAGTGATAACAAAATAATCAGCTTGCGTATTTGATAACGACATTCAATATGAGCTCTACGGTATCCCTATGAAACTATGGAAGAACTGACCAGAAACCTCGAAAAAAATAATCTAATTCATATATTTTGCTTAGGCCGTCAAATAGTATCCATTTAGCATTGAATACTTTGGCAATAGTTGTCAAGGACTTGCAAGACTCGTCATTTCAGACCAACGGGTTAAGGCTGCTATGTACTAAGAAAAAAAATCGTATTTCCCTTTTCCTCTTCTTGCAGACTCTTGTGGTGAGAGGAGTCCAGTTGACATTTCGAGAATTCCACCCCTCTTAGGATTTACATTTTGAGGGATTGTAATGACTCTCTCTTTATAGGAGGATTCAGCGATGCCCCCAAATTTTTTATTTAAAATATATTTTTGTCAACTATTAACATAAATGCTGATAATCAAATAAAATTTTCTGCAAAGCGCTACAGAATTCATTTTATAAATTTCGTCCACCGAAGGAATTTATGAGCGTTTAAAACACACTATACCAGATTTTTCCCCGAATAATTTAAATTTTTAAATATTAATTGCATTTTATTTTAAAAACGAAAAGTGTACATAAATGTAAAATTTCTTTCTCTATGACGGAGTACAGTTTTTAAAAAAAAATCTTTGAATCCAAGTCGGCAATCCGTGGACAAATTTTCTCCATAGGTTAACATTGAGGTGAGCGAATCCAATGGGGTTAGTACATAGCAGCCTTAAGAAAGTATGTGTGACCGTAAAGTAGGCGCTTTCAAAACTCGTATCATAATTACTGTGGAATTTAACTATATAAGCACTATTTTGAAAAAAATTTAACTTTCTTGTATATATTATTAACCTTTTTCTTACGGGGTGGGATAGCATGTATCCCAAGAATACGGGCCCAAGAATGAATATATATATATATATATATATATATATATATATGAAACCCCCTTAATGGCCGCTCTTACAAAGGGGGTATAAAATTTCCCGTTTTAAAGAGGGAATCGGAAAAATGGGCACCGTAAGCTAAAGGTTAAAGTAACTTGTACTAAGGTAGTTTGAGCATTGTTACCCCTGTTATGAAAGTGGTCACTTTAGGGCGCCTTCACTTCGAATGTTTGAACATGTGTAAGTCGAAACACCGCATTTTGAAACACTAATGGCCTGTTCACACAGAATCTGAAGCGGGGCGTAGCATAAGCGTTAAAAATTTTAAACAATCACAGAGCTATATTCATTGACCACATGATATATCAAACGAATCGCAGGTCATGTCAACAATCTCGGAGCCAACATAGTAACGTAACGTAACGCCCTGGATGCAGTGTAAACAGTTGTTTATCTGTGCTATTTGACTGTCTGTAGTAACACAGGTTGGATTATCAAAATGAAATAGGCGTCAAAAACCAGTCCAGATCATGCGAAGATTGGTGTAACTTTTTTTTTTTAATTTCGAAAAGTTAAATAATGCTAAGATCTGGTATTCCGTTATCATTTTAAAGATATTCTTTTTGTCCTGAATCAAACTGTAATATTATCATTCATTTGATTTCGAGATGTTAAAAAATATTCTAAATTACTATTTTGCTGGAGGAGGAATCCACCATATAATTCAATTTTGATTTGAATGTTAATCTCAACCTGCCTCTATCTAATAACTTAAATATGTAGTTTATTTCACATAATAAAAATTTCTGGATGAGTTTGCCTTTAAGTCAAAAAAAAATATAAGCAAAAAAAAAGGTATGTTACCGCTGATAAAGTTGAAACTGAATAAAACCAGTTTAAGGCCATACAGTT
The DNA here is from genome assembly GCA_907164885.2 of Dolomedes plantarius. NCBI lineage: Eukaryota > Metazoa > Arthropoda > Arachnida > Araneae > Dolomedidae > Dolomedes > Dolomedes plantarius. Next base: position 168,088,002 of record OU015491.1, on the reverse strand, counting down.
GGGTACGAGGTATAGATATTTTAAATTATTTACCATGGTAAATTCATTTTTAAATTTAGAAAGAAGACTGGGGTTTCCTTTTATATTTCAGATCAGTAATTCGTCGACTGAAAGGGATTTGTTAACATCAAAAACTTTTTCAAAAAAAAGACTAGAAAACTCGTTAATGTTGCTCTGTGTGACCCAGAACCAAGGAAATAGAAAGCAATATGTCGTTATTATTATTATTATAACTAATATTAAATTTAGATTCTGAGTTTAGTACGGAAAAGTTGCTTCTCAAAATAATGAGGAATGATTAATGCTGATTTTTTTTAACTACGAATAACACTAATGGATTGACGTATTGAAATAATTTTTCTCAACATAAAACCCTATTTCTTAGCAACATTTGAAACTGACTCAAAATCATCATCTATATATATAAAACAGTTCCGTAACTGACTCATTCATTCATTCATTCACTGACTGACTGACATACAACGCACAGACCAAACCGCTGGACCTAAAGGGCTGAAATTTTGCATGGCGATTCTTCTTATAGTGTAGGGGTGCACTAAGAAAGATTTTTCAAAAATTCTTCTTAGATTTTTTTAAATTAAATTTTTAAGCTGTTTTTTAAACTTTTTTTACGTTTGCATTTAAAATAATAATTTGAGGGTTATAAAATTTATATCACAAGAAAGATCATAAAAATTCCTTTAAAATGAAATTTTTTTCGAATCTTTACCTCCAGTTCCTGATTTTTGGTGAATTTTTAAAGATTAATTTTTAGAATTTAATTTATTAAATGCTGATCACGTGACTTCCTTTTCTGGTACTTTAAATAAATTTATCGTCACGTGCATAAAAACTAAATAGACAAAAAATATTTTTTTTTCTTGCTAATGCGGCAGACGATTGGACATTATCCAAAAAAATATTAAAATACAGTAAAAGAAATGTTCTAGAAACTGTACTATATTAACTGTACTATATTCTTTAGTATTCTTTATATTAGATTTAATTTGAATATCTTCTTCTACATTATTTTGTCTATAAAAATATCCCTTACAATTTTTTTATAAATATATATATATTTTACATCAATTATATACATTGATCGTCGTATTTATTATATATATATTGGCATTAATTGCATACATTGACCGATGTTTTTACTTTGAATGTACTCCGTAGCGAAGTGCGGGTTTTCAGCTAGTCTATATATATAAAACAGTTCCGTAACTGACTCATTCATTCACTGTCTGACTGACTGACTGACATACAACGCACAGACCAAACCGCTGGACCTAAAGGGCTGAAATTTTGCATGGCGATTCTTCTAATAGTGTAGGGGTGCACTAAGAAAGATTTTTCAAAAATTCTTCTTAGATTTTTTTAAATTAAATTTTTAAGCTGTTTTTTAAACTTTTTTTACGTTTGCATTTAAAATAATACATTGAGGGTTATAAAATTTATATCACGAGAAAGATCATAAAAATTCCTTCAAAATGAAATTTTTTTCGAATTTTTACCTCCATTTCCTGATTTTTGGTGAATTTTTAAAGATTAATTTTTAGAATTTAATTTATTAAATGCTGATCACGTGATTTCTTTTTCTGGTACTTTCAATAAATTTATCGTCACGTGCGTAACAACTAAATAGACAAAAAAAATATTTTTTTCTCTTTCTAATGCAGCAGACGATTGGATATTATCCAAAAAAAATGCATATCCCTGACGATTTTTTTATAAATATATATATATAGATAGATATATATTTTACATTAATTGTATACATTGATCATCGCATTTATTATAAATATATATATTTATTTTTTGGCATAAATTGCATACGTTGACCGTTGTATTTAATTTGAATGTACTCCGTAGCGAAGCGCGGGTTTTCAGCTAGTAATCTATAAATAGTGAGTGTTATGTAAGGTGATAGGTTTTCCAGTGAATGCTACGAATAAACTGCTCTTTACTCGGTACAAAATTTTTGCTTATTTTGAGCAACTTACATTTTTTCTGTGTCACAATTTCGATCTTCTAAAGTCAAAAAATTATGTAGCATAAGTCTAGTTTAGTCATTAAAAGAAAACTATCTTCGTATGGGTTAATTTATTCCTCACTTGCTTTCTATTAAACAAATTGCATTTCCTAACGGACGGTTTTGTTTAAAAAAACCATACGAGGAGCGAGGAAAAGAGAAAAAAACAGGCAGTAGCATACTGAGAAAAAGGTATGTTGTTTACGTGTGGTTGTTACATTATCCTCTTTCCCGTTCCTACAGTCAGTTTGTTTTTTTTCATTCTCCTAGAAATTTATTTCGACGCGTGATCTTTTTCATTTGAACGTGTACCTTTTTAACAGGAACATGTCCCTTGGCTCTGTGACGCAATAGCAGCGCCTATCTCAACCATTTTTTTTCACCCAGTTCCCCCTGCTGTTTCCCAGTGCTTAAAAAGATGAAGTAACACAATTTAAATAATTTGCTTCCTTTTAGCTTTAAATGATGCACATTATTTTAATTACTAAAGCATTTCATTTTGGAAAAAACAGAGTTCAACATCCAGTTTTTACATTAAATAATTTTTTTTCGTGTACGCTAGTGGCTACTGATGCATTTGATGATACCTGAAGCGTTTAAAAAAACTGAATTTCTACACTTGTTGTGTATCATTTGATTTATTATTTGACAAAGCAGATATTATTACGCTGTGCTATATCTATTGAAGAATGATATTTACGCCGATAAAATAAATATTGTGATCTCTCTCGTGTGAATCGCAGTCTTCTAAAATTATTTAAAACATCGACGGTACAGGTCACCCTCGGGAATGTGTTATACAGTTATACGATATGCTAACATTAGGTACTCGAATCGATATGCTAACATTAGGTACTCGAATCGATATGCTAGTTGCAACAGGTCTGTACATCAATATACTGAGCCCTCTTAAACTATTTTACTCTCAAAATAAACATATTCTGACTTAAAAACAGTTACTTCTTATACTAGAATTCCAGTTATTGATGACCAAAGTAAAGGAATCTGCTGTTACCGGAACGACGCCAAAATGAAAAAAGTTCTGAATTTGAAATCCTTTCACGGTTTATTTGGCTCAATGGACACGCACTTAATTACTTACCACTCTTCCATTAAATTATTATGGATGAGTGTGGAATTGTGTGTGGAACGATCTGGTAAGAATCAGATCGTTACTAGAGGCTGATCGGTTCAGAGCCTCACAAAAACTGCAAGCTATATTACCTCAAGCAGTGGTAATTACTTGGCATAAGTAGCCTAAGATGGGAAAAGTTCTTGTTGTATGGTTCTTTACCACTTGAAGATTCGACGATTATGTCGTCAAAAACAAACTAACAGAGCAATAGCATATCGCAATAAATAGCATATCGCACGTAATTGTGTCGTATTTTATCCAAGTGGTGTCGATAAAGGTTTATACAATTTTAATCTCCTTTGAAGGAAGCATCCACTGCTCTCCAATTAGAGATCCAGCCCAACTGGACTAATGACCTGGTATTTCCTCCATTTATTAAAATATTTTAGAAATTGTAAATAGTCACAGAAAAAGGGCAAAAAGCAGGAAACAACGAGGATGTCACCAATAGAATAAGATGGCAATATAACCCAACTGCATTCTCCAATATCATACGACACGAATTTTATCTAATAAGCTGAATTATAAACAGTTGTAGATAAATACTGAAGGTATTCAATCCTTATTGATGACAATCTCAGGATCTTAAATTCAGTTGGTGAAATTTTAAAGTACAAATTTTACCATTTCTATTAACATTTGATTAAGGTTACCATTTGTTACAAGTATAAATTTTAAAATACTTTTTCTGAAGCCGTGTAACGTACTTTACAAAAGAACGCAACATCTATTTAGAAAAGTAACGAAATAACAAATTGCTATTTCAAAGCCACAATTTTTATCATTAGTTTAATAGAAACTGACTTATTTTTTTGTGTGTGTTGGAATGGGAGTTGTTAAAGAGAAATTAAACTAAAACAGTCACCACTGGTGTACCAGATTTGATTACATGTTCGTAATGCATAAGTTTTAAAGTACTGCGTTATTACTTTCGGTCTGCTAATTTTTAAGATCACTTTCCGAACTTCTCAACTCTCTACAAGCACCATTTCTAAACCTTCCACTCCACTCTAGAAAGCCGAGCGAAGAAAGCACATGCGAAACGCAAATTAGCTAGATTGACATACACTTATTAGAAGACGTTGGCAATCGCCTTGCCTTCTACGCAGCCAGTAAACCCACTGAGGGGTTACAGTCAGAAAATAGTAGGCTTAGTGCCAAATATAGGAGTAAATTAGTGGAAATTGAATGGGTTGAGAGATTTTAATTTGACGTTAGGTGTTAAGTGGTGCGAGCTCTGGATAGTAGACATTTTGTAAGCCAATTGCATAGCTTTATTTCTGTTTGCCAGTTTTAGTAAGTTCAAGTCTGGAAAAAATTATAGTTGGTTATTGAGTTTGTCGTAAACGTTCTGACCTTTGCCGTATACTATTAATTTGGGTAAGAAAACAGGTAACACATTACAAAATTTTTCTTGTTTTCACTTGTCCCCTATATTTATAAACGTGTTTAATACATTCTTTTATTCGTGTATATTTATTAAATTTGTGTAAATATAAGTTTGTTTCGCACAGAAACACACCTATGCACGTGTTTTCTGATATATATATAAAAATAGGTATGAGGGTGTGAATGTATGCATACTTTTTTTAATTGGTAATATGTAGGTATATAGTGTATTTCTGTACCTTGGAACAAAAAAGGGCCAACGTCCAAAGCTTTGAAATTTGAGTGACAAATGAAAAAGAAATCGAAATAAATATAATAAAATCGAACCCGGTATATAACGAACCCAAGGATATAACGAACGGAAATTTTGGTCCCGCCGTTTTTCTATTGTACGTAATTTAATTAGTAGAGTGTCAGTTTAATGTAATCGATTTTAGTCGATTTAATTCATTAATGATCTTTTTTAATAGATTTTATCATTTTTAATACATCATTATTGAATACGCATTGCAACTAATGAGTTACACATTTTGTGAACTCTAGCATTTTTCTTAACGGTTCGGATATAGTGAACCACCGGATAAAGCGAACAAAACCTTTGGTCCCTTGAAGTTCGTTATAGCGGGGTTCGACTGTACTAGTATGTAGGCAAAAACTATGACTAAAATTGAAAAATAAAACTTGGAAAAAATATTTATGCACAAACCGTTAGTAAGATATGTAAAAAGTTTGTAAACTCAAATTGATGTTCTCTGACATTTGATTAAAATGGACATTGACCCTTTATGTTCCAAGGTACAGATTTATCCATGTGCTTAGGCAGTACTTTATGTAAGTAGTCAATTTATTTCTGGTTCATCAAAAAATTGTTCGAAACATACTCTCTACTCTCACAAAGCCAAGTACTTAATATTCTCTCTCGAGAAAAATTTCCAGAAATTTTTTAAAGGGATTTTAAAGTCTCTCTCTCTCTCTTTCTCGAAAGGAAGTATGAATGTCAAAAACATAATTGTCTTATGAATTAATTAACTCCACTGCTATAATTACTTTTAAAAAAAGATTTTATTGTTCCAGAAATGTACTTTTATTTTAAGACAACACTCAGCTCTTACTTTCGTAAACACAGTTCACGAAATATTAAACTTCATTTCAGGAAAAAATAAGAAAACAATAAAACGGATTTCAAACTTCTGGCAATGTTTCCAAACGAAAAGAAAAAAAAAATTAAGAGTATGTTTCCTTTTCCAAGTAAGATTTGTAGGAAGAAAGCTTTTTTTTTTAACTTTATAGGACATTTAATGTACAAATCTTGACATTCATGTAAACAGTGAAATAAATAAGAGAGGGAATTAAATTTTTTTAGGAGTGCAGTATGTTTGTTTCTTAAGTGAATGTTCATTCTTTCTTTGTACTCTTTGCTATTTTCCCTAAATCTTCCCTTTTTCCCCCAATGAGTATTATTTATTTCTCTTTATACCATACGGTAAATCACGAAACGTACATTTATTTGCAAACAAGCACTCTCCATTTGAATTAAAAAACATACATTGTTGAAGGTACTCATACAACGTATAAGGAATGATTTTGAATTTCCGGTTTCAATGTTTCTATAGCCCCCCTCCCTGTCTTTATTTACCATTATAATACATACATAGGTTTTTACACCAGTCTGTGAACTACAAACAGGTTCAGTATTTATTTAATAGGTTACCTATTTCGCGACTGTCACTAGAGTCCTTTTGCACTTGCGTCTGCAAAATGCGATTACCATTTATTCTTGCTACATAACATTTAACTCAAATTTCTCATGTTAGCTTAACAACGGATCTATATGTTGCATTTACTGAAATCATAGTCTAGAGATCATTGCAATCCAAATATCTTGTACATTGCAATAAAAGTTTGAAATTTTCAAAAACTAAGAGTTTTTATTAATAGAAGATTATTTTGTTGAGTCTTATTAAAGATTTACACACACACACACACACACATACTGAATGTAGTACATAGAACTATTAAATACAACACTCTTAGACAAATAGCAACGTTTTGTGATACAGGTATAAATGATTACTTTTTCCTACATTGCCTGGTGTATATAAATTTGTGTTTTTTATTTAAATATATAATGTAATAGAAGTGCTTCTAATCTTCGTTATCTTTCAGACGTGATTATAATAGAGAGAAATAAGTATGATAAATATAATAGAACGACGGAGTAAAAATTTTCTTTAACATTTCTATCGCTTGATTTCTTTTTTACCGATAATTTTCTGTTTCTATGGACTCATTTTCACAAAAGTTAACTATCATTGCTGATATGCGAATTTGTTGATGTAAGGAAGAATTTTTAGTTTACATCGCTAGTTAACCTTTGATCGTCAGTTTTCCTTGCGGTTTGTTATTCTGAAAACTAATGATTTCTATGGATGGAGCATAACTGCCACAGAAAGCAGTGAAAATACACATATCCTTTTTATAAAGTAACGGGGGGGAAAGGAATGTACTTGTACGACCATAGACGTACATTTGGATATCCTTGTGGAAGATGAACAAGCGCTGATTAGTCACAATAAATGGCTATCTATGTCTCATATTTGGTGGGGTATCACCTTCACAGTTACCTTAAACGATCCATATTTTTCATATCAGAAGATGCTTCAGAAATATAGAATATGAGTGGTACCGTTCCTTGAAAGTCGTGAGTCCACAGCTTTTTGTCGTTATTCTCCTTTCAATGTTATTAGTGAAATATTTCAAGACACCCCCCCCCCCCCAAAAAAAAAAAAAAAAAAAAAAAAAAAAAAAAAAACGACGCACCAAGAAGGGGTATTGCAAATTGGACACAAATTGATATGCATACAGGTTTACGGATATTGATATGCATACAGGCATACGAAAAATGCAAAATTTTAAAGATTGGCGGCCAATGAATAAACATGTGACGCTGCAGCGCATCTTAACTTCGCAACTGGCAGGATATTAAAGAGGAGAAATTTCGATTCCAGGTCATAAATTCTTTGCGAATTTCATGCCGTGTACTCAGGTAGACAGTAACTATGCCTCGCATACAGGTGCGTGAACAATATGCGGAGATGTCAACATTTGAGAGAGGACGTGTAGTTGGGATCAAAGAAGCCGGTTGATCTAATCGGCGAATCGCTCGACATTTGTATAGGAGCGATGCCACTATAATAGACGATATTGGCAGGAGTGGGTGAACCATGGCGGAACACAGCGTCAAGAAGGAAGCGGTTGGCCTAGGCAAAAGACAGAACGTGAGGACCGAGCAATCGTCAGAGCGGCACTCACAGCCCCAGATTCATCATTATCATCGATCGTACGTGAAACTGGTGCTTCAGTGGCCGCAAGGACCATTCATAGGCGGCTCAGAGAAAGGAAGCTGAGCTCACGGCGCCCCTTGTGCCGACTACAATTGACCTCTGTACAGCGACAAGCCCGTTTGCAGTGGTGTTGCGCCATTTTCGTTGTCTCTACTCTAATTTAAATTTTGTCGTCTCAAAATATGTTGTTTTCTTACATTTCTCGTGAACTTCTGGCTTGAAGCCATGGGAAAAACAGCTGAGATTTTGGACACATGCCATTTGTTAGTTAGAATGGTTAGTATTGGAACTAGCACAATCGCGAATAGAGCAAATGAGAGCTTTACTTGCATCCGTTATAATTTTAGAAAACTCTTTAAATCATCCGTGCCGGCCTATAGTTTAGAAATCCATGTCTAGCGTCATACATGAGGGATAAAAATGGCGTCTTGTATAGCCTTTTATATTTAAACAAAATGTTTTTACTTACAGATTATTTCTCAAGACATCAGCTCGGTTTGTTCTAAGTAACCTGCAGCGTGAGAAATGGCATGTAATGTATTTCGTTTTGACCGCAAACATATAGAACCAGTTGGTGAAATGATGTATTTTTTAAATGTCTTTAATTTTACATGAGTTGTAAAAATATTATTACTTGGCTCGTAATACGAGTAGAAATGAATTTCCCTCCTCGCTATCAGCATAATCCTTTATAGTTATATCCCTTTAACTAGAACAGTGTTTCCCAACCTTTTTCGAGTCGCTACACCCTTCAACGGTTTCACGCATCCTAAGGATCCCATTCCTACCCTACACATTTTCATTAAAAAAAGACTTTATAAGTCATGGAGAAAAACCAGTAAAATGTATTTTCCATAATTTAATTCCCAAAACTGTCCAAGAAAACCTCTTTGTGCTCACTATTTGAAGGTGCCGTTTTGACGCATCCAGGGAAAGCACTTTAGGGCCTATAGTCTTTTTTTCACTTCGATTTTTAAACGAACAATACAATGTGTCATTCTGAATTAACAATTCGTCAGAAGCGGAGAACTTAAATCTTTAAAATGGTACCTCATTTATCGATTTTGGTAAAGTATGAAGGGAGAGAAATGGATTGTCAAAAAAAATCACCTTCTAGAAATGATGTATATGGTTTTTCCATGCAAAAAGAATAATCTACACCTACGCGGATGTTGCCAATAAAGAAACTCATTAATGAAATCACAGATTAATAATAAAAGCAAATGATTTTTAAATTTAAAAGTTCAGTGCGATCGATAATGATAAAATAAAAAATGCTAGCGCGCGCCATCTAGGGGGAAAATTGTTTATAATGTTTATACTTAGATTTTCAGACAATCAATATGATGTATAATTCTAAATTAACAATTCGCATGAAGCGGAGATCTTAATATTTAAAATGGTACCTCATTTATTGAATTTGGTTAAGTATGAAGGGAGAAAAAGCGATAAAACAAAAAAAAATCTTTTAGAAATAATATATAGAGATAAAAATAGAAAACTCTTACTTGTTTTATTACTGTGGGGAAACAACAATAGTGTTGCCAAAAGTGACGGAAAGACTGAAGAAAGACAAATGGCATTTAAAATTTGTGTACTGTCTGTAGAAAATAACCGTGATTTTCATTGACCACCAAATAAAGGCGACAGATTTCTAATGAATTCAGTTTGGACTTTGAATGAGACTTTTTCCTTTTAAAAAGCATCACTGCCCTAAAGTTTCATGATAAATAAATACTAGCAATTTATTTCGTTGAAATTCGCTAAAAAATTCTTTTAACTGAATAAAACCGTGTCAACCCCCCAGGAAATACCTCGCGACACACAGGCTGGGAACCCCTGAACTAGATGCTTTGAAAAGAAGCAATAAGTATTTGTTACAAAGTTACAGAACTAATCTTGTAATATCTTAGACGAAGCAATCTCAGATCAGTGTGCCATTGAAGACATTGTGTTTGATGTCGGATGAGCACAGGTAGACGAATAGTTAAAACCCTTGGTGGTGTAAAAGACTTTTATGATAGTAGATAGAGTTTAGCCTTTGTTATGGATCCTTCTATTTTGAAGGTTACAAGATGTAAATCTAATTTTGAATGTAAATGTAATTTTACTTGTACCCAAATCGTATATTTTAGTATATCTTTCGCTTGAGTGGGGTATTGCTACGAAACCATCTATATATATATATAAAACGCGTAGGTATGCGGCACAAAAATCGACGATATTTCTACACTCCGAATGGCAACGGCTGCAACTACCAGATGTAAACATTAGCGGGAAATCCGCAATTTGCAACTGCGTGTCAACATGGATTTACGCACTGAAATCAGAAATGCTCGAAAGCGAGCTGCACGATTAAGTGAAAATTGGGAACAGTCTCAAGAAAGAAAGCGAAGAAGAAATAATTCACTAAGAGAGAGCATAAATGAGGCGAGGTTAGGCTTAACTGTCACCGGCATAGCAACCGATAGCCAGTAATAGTTAATTTTCTACACTTTTTTCAGTACTTTCTGAATTTTTACTCCATTTTATAAGTGAAGAAATTTTCCCAACAATTTCCGTATTTGATGCAATGAAAAAGTGTAGATATCTTAATTTTGAAAAATAGTACATACAGAGAGGGAAGTAATTTATAAAATCATTGGTGTTGGGTTTCTCAGTCTTATCTTTAACTCAGTTCTGAAGCAATGGAAATTCACATTTTTTAATCATGATATTTTAGAATCAGCCCTATAAAGAAAACCCCTAAACAACGTATATTTATGATGACGGGTAATGGCAACATTCCTTACATATGCTATTTTCAGTTGAAATGTTTTGCAAAAGAAATTATAAAAATAAAAGGGACCATGATGGTCGCGCAGTGAATATTGTTATTGTAAATTAGCAAGGCAACCCTTGGCATGAAAGAGAAACCTAAGTGACTTTGCAAGATATATTGCCGGGGGTTCTTTTTATGGTATTTTTAGGTACTGATATTGATAAGTATCGGTTCCATTTTTCTACTATTTTTAAATCTAAATCTTTCTCAAACTTATTTGGGGCAAACTCCCTAAATGGCTGCAAATTTCGATACTTTTTGAAAGTTCAGACTGTACTTGCATGGTGTAATTTAATTTCAGTAAGAAGTATTAATCTACACTTTATTTTTTTCAATCTCCTACAAGCAACTTTAAGCATACTGTGCGCATGTATATGAGAAGCTGGGAATTGTTTTTTTTTCGCTTTCAAATGTTTATGGAATACATCTTTTTGTAAATAAAAATTAATTTTGCTCCAAATTCTGAAAAAAGTATAATGCAGTAACTACAGTCTTTTTTGTCACTCATTTCTTCATTAGATACAAAGGCATTATTCTCCCTTAAACTTTGGGGTTAGTTAGCATTCGTTTCTCCACTAATTAGCAATGTATTCGTCTCATTATACCTGTAACCTAAAGCAAACAGCTCGTTACTAAGCGGAATTTGTCTCGACATGAAAAGTTATTTCTGCATCCTCGACTGACGTTTTCATCTGAAAGTAAATGAATTTGTTTCCCTTCCCAAAGTAAATTCCTATTTCCGCATACATTTCGTCAGAAGGCTGGGGTTTAGATAACGCTAAATCTCCATTACTTTAAATTTCCTTCTTGCGTCTGCAAACCTGAAGCCTTTTCATTTGGTGTACTTCGCAAATGGCCGATTCGCTCTATTCATTTTGGTTACGAAAGCTTTTATGACTTAGCTCCTCTACCGAGAAATTTGTTATTTCGGGCTAACGCTTGGAGTTCTGTTGCATCGCTGCATTGAAAGGATTGTGTTGTTTGCTCAGGAAGTGTTAATCATCTGCTTTATGCGTTTATGTGCTTGTGTTTTGTCAAAAGTCTTTGAAATTCATTTCTCTTCTATCTGAATTCTTCTAAATTTACCTTTTTAAAATGCTGTTTAATAGTTTTATGGGTTTTTTTTTTAATTTCTATTACACATGTCGTTTTTATTGTAATATACTTGAAGCTTAAAAAGGCGTGAATTTTCTTACTCGCAAACACCGTATATAATTAATTAGATTTTGAGGGTAAGCTCTCTGTTTATGTCTATAGTTAGGCATATGTTTTGCTGCCGGTTTTTTTTAGGATGATATCTTCCTGATATCTGATTTGTCTCATTTCTACGAACGGTGTCACATACTGTTTGTATAAATAGTATATTCTAGATAGATAGAAGGGAATGCGTTTGATCGAACAGTTGCTTAAATAAGGATAACGTAAAGTCGGATTGTTCGAGTTAAGGCTGTAGAGATAAAGCCCTAGAATCAACTGAGTATTTATTTTATACATCGCATCGTTACTAATGCAATAGCATTAAGTTTCTCCTTATCGATAATTTGATATATTGCAAACCAGGGGTGCTAGGTAAAAAATACTCATTCTAATTTCGAAGACGTTAAAACATTCCCTTTTTTCATAAGTCTCAAACCAACAAAGTGGCATGATGAATGAATGTACTAATTGAAAAACGGGACCACCCCTCACGGTACGAAAAACCGTGGGTGAGTTAAAATATTCAATCTGGACTCGTGCAAGCGGAGAAAGTCATGGAAGCAAAGTAAAGAGGCATCCAAATATTTCAATTGCAAAGCATTTTTATCGTTAAATGTTTGTTTCAGTTGTGTACGGGGATTTTCTATTTGTTTCAAACATAATCTTTTTATTCGTTTAATATTAGATTCATTTAATTTTTTGCGTTTCTGCTTAAATTTTTTCTAAAAGTGGAATTTTAGTTCCAGTCGCGTCTCTTATTCACCAGCATTTATTTTACCATATTTGTATCAAGCTATTTTCTTCAAATTTTACTCTTAGAGAGAAAATTTATTGACTTCTCTCTGTTATGGATTGTTGTGAATATCATGCCTGTTTTGTTGTAATTTAAATTTTCATGTCGTGTAGTATGAAGAAAAAATAACAAAATATAGTACATTTAGTAACATTTTACGAAATTCTTCCGAGGATTACTTCCTATTTTCGTTTTATAATATTTTTTGGCTGCTTGCTTTCATGGCCTAGATTTATGATCACTCAGTTTTCTCAATCGTAGCCCAACATAATATTTCATGCACCGGTGTTTTCAACACATCCCTATTTCCATATCAAATAAGCAAAACAGTAAAGCATTATAATTCATCGCGAATACTATACCACTGGAATGAAATGGAATCCATATAGTCTTTTCCGCACGTGCCCTTGTTACCATAGAAACAAAGTATCTAACCTCTCTGAAGCGAGAGACATGAGAGTTGCTAAATCTTATGCCTTAAGCATTGAGTTTTAGAATCCTTGCGAATCTAAAAAGTGTTATATCCCTGTTTAACGTCGATGTTTATAATAAAACTTTGCACTTTAAATCAAAAGGATAACCCTTCGTGCATACTTAGTAGTTCAAGTATCTGCAGGTAAAGCACTTCTCATGATTTCCTTTTGCTCTTTTATCGTATGTTCCTCATCTAAAACTTTGGAATTTAAACAGAACGTTGCAGAGAAGGGATTCGGCCCAAGAGTGCTTTTATCTTCGGAATAAAATACTTCAATACATATTTTCCCCTATACTGCGTATTTTTTAATGTGAAAGTTTTGTTATTTTTCCAAGGTCCTTGTAATTTTTTGAGTTTTTTTTTATCGTCGTGCATGAGGAATTTTGACCTCTAATTTGCGGGTTTTATTCTTTGAGTTTTTTAATAATTTAATTAAGACTTTTATCTTGTGTTTCTCCTGTGAAGCTTCGGAATTTAAGCAGCATCGCTGCCGAGAAAGTAATCTATTTATGAGCGCTCTTATCTCTAATAAAATATATTTACCCATTTATTTTTATTTCACCATTTCGTGTTTATTTTTCAATGTTAACTTTTTATTTTTCCAAAGGGGTGTAAGGTTTTAAATTTTGTACCGTTGGGAATGGTATCAGCAATTAAGACCTACGGAGTTCAGGTTCATAATTTTTTAGGCAAGAATAGACAAAAAATCTCTAATATGCGGTTAGTTCCGATAGTGTCAGATGCTTTCGCCTCACATGATTTGGACTAGGGATACTCAAACTGCGGTAGAAACACTCGCATTCATTATCAGACAGCTCTTGTAAGGTACTTATGTGCTTTTGTAAACATAATTTTGGAAATAAGTGCCTGAAAAATACAAAATTGTAAAAAAAAAATGTGCCCACCTGCTTCTTGTGTTGTTCGCATAAACGTATCTTTGTGAATCATCCAATTCTCAAAATGAAATATGCGAAAAAAGTCTATAAAAATCGACTGATTGATTCTTATCTTGCTGACGTATTGAGCATAGCATGTAGCAAGTATAAACCTTGTCTAAAATAATCAAAAGTTTGTCTCAACATTAAAAACCAGTCATTTTTAAAATAAACGTTTGAATGCATTTAGGGTGTGAGTTTTATTTTTTTAGGTATATTCGAAGGATGAAACTTTAATAGTGGCAACACTGTTGTACAGCCCCCACGCAACAGAACCCATGAAAGCAGCTTATACCACACGTATATACCTGTCACATACCTGTCTTACCGCAGAGCGAATGAGCTCTGCAAACATCACACACCTGCACAGTGACAGGATGAACACAGCCATGTTTTTAGTTACAGGTCTGTTGTACGAAAAAATTTGTTTCGTCGTACTGATGGAAGGAAAACGCTTGTGCGCACACTGTGGCTGATGTGTTTGCTCTCTGGGGCTGAGACGGGGTCTACGGTCCCCCATATTCCCCCATATTTTATTGAGTACAAGGTATGATTGCCAGTCATAGTATTAATAATCACAAGATAAAAAGAACTTTTTATATAACACGTTTTTAAATTTTCTGTTGAATCATATAAACTTGACAATTCTATGTATTAATAAATACTTTTTAAAAAAATTTTTGATGAATTATCCCATCAACTTAAAAGAAAATGAAGTTAATTGGAAGTTAACATGCATATAACTTTTCGTTCCCGTTCCGGTAAATACATGGCTGCACCAATCTACAAAACAAAATTAACTGAAAGTAACTGAAAATTAATTTAATTCTGCTTAAAGATGGCTAAAAGTATTAAAAAATGCATTGTCATCGTGTTTTGAGCTATTCTAAAAGTTTCAAATGTCTAGCTAGTCGGGAAGTTAGTTAAAAATCGATTGCAAGATTTGCACAGGACAAACACACACACACACACAAACAAACAAGAAAGCAAGTTAATAAAAACATGGTAATAAAACAGGGACAGAATTTATATTCTTTAATGTTTCAATGTTTTAATCTAAAATTTATAAAATCATCTCCCATTTAAAATTTTCATATACACAAGTTTTATTCCTTGCGTTTTTCAACCTATTAGAATATTGCTTTCCAGATTATTAACTTAATATTTTCAGCTTGGAGTCAATAAATTGAAATAGGGAAATCTCCAGGAATTAACTTTGATAAGTTTTTATGTACCTCCTATTTTAACATCTTTTTCTTTACATTAGTCCCCAAAATTCTGTCATTATCTTGATTATGTGACTGCATATCAGTTTTAAAATATCTTCGCCTAAGTAAGATCTGTCAATAAATCGTTAACTGCTCTTTCCATAATTTAATTAATTCTGGATAAGTTTTATTAAGTAGTTTTACCAGACGTTTTGCTAGTAGTAATTGATTGCTCCTTTCAAAACCTCGGTAATGTACACAGAATTATTGATTCTCTCTTAAAATAGCACTTTGCTTGTCCAAATGTTTCATATCGTTTTAATTACAAAATGCTCTTAAAGAGCGAGAAAAAGAATTTCGTTTCCAAAAAGGATAACCGTCGTTTGCAATTCCCTATCTTAGTTTGAATATTAAAAGAGACTGTCAAAGGATTCTTCTCCGTGTGTTTTCTTTTCCGTGATTGATGGTAATTTTCGGTGCAGTGTTTAAGGTATTCAGTTAGATGCACATCGACGTTTAAAAAAAGTTTTTTTTAGTTTCGAGATCGCTGCTGGTATTAATTTCCGCTTTGTCTCAATGAATCTAGAGTAATTTTTCCGCTAATCGAAAGTGAGATTTGTTAGATAAATTTTTAATATCTAATTGCATGAACGGGTTTATACTTTTCAAGGAAACTATTTTTCATGAGAAAAATGGAGTAGCGCGCATCGATGTTAATGGAGCTTGGATTCTGCGCTTCATTTAATCTCGCTGAATATCATCCCAATGTTGTTGTTGTTGTTTCTAATGTCCCCTGGCTGGAAGTTCCAGACCAGATCCATATAGGCTTCGGGCTGAAGTGTGCAGCTCCGGTTTATATAGCACAAGGGTCGGAGTCCCTCTTAGCTAGTGGCCACCTCAATTTTGACTGAACATCCCCAGGGGCGACATCTAGGGGTATCGTACCTTCTCCCACCCTTTCTGGCCTCATAGAGTGACTTTCCGTTCTATGGATTTAACGTGCCCATACCCGGCCTAGACATGAAGGCATTAAATATCGCGCGTCGGGATTCGATCCGAGTACCCTCAGCATCGAAAGCCAGCGCGCTACAACAAAACACCTCGAACCCTCATTCCATTGTTACACTATGAGGACTCTACGTTTGTAAAATATGTTTACTTTTTGTCGTAAGAATTTTTTTTACTTTATAAGAAATGATTGAAAAGACTAAAAATTAACTTCAAATTAAAGTCCTTTTATGAACTCAGTGTTGTCGAAATATAAACTCAAATCGAAATCTCTATCGAAATATCATAAATCATAATCTTTATTTTTAAGAAATAAACTACGGCGTGTGTGTGTGACTTATTCCACCAGCTCTTGCCATAGACTAGACCAGGTCCAAGAGGCCAAAAGTTACAATGAAATCGGAAACAAGCAAAGGGTCTCTATAAATATCCTCCTTGGAAAGCCCCAGGCAGTTTAAAATGTGGTCAGGAGAGGCTTCGGCAGTATTGCATTTGGTCCAAAAAGGGTAAAGTTTTTGCCCCTGATTGTAAACAAGACACTTTAGGTGTCCAAATCTGCTAGTGGTGGTCTGTATCCTTCTGTCGCCCTTGACAGTAAGGGCACCACCAGGAGATTTTCGGTCGTACCAGTGGTGTGTCGGAGGGGTCTTCCATGAATGCTGGTTTATAAAAGTACGGCGTTAAGGATAGGAATACCTTAATAAATAATATCGGATTTTGCAGATATTTTAATTTGCATGAAAGTACGTCGACAGCCGAGTCCATTGTTTGAAGATAAACTCACCCCGGACCCTCTAATTAAAAAATAATAGTAATAATTTACTAGGATCCCGCCGGGACCACGGACCCGGGGAATCCTAAGCCCGTTCCCCTTCTCCCCGAGAATGTTAGGATAAATTTAAATAAAATGATCTTTGAGTGAATCACTTCAAAGGCGATCTGTAATTAAGAGCCTGTTCACGTAGAACCCGTCAGAGTCAACGTTAAAGATTCCGCTGACGCTGATTGGTTAAATGGGTCAATGATTGGTATATGATTGGTTGAAAAATTTTACGCTGACGCAGTCGAATTTTATGTGAACAGGCCCTAAGAATGCCTTAAAAATGTAACTGAAAGGAAATAAGCGCCTTAGAATTGTGAAATCTTATAGAATTAAAGGTTGGGTGAAAAACTTAGTCTTAAAATCCACAACAGTACTTCAAAATCTATACAAATTGCGAACTAACAGGTATAGTTCTTCACGCCAAAGGGGCATTACCGTATAGGCACACTTAGTGCGCTCTTAAGTTACAAAAAATTCTGAAAATTAGGTCCTCATCTGTATAAAAAAAATACCATGTCAGTTGATACGTTGCTATCGAATAATTAATATTCATGAATTTAAATCAACTTTTCTTTATGTTAAAAAGCATTTTACAATTTTTTTTTTGCTCATACTAATGAGAAACACTAGTTAAGAACAATCTTTTTCAACGTTTAATCGTACCAAAAGCTATTTGTTCAGTTCATTAATCAATACCCGTTTTTAAAAAAATTTCCTTAAGGTTTACTGAAAATTATGTACTCACATTAGATTATTAAGCCATGATAGTTAAACACTTAGAACTTAAATCAAGAGAAATATCACTCTTGACTATTTTTTAATGTATGTATTTTAGTTTAGGTAAGGCAATTTATTTATGAACTTTGATTAACACGTGCTTTTCTTTCCCACAGGAAACTTTGAGTTTTTAAAATTTTTTAAACATAAAGCATTAATTTTTTTTCTTAATTTTAAAAATTAAATGTTTTTATTAATAGGAAATTTACAGCAATTTCTAAGACGAGTGGTAAAAAAAACCATTGCTCTGCTAATAAAAATTCGGCTGAACAATTTTTTTTTAGAAGATAAAATGTTTAATGTTAATTTACAGGCTAAAAACTATAAAATCCAGACCTGAAGAGGGCCTTAAAGTATGGATGTGCTTCAAAGCGGGAAATTATGAAATCCAGTTTGAAAGGGTAAGAGTGAGGGGTTTAATATTCAGCCTCTTAAATTTACAGTGCTGTGCATCAAGGTACCAATCGGCATTACACTGAAACTGAGAAAAAAAATATTAAAAATTCCAGTTGCTGATAGCATTAAATTAAGTACGGATTGAATTAAGTGATTAAATTAAGTTTACATGTTTAGCATTAAATTAAGTTGAGTTAGCATTCAATCTAGTTGCATTAAATAAAAAATTCTAATCGCTGATGATTAGTTCTCCAGTTAATAAAAAGAATGTTATTTGTCCTAGAATAATAATTTTTCCCCATATAGCTAAACATGTGGGGCACCTTACCAGCTATTTAACTCAACTTTTAAACTTTTATGAGTTTTTTTTTGCATAACACTGTCCAATGATTTTGACGTTTGTACGCATCTGATGAAGGCTGCAGAGCTTAGATTTTGTATATTTGAACAAATTCATAAATGCAACAATTTACATAACTGACGATAGAGGTCTCATGGTCTGCGTCCTGCAGAACTGCACCTTTCAGTTCGAAGCTAGGTGAAATTTTTAAGTGCGATTAAGGATTTTTATAGAAAACTTTTTCACCCTTTTATCGTACTGCACAAGTTTCATGTAATTTATGTTTTTGATTTCAAGGTATTAAAAGTTATATTTAAAACTAGCTGAAAACTCGCACTTCGCTACAGAGTACAATCAAATTAAATACAACGGTCAATGTATGCAATTAATGCCAAAAAATAAATAAATATATATATTTATAATAAATACGACGATCAATATATACAATTGATGTAAAATATATATATATATATATATATATATATATATATATATATATATATATATATATATATATATATTCATAAAAAATATCGTAAGGGATATTTTTATAGATAAAATAATGTAGAAGAAAATATTCAAATTAAATGTAATAGGACATACTAAAGAATATAGTACAGTTAATATAGTACAGTTTGAGGAACATAATATCTTTTATAGTATTTTGATATTTTTTGGGATAATGTCCAGTCGTCTACCGCATTAGAAAGAAAAAAAATTATTTTTTTTTGTCTATTCCGTTGTTATGCACGTGTCGATAAATTTATTTAAAGTACCAGAAAAAGAAATCACGTGGTCAGCATTTTATAAATTAAATTCTAAAAATTAATCTTTAAAAATTCACCAAAAATCAGAAAAGGGAGGCAAAGATTCGAAAAAGATTTCATTTTAAAGGAATTTTTATGGTCTTTCTCGTGATATAAATTTTATAACCCTCAAATTATTATTTTAAATGTTAACTTAAAAAAAAGTTACTAAAACAGCTTAAAAATTTAATTTTAAAAAATCTAAGAATTTTTCAAAAATCTTTCTTAGTGCACCCCTACACTATAAGAAGAATCGCCATGCAAAATTTCAGCCCTTTAGGTCCAGCGGTTTCGTCTGTGCGTTGTATGTCAGTCAGTCAGTGAGTCAGTCAGTTACGGAACTGTTTTATATACGTATATAGATTACTCGTGTCTAGGCCGGATATGTGCACATTAAATATGGTAGACCAGAAAGTCATGCTTTGAGGTGAGTAGATTGGAGAAGGTGCGAGCCGCCCCAACTGCCGTCCCTTTTGGATGCTGGGGGAAAATTGAGGTGTCACCTGGAGGTAGTGTTAGTTCACCTATACGGTGCCCCCGTTGAAAGCTGTGACGCTCCAAAGTTGACGTCGTTTCAAATGTTATTTGATGAGAGTTCGTGAAGAAAAACAATTCGGTTTACAGCTACAACCATTTTTTATGACAAAACAACGGCAGACATTTAAGACATTTTACATTTAACTTCTTATATCATCATTGTCTGATCTCTCTCGTTCTACAACTAGCCAATTCTGTGCACACACTTCAAAAACTTCAGAGGCTCGCACAGCGCCCTCTGTGCTCAAATTCTCATTGGCCGTAACAAAAGCAAATAACGATTCTCGTGGTTAAAGTGTGAATGTCTTCACTGACGAGTGCCCCGCATTGGCAAACAACAATAACATATTTAACCTTTCGGTGGGAACATGATTCTTTTCACGCTTAGTGGGAACATCTGCCTGGAAGGCATATATAGATGGAATTTCTCTTTCCCAGTTATTCCTAATTAGAAATTCAGTGGGTATATGTGGTTTATTACATTTCACGGTAGCCATAATCGTCAAACTATTTCTCCTTAATTCTTGACCAGCTTCTATTGAACAGAACCAATTATCACAGGCATTATTACGGTTCGTTTTCTAGAGACATTTAGTTAGTTGAACGAGTTTTAGTCAGTTAAAATTTTATTCTGATTAATCTAATTTTCACCTGAACCATAGAAGGCTGGCGTCTCGAATTACCCTTCCACACTGAAGACAAGATGTTGACTGAAGCATGTGTAGACTCACACTACTCAAAGTTGAAGGGCCCAGCGTTGAATAAGAAACCGCAGCTGCCAGAGAGGCAGATGTTCCCACCGAAGGGTTAAGCATTTCCCTTTTCAGAATAAATTCCCAAAATTCATTCATATTCTGATGTTTTAACTTATACAGCGAACACTCATTACATCGTAAGAGTCAAATATTTTTTTGCCAGCAAAATATGAAAATATAACAATGCCATATTTATTTGTAACGCGGACTGCATGAATTAAACAGTGGACTGGAACTCTTTCAATAGATCATAATTGAATTCGGTACAAAAAGGTTATTAAATATATCTTTTCTCAAAACTGCATTTAATAAAAGAAAGCAGGGGATTTAAAAAAGAATCCCTTTTATCTCTTTATGCAACAGACAAAATTCTATCCATGGAGGGAAGGAATAAATGGGAAAGGAGGAAATTAATACTTGACACGTAGCAGACATTGCCAAAGTAAATGCGATTTGGGATGGAATTTTATTATTATTGTCATTTTTTGTTCCTAATAGCTAGTATAAGGAGGTGTGTATCGTAAGGGTTTTATTTTTTTATCCCCAAAGGATTATTAGTAAAGTTTATTCCAAAAAAGAATACATCTTTAATAATTTAGAAATAACGCCATGGAAGAAAAATTTATTTAATAAAAGAAGTTTTGTATCGCACATCTTTTTCCATTAAAATTCATTGAAGTAGAAAGCTTTGAAAAAAGTGGGGGAAAAAGGAAAGAGAACTGTTCAGTAGAATATCAAATTTATTTGTAAATAATACGAAAAGTTTGTGATTTATCGCATGCCTCCTTTGATCAGTAGCGTTCAGTACTTTGATAATCTTTTATTGTGAAATTTTGTACTAAATTTTTAATGCACTGTATTCACAAATATATCAACAAAGAATGTGTAACATCGTCAAAAGAAAAGTTTCTAAATGCAAAAATATATATCCCTTACTCATTCAACTGCGGTCATAGACCTAGGATTTTGTGTATAAACTAATCAGATTTAAAATGTATAACACACAATATAAAACTCAAAACTATCCGTATTTTAGATAATGAACGGAATTGTTCTGTTTATTAACTCTACTATGAGACGTATTAAATCTCCCTCGAATTGTGGAGTAAAATATAGATAACAAATAGTAGCATAGAAGTATATATACTTGTTATTGTAGAAAGCTGTGCATTTGTTTTGTTAGAATCTGCTTGTACATTTTTCACATGCGCTGATTTGAATTTTATAGACGGTGCAAAATATAGATACATATTGCTTTCTCATAAACTCTTTTCTGTAACGTAAAATTGTGAAAAAGAAAAATGATGTTTTTTTAACATAAAATTAATTTTTTAATCAGCATTTGATGCTGTAATGAATACTGAATTCTCGTTGAAATGACTTTTATTCGCATTCCCGTTGGAACAAAAAAGCCTCCTAAGTTCAATGAAATTTTTATTCTACAATTTATCGTTGATGTTTTAAAGGGACCAACCTTCTTCGGCCAACTGCGGCTGGGTCTAGTGAAAACTTCTGATCAGGCTCCGGGACGCACTTTTTCGCTACTGGTTATCTTCGAGATACCATTTATGCTACAACTACACATACGCGAATAAGCTCTCCCCGTCCCCTCTTGACACATTTTGGGGTCGATTAGTCCCCTCCCCCCCCCCCCCCCAACGTGGGGGGAAGTTTTTCGTCGCTTTGATCTTTCATCTTAAAACCGCTCTCCAGAGCAGTCTGAGGACGAATCATGAAAGGGACGAGGGACGCCCATAAAACCTCCCCCGGGCGAGGGGACCAATAAATCACTGCTTTCCCCTACACTTCGCTCTCTGTTTCGCGAATGTATATTCGCAGTATCATCAAATGCGGTTTAGCTCGGAAAGGGGAGAGGATTGGCTCTTCTTCACCCCCTATGGAGAGATAGTCATCACATCTCTCAAATTGTCAGCCAAATAGGGGTGGTGAAATTCTCCAACTGTCAACTCGACTGTGCCCATTACCAGAGTCTGAAGCAAGGGGACAGTCGAAATGCGATTTCTTTAATGTGGGAAGCTGTTAACTTGTTAAGCTGAATCATCTACGCACAGTTATTCCGTAGAAAAAGATACAAACTAAAAACTCGTGAAATAGTTGTTATGAGGAATTTATATGGTAGTTGCGTTTATCCCACATTCACGGCTCTTACCACGTATGTTATTATGGATGTGAATTGCGCAAATGATACTCATTAAAAGTTGTGCGCGATCATAATTCAGTTTTTTATGAGGTATTGAATACTAAGTTTTAGGTTAAGCTTAAACACCCAGTTCATCATATAAATATGGATATAGGTAGCTCAAGAGATACATATCAAAAGATCTGCGAACACACATTCTCATTTTTTTAAGCACAGAAGGGAACTAGGCAGGTCAAATATATATGCTCGCAGTTCCCACAAATGTATCAATTTGGGTTGTGCAAAATATTCATAGCGAAAGGTTATGCAAACACGTACTCGTGTTATTGTCGGGTCTGTTAAGTAGTTTTGTTGAACATATGCTCAATTTTTCTTGCCTTGAATAGATATGAATTCGCGTAGTTCGAAATGTATTTATCAAAAGATGCACTGTCATCTTTTTATAGTAGAAAACTATAAACTAGTCAGTGTATATCTATTCACACAGCTACCCCAGATATGAACAATATTTTGTTTAACGTGAATAAGTTATACAAATATAGTAACTGCCAAGTTTCTCTTCAAATTGCACATTGCGACTGTACGGAACCTATATAGTTTCGTTCATTACTGATGCTACGAATGTGTAAGTGAAAGTACAAATGTGTAAGTGAATCGTACAGAAAAGTAAATTATGCAAAGATACTACATTATATCAGTTTTTTACATTCATTTTTGGTAGAAAAACAGTGACTTGCTTTAAATTTATTATCATAATTCAGTGAATAAATTTCTGCATTTAAAATACTACAACGAACAAATGGGTGTACTAACCAAAACGGAAAAGGGTTTTCTGCTCAATTATTTGTTGCCCTTTGCAATATACGGTATATATATATATATATATATATATATATATATATATATATATATTATAAATATGTAGTAATATTTTGATAGTTGGTTAATAAGCGAAAAAATTATGGAAGGCAATCTTAATTAAAAACTGAAGTGGTATATTTTTATCCCACTTAAGCGAAAACGAGTTTAATCTTTGCGTCAATCAATATCTACCATCATCGGTGAGTAACAGCTTATCAAGTTTTCCCCTAAACTGCATAACTTTACTCTAAAGTTTTAAGCTCATAAGAATTTATTTACAAATTCATGTTACACGTATCGGTTTTGAAAGACGATGAGGGGTTCAAATTAGACTTCTTACGAAATAAATCGTAGTATAGATCATTACATGGTTTAGTATTGCACTGGTACAATGATTTCGTCCGAAAAGCAGGAAGTCCCGAGTTTGATTTCTGAGTCTATCCGTTAATTTTTTTATGGGATATAAAAATGCGTAAAAACGTGAGAAGATGTGTCAGAGTAGTTATTATCATGTAAAATGGTAATAACTATTAATAATAATAACTATTTTTTTTCTTTTATATAATCCATGTATCTAATCTACACCCCCTATCTGCAGTAATTGCTCCATAGGGATTATATGTCTTAAAGTCCCTTATTCTCTTATTTTTTGACTTATAAAAAGGTAGAACACTTCTTGCAAAATAAATCTTAGTATAGATCATTACATGGTTTAGTGTTGCACTGGTACAATGACTTTTTCCGAAAAACAGGAGGTCCTGAGTTTGATTTCTGAGTCTATCTGTTACTTTTTGTTATGAAATATAAAAATGGGGAAATGGCATTCTATCAGAAGATGTGGCAGAATAGTTATTATCATGTAAAATGGTAATAGCTATTTTATTTCTTGTATGAAAATCATGTATGTAATCAGCACAACCCCCTGCAGTAATTGCTTCGATATGGTTTATATGTCTTAAAGTCCCTTATTCTTTTATTTTTTAACTTATGAAAAGCATAAAAAATTGATATACGGAAATGAATAGTTAGTATTTTTTAATCCAGAATTTCAAGCATTTAATAATTTAATTAAAATAATTATTATAGAGCCAAAAAGAGAAAAAAAATAATTATGTCATTTGCATTGTAGTTTCATTTGTATTAAATATTGGTCACATAGATTGTAAGTCATTTCTTTCAAACATCATAAATGTCATAAAATTTGAAAACGTCATTCTTCCTCATGTAAAATTAATGGCAGGGGGACAAACGAATGACATACTCCATATTGTGGCCATTTTTCAAGATAGCTAAATATAGTAAATGTCACTTTTAGTGCGTTTTTTTCTTAGCCAACATTGTCACAGAAAAGGGTAAATCCAAGTTGAAGTTATTATAAAAAGTGACTTGTAAAGCACGAAAATCCTTCTTGGGGATAAAATACCGACAAATAATTTATTACTTGGAGCAAAAACAATTCAGAGATGGAACAGTGTTAGGAAGTTTAAAAAATTCCTTCTGACCAGCGTTGAAAAGTGAATTTAAAAAAACATTTTGCTTAATATATAAAATGTCTAGAAGTTCGTAAGTCTCTATTATTCTTAACTTCCTTTTTATTACTATTATTGTTTTATGTTCCTTTTTTCTTTTTTTTTTAATCCGAAGCTACTTTCAAAAATTTGTACAAATTTACTGTTTCTGCTTCTTGAGACAAAGACCATTGTTTTCAATTTGTTCTTTCCCTTTAGCCTTCAGAATTTCAATTCTAATGTTCGTCTATAACAATGGGTCTTAAGTTTTCTATTTCTTTGTTTGGGCTTTTTCGTTGAAATGGGTTTCAAAATAGACTTTAAACCCACTTAGCGTTACCAGTGAAAGTATTCACTGAAATATAAAAGGTATAATCTCGCATTTTTACCGTTTTTTACCTGTATTTAACCTAAGATTAAAAGTATATTTGAACTGTCAAAATAGGATAAGGAGAAAGAGAGTATGCTGGTTTTGTTTTTTGTTTTTTTTGGGGGGGACTGTTCATTTTTTAGAACTGTAGTGATGGGTGGGTAATCATGGCTTGTTTGAGAAAATATTTTGGATACGTCATGCGTTTGGATCGGGTTGAGTATTAATCGGGTCTAATTGAAAACCCCAAAATTTTTCTGTGCGAGTTGAATCTGCCAGTTTATCCATACATGATGTTAACTGTTGATGGCAGAGTGTCTTCCCGGCTAGTCTTGAGCGAGGCAATTTATTGATATACTCTGGGGAAAACTTTTTTAAAGAAAGAAAAACTACGCCACAAATTAACTTCTCTGCACAGAACAAACTGTTATAGAAAGTACGGTATAAATTAAGTTTTGGATATTCTAAAATAGTTCCAGATCTTAAAGGTTTTGAATTAAACTTTGAGGGGAGGGTAGCTCCCGAAGAATTATGCAGCAATGGTGGTGAATACCTTCAAGTTTGGATGCTGAAGGTGAGTATACTCTTAAGCCCTCAAAATATCTAAATAAATCAGAGATCATAAATGATGGGTATTGAATCAACAGAATAAAAAAATTATGTTTAGTTTTGGAGGATCTGTCGTTGTTCATCATCAGGCATATGTGTTTGCAATTCCCATATTTGGTTTGTGTGAATTTCCTGTTTAGTACTATATCAGTAACTAATTGTAATGTATTTTTTTCGCAAATATCGTGTAATCTTTGAAGTTTAAACCATCAGTATTTTGTGTATATTGACAAATATTGATTCGGTATTACTGATTTCTATGCGTAGCAGTAGCCGAATGCTCATTTCCTTTGAGTGTAGGTGTTTCGATTGTTCTAGTTGAGAGTTCAATTTTAAACTACTAGCAGGTTGTTCGTATTAAATTTCTCGTGATGTCCCTGGCTTGGAACATGAACACAACGAAATTTGTTGAAAAAAATTCCTCCGTGGAATACCTTGTAGCAATTTAGTCTTCTCATCCATATGCTATTTTTTTCCCTACTTTAGATGTTTAGAATTTTAATTTTCTTTTATAATATTTCTTTTTATTTACTTTTATTCTGTATCCCTACAAACATGATCAGAATTGTTTAGAGTTTTCTTATTTATTGGAAAAATCCATTATGGCAACGAAGGCAGGAACAGACATTGAACGAAATTCCCCGAGGTTGACGTTCCAAAAACCTTACATTTTGGTCCCCAAGTTATTATATTTGCTCTAGATTTGGAAGACCTAGGGGTGAATTTTCCTTCCTCCATTTCAAATCCTCCAATTTTCTCTTTTATATGTATGCGTTATACATATCAGCCTATTTTCATTCTTATTAAAGGTGTGGAAAACAATAGTTTAGTGACAGTATTTGAAGGAAAGAACAGTGATTACAGCCCTTGTGCCTTAACGAGGTCTTGAATTTGATTCTTATGTAAGGAAAGTGTTCAGTAGAAATATCGAGGGAAATTCCCGCATGGTATAAAGTCATTACTTAGTAGTTAGCCACATAACCGTTTCTGGCGACACTTTACGACTCACAAGTGCAGAAGAGGAGTAGTTTGTGCGTAAAATGCGTTGAACATTTTCGAAAATGTTCATATTGTGTATAAAGAAAGAGACCAATAAAGAAAAATAAGGAGGAAACAGTCAAATAAATAGTTAAGTGTCCTCTTTTTTTTCCAGAAGCAAGAAATTTCCCCTTCATGGCAATTTTTTTTCCCATCCTTTCACAAATGCTAATTCTTCCTTTACTTCATGTCTCACGCAAAAACTTGGCAAAATTCGGTGAAATGTGCGAAACAATCTTTCTCCCGAAAACTCTAAACGACGTAAACAATAGACGAGACGAAGATTTTACTCTCGGCGAGGTGAAATCTCAAAACACAATTCTTTTTCTGTGTCATCATCATGTCATGAAAAGATTTTTAAAAAAATAAAAGAAAAGGCTGGGAGATATACCTTGGAACTTTATTTCGCTGCTTTTCTTGTTTCGTGAAACTGACTAAATTTTTCTCCAACGGAGGAGAAAAAGAAGGTGTGGAGGGGGAAGGGGTGGAGAGGAAATTAATACTTGACACGTAACAGACATGGCGGGAGTAAATTTGATCCAAAGTGAAATATTTTTTCATTACTCTTTATCGCTTGGAAGAAACATAACCAAGTTTACAACTTATATAGACTACGTTTTTGGCTTGCATTTCATTTTTTTTTTAATATCAGCTTCTTCACTGAACACGTTCTCAGTTTTTTAAAGTAATGCGAGGCAATAATATCGCTTTTGAGAGAAGATTCAAAGTTGATTTGTTTCCAATCTCGAAAATAAAGAAATAAGAGATTTTAAAAACGTCCTACGTTTCAAATGCCTTTGAAATGTACTTATATCTAAATATTTACTTTAGTCTTTTCTTAAATCCTCAGTCGGTAACTGATGCCTTTTTATCAAAAAGTTGAAAAGAATTATATTGGAGTAGTTTGCGGAGTTTACATGTTTAATGTCAATAGCGAAAAAGATAGAAAGTGTTACAGAATTGCTGTTAAATCTCAAATCCACAACATGCAGAAGATAAAATAAAAACAGGGTTAGGTTCACTTTATTAAATTTCGTTGGGAATTTTTCTTCTGAATCAATTACTGAAATAAATTTTCTTGAAGTGTTTTTAGAAGCGAAGAAATTTTTGTTCTTTGCAATGTGAAGGAGGACATTCTAAATAATGCTCCCTTTCGTCTCCAGTGTAAGGTTATTTTGTTAAAGCAATAATTTGCTGACTGATTAGTTCGAGGTACGAATCACACTCCTAGAAGAATAATATTGGCCCCGATTGGTTTAAATAAACTATAACCGACTCCAATCTTTATGAAAATAAATGACGTGCACATGATGAAAGTTTGAGTCCTCGCTAAAATATTTTTTTTAAAGTAACATTCAGCGTATGGCGTTGGCCTAAAGAGAAAATGGGGATATGTTAAAAGACACTTAAAAGATTTCCTTGCATTTCCAGAATAACTTGTTCGGTACAGAAACTGTGGATCGTAACCCACAGAGGGGTCACGGATAGTTTGAAGCAAATTTATATCATATTGAATTATTTAATTAAAAATATGCTTAAAGTCATCTATAATTGCACGTTTTTATTTATATTTTTGGCATAGGTGTTCAAATAAAGAAATAAGAGTTTTTAAAACATTTTACGTTTCAAATGCTTTGGAAATGTACTTATATCTAAAGATTTACTTTAGTCTTTTCTTAAGTCCTCAGTCGGTAACTGATGCCTTTTTTATCAAAAAAAAAAGTTGAGAAGAATTATATTGGAATAGTTTGCGGAGTTTATATGCTTAATATCAATAGCGAAAAAGATAGAAAATAATACAGAATAGCTGTTGAATCTCAAATCCACAAAAAGATAATAAAAGTTAAAAGATATATGGGATATGATATTATTAAATAAGGTGTCTAACGTTCTTACAATAATCAACATAAGTCAGTAAATAGTTTGTTAGCATTTGCTAACTTCTTTTTCTATTTTTTATTAGCATTTTCTTAATTAAAAAAATTGCGGCTACCAAAAAATTTTCATTGGGGTCGAGTGATTTTTTTATTGAAAGAAAGTGGGCCGCCGAATATCCCGGGTTTAAATTTCAGTCACAGAGGAAAATCGTCGTAAAATGGTCCATAAATCACCCAAGAACTCGAAAAAATTTATCGGTATGCATTCACAGCACAGTTTAAGCGGGAAATGAACTGAGATATATTCTCTGTTTGTAATTGCGGTTTAATTCCAAAAAAATGTGTATTTGATTACAGCGATTGTTTTACACAGCCGAAAGAAAATATCCAGCATTCTAAATTTTCCCTATTTTGTCCGAGTCTTGCAGAATTTTATCAGAAAAAATATTTCTAAAGTTCTTCAGTTTTGTAATTTTCTGTAAATATGTAAAAGAAGAGCCTTTTTGTGAATGTACAATCATACATTGTGCTGATAAATGCAGTTATGATTAAATAATTGCTTAATTTAATCATAACTGCAAAGTTAAAAATTTTGAAGGGAGAAAGAATACTTGTTTGAGAAATGGCTCTCATTTTAAAATTTATTTTATTATAAGTCTAAACGTCTGCTGCCAAAAAAAAATTCTTCAAAAAAAAAAATCAAACTGTGGTAAACTGATGAAAAATATTCCTACAACCCAGATGACAAATCTGCTATTGAGCTGTAAATGGGGAACTTTTTGTTATATATCATTTAACATGCTGTAGAAAAACTCAATGGGATATAAGCACATGCATTTACGCAAACTGTGAAAAAAATTGATAACATGAACATGTATTCAATAAGACTTCTTATATCCTGCACCGTCATCTTAATTCAAAAAAATTGCGACTTGATACGAACCGTATGTCATTTTTCTGTGCATTCGTCTATAACGTTTCGACCTTACTACAAGAGGGAGAAATTAATTTTTTATAACGTCTGAAATGCACTAATCCTTTGATTGGAGATACAAGCATTTTAAGTTTATAAAATGAGTTTTTCCACAATACTCTCACAACTGCAAAGAAAGAGGATGAAATGAATAGATATTATTTCTGACCTGATGAATTTGGTCCCTCAAGACAGCTGGAAAAAATACATTTTTGCAATTATTATTTATTTTTAATTCCTGCCTTTTTGGTTTTATATGGAGGTTGTATTATGATCTTACTCAAAAAATAGATGTTTAATACCCTCTATTAAAGCAACTCATTAATATTGCATAAAAATTTAATATTAATTGAAGGTAGGGGCTTATGCAGCATTAATGTTTTATAACTGAAATGAATTGCATGGTGTTTTTGGAACATAAACGTCTCTTGTTACAAATTTTGCTGTTCATGAATTACAGATTAAGCCTCATTAATTTTTCCCTTAGAAACTATCCGAAACATCTGTCTCCGAGTCAATCGGTGATCAATGATTAAGTTGTGGATGTACTTCGACAATGCTACTTGTCACTACGCCATGTCGGAAAGTTTGGTCTCGACTTTACTTTGTGCGTGATTTCTTTTCATTATGCTTGTGTAATATCTTTGAAAAATTAAACTGGACTATTCATCTTTTCACCGTTAGGAGTGGAATTACGGATAAAACGGGACGAAACCATGCATTGCTGAAAGCGGAGGGTAATCTCTTTGTTCCAGTAAAATTCTAGAATTTGAATTGAGCCGTTCTCTTGCCAAAGCTGTTGAGTCCATAAAGCAAAAAGTGAAGGAAAGTGATAAAATAATATACAGTAAAACGTCGTTTATCCGGCCTACGTTGATCCGGATCTCCGGATAATCCGGATCAAATTTGTAGACATTATTTTTATTTAATGTTTACGTTAGATAATAATTTTTAACTATGATAGCAAGAACGTAACTACAAGTACGCCATATATTCGCTTTTTTTATTCAATGTATATTTCCTGCATAGAATGTACAATAAATTATCGTAATAAAATGCTTTTTGTTGAGTTTAAGAAGTTTTACTAGACTTACCAATCCCTTGTTAAGAAATGATATGAAAAATTAATTTTACATTTTTTAATGTCTTGTAAACAATACTATATAATTTTGTTGCAAAACATAATTTTTTATCGTAATAAACGGTAAATCTGCTTAGTTAAGGGTTTTGTTTTCCTTATTACCCGGATTGCCTATGGTCCCAGTAAGTCCGGATAAACGAGGTTTTACTGTGCATCGTTTTTTTAAAATTCCTCTGAAAATACAAATTCAAATAAACATTGTAGAATGTGTTATTGCAGATGTATCTTTTATCTGACGACATATAAAATCTATAAGATAGAATATCCTTAGAGTAATCGTCATTATTATTACAATTTTTGGATGACTAGGGGACTTGATCGATTTGGCAAGCGAGAAAAAAAAAGTAATACCTTCCTATCTAAATAATTTATTTTTACTACAGAAAAAAAATTGAAATAGTTGTTTAATAATCCACAAGTACATATTTCTGCAGCAATTAAACTGTAACTGACTAATTTATTTGACTTTTTTTGTGATGAAACAACACTAAACGATTTACCGTAACATCAAGAAAAACCACTGCATCTGCTATTTAAAAATATTCAGATGAAAAGACGTTCCAATCCCAATTGCTAATACGCATCCATCGCCGTGCAGGATAAATTTTGCTTGCTCAAGTATGCGCGTTATTCGTCTCTTATAAGAAAGAAACGAATAACGTACACGTAGATTCCTCTTGAACACGGATTTAAAACATATTTTTAAAAAGTTATAGGTCATGGTTAATATTTGGATGTGTTCTAATTTATCGTATTTATATTAAGATATGTAAGATGAACACATTTCCTTAGTGAAGATCTTTACTGTGTACGTAGTATTATCTTTTACGATAATCTAAAATGGGAGTGTGTATTGTTTACAGTGGTAGTTTCCTTATTTAGCCCTAAGTAGTCGAAATCAGTTTAGCTCCGTTTTTAATATGTATGCTACCACAATATGAAGATTTTGCACTGTTAACCGTATTTTGAACAAAAAAAAAGATTACATCCTTAATTACACAGAGAAAAAAAAGCCGGTCAGTTTTCGAAAGTTCCAGGTTTGCGGACACACTTCATGTGGGTTGAAAATAAAATGGGTCGACTGACCTATCTAATGTGTTCACCGACTCACCCCAAAGCGAGCTGAATATCTTGTTTGCGGGTTGATGAGATTTTCCCGTTTCCCTGGCTCGCGCTGCGGGAGATTTTCTTCGAAAGAGGGTCGGAAGCGGGTCGAAAGCTGTACTTTGAAGCAATTAGTAGCTTTT
Source organism: Dolomedes plantarius (assembly GCA_907164885.2). Classification (NCBI taxonomy): domain Eukaryota; kingdom Metazoa; phylum Arthropoda; class Arachnida; order Araneae; family Dolomedidae; genus Dolomedes; species Dolomedes plantarius. Next base: position 168,055,443 of record OU015491.1, on the reverse strand, counting down.
TGGCTGGGGAAATAGGAAAAATGGCGCTTGTCGACGAAACGGAGTGTCCACGTGTTATAGTGCATGTAAGTACATTTTTAATCTTTTGAACATTAAAATATATGCAAAATCCTTCATGTAAATCCGAATTATAGAGCATACTTCAACACAATAGAAATGTGAGGACTTTTAACGGAAGATTTGCTATTTGTTTAAATTTGAAATTGTTGTGTAAGGCTTAAAGTTGCGACAATCGCGTAAGCTATTGCATGTTTAACATATAACTCAAATATGAATTATAGCTGTATATGGTTGAGCATATCATGATATTAGGTTTTTCTTGTCGCAAATCTTCCATGTGCTTGTGTGTGTGTGTGTGTGAGTGTGCGTACATGTATGTAATATCTAAACATTATGTATTAAAATTATTTTTACATTACATAAAAATCTCATCATAGAAAACTCTTAATTGAGTGCAATTTTAATGAATAAATAGATTTTTATGATTTAAAAAAAACAAGAATACGATTTCTAAAAGTAATTTTTGACATCTACTGATATAACAGGAACACACAGCTTCTAAATATCCACTATAAAAAATAAGGTTGACAACAACTTATTTTACAGATGTTAATGAGCTGTGTGTTCCTGTTATGCGCTTCCTACAACTTTTATTAATAATTCATCAATATTTTAAAAAAAGCTTAGAACCACAGAAAAAAAAGTAAAAGCATGCAGTTTGTTTCATGCAATGCTACGAGTAGTATGCGTATGTATATCTATTTGTGTGTACATATAAGTTGTGTTTGAAAGTCCAAGTTCATTCTAAAATCCAAATCTACAGATGATACCATCTGGCGATAACATTTAATTATAAACTCATTTGACATGGTCGAATTTAGAAAAATGGATAAACTGGAGGGTGAAATCAGGTTTTTAAAATTCAGCTATACATTACATTTATGTGTGGAAGTGTGTGTTTGTGAATAAGTAAATAAGAGAGTAGGAAATAAAAGAAATATCTTGTAACAGATGATGATCTATCTAGATAACTAATTTAAAATTCTACGAATTCTTTTCCTTTTATACTAATAATTGTCAGTTTATAAACTAATTTATTCTCCTAAAGATTTGATACATTTTAGCTTTATATAAACACCTTAAAACAGAAGGAATTCTGTAATGATAATAAGGTAGCTGGAAAATTCAAATTGAATTAATATTCATGCAGAATAGGGAGAGGGGAGGAGATTGTTTTTGAAAATTTTCATGGCATGTATAAAGTAAAGTGGCAATTTTTCTTATCTAATATTAAAAACATAATTTGATGTTTGTTTATTTTACAAACTAATGTTATTGTTCTGAGTTGTCAAAACATAAAATTTAAATGATTATCTAATTTGGGTAACAAAATTTCATTTAAAAAATTCGATGGAAACACTTTCAGACTAGGCATTTTGGAAAATTCTTTTAAACATGAAGGCTAATGTACTGCAAAAGTTAAAGATAAAAATAATTTTTTTTAAAGTGTAAGTATTTATTACTAGTTGTGAAGTATGCTTTATAACTTTTAATGATAATATTTTTAATGTTCAATAGATTAAAGAAGTGCTAATTTGATTCATTTTAATTCAACGCAAACAATGTCATCTTTATATAATTTATAGTTCTCAGGATGGCAAGTATCAAATAAAGGTGTCTGGAATAAAATTATAAATCACTCGCTTCAAACTGAGATACATAATGCAGTAACTAGGAATTATTACCAAAGCTTTAAATGATCTGTGTCTTATAATATTAAAAAAATAATTAAATGTGTGTATATATATATATATGAAAAATTATATATATATATATATATATATATATATATATATATATATATATATATATATATATATATATATATATATATATATATATATATAGGCTCAATACACAACTCGCTATAATTAACTCATTCAAAGAGTTTTTAAACTCACAAAGGCAGGTAAATGTACCCGTTTTCGAAAGTGGGTTGTAGGACCCACTTTCCAATGTGGGTTGTTTGACTCACCAAAAGCGAGTTCCACTGTGCAGTGGATTTCAACCCAGCAAAGTGAGTTCACCGACCAACTTTTTTTTCTCTGTGTACCTATAAAGGTTATATTCATCCGTAAGTGTAAATTTCCCACTTTCTCTTCAAAATATTTTAAAATTTTATCGAAAACATAACTGTTAATTATCGTGAAACTGAAGACTGTTTTTTCTGTTAATAGAAAACGTAAGGCTTAGATTTCGATCTGAGAAGGGAGTGATTTTACGGTAGGTAAAAGAATATAGAACAAATACTGCTGTTACGGGGTCTACTAGTTGAAGAATGAAATTTTAAAATGCTACTTACAGACGGTAAATTAAAAGGGTTTTTTTTATTTACTCAAGCCCATTATGCATCTTTAGTATGTTCGTATCCACCTGTTTTGCCTTGGTATGTCTATTCTTCTATGCCATGCACTATGTGAAAGCACCGTGTTCGTATACAATTTTTTAAACGTGCATACATGCATCTCTTTTTCAAGGAGTCTGTGACTGGTTTCACCGCTTTCCTTAGTTCTGACTTTAGCCTGCCGATCTATAGTCTAAATATCTCATAAACAGGTCAAAACTATTTACTATTCCCTTCTGAATATTATGTGAGAGATGTGTCTAAAATTCTTCATAAGATACAATCCGATAGTTGGTTAATTAATGATAATCGCTAACATTTTAGTAAATTGCTTCGTAGGATCTTATTCAATCATACATTAATTGCTAATTGTCCCTTACCGTTAGATGATTGTGTTTTTTTATTTAGTTTTAGCAGTTGCGAAGTCCCAGTGCTATAGCTGTGATACACATGTTTCAGTTGCTCAATCTTTCCAAGTTTTATTTCTTTCACCTATGAACACCTTCACAATTTGCGGCAGACCTCCCCTGTTTCCGGCCATTAAATCGGTTGAATGAAAACACCAGTTTAATCTTCCACTTGTCACGGACAGTCCCTTTCATCTCCACCGCTGAACTAGTTGGACTGATTCCAGCCGTTTCGTGAGAAGTCGGGCATCAGTTTCAATTTCTGCCCTTGGACGTCGCACATTGGCAACTCTTAGTCGCATGAATGGCTAGGCACCAAAGACTTGATTAAAAGCTATGCGGAAAGGAGTTTTTAAGCTGATGGAGTTATCTACCGTTGTAAAGAAATTCAGGATTGAAAATTCAATGAAATTATGAAAACATTTTCTCAGTTTTATCACATCAAAATTATGAAAGTGTGCGATTCAATCAACTTTAGGCTACTGTTTACTAACCCTATTGGTTTCGCTCTCCTCAATGTTAACCTCTGGAGAAAATGTGTCCAAGGATTGCCGACTTGGATTTAAAGATTTTTTTAACTGTACTCCGCAACAGAGAAAAAAAAATTATATCTTGGGGCATTTTTCGTTTTAAAAAAATGCAAATAATATTTTAAATTTTAAATTATTCGGGGAAAATCTGGTATAGTGTGCTTTAAACGCTTTGGTAGATGAAATTTATAAAATGAATCCTGTTGCAAGGTGCAGAAAATTTCAGGGTATCTGATAATACCATTTTTATTGGATTATCAGCATTTATATAGCTGTAAATAGTAAATAAATTTTCTCCGTGGTTTCAAATTGAGGTGAGCGAATCCAATAGGTTTAGTACACAGTAGCTTTAAGTGTAAAGATAAAACTTGCTATGTCTTGTTCTGTCGAGTACCTATGAAGTTGTTCTAAATCGTATCTGAAAGATGTTCTGTTAAAATGTATTTCGAGATCTATGAATAACGTGATTTAGAAATTTGTGTACCGAAACAGTCTTGAGTAAACAGATGAAACCCTCTCAATGTTCCAAATTTATATCCATACTTCTTAACATACGGTAATCTAAAAGTCATAGAATTGCTTTTTGAAACTACATAAGAATAGTAGATTTTTTTAACGTTATGTATTAATGCAGTGGCAAGTTCAAACTGCGTAACTTTCAACTTTTGGATCACACTTCATAAGAAGCAATTTCATAACCAATACAATGTACATTTTTTTGGTTACTTTATTGATGCATTTTTCCCGTCAAGACATAATGATTTATGTATGAGATGACCTCAAAAATGACATCCTTAAAAATTATGCAGACATTTATTTCATTTAGGAATTCATTTATCTTGACATTTATAACAAAATAAATTAAGATCTCTCTTAAAATATGTCGTCGGCGAGCTCCTCGTGGCGTAAAATTGGAACAGTTACCATGGATACGGAAGGATTTCTGGGGAAAATTAGGCCTATTTTAGTAAGTCATTAACCTCTGCAGTGTTTAAAACCGCTTTCTACAATTATAGGCACAGTCTAGACGTTTAATCAACTATCTCATTATGTCACTTACTAATTAAATCATCTTAAGGCTGTCATTTCAATCTTTTTTATATAAGATTGATATTAAAATGAATATTCTATTACTTTATTTCAATAAACGTCAAATAAAATTATATTCTGAAAATAACTTATACGCATGTAGTGTGTAAACATACAAAGAAATACAATTTATGTGTAAAAAATTCTGCGCATGTATTCATCTCGAGTGAAAGTGTTCTCAAGTTTAAGGTTTTAAACCATTGAATTGTATTTCTACTTCAGAGAGCCTTCAGAGATTAAATTTTTTCCTATTTTAAGCACGGGTTTTGTGATTTTAGAAAAGTTGTATACAGGTCTCGTGTAAAAATAAATTTTGGAAAACTGATCCAAATGAATAAATTAACTACTTTTTTTCTCCCAGATTTCGCCCAAAGCTTCCCGAAGTTTGTGGGATTCTAAGAAATGTTTCCTTCTGCTAAGATTTGCACAAACCTTGCCAAATTGCACGTGTGTAGACTTGTTTCTCTCTGTTCCTTCTTGCTTTTTGCATGAATGAGTTGAACTGAATGAATCTGTGGGCTGGTAGTGTTATTTTAAATGGCAATAGTTCTTTTTTTATTGTTTTTGCTTTTAGCGTAAACAATCTAACAGACGCAAGGTCAGTCGCTATTCTGTCTTAAAGTCAATCAGAATGACAGTTTCTATTCTAAGAGTGCCACTCTCAGCAACTGCCAATTTTTTTTCGTTCCGGTGATGTTAGATACTAAAATAAGTTGGATTTTCAACAGTTACAGGAATAATTATGCTTGTGACGTAATCCTACACTGCCTCTAAATCAGCCATACTCAACCTTTTATTCTCTCGGGCAGCATGCATATATTTGTTACGTTACGCGGGCCCCAACATAGTACACTAAACCTCATAATACAATAATTTTAAGAAATGCAACTCAAAACATAAATGTATTTAAACGTTTATTTAAAAATGAGTGGGATCTTTTGTGTTGAGACAAACTTTTGACTACTTTAGACAAATCAGGTTTATAATTCCTGCATGCTATTCTCAATACCTTATGAAGGTAAGTATCAGTAAGGGCGTGTTCACATAGGAGTCCGGTAGCGGAAGCGTAAAAGGAAAGATGGCGCTGAGACAGAAATAAACCAATCATAGGCGTTAAAAATTTCGTTGGAGGTTTGTCATTGGTTAAATATATTTCAATGCTTTAATGCTTCCGCTACTGGACTCCTGTGTGAACAGGCCCTTAGTCGATGATTTTTATATATGTTCTTCGCCTATTTCATTTTGGAATTGAATGATTCACAAAGATACGTTGATGCGAACAACGTGGGCAGCAGGTGGCCCATTTTTGTACAGTTTTGTATTTTTCAGGTACTCATTTCCAATATTATGTTTAGAAAAGCACCTGCCTGATATAATGAGTGTGAGTGTTTCGGGCCGCACATTCAAGGTCGGTGGACCGCAGTTTGAGTACCCCTGCTCTCAATCGATAACAAAACTTAAAACAACTTACGAAATGCATTTATTCAACATATCCTCTGATGCCATGGAACCAAAGCTTTATTCATAACTCTAATGTAAAAAGTTGTTCCATGTTTATACCTAAAGAAAATAAATTGAATGTAACATCACCTAAGTTTAGCAGTTATATAATCCAAGGGCACCTATCTCACTATCTCAAAAATAAAGAGGCGATGAGTTTTAAGCTGAACAAATGCTGCGATTACATATTCTGTGCGTGAAAAGATCTTGGAACGAATCACTTTTTTAAGCTTCAGATTGACGATTTTACACCTGACAAGCAAGAAGGCCATCTCGACCACTGAAAATCTTAACCAAAGGTTTACCATTTTTTCCACAGTTGTTGCCATTTTCAATCATAGATATCTGAATTTTACTTTCATAGGCTTCCCAAAGCGGTACCAATTCTACCTTTTCGGTTTGTTATCTTAGGTTGATCTGTGTTTTAATATTTGATCGAGTAGATATGTTCTTATCTTTGGGGAGTTTTTGTCAAATAACACTGCTAAGTGCTGATAAAAAAAAAATCTCTCAGCGTAAAGGGATTGATATATCGCTGAGCAAAATCTTAAGAGCTTTTTTAAAACTTCCTTATCCTAGGACGTCAAAATACAGAATTTTTTTTGAAAACCAAGTTCAAATATTTTTAAGATTACAGAAATTTTTCGTTCTCAAATGCTAGGGAAAAAAATGATTTTATTTTAAAGTCCGACCATATTTCAGATTTCGGTATATGTTTAAAAATGTATGTTAGTTTGCGACGTACTTGCATCCTTAATATCTTCGTTTACAATCCGTAAATCCAATTTTTTTCCCCTTTATAAAGAGATTTTTCCTTACGGGCAAATTTTTATTTTTATTTGTGTTTGTTGTAAGTCTATTTTCCGGATACTGTCGCATAATACAGAAATACAGGAAAACCCGAGTTTTCAATTGATAGGTATTCCCCAAAGGCTCAGCCCAATAAAACAAAGAGATACGTCGGACTCAAAGAAATAAAAGACTGGGAATACAGTCAAGTTCATTTTTTCCAATTGTTAGATTGTTCGCCTGAAATGTGTCGCCAGGAAATTTTCCACTCGAACTTTTCCTGAACTCGGAGTTGATTTTGAGTTTTTGTTTTTTGTTCTTTTGTCTTGGCGTTCCCGGCTGGGACCTGTAAATCAAGAAGTAATTCAGCAGAAAATTGATTTCTTACTGATTCTTCCTATGCCACGCAGATTTTGTGACTCGGTTATTGTATACTAAGTTTGTTATTAGATGGTTTTGTGGTATGGAAATTTGAAACGCAACATGTAATAACTCGATGATGTAAGAACTGGCCACTGTTGATCGTTTGTTAAATCTGATTTTTTTTAGATGCATTCTTTTTTTTTTTCAATTATCTCTGTCGATCAGTGATGAACAAACTTTTTTTCCAACAGTGACCCACTTTCTTTCTATAAAAAATCACTGGCCCCTCTAAAAATTTTTGGTAGTAGCAATTTTTTTAATTAGGAAATTGTTAACCAAAAAAATGGAAAACAGAAAAATATATACAAATTTTCACCTATTTAACCCTTCGGTGGGAACATCTACCTCTCAGGCAGCTATTGTTTTTTTATTCAGCACTGCACCCTCCTACCCTTTGACTTTGAGTACTGTGAGTCTACACATGCTTCAGTCAACAGCTTATCTTCAGTATGGGAGGGTAATTCGTGATGTCAGCCTTCTATAGTTCAGGTAAAAATTAGATTAATCAATGCAAAATTTAAAATCCCAACCCAATCACTCGTTCGACTAACTAAATACCTCTACAAACGAACCGTAATATAACCTGTGATAATTGGTTCTGTTCAATAGAAACTGGTCAATAATTTAGGAGAAATGGTTTGACGATTGTGGCTACGAGGAAATGTAATAATCCACAAATAAACTCTGAATTTCTAGTTAGGAATACCTGGGAAAGACATATTCCCTCTATATTTGCCTTCCAGGCACATATAGATCCACACACTAATCGGGAAAAGAATCGTGTTCCCACCAAAGGGTTAAAAAATCAATGAACTGTAGATTTTGGGTTTATATTTCCTTTGCATAATGAAAATTTAAAGTCTCCCTTACCATGAGCACTTGTTTTTGGCAAATCACATCCGACTAAACCTTCATATTTCGATGTTAATATGTATTTCTATTTCATTTAGGTAAAATTAACAGAAATTAAAGTAGAAAAGAGTATGATTTCAAAATTATAAGCTTCTTATTAAAACACTGAAAATTAAAAACTTCGCTGATACCATTTAACAATATCATATTACATATATATATATATATATATATATATATATATATATATATATATATATATATATATATATATATATATATATATATATTACATATAAAAAAACAAGTAAACATATCAAATATATGTATTTACCAGTTGAAGCGGGATTTTAAGAATGTTTGTTTACCAAAATCAATTTAAAAACTAAACATGGTATAAATAACATAGAGAAAAAAAATGCAAAATGTTACACACATGAATAAAAAGAAAACTCTATCTAAAAAAATATAAATTTATAATAAACTTCTCAGAATTCAGTTAGCTTTAGCCTTTCATCATTGGTTCAAAGAAAAGCTGAAATTACAGGTTTAGCTAAGTTTTCCAAAAGAGCCATGAAATGAACACGGTATAAATAATATAGTATGAAAAAAACATGCAAAATGTTATACACATTATTAAAATGAAAACTCGACATAAAATTATATTCATTTATAATAAACTCCTCTGAATTCAGCTAGCTTCAGCCTTTCATCATTGTACCCCTAAAAGCAATATGCATGTATAAGAAATTTAAACCATGTTTTTTAGTTAAATAATTCAGTATGATATAAATTTATTTCAGACTATCCGCGATCCCTAGTTTCGCATCACTGCTTTAGATTATTAAAAAAACTGCGCCGAAGATTGTTGTGAATATGGTGTTATGTGTGCGTCTGTTAGATTGTTGGTCAGTTCTTTATAACCAAAATTAAAATTCACAAGTCCAGACACGCAAATCTAGTTGAGCTACAGGGTTTGACGAACGTCTTGTTCATCCTTATAGGACGAGAAGTTTGTTTTTTCAATGTACAGTAAAACCTTCTGTACATTGAAAGTGGCCAGTTTTTACATCATTGAGTTTATCCGGACAAACTGGGACCATAGGTAATCCGGACAATCGAAAATACGGATAATCCGGATTTTCGATTGCCATGATTTATTCATATTACGAAATATGGGTAATAAGCAAAACAAAATCCTTCACTAAGCAGACTTACCGTTTATTACAATAAAAAAAAACTATTTTTTGTAACAAAATTACATAGTATTGTTTACAAGACATTAAAAAATATAAAAAATAACTTTTCACATCATTTCTTAACAAAGAATTGGTCCACTGTCTTCTGTTTCATTCAATAAAAAAAACACATATAGAAAAAAAGTCTACGAATCTGATCCGGATTATACAGAGATCCGGATAAACGAGGTTTTACTGTACTTAATTACATTTAAATTAGTCTAATTTACTCTCTGTATTCAGCACAGGCTATGTACAGTTATGCTTAAAAAAAATTGTTTTCGCAAATTTTTCCGATACTATTCGAAAATAATAGTTAATAACCACATGATATATTTCTTGTATTCTTTCAATATTCGCTCACAAAGATTACAAACTAATGACAATTAGGAAAGTATATACACTTATGACGCATGTAATGAAATTTACCGTCATATGGGCGGCCATTGACCCCGTAAGTAGACGCTAGATGCTACTTTTTTAGTGGCGTTCGCTCGTTTAAGTTTCACATGACGTCTGTTGACTAAGTCTCTGGAGACGCAAAATGGAGAAGATTTTGCGTAGTCACTTCATCGGTGCGATGTAAATTCTTGAGATTTCTTTCCATAAGGATGCGTCCAAAATCGCTTCTTAACGAATTCTAGCGACATGAAAAGAAGTTCCTAGGAGGCATTAATCTGGTTCGTGGAGATGAAGCGATCGATTTATCCAGCACTGAGTCTGGGAGGGTGAATAAAAAGATGCTCAGTTCTCAAATTTCGAGGATTTAATTATTCTCGAGTTTTCTATGTGATTTTTTTTTCTAGTTTTAAGTTGTATTGGTATACTAAAATCACAGACTTTGTTAAACACTCTGTCGAACTGTATATAACTGCATTTCGTAAATTCTTAAATTGTTACTGCTGTCTGTTTAGCATCGCACACTGTGCATGCATTGTACAGTATACGATATGTACTCTTCTGTGTATATTTGTGGGTAAATCTACAGTGTTACACTGTAATTTTAAATTTATTAAACTTACTGCATTCTCGAGTTTTCTATCTATAAATGGTATTTTTTCTAGTTTTAAATTTGTATTGGTGTACTAAAATAACTGTGGGGAGGCAACGACCACAGCAACATTGGATATAAACATCCTTTATTAGTTAAATATTAGAAAAATGAAAATAAACAGCGCGAGAGGGATGTCTTCCCATCTCGGAGTACAGCGATCGTCTAGAAGCGGGAATACATTAGGGATGCGACATCGATAACAAAACATCGATGTTTTGAAACATCGAAACTCAATATTAAAACATCGATGCTAATAAAACATCGCCCGAAAACCATCGATGTTTTTAAACATCGATGTTTTAGAAAATCCATTTTTTAAAACTGGTTTAGTAATCTCTAAAATTAATGTTACTTCGGTTAGTCGTGGGGGGGGGGGGGGATGATTCAATTTTACTCTCTGATTGGGCTGACACAAATGACAAAAACTTGGTTTCTTGTACCTTGGGCTACATTGATGACTCAAAATTCTCGTTGTAAATATCAACATGTTTTGCCTTCAAATGTCCAGATAAATTCGTGGTATTGCCAGAAGAAGTTTTGAGGGACTTCATGCAAATATTGCATTTCGCCAATTTGTCAGAGGTTTTGCAAAAATATTTCCAAACGGTACTTTTGGGAGGCATCCTACTAATAATATTAACATCAGCTGATGTAAAACCAGAACAAAACAACAACTTAAATGGCTGCTCTCGTGTATATACTGTTTGTAAAATAAAACCCTGTGGAAGGTTCTGGAGTGTCAGGAACATTCCAAGCGCTCTGATTGGTTCATTGGTTGTTGATTGTCATTTGTCTGTTTGCTAAGGAATCGTTCCCCCTTTTGTATTCGTCCTTTTCAGAACTCACTTACATTTACTGAGTGTGAAAATTATGCTAAGTGGTAATTTTTTTTATTTATGGTACTTTTTAATTAAAAAAAAGAAAACATCGAGACAACGTAAAACATCGATCACAAAACATCGATGTTAAAAAAACATCGACTTCAATAAGTCGATGTTTAAAGCATCGATGTTTTTATCAAAAAATCGATGTTTTGAAAACATCGATGTCGCATCCTTAGAATACATCATGCTGGCGCACGCACTGACGTCACACAGACAGTAGCGCCGCGTAACGTTTGGAGATGGGATTGAATTTCCCATATAACTGACTTTGTTAAACACTCTGTTGAACTGTATATAACTGCATTTCGTAAATTCTTAAATTGTTACAACTGTCTGTTTAGCATCGCACACTGTACATGCATTGTTCAATATACGATGTGTACGATGTGTTCAATATACGATGTGTTACGCACAAATACGTGTATATTTGTGCGTAAATCTACAGTGTTACGCTGTAATTTTAAATTTATTAAACTTACTGCATTGCACTATAGTGAATTATTTTAGAGATTATACTGTATAACATCTCCTGTGTATATGTGTGGATAAATCTACGTTGTTGATACTATAATTTTGAATTTATTAAACGTACTACAATGCAGTATAGTGATTTTTTTTCCTTTTTTGCAAATTCAGTTTTCTATATGAAATTTTATGGTTAATGTTTTAGGAAACTATAAATTTTGTGCCCTTTCCACGTTGGTGTAATTTCTGGGTCACTCACCCCCACGAATGTGGAATGCTGACTTTAATTTAGATGTCAGAGGGAACGTTTAGTAATTTTGTATAACAACACTGACTTAACATATCGCACCCCGGCAAGAAAAGTGACACAGGCCAAAAAAAGGGCAATTTTGAGGTTATGTCATTGAAAAGCAAGTGCCTCATCCTGCACGAAAAGCGACACAACTCTATCCCGTAATTTGTCCACATGATAGCAGTTTTGTCAGTTTTACTGTAATGATAGTTCAAGCTGTATAGGATTCTTTAAGTTGATTTTTCACAAATGTTGCATTTTCGGGTTGTGTCACTTTTATTGGGGTGCGATATGAGCAACATATGAAATCAAATTAACTGTTTAGTTTTTTTATTTATATCCTCTATCAAAAATTGTTTCTTTTTCCGTCGATTTTTCTACCGTGTAGTTAGCATCCTAACTGAAGCTACGGCAGAAATGCTGCGAAGAAACGTTCAGATTTTATCCCCTCCCCCCCCCCCACACACACAATATTCTGTCTCCATCACAAAATATTCTCCATTTTCTTTAGTCTAGCGCAGTGGTGCCCAAACTTTTTTCGACCGCGACCAACTTTCTTTAAATAAAAAACAATTCGACTTCAATGAATATTTTTTGGCAGTAGATCTTTTAAAAAATAAAGAAAATGCTAACCAAAAAAAAATAAGCAAAATTTACTTTTCTCCTTTTTTTCTTACTGCTTTAAAAATCAATGAATTTTGGATATATATTTTGCTTTGCATATCAACAATAATATAAATGTCTTGCTTACATTCTGCACTTGTATTTGGCCAATTTCATGTGGTTAAAATATATTTCAATATTAATATGTATTTGTATTAAAAAGTTATAAATAAAAATATTAAAAATATGTAAATATAGAAAAATTGAAGAATATTTTTTAATTAAATAATTCAATGCGATATGAATTTACTTCAAACTACTTGCAACACCCCCCCCCCCAATTTTTTTTTAAATCTTTTATTTACCCACAGTTAGCGCACCATTGGTCTAGCGTATTTTCAGTTTTAAACTTGAAAAGTCATTTAACTTTATGCCTGTGGGTGAAAAATCGCTTATAATTAATTTTTCATTTTTTTCTGAACACTAAACGGGTAATAAAGTATTTTTACGCAGTGCTTTTCAGTATGTGTAACAAAGAACAATATCTACTCATTCATTTACATAAAAGTTTAAATATCTGAGTATTACTGAGTAAATTCTTTTGTGGGGGGAGGGAGGAAGTGGAGAGGGATGGGAAGAATAAAAACAAATCACTCAAGGTAGTAGCAAATTTTTCCCGTATAACCTTTCCATTTATTTCAATTTCGGCGTATTTTATTTCCGCTCTTTATAACAGTAATTTCCTTCGACCTTTTGAAGATTGAGATTACACAGCTTTTGTTTCAAATGCAGTTCTCTTTGTACGCAATTATTTGAACTTTCTTTTCAGATATTTGTTTTAAATCTTTCTCTCAGGGTAACCAGTAATAGTGAAATGTCAAGAATCCCGAAGTCTGCAAAGAAAACTTTTATTACCTGAAAACAGAATTTCCCAGAAGACCGCGTAGCGAGGTACAAAAGACCAAATTTCATGAAAAGAAATTTTTTAAAAGAAGGAAATAATAAAGAAAAAAATAAGGGAGCACAGAAAGAAATCGGTGCTATTCTCCTGGAAATGTGTGTCAGTTCGAAATTTTCGGTCCTGATTTTTCGTGAAGTGGATTGCTTTTTGCATTTTATTTCTGTCCCCGGAAATAGCTTTTTTCCCCCCGGAAGTTTTGATCAAGGGATAATTCAGACGGATAGGGGAAATTCTCTTTTTTTTTTTTTTTCTTTTCTCCTTTTATTCCGAAATTCAGAGGTTAACTTTGAATTTCATTAATTCCGCATGATTTCAAACGAGTGCGGTGGAATATGCATTAATTTGCAATTCGTTTTTTAATGTTATTTATTTTTTATTCTGCTGGATAAGTTATTCTGCTTTTAAGAATGTGAGTGCTTGTCTTTCTGTTCAGCTAAGCACATGAAGTAGAAAAAATTGCTGTAGGAAAGTAATAAAAGAGCGGGAAAATATTTAAAATCTTAAAATTCGATTTCTTTGAAGGTCTATCTCAATTACTAAAAATACGAAGTACAAAATTTTCATTCGAACTGGTTATTTTTTAAAAGAGATATCTTTTCATTCTGATTAGCATATTTCTATATTCCATTAAGGCTAATTATAAAAAAAATTTCAGGAAGTCTTTTTAAACGAAACTACCGCAGGTTATTAACGTAGGATAAATTATCGTTGCTTACCTTTTTGTATGTATATATGCATGTATGTATTATGTATATATGTATCTATATAGATATGTACTTTTACAGTGGCGCACCCAGGATTTTTTCTTTGGGGCGGGGGGGGGGGGGGCGAGATGAACGGATAAAAATATTTATAATGCAAAATCAATATTCATAATGCAATTTGTTTCTTTGGGGGGAGCAGGGTCCCTTGCCCCCCCTCCCTGGGTGCGCCACTATACTTATATATATATATATATATATATATATATATATATATATATATATATATATATTTACATTTACATTTACATATAGCCTTTTCTCTAGACGAGTAAAAAAATATAATGGCATTATAGTCAGAGTTTTGAAATATTTTCGTCGTTTTGCAACTATAAAACCACGCACAGACGGGTATAACAAAGAAATGACTAGCCATAACAATAAAATTTCTGATCCAGTCCGTAAAAATTTTAGTATCTGGCAATTTTACACCGTAAAATATTACGAGTCACTAAAAAGTACTGTTATGGCCGAAAAATTGAATTTATGTCAGCTATGTGTTGAACAGAAAATGTAAATACACTGCTGGCCACTGTAAATGCAACACCCTGAAGGAAACATGCAAATAACATGAAATTTACAACATACATTAGCGGAGGTGAGATATGCAAATGATTAGAATTTCAGCGCAGACGCACATCACGTGCGCCTGTGGCTCCACTTCAAAGCGCTATTTAAGGTTTGGAGATTTCGACGATTTCAAGTTCGGCAATTGTGTTTTTTTTTTGTGGTTTTTTCAAAAAAACGATCAATTATGCCTCGTCGAAAACAGCGATCATCTTTTGATCAAGTATCCGAGTTCGACAGAGGAAGGATAGTGGCCTACCGAGATTGTGGATTATCTTTCAGGGAAATCGGTAGTCGTGTTGGACGAAACCAAACAACTGTAATGCGGATATGTGATCGTTGGATGCAGGAGGGTACGACGGACCGGCGTGTTCGATCGCATCCATCTCAGCGCACCACTTCACTTGATGACAGGCAAATTGTGCGCATGGCAGTGACGGATCGCTCTGTCACATCACGAACCATAGCACAGCACATGCAGTCTGTAACGCATCAAACAGTGTCTGCGCGTACCATTCGACGCCGTTTACGGCAGAGTGGTCTGTCCGCAAGACGTCCATTGCTTTGTCTACCCTTGACGCAGAACCACAGACGTCTCCGCCGCCAATGGTGCTATGACAGAAGGATGTGGACGGCAGAATGGAATGAAATTGTCTTTACTGACGAGTCACGCTTCTGTCTGCAACACCACGATGGTCGCATTCGAGTCTGGAGACACCGTGAAGAGAGGATGCTGAACAGCTGCGTTATGCACCGCCACACTGGTCCTGCACCGGGTATTATGGTATGGGGAGGTATTGGATATCACTTTCGCACACCTCTAGTACGCATTGCCGGTACTTTAAACAGCCAGCGCTACATCTCCGAGGTGTTGGAGCCAGTTGTCCTTCCTTACCTTCAGGGCTTGCCCACAGCCATATTTCAACAGGATGATGCGCGACCACACGTGGCAGGCATTGTCCAACGGTTCTTCGTCAATCGCCAGATTGAATTGCTTCCCTGGCCACCTCGCTCTCCGGATCTTTCGCCGATAGAAAACATGTGGTCCATGGTTGCTCTACGATTGACCCAGATTCCATCCCCAACTGCCACAGCAGATCAACTTTGGCAACGTGTGGAAGCTGCTTGGTCTGCTGTACCCCAAGGACTCATCCAAAGTCTCTTTGAATCAATGCCGAGGCGTGTGGCAGCGGTGATCTCCAACAATGGCGGCTACTCTAGCTACTGATTTTGGCAGGAACCACACTTCACAGAAGTCTATAAATTTAATCATTTGATACTTGGTCAACATGTTATCTACAAAATAAATTTTGTTGTGATATCTCTTGTCTTTCTTGGTGTTGCAATTTGGGTGGCCAGCAGTGTAATTCATGTAGTGTGAAGTTTCATTTTTCCTAATCGGAAGGCTGTACACATTATGAAGGGATGATTTGTTAGAGGGGATTGCACATCCGGAATCTTAGGTTTAAAAAACATTTTATTGGGGATAAACTGTTTTAGCATGCTTCACAATTTATCACTCTCTGGATCTTTGGAATCCTTTGTCTTAAGAGGATCTATGGTGATAACTACTGGATCCTCCTGAACCATCTCAGAAGTCTATCCCCTCCTACCGTCAGAAGATTTGTCATCGAGGATCATTAGTTTTTATTGATTTATTTCATAAATTTTCAAAAAATTTTCAAAATACATTTGCATGTGAAATATCTCAAAAGAGTGTATATATAGTTGCCGTGTAGCCTAATAGTCGCCTCGTTCTGTGCATGTATCTGTCATGTAACGCTTCCGGATCGACCGCTTCATAAATATATCAGTGGCATCAATTTTGTTTTATGAGTTAGGCTTAAAAAGTTAAAAGTAAAGTTTAAAAAGATTATTTGCTATCTAAACCCTAATAATTTATTAGAAACAACGTAATATCGACACAAATCTACTTTATTTCGATTTTCAGACAACTGTAGTAAACGGATATGAGACTTAAAAAACAGCTCGCCACCGTATATAAATGTTCTCAGCATAAAATATCCTTTCATTGTAACGTATTTCGGTTGTGATTTTCATATTCATTAGAGAATTATCTCTTTTCCGCCATGTTTCGCGTTATCATAGTGTTTCAATTAAATTAATAACAAGTTTTCATTTTATGTAATCAGAACTTGAAAATGTAAACACGAGTGAGTTATTCATTCACCGTGATTCATTCATCGTCGTTAATTTAAGAAAAATTTAATCGGAGAATTTTTTTCACAGTAAAACATTTTTAAAATGTTTATTTGAATATTTCTAAATTGCCAACACACGTGGCTTTCATGTGATTTTTCGTAAAGCATTGTATTATGATGATAATGTTTTTAATTTCTGTTTATTATTGAATTTTTAATATTACTTTTAATAGTACTTTTATAACTATTTAAATTTTATCGTCAAGTTTTGACGGGTACTATCTAGTATATATATATATATATATATATATATATATATATATATATATATATATATATATATACACACACACACACACACACACACACACAGTAACCACCGCTTATAGTGATCAGTGGTTATAAGAATCAACCGTTTATAAGAATCAATATCGCGAAAACAAAAACAAATGTATTATTTACATGTTAAAATTTTCGCTTTAAAGAATCAATCCACCGGTTTTAAGAATCAGTTTGCACTCTTCACTTTCCTTTCATTTTTCCAAAAAAACCACTTAAACCTTCAAAAGTTCTTTCTTTTTTTTTAAAGAAAGATTGATAAGATGGGATGGAATATGGTCATAAAATTCATCCCTTTCTTTGTTAGACATAACATAATAGTTTCTCCTTAAACGCTTTACCACAACACTGTCCTATTAGCTTGACCTGGGGGCATCTTTACCCGTCCGGATCCGATTTTACTTTTCTCCACTGACAAACAAAAATAGGGACTCTTTTTTTTCCCCACCCTCCACATCCTGGTTGCGGCTTCCTGGACCCTGAAACACACAAATCTTCGGCGAAGTGTCCACTATCACTTAGGCAAACGTGACCTTAGTAGATTCAGCACGTTATCAAACCACGAAACGTAATCTAGGTGAATCTTCGTCTGAGACTATTAGTATTGAAAGAGGTATAAACAGCCTCCTGAAACGTCAAACTACCATAGAAAACTTTTTCTTGCTCCCTTCCTGTAGTTGAAATGTTAAAACTGTTAAGCAGGTATGTTGTAACAAATATTGGATTTTTTCTTCTCTTACTATAATCATGTGTATCTACTTATAGGTCTAAAAATTAAGTTGTATTTTTAAAATTAAAAAAAATAATTTGAATAAAAGATAATTAACGTAAATTAAAGAGTATGTTATGGTAAATTATCTAATATATGTATATATAAGTGTGTGTGTGTGTGCCTGTCCAAAAACTTAAATTTCGGCTATAAGAATCAAAAACAGTAATAACAAACGTGATTCTTATAAGCGGAAATCACTGTATATATATATATATATATATATATATATATATATATATATATACACAAACGTGATTCTTATAAGCGGAAATCACTGTGTATATATATATATATATATATACAGTGATTTCCGCTTATAAGGATCACGTTTGTTATTACTGTTTTTGATTCTTATAAGAGGTTGATTCTTATAGCCGAAATTTAAGTTTTTGGACAGGCACACATACACCTATATATACATATATTAGATAATTTACCATAAAATACTCTTTAATTTATGTTAATTATCTTTTATTAAAATTATTTTTTATAATTTTAAAAATACAACTTAATTTCTTGACCTATAAGTAGATACACATGATTACTATAGTAAGAGAAGAAAAAAATCCAATATTTGTTACCACATACCTGCTTAACAGTTTTAACATTTCAACTACAGGAAGGGAGCAAGAAAAAGTTTTCTATGGTAGTTTGACGTAATGAAGTTTTCAGGAGGTTGTTTATACCTCCTTTCAATACTAATAGCCTCAGACGAAGATTTCTAGCTTACGTTTCACAGTTTGATAATGCCCTGAATACTACTAATGTCCCGTTTGCCTAAGTGATAGTGGACACTTCGCCGAAGATTTATGTGTTTCAGGGTCTAGGAAGCAGCAACTAGGATGTGGGAGGTGGGAAAAAAAGAGTCCCTATTTCTGTTTGTCAGTGGAGAAAAGTGAAATCGGACCCGAACGGGTAAAGATGCCCCTGGGTCAAGCTAATAGGACAGTGTTGTGCTAAAGCGTTTAAGGGGAAACTATTTTATGTTATGTCTTGTATTTTATGTTATGTTATGTATTCTATGTTGTGTGTGTGTGAAAAAAAAATACGCCAGGCTTTTATTTTTTTTTGGGGGGGGGGATTGCCCCTACTGCCCCCTCTTGGAGCCACCCTTGAGTTATAAACAGCAAAAATATACTGTATTTTATATTATCTAAAATTATGCAATTTAAGTCTTCGGCGAAATTTCTAATCTAGTGGCAAATTGAAAATAAAACCATAAAATCTTCAAGGGGAAAAAAAGCGAGCCAGAATTCCGTAGTTTCGGGGTTTAGAACTCATTTCCTTAAATTAAGGTAAAGTAAAAAGAATTCTTTTTTTTTTTACTTGCGCAATAAACTAAAATTCTTTACATAATAAATAAATGCAGTTTTTCATTAATATGTAGGGCAAATGTTTCGTGGTTTATGCATTATTCGCCCTACATATTAATGAAAATATACTCTATTTTATATTATCTAAAATTATGCAATCTAAGTACCCGGTTCTGGTAAAAACGTGATAACCGAAACCCGGCTCTGAATATTTAGTCCGGTTCTGCAATCACTATTAGGGCCTTCTCACGGTGAATCTGAAGCGTTGCGTTGCGTTACTCCATCGGCTCCAAGATTCTTGACACGACCTGTGATTGATTTTACTTATCATATGGTCAATGAATCGAGCTCTGTGAATGGTTAAAAATTTTAACGCTGACGCAACGAAACGCACCGGATTCAGTGGGAACAGGCCACAGAGTCCGTCAGCGTCAGCGTAAAATTTTTTAACCAATCATATACAAATCATTGACCCATTTAACCAATGAACTCCAACGGAATCTTTTAACGCTGACACTGACCGGTTCTATGTGAACAGGCCCTAAGTCTAAGGGCCTGTTCACAATGCGTCCGTCAGCGTCAGTGATACTCGTATTGACATATTTTTGACCAATCACAGACCTTAACAATTTCGTGGCTAATGGTTTGGAGGTTTGTAATTGGTTAAATATATTTCATTAAGAGTAACGCTACGCTGACGCTGACAGACGCAATGTGAACAGCCCCTAAGTCGCGGGGCGGTTGAGTGGTTGTAGATGATGGAAACTGGGGTATGAGAGAGGGGAGATGAGGCCAATCAACATCTCATCGTCGCCTCCATGCGCTAAGGCAGGCAGGTCACAAACATCTACACATCTACACCCTTCTTCCCCTACGAACTTTAACCCTGCTTATCCTCCCCTGATTTATTTCAGTTAACGAAAACAGGAATTAATGACGGTCTTCCGTTAAAGCGAAATGACTTGCAGTGAACTTTTGGGTAGCAAGGGATATCTGTGACAGATAAATTTGCATTTAACCCTCAGGTGTACAATTTGGTTTAAATGATTTTTGATGAATTTTCCTAGTGCATCAGTTAGGTGAGCAGTTATAGTCTTTGTCATTCAATGCTTAGATGTTATGTTACTAAGGGTAGGAGATACTTATCATAGAAGAACGGGGAATTTAAATAGAATGAACGAACTTGTCATGCAGGATAGGGTTTAATTGAGTAACAGAATAAAAATTCAGAATTATTTTTGAAATATAAGAAAAAATACAAAAATATGGGCTTTTAGCATTAGTTAGACTAAACGTTTTGTTTATGTTAACCTAAACTCTTTCAAAACTAAATAAAAGTTTCTCTGGTTCACTAATTAGTAAATATAATATGATTTAACTTACAATTCATGGAAAATATGGACGAGTAATAAATTGCTCCAGTCATCAAAGAGCCGAAGGTTCCATTTTCTCTCTTTCATGGAGAGAGGCTTGATTTCTAATCTTATGACTCCAAAAACTCGCTGCTGTTCAGTCCATTAAGTAATAAGTTTTATGTTTGCCCAGATATAAAGATTAGCACTGGAAGAAATAGCTAAAACATCTTGAATTTTAAAAAATATCGAGATTGGCACGTTTTCTTTACGTAGGTTAAATCAGGGTTTCCGAAACTTCTCCTGGTTTTCGATGGAACACTTCATAAATCCTGAAATTTTTGCGGAACACCTTGTTTATTTTTAAGGGATGTAATAACACATAATTAATAACATTTAAGAAATGAGAAAAGCAATTTAGTATTTATTAATTATGCACGAATACTTAATTTTTATGCATTTTAGAGCATTAATCCGTCAAACATGTTTTAATTTCTTGTACCCGTTGCAGGATATAAAACAATTTCAGGTTTTCGCGGAACACCTATTAACTTTCCGTGGAACACCACTGTTCCACGGAACGTAGTTTGGGAAACCCTGGGTTAAATGATATGAGTACGAGTATATAGTTTGAGGATAAAAACTGAGAACGTACGTTACCTTACTTTTAGAGAATAAAAAGGGTTCAAAGTACCATGTGCTTGCTACTGTTGAAAAGAACTACGCAGAGAATTGAAATATTGGCTTATCAAATAAATAAGCGATTTTCTAATACAAAATAGATATTTCTCAAACTTTCTTTTTTAACCTTTGCCATAAAGTATTTTCGAAGAAACGAAATTTTAATTTTGTCTGAAAAGTTATTACCGTTCTCTCAGTTTTGACAGTTTTAATTTTGACTTCTTTTTCGCTGAATACTTGTCGGGAAATTTAATTTTAAATTATTTTTCGTTTCTCTTATATTACAGTGCTTAGTACTCAACGTTTAGTTGTTTTAAAGAGAAACGATTTTCCTTTTTAAAAAAATTTTGTGATCTTGACATTTTATAATATAGAAAAGATTTTTTGAACTTATTTTAATTAAAAGAGGTTATATTAAAATTGATTGGGGAAAACTATTTTTTTATCAAAACATCTTTTTTTTTATTTTTGAATAATTAAACGCAAGATTAAAATCCATGTTTTTTCACAGTGCAAAACCTTAACGTGACTTTTGCACGAGTATTACACTTCTAGGTAATTGTTCAAAAATCTTTTACATTATAGTAGATGAACCTCAGAAAATTGTAATTTATGATACATAGATAGATATAGAGAGAGGAGGGATGATAAGTTACCTCTGGTATCGTCTCACGTGCACCACGTTTTTGTTGTTGTTGTTTCTTTTGTTTATTATAACGTAGGATTGCTTGGGCAAGCAGTAAACAGTTAAACAGGAAAGTACCAAAATGTATGAAAATTTCGACATACATATATAGAGAGAGATAGATACATACATACATACAAAAGAGGTAAGCAACAATAAGTAATCCTACGTTAATAACCCGCGGTAGTTTCGTTAGATGAGACTACCTGAATTTTTTTTTCCTATGCCTAAGGAATCTGAAAATCAAACACAGGACACATATACGATTCTGTTTAATTGTATAAATTGTACGCTAAATTCAAAAGTACCATCATATGCCAAAGCAAGTGAAGGTAGTTGTAAAGTGTTTGTATCCCAAATTTAGTTCAATCTAACAAATTTTAACGTAATGTAGACTTTTTCCTTAAATTTTATTGCTGATTTTTAATCTTTTAACTATATTATTAGTCTACTAGATCTCTAGTGGGTATATCGAGTATTAGTTTAAATATACCATGTTCGACTTCCATCCGTTGGGAAGTTTTAAGTAACCTTTTACCAAATATGTTGTAAATACTTATAAGATTACCCTGTTCTTAGTGTTAATTGTCTGGGATTTTTTTCCCTTTCATCTGCGTGATAAATAGGAGTCCATAGCCGGTATAAAATATAAATCTAATATTGTAACTTCTCACTTTACGAGTTTTGATTAAACACCTCTCGATTATAACTCTCATTTATACGTAGATATTTTATGGTTCTCTCTGATCGTATTGGAAAATAGTAGTATTAAATTCTCTATCATACGTCTCAGTTTGAAAGAGACTTCTCGGCTATGCGTCTTGAAAATTTCCAGTACTATCCCCTCTCTGAATTTCTCTTTGTTTCTGAATTTTTCATATGAATAAACTTTTTGGGGATACTTTTGAGAGAATAGTCTTTATAATAAAACTACCTCATTTTATTTTAAAGTGTGTAAATCACAATTATGAATTCTATCTGTAAAAATTTATGCATAAACACACAAAGATATATATATATATATATATATATATATATATATATATATATATATATATATATATATATATATATATATATATATAATATGCTAGGTAATGCTATCTTCACTATATTATTAATCTTTTCCTTACGGGGTGGGATGGCATGTATCCCATGAATGAACATATATGTATATATATACAGGGTGTCCATAATTAAAGTCCCACTTTCAAAAGGCTGCAAAAAAAGAACCACTGGACAGAATGACTTCAAATTTGAAATGAATATACTGGAAGAAGGGGGAAACGATTTGGCATAATAAAAAAAGTTCCAAAATGTATCAATAGATGGCGCTGTAAGCGGCATAACGAAAGTGGATTCGGTTACAAGTGACATTTTGAATCGAAATACGGCGGCTTTGGCATGCGTTGCACAGTAAACCAACTGTAGTGTTCAATGTGCATGTGTGTTTGGGTCGTTTGACCGAAAATAATGACTTCCAAGTCAGTCAACAGTTGTGGCACTGTTAGTGGAAAGCCCATCCACCACGGCAAGGTCGTACCACATTGGATGGGAAAAATTGGTTTTTAATTGTCCTTGGGCCAAAAACCGCATAAAAAGTAACAATGAAAACGCCTGTTAATTATCGCTAGACTTGCGGCAGACAGGTTCAATATGCTTTCCACCATTGTCCGCCACAAGCTGAAAGCGATAAACAGCATGTTCCACAAGAGACCGGAGTGTCTCAGGGGTGACGTTGCGAATGTGTTGCGTAATTCATGCCTTCAATTCAGCTAAATTTGCAATCGGGCCACTGTACACAACATTTTTAATATAACCCCACAGCCAGAAGTCACAAGGATTGAGGTCTGGTGATCTTAGATACCAGGCTGTTGGACAATGACGGCTGATAAGTCGATTATTTCCGAAATGCCTCTTGAGCAGTTGCATGACTGGCTTTGCGATGTGCGGAGGGGCGCCATCTTGCATGAAAATGATTCTATCCAGACATGCACGCTGTTGAAGTGTTCGAATGACCTGGCTGCGCAAAAGACTCGCATACCGTTTACTATTCACGGTACAGGTAACAGGACCCACAGGACCTATCTCCTCGAAAAAAAATGGCCCTACCATACACGATGCCGTCAACCCGCACCACACAATTACCTTTGGCGAATGCATCGGTACTGGTTGAGTTGCGAATGGGTTTTCCTTTGCCCATATCCTGCAATTTTGTGTGTTGACAAACCCGTGGAGGTGGAAATGGGCTTCATCTGTCCACAAAATGTACCATGGCCATTCATTGTCCACTTCCATGCGAGCAAGAAATTCCAGAGCAAACGCCTGTCTTCTTGGCAGGTCAGCAGGAAGCAACTCCTGAACATGTGTAATTTTGTATGGATAGCAATGCAGGATATTGCGTATAATTTTGTGCACCGTACTCGCAGGCATATCTAAACATCGGGCAATACCACGTGCACTGCACGTTTGCACACCACTGCACGTCCCTTCCGCTAATGCTGTGGCCACATCTTCTACCACTACTGACGTCGAAGCAATTGATTTCCTCCCTCTGCCAGATTTCACTACAAAAGAACCTGCTTCTTCAAATTTCTGAATCATATTCTTTAGACCCTTTGCAGAAATCGGACCACAGCCTTTTTTCATCCCCTTTAATGACTGGAATTTCTTTAAAGCTGCAGGCACACAGTCGTCGTTCTTTTAGAACAGCTTCACCAGAAGAGCGCGATCCTTCATTGAGAGACTCATAACAAGCTACTCAGATACAATATGATGGGAACGCCACATATCCCGCGCTTTTATACCACATGCAATGTGTCGTGCGCGTGAGTGTCTTTTAATTAGTTTGCATAGTATGCCGCTTACAGCGCCATCTATTGATACATTTTGGAACTTTTTTTATAATGCCAAATCATTTCCCCCTTCTTCCAGTATATTCAGTTCAAATTTGAAGTCATTCTGATCAGTGGTTTTTTTTTTCAGCCTTTTGAAAGTGGGACTTTATATACATACAGGGTGTTCATAATTATATATATATATATATATATATATATATATATATATATATATCCCTCTTAGTGGCCGTTCTTACAAACGGGGTATGAAATTTCTCGTTCTAAAGAGGGAATCGGAAAAATGTGCCCCGTAAGCTAAAGTAATGTCTTGTTCAATATTTGAAATGTTTGTTCAAAGTTATGCATAAACTGCGAGTCTTTCTCTGGGGTTTCTAGATCATCATTTCTGATAATCAATTAACTGAGAAGCTATTTAATAAGAAAGCAATTACGGAACACCCCTCGATATCTCCATAAATATGTCCTGTACGGGAATGATAAAATTTTTATTTTCGCTGATATCTTTCCGTATCTTAATAAAAGCGTAATCCAGCTTTTAAAAGATTCTGGTTTTAAACAAAAGACCGCATCTCATGCTTACTCTTGACTATTATAATACATATTACTAGGGTTGCACGGAACACAGTTTTCTTAATCCCTTGTCCATGTTGCTTTATAGTTTGTTAAAAAAATTGATTTCGAGATCGTCTTATTTAATGTTTTATTCCTACTTAAACAATAACACTTTTTATCGTATTTCTTAAAAGATTTTCATTTATAAATTTATTAAACGGAAGTTTGTCCCTCCTTTTGCAACAAAAATGTACTTCCCTTTTGCACTTGCTGCTATCTCTCTGTTAATTTCCGTTCCCGCACATTTAATCATAAAATGTTTCCTACTTTTAAAATGTTTCATGGGGAACTTACCTATGGTTTTCCTAATCTTACGCACTTACTCCTAAAATATATACCTGTATTACATCTCTTCTATCCGAAGTAATTCAGCTTCAGTTCAAAACATGTTTACCATAGCCAACATTTTATAAAATTTCTATTTCCTGCAATTTTCACAAATAATTGTTTTCTCGCATCTTTACATTTTCTTTTGAGAGTTCATTTTTTATTATTATTTAATTGTTATTATCGGTGTTGTGGAAACTCCATTCCCTCATTTTCCGCTCTTGTTGGTACCGGCAATTGTAGCTGCATGCACCAAACTCATACTTAGTACTCTATAAAATATTTGTTTCTTTGAAGCCTGCGTGAAACTTACGCCATGAAATATTAATGCGTGTATTTTAATGTTTCATTTCTATCACAGATTACAATTTGACTCGTCCTGTCTTCGCAGTCGTTTTAATGTAATCGGATGTTGTTTTAAAGCAGGGATCCCCAAGTTTTTGTGTTTGCGGTACCCTTGGGAATGAGATTAAAAAATGGCGAGATTATTGTTTTGAGGAAGTCTTGTTAGAATTTTAGTGTTCCCAATTTTTTAAATAGTATATCAAAGCATAATATAGGGTGAGTGTCCCAAATATCGCCCCTGTGCCTAATATCGCCTACTCGTGTTTCTAAAGTATGATTCGCGCTATGTATGAGAAAATGCAGTAACTTCTTAGCTCTGGGTCTGTACTAACAGCGGCGATAGCGACAACGCTCTTATCACTGACAACAGAAACTATATGGCGTCTGAAGTTGTTTTGGCTGTTGTCTTCGTAAACTTTGGCTCCAAAGAATCAGAATCCAGTGGGTGCACCAGGTAGGTGCATCCAAATTCTAATTTTGCTTATACCATTAGAAAGTGCATTAAACAGAGACTTTGCTAGCAACGCCTTTTAACAGGTGCTCCTAATTTCGGCTGGTAGGTGGTAAGAGGAACAGAGGTGGGCGATATTAGGAACCGCTCTGGAGTTCACTGGAAATTTCAATTTTTCCAATTTAGCTACAGAACTTAAACTGGCACTGGTTTTGGAGCTCGTCGATCTCAGGATACCAAAGGAAATAGTTCTTAGGGATGTTCTTTTAGTTTTCCAGCCTAATCAGAAACTAAAAAGTGGATGAAATGTCGAAAAAAAGTTAGAGTAGGTGATATTTGGGACACCTACCTTATATC
This sequence comes from Dolomedes plantarius, assembly GCA_907164885.2. Taxonomy (NCBI): domain Eukaryota; kingdom Metazoa; phylum Arthropoda; class Arachnida; order Araneae; family Dolomedidae; genus Dolomedes; species Dolomedes plantarius. The sequence continues at coordinate 168,028,370 of OU015491.1, read as the reverse complement.
AAGTGCATATTAGATTTATATTCAAACAAATACTTACCCATCGTTCATTTTATTTATTTATGAAAATATATAAGTAACAAACACTTGGATAAAACATATTAATACAATTTCAAAAATAGCCATGGGATTCAGCATAGTGTTACACTCGAGGACTACAATGGAAATCTCTAAGGAGAGTTTCGTTTCATTAATGTGAGACTTCCGATTGACGCTTTAGGCACAAATATTTGATAATTAATTAACATTTATGTTAACTGAACTCTACTAATATATTTTTTTATTTATCCCCCCAAAAACGCCTTGGGGCATCCCTTAGCCAATTTTGCGATTCTTTAAAACAGTGGTGCGCAAACATGTAGGTCGCGCCCCATACAGGGGGTCACTGAGCTTCAGGTTCATCCTTCATTAATTTTTTTTCTATTTTAGTGTCATATAAATAAATGAAGCTTATAATTTTCAATGTTGTTGTTGCTAATGCCCCCTGGTTGGAGGTTCCAATCACTAGGTCCTAATAGGCTATTGGGCTGAAAGGGGCGGCTCATGTTTTGAATTACCACCACAAGGGCTAAATGATCGGTCCTGTAATTTTGAACCGAGTCAAGTGACGACACCGGAAAACTTGACCCCGCACTTTCACGGGTAAATTTGAGAACTTGGAGGACATTGCAGCCACGCCCTATTTTTCGTGCCCCGGCCACCATTAGTGAACACGGCGGTGGACTTGCAGCGACGAGCATCGAACCAGGGACGTTCAGATCACTGGCCCGCTGCTCTTGCCAACTGGGCCACCGCTCCCTATTTTCAATGTTTTTATATGAAGCTCATAATTTTAAAATACTTTTTTAACTTAGCCACATGACATTTGGCAAAAAGCGAGTGTAGAAGGTAAGGCCATTTTTTTCATTGTTATTATGGAAAGAAAATATATTCCCAAAATCTACAGTTATTTGATTTTTTTAAGTAGTTTCTCAAAATTTGCTTGTTTTGATTTTCTATTCTTTTGTTAACATGTTGATAATTTTTTTAAAATTGCTATTACCAATAAATTTTCATTAGGGTTGAGTGATTTTTATTTAAAGAAAATGGGTCGCTGTCTAAAAACGTTTGCGCACCACTAAATTGCCGCGACACACCGGTTGGGATTCGCTGTTTTAAAGTAATTCATTTCTAACTTTCTGATTTTCCCGCGATGTAAACGGTACAATTAGGTTTCTTTTAACCATAATGTTACACCCATCGCTAACTTTCTATTCCCTTCTTATTATTCCTGAAAACGATTCTACCTTCCTTCCAGAGCTAAAAAGGACTTACTGCGTTTGATTTTTCTCTTGGAAAGAGCTGCACTTTGAACTTTTTACCAAATCGCAATTTTGGTGGGGATAAATAAATTCTCTTTCATATAGTTTCCGTACGTTTGAATTTTTAAACGTGACTTCTTTTGTAGATTTCTCTGGATTCCAGAATAAAAGGAGAGAAAAAAAAGTATACTCTTGGACTGAAGGACATGTCAGTAATTTCGGAGGCCTTTATCTATTGGATTTAAATTTTATTCTTACGAGCATTTGTCGGGAAAACGAAAGGCCGATTTCCTTATGGCGTTAAAGTCACTGTTCTCGTGGAAATTTTTGAATCACTGTAGTGCCTAACAGATAACTTTTTCAGCGGAGGTTTTAAAGGAAGTTTTCAAAAAAGATGTGTAAAGCAGTTTCTCAGGATGAGAGCCACCGAAAGAATAGACGAAGTTTAGCGGAATAATAGACGAAGTCTAGGGAGAGTGGCGCAGTCAGTCTCTCTCTCTCTCTCTCTCTCTATATATATATATATATATATATATGTCTACAAAAGTACAACCAGAAATCAAACCAATGAACAACGGCAATCTTACTATGGCGCTACGCTGCTCAACCGTAAGCTGCTATATATTAAATAAAAGCATTTTTAAACCTGACAACACCAGCACAATTCATCAACCTGAAAGATGAAGAATATAAATGACCGGGGGGAGTTGTGACCCCCAACACTCCTGTTAAACATGTTTTGTACCTAGGTAACACTCCCGGAAGTCATTCTTCATCTGCAACCTGACGTAAAGTCAAAAATAAAGCAAGGAGCGATGAAATAAAAAAATAAAGGAAATGGAACTTCGTACATTAAAAACCTGGGTCAAAATTATTTCAAAACCACCTGTCAATTCACTAAAACATTACAGCCATCCCATATATTCACTACACCTATAAACAATGCATCATATAATAATTTTTTTAAAAATATTTAGACTTATGACTAAATTATAACTTTATCCACATATAACCACCTCAAATAAGCACCACCTAAGCATCGAAATATCCACACACAATACTTTAAACATTATCAAATATATACATTTAGAACCATAATTATAACTAAAATAGCAAGGACACATACCTAGTGCAACTCTACATTGTAGACCGTAAAAGACAAACAGGTGCGATACGTAAATTGCCAACTGATCATTTTATTACCTCAATTACTAAAATATCGATTAAGACATTCTTTCCTATCGATCGAATGGAATTCACACATGGTTTTTAACAAAAATCCCAAAGGAAAACCCATTTCTAAAGCATTGTTTGCAAATGATGTTATGCCTGATTGTATTTCCAATTTGTTACAGTTTAGACGTTTAATACGTAGCATGTAGTTAATGAACGACGATGGTACGAAGTTCCATTTCCTTTATTTTTTTATTTCATCGCTCCTTGCTTTATTTTTGACTTTACGTCAGGTTGCAGATGAAGAATGACTTCCGGGAGTGTTACCTAGGTACAAAACATGTTTAACCGGAGTGTTGGGGGTCACAACTCCCCCCGGTCATTTATATTCTTCATCTTTCAGGTTGATGAATTGTGCTGGTGTTGTCAGGTTTAAAAATGTTTTTATTTAATATATATATATATATATATATATATATATATATATATATATATATATATATATATATATATATATATATATACAGGTGGTTATCAAAATAATGGAAACATTTAGGAAAAATATGAAATTCTTTATTAATATGGCATAGGACCATCTATGACATTTAATACCACCTGAATTCACTAAGGAATTGAATTATGCAAATCATGAATAGTGGTTAAGGGATTATTATACTATTCTGTATGGATAAATCGTCAATGTTCCTGTAGAGATGCTGTTGGTGGATATCGATACCTGACTCTATTCTCTAACACAGACCACAACAGTTCGATGATATTGAGGTTTAGGGACTGTGCAGATCAGATAAGATGTTTCACTTGGCCTCTATGTTCCTCAAACCACGACCTGACACGTGTAGCTCTATGGATCGGAGCATTATCATCATGGAGAACGCCATCTCCTTCAGGATAAAAACTTTGCACTATAGGAGGGATCTGGTCGGCTAGAAGTTCGACACAGTCCTTCCCAGTCAATCTCCCTTTCAGGGTTACTATAGATCTCTTTTAAAAACCATGAGATGGGCGCCAAAACCCTGAGAAATATCCCTCCATGTTTGGCAGCTGGCATGAGACAAGCATGATCATTCGCTTGTGTAGGTGTTTTTCAGACATACGTACCTCCTGTTGCGGGGAACAGAGTGAACAATGATTCGTTTAACCAAATGTCATATTTCGTATCACTCGACCAGGATTTGTGCTCGGGGCACCACTGTAGAGGACGTTTCGTACTCACATCTATTACAAGTGGCTTGGGAATTACTACTCTGTCGTAAATGTTTTGTTTGTGAAGTTTTCTCTTACCTGTAATGACTGATACTGGATCCTGCAGATTCAGATGGAACTCTACAGTCCCTTTGACTGCACTTGTCTTCTTTTTTGATGTCACAATCCGCTTCAACACCCGCCAATCTCTTTCACTTAGATTTCCCTTTCGTCCACTATTCTGCTTCACAGAGGATGTCTTTCCGTGCACTCTGTATGCCATCATGACTTCCGATATTGCTCGGTAAACACCCAAAACCATGGGGCATGTTGTAACAGATACTCCAATTAGACGCGCTTCAACAATTTGCCTTCTCTGCAGGGTCTACAAGGTTTGACATCTTACGCTATCCCCCAAAGAGCCTGAGGCCCATAGTTTCATTACTGCTACCTTAGAGTAGAATATTATATACACTATATTCTATAAAAAAATACTGGTCCCTAGACTTGTTTTTTAAGGAATACGAAGCACTTTCATAAACACCACTAATATTGATATATGTTGTATATATTGTTAGATATTGTTAAGTGCCACCCTCACCCCTCCCTTGCGAAAATAAAAAAAATTTAAGAAAAAATTGTTTAAGTGTTGAGACACAAAATTATTTCTTGATTTAAGCCGTAGATAAAGATTCTAGTTGATGGGATGGGATGGATGGGATGTCATCATGGATGGGATGCATTTTGTATTAGCGAAAGAAAACAACTTTGTAAAATATCCAGATCTTCACTTTAAGGACTTTAGATACAAAATTATAAAATTGGCAGTTGTCTTTTTCTGTATTCCGATCTTAACAATATGAGAATTTCATAAATATTTTTTTCGTCTCGCTATCGTCAATCATTATAGGCACTTAACGATAGCTGTCATTTGAATATACTTTAGTTAAAATTCCCTTTGGTGTAGATTTTTTTTAATCGCATTTTGCAAGTGGATAGACATTTTCAGCAAGTTACGTGTATTCTCACTGCTTTGCCGTTAATTTACTTTGCATAAATGGCAGCTTGCGTGTACAAACCCATCCTTAATCATTCCGCTGGATGCAGTGACGTAAAACGAAGAAACAAATTAGCGAATCTAATCCCGCAGTTCCAGGTAGGCCTCGGGTATAGTTAAAAGCTCAACGTAAGCATTTGGATCTTCAGTCCCGTTTGAAGAGGGGTCCCATTTTGCAAATTAGCTTAATACTCCACTGTTGCTGCCGCTGAGTAATCGCTTCTTCGTATTTCCATAATTCATTAGATGTCCACAATAGCCTTTATATCGTCCGAGAGCGCTGAAATTTTGCTCGCATATATCAATTAACTGTACCTGGGGAGAATTTTAGTCCGAAATTGCGTCTCTAACGAATTGAATCGGGGAATCTGTTATTAAATTGTGACGGACACTATCGAATATCGAGGGATACACAAAGGCCGAATTCTATTCAATTAAGGTAGCAATGAAGCACGGTCGTTTTTGGAATTGATTTGATTGTCAAGGAAGTCTTTTGTGTGCGTAAAATTGGTAAATACTCTAACTCAGTCTTTTTGAGAGGAATAGTTATCAAAAACTGAGCATCGATATTTACTGAGCATCGATGTTTAGGTTTAAAATGCATAAAATTGAAAATTCTCGAGCAGTATCATTGATAGAATTTCGAGAAAATGGAACATACCGTATTTTTTCTGACCATAAGATTACCTTTTATCATAAAAAAATCGACTTAAAATTGGGATGTGTCTTAAAGTCCGAAGGTAACATTAAAATAAAATGAATATTTTATTATATATATTTATTATACATATATATATATATATATATATATATATATATATATATATATATATATATATATATATATATTATATTTTATAGATATTATATTTATTATATATGTTTATTATATATATTTTTTATATTATGTAAGAAATTGAAAATATCTTTATATATCTAACAAAATACAAAATATTCTTATCTAAAAATCCTCCCATTAATTTAAGGTGAGTTTTATGATCCAAAAACTACGGTGATTATTTATAAACACTGCAAATTGGCAAAAAGGCAAAGGTTTTTGCAAATTGGCAAAAAGTGAAAACTCACTGTTATTAATATTTAGATTGCAAAACAGAAAAGTGTCTCAATTGCATTCATAGAGTGTATTTACTGTAGTTTGTTTTCCGTTTATGTATCCGGGGGTCTCACCCATATTTTTAATTCCTGTAATAAATCACCTCATCCTACATTTATATCCCTCCAATTTAAGGTAATCACTTCTTCACGTTCCATAATTCATTAGCTGCTAATAATCATCCCGAGATTCTCCCCATTCTTGTAGAAGAATCTTGCGCATGTTCATTTTCTCATCGAGAAATCTCATTATAAAGTTTTATTAGTTAATGAATATGTTTACGTGGGACGCGTTTTGATGATCGTAGAATATACCAAACTCTCTAATAACTGAAAATGTGAGATTTATCTTTTTAAATCACCGTTATTAACCTTAACTACATAGCGCCTAATATTGCGCCTAACCGTTTGTTTCTCCTGCGAGAAGTTTAATTTATGTATTATAGTTTTAAATTCATATTTGAGGCGAAGATGCTTTTGATATATTTCACCTTAAGTAAAAACTGGGTATTTTTTGTTTGTTTGTTTCTTGTGTTTGTGTGTTTGTTTTGCTTGTTTGTTTGTTTCACAAAAGTACTTAACATTACGTGCACATCGTATAATTGTAGTCGTGTAGTCGTAAGAACGAGTGCTCCAAATTCAATAACAGATACAGTTCATATATTTAGCAAATCTTTATTTTGCCATTCTGTGAGATAACGAGTCCGACCCTCCACGAGGGACTTCCAAGGTCTGTCTACTGAGATAAATGTAGAAAAGTGTAGAAGTGAAATGGTATAATTCCCCACGGTGTGTGGCCAATAACGAATGTATTATAAAGGATGCAGAGGCAGGGGTAAATACAGGCTTGTAAACCAATAAAAAGTAGAAGAATAGCTGTCGGTGTGGCCAGTGATAGCGATCTAAAGTCTAAATTTTACAAGATGGATGGTCGTTATTTTATGGCCCACAGTAAAAACGTCAGATGAGAAGGGTCAAAGTTGTTTTGCAAAATAAAATTATGGTGGGGGAGGTACTTCATAGACTATGGACAGAGGCGACAGAGGCTGTTTAATAAAGAACCATTTGGGGCAGGAACCACTGAAAGAAAAACAGCCCACTGCCCAATGAAAGTGAGGGGCGGGCCAGAATGGCCCCCTGTAAACGGACAACAGCTCCGCTAACGACGGAAGGAATTGGAGAAGAAAGAGATCGATGAGACTTGATTCCTCAGAGTTAGATGATAGTCTCTCGTCTGCCCCAGAGTCTTGGAGAAGTGCGAATATCCCGCTAAGATGTTCCTAGACTGGAGATGATTCTGGGTCCCTGTCTTCGATGCTACCATCATCGCTGCATACATCAGCTATAGTAAGTGCCTCCCCAATAGACTACAAAAATCATCTTTGACAATATAGTTTGCCTCTGCTTCTGGGTTCTCAATATTAAAAATGTTAATATGAAAGAGATTGTTATATAAATAGCTATGACAATTTAATTGAAATTTGTGCATTATCAAATAAATGTATGTTTAAGGTCAATGCTTTGTCTTCCTTGCTTGTTCCAACCCATGCATGCATCCATTGTTTTAAGGTAATTAAATACCCTACAAAAATCAACCATACGTCACATAACATCCCGACTTTTTAAAATGAACTCTCCTTGGTCAGCTGTTTTGTAAACTCGTCAATTTTCAGATTTGCTTTTATAGCCTTATATGGTTACAATTTAGAAGTCTATTTTCATTGAGAACATTAATTTTCCATTGAGAAACACACATTATATACTTACTTTGAAGTTAAAATTGTTTTTCAAGTTTGGTATTTACCATATTATGTTCACTGAAATGATTATTCGAGGAAATTAATGCCCGGGATTGCTTGGAAAACTGGACGATTCGACAAAATTGTCCTTGTACAACTGTAAAAAATGTTCTCTTCTTAGATTTTAAGTAAGACAATACTGCTATTGTTTAGTTTTATACAACTGTGGGAAACTAAATACGTTTATACTATTATAGTTTTAAAGGATTTACCGTCTTAAATAGGCTTACATGAAACTTGTGAAGCACGCAAAACAGGAACACACAGTTTCTTATAAGCCATAGACCAAAAAAAAAAATTAAAGGTAACTGTAAAGGTTCAAGCTAGTAAAAATAGTTCTTCTTTTTTCCGGGAAACATTAAATGTGGTTGTCTCCATGAAGAATTCACAAAATTGTCTACGGAGACAATCACACCTAATCCTCCCCGGCCTAATTAGGCACTATGTTTGTTAGATCGACTAATTGCCTTTCTAAATTTTTAATGTGGGCTTTAAGAAGCTGTGGTATTCTATTTTGAAATAGGATTTTCGTTAAAATTATAATAAAATTTACCTAGATTTTCGGGGGGGCGGGCGATAAAAGTCTGTTTTTGTCTTTTGTTTGCAAACCACGTTTACATCTCTCGGATAATTTGTATTTCATATAAAATACTTCTTTTTTCGAGATTCGTTGATGGATAATCAGGTGGATCTCAGAAATTTTAAAAAAAATCGAGATGGCCTTAAACATTTACATAACATTGTACAACGTGTGCCCCAAGACTTGTGAAAGTGTTTTTTGTACGCAGTAAACATATACCATCCGTGCGTGGGATTTTGCCTAAAATTCTAACTTTTAAATACCCGTACCAGAGACGCCATAAGAGTGTCTCGATGTATCCTTTATCACCTGAAATTCATTTTTCTTAATTTTAAATATCCTTATTGTATGCAGTTTTTTCATAGATAACTGTTTGTCTTTCCAGGTCTCGTATTTTTGCAGTACCAAAGCGAGACTAAGAGGGCGCTGCTTCCGAACGAGATTACCTCGATGGACACGGTGAAGGCTCTCTTCGTACGTTCATTTCCCAAGCAATTGACCATGCAGTACCTCGATTCACCCCACATCCGGGTCTACATACACGATCCAGCAAAGGATATGTTTTACGAGCTCGAAGACCTCAGGTATGGTTGCTCCTAATCACCAAGTTGGATTTATTATGCACCAAAAACAAAACAGCTGTTGTTTAATAAGCATCAAAACAAAGCTTGAAAATTTATGTATGATTTCGCAATCAAAGCATTATTCGGTTTAACAGATGACGACGTTATTCGTTTTTCAATGGGCCAAACAAACAGTAGTCTGGTTTTCCGACTAACACAAGATTAAAATGAGAGTCAAGCAGAATGTTCCCCATAAATTAGCTCAAAGTTGCTTGACCTCAACCCTTAAGGGTTCTACTTCTCTGAGTAGGAAACAAGATGGTGCGGCTGCTGTGGCACCGTAATTACTTGATCTGGACTATCGCAATTTGGAAACGTGGCATCATCCAACGAATCTTCACCATGTTGATTAGTCAGTGTGAATGTTCCAATCAGATTATGGACCCGTTTTGTGTATGTTACCGACGGTAAAGGTTGATAACGGTTCTTTCGTTAGCTGGCCTGTTGCCGAAAACGTCCATTCGTTCATGGTTTTTGTCACCTTCTTCACCATCTACAGAATAATGTTACAAACTTCATAGCTAGTTTGGTGCCCGAATGGTAGTCTGAATTTGCAGCCCGTCCATGCATCGCATAGTTACCTAGTCGGAATCGCATCGAGCATTCAAATGAGGTGAAAGGGCTATTTTAATGCGAAACAACCCACCAATTTTCTGCAGTTTTTGAGAGCTTCCTTTGAGATATTTTGAAGATATTTCTGTGCAACACTCCATTAAACTAATGGAGTTTTTTTCCAATCTCCGTCGAGCTATTATAATGGCTCGGAAGATTTTAAACCAATACCGGCATGGTGTACCAAAAAAAGCGATCACTTGGTGTAAATTAAGAAAAGAAATTTTAAAAGAAATATAATATTTTAAAAGCAACGTGTTCCTAATAACTTTATTATTCACAGTGTACGTATTAAAGGAAAACTTAGATAGCTGTCAAATCAAGTTGTGTACTTCATTTGGGACCCTCTTGATGTACTTCACATTTTGAATAATATTTTGTAATAAGGACTGTTTCGTATACGGTTTTGCTCTGGCCACCTATGAAAGGCCTATAATTATTTTAGATAAAATTTGTCATTGTTATATTGCACTTGGGGTGCTCTTACAACTGTACCTTGGATTTGACAACACATAAAAAGGCTGAGCTAAGATCTAGAAAATACTTTACAAAGTTTTTTACATTTTTTATTTACATATTTGATTATTTTTTAACTTCTAAAGGACGGGTTGTAAGGAACTCATGAGGTAGGGAAAGGCATTAAACGAGAATATTTTAAGAGTTTCAAGGAGAGTTCTAAGTAGAGAGACCAGAATAATATATTACCCTATTTCCGCATTGGAATGTTCTTACAGGAAAAAAGATAGTTTGCCCCCCGAGTAACTAAACTTATCTTCATTTCAGCTTTTGCTAGTATATGTGCCTGAAATTGTGTAAAGTTATTTCATTATCAAAGAAATTTGCGCAGTAGCTTCTCACATATCAGAACTGATATCTGTATAGAATTAGCCATGCCTTAGTGAGTGATATCTGCTCCAACTTCTCGCATTATAGCATTATACTCATGAGAATTGTAAATGTCCTAGAGACAGTTGCGCATTAGGACTGTTATCACGAATACTGCTTATGTCCTAGAAACAATTATCTGATATAGCTCCTCACTTAACTGGATTGTTTTTTACAAAAATAAGTCTTTACTTTAGTGTACTTATTGTAGTTTTTCACATCACGTGTTTCTTTTCTTCAGAATTTCCTAAGGGCCTTGACACAGTTATTATTATATCAAATTTACAAAGTATTAATAATCTTATTTCTTTTGGATTTGTTGTGTTTTGAGGAAGTATCAAACTTTTCTTTGTGAAAAAGAACTTTTCAAAGTGACAGCTTGATTTGTTTTGTATGAAAGTTATTTTATCAGAAAGGAAAATATTTCGACAGCAGTATAAAAAATTTGGACATTTTAACTATTATGTAGCGACATTTCTATGACTTTTTATCGTAACGTACATTTATACTTTAGTATAGACTTTTACTGGACTGCCACAGTGGTAAGCGTACCCCAAATATCGCAGAAAAGATACTACAAACTGTATGCAAAATGATATTGTTTTATTAATAAGGAGGGCCATATTTTTGTAAAATAATCTGTACAAAAAATATAGCTCCATAAACGAAGAACAACTCGCCGTCAAAAACGAACCACAAACTGTGATCCGACTGTTATCTCAGTGTAATCTAAATCTGAATATAAAAACTACAGCTCGCTTTCTACATCCGAGGCTAGTCACCTTCTAACCTAATTTTCTATCACAAAAGATAAACACTGAGATCTACCTTTACATCTGTTGTGCAAGCTGCTCGAATTTATTGGAACTGTCCCCACTTTTACAACAATTCGTGTGATACAACACAATCACCTTCATTTAGGGCCTGTTCACATCCTATAGCGTCAGCGGTAAAGATTCCGTTGGCGCTGATTGGTTAAAAGGGTCAATGATTTGTATATGATTGGTTAAAATTTTTTAAGCTGACGCTGACGGATTCTATGTGAACAAGTCCTTACGCCTTAAACAAAGATGCGCTTTTGCATCTTAAACCTTAATTTTTCACGTATATTTTGCTATTATAATTTCCCATCTTAAACTATAATATGCGTTTATATCTTTAATCATAGTTTGTGTCCTGCGTTCCTTTATCTCCCACCCCCTCCCCCTATTGGGATAGGACGCGAAGCATTTGCGAACTGTGGAAATGCGAGAGGAAGACACTATAATTTAAAAGTAACTGGCTAACAACTAAAAATAAGGCAATACATCATTCGGCACCTGGTTAGACATTACCATTGGCCTAATTAACAAACCACGTAACTCCAAAAAATACTTTTTTGGGATTCCCACGCCATTAGATGGTTTATGGTCCCTATACAACTCTGTCAAACCTCGTAACTCCAAAAAATTTAATTCATCCAAAAAAATTTAAAACAACACATACTACGTAACTCCTTAATTTTAACTGCTAACCTTGTAACTCCGCTATTATTATGAAAATGTTTAATTACATAACAATGTGGCCTATATATATCTCATAACACTTTAACATTTATTTTTAGAAATAAACTATAATAATTTATCTTTTCACTGTCGAATAAATCAGTTGTTTGTTCATCATGTAAATACTGGGAAATGTGATTTGTTAATTGGGACAACATTATCTAATTTAACATTTTTCATGAAATATTTCTGTTCAGTCTCTGAATCTTACTTCCTCCTTTATACCTCTTATATAATAATTTCAAAATGTTGCTATATATTCGAGAGAAATATTTATTTAATAAATGTTTTTCATATTTTTCTTTACCTGGGATAATAATATATTTCTGTGTTTGCTGTGCAAAGGGTGTTAAGTCTAAAATGGGCTAAAATGAATTATCAAATCGGGCATGATTGATAAATCAAGCCCGGTTTGATAATTCTTTTATCTACTGCAGGGTACAGAAAGCTAAGTCCCATTCCACTCCTAAATATTTTTATTCATCAGGGAAAATTTGAGGTATGTGAAACAAAACACAAATATGTTTGTGTTAAAGGGGTTATGTCCCAACCAAGGGCATAACACTCTTTACTAAAAAAATTAAAATCGGAAAAATTTACTTTAAAAGAATAATTAAAAATTAAACTTAAAAAACTGACTTTACAAAATCCGTTTTTTTTTTTCAATCCCGTTTTCCTCAAAACTACGATTTTGGACTTTTCACTGCAAACACAGATTTCTCTTACTGGTTAAACTTTCTTTATTCCTGCTGCATTAAAAAATATTACATTACGTCATCGGGATATGTATTATCCACTGATCGATCACGGTTCTCGATAACAAAATTTACCGATTTTCTATTTTCTAAATTCCCCCCACTGATATCATCTTTCAAGTTTCACTCCAAGCTCTGTTCCAAAACATTATATCTTCATAATAAACACTTTCCATACTCACGCTGATGGATTACGGTCTTCCATTCGGAGACAAACTCGAAATTGTATCCTCCAAAATACATTTCTGTACGATCGGTAGAAGAAAAGTCACTTTTCTTTTATCTTTTTGAGCTAGCGCACAAACTTCCGATGCGTAGATTACCATTCATCATTGTACTGGCCCAAGAGCATTGGAGGAAAACTTTTTAAGTTTTGGGAAGAGAGCAGACGTGAGTTGAACTGTAAATAATTGATTAGAAACTCTGGGGAACAGCTTGACCCAACATGTAGAAGAAAGGAAAAAGTATTTCTAGAAAGAAACTAAAACATGAAATTTCTTTAAAAATAGACTTGTCTCTGCTGTTTGTAACTTTTAATATCTTACAGTATGCAAGCAGGTGTTGCTCGGGGTATTTTTATCTTGTCCTACTCTGGAATTTTAAACTTAGTTGATTAAAGAAGATAAAAACGCTATTACTTAGATCATAATTTATCATTTTATTCATTTACGCTTAATACCGACATCATTTGTCACAAAGTATTGGTTCTGGAGTTTCAAACTTTTGCCGTAAACGTGATCTGATCTGTAAATTTTTGATAAGCTATCGGGATAAATTGCCGTAGATAGAGCGGGATTAATAAACAAATTAAGTTATTGCAAGAAATAAATGCATTTTAGAAATCCTTTCGGTGAGAAATATTCTAACAACTTTTGCAAAATGCTTGAGAAATACTCTCCCATGTTACATTCTTTATTTATTTGCCTCGAGAAAAGGTGGATAATAAACAAGTTGAGAATCGCAACTCTAACTTAATTACAATATTAGAGAGCAGTTTTCCCTTCATAAAATCACATAAGTTTTCCTCCGACTTAGTATCATTTGTATTTATTAGCTTTATACTTATCCTGTATAACGTGTAATAGATCGAGGGCCCTCCTATTCAAGTGTAAAAACAACTGTAAGTACAAAATGCTGCCACTCATTTGTCACGTTGCAAGTCTTTACTTTTCCCAGTCTCAAAGCTCATTTTTTTCCCTTTATACAGTCATTCCCTTTTTTCCGGCTTCTTGAAATAAAAGAAACGATTGAAATAACTGAAGTATTTCCTTTAAACTGAACAGATAAAAAGATTTTAGTACGTATTTGCAAATATGTAGGCTGAAATAGCCTTATACAGTCGAACCCCGTTATAGCGAACCCGGTATATAACGAACTGACGGATATAACGAACGAAAATTTTGGTCCCGCCATTTTCCTATTGTATGTAATTTAATTAGTTTTGTCCAAGTTTAATGTAATCGATTTTAGTCGATTTAATTCATTGATGATCATTTTTTAATAGATTTTATCATTTTTTAATACATCATTATTGAAAACACTTTGCAACTAATGAGTTATTCATTTTGTGAACTCTAGTATTTTTCTTAACGGTTCTGATATAGCGAACCACCGGATAAAGCGAACAAAACCGTTGGTCCCTTGAAGTTCGTTATAACGGGGTTCGACTGTACTTAACACAAATGGACATAATTATTTTTAATAATCCGGTTCAGAATTCATCTTTAGTTTGTTGGAGAGTTAATTTTAAATGCAATGATATTAGTTTTAACTGTAAAATTATTAATTTTAATAACTTTTATTACATTTTTTGAAAGTCTGTAAATTCGGAAAACTTTTAATTACTGCACTGAAGCGCCATGAAAACTGGGATATCTGTCAAATGCGTCGTTGGGCATCAGCTATTAAAGCCGATATTATGCAGTGAACGTTGTACAGCCAACACGCTCAAGTAAGTAGATGTCCCAGCATTGAATTGCGATGCTATTTACGCCAGTGTTTCACCCCCTTTCGCTTGACGTTTGTCGACAGACGACTCCGGTCTTTCGACGGCCACACTGGGGCAATAGGTTCGATGTTTTACCGGAATTCTTCTATTCGAGGTACACCCTTGACAGGGCCGGATTAATCCACTTTGGGTCCCTATACATTTTCTTCTTACCGGGCCCCCTCCCTCTCCCACAAGAAATAGAGCACACAAAAATATAAAACAATAAATAAAACAAAACTAAATAATGTAAAAAACTAAAACAAACAGTTTGTTTATAACAGTTTGTTTATAACAGTTTGTTTGAACAGTTTGTTTATAAATTTTAAAAAATTTAAATTTATTTTATTAAATGTCTAACAAAAGTAAGTATATGAATATGAATAAACTTTATTTAAAAATTCTGTTTTCTAGTCTTTAATTCAGCAAAATAATCAATTGTTCCATCATAATTAATATTATCCAAAGCATCTTGTTGTATGTTTAAAACAGCTAAGGAATTTAATTTGATTGACTCAGTGAGTATCGTAAAACAGTTTGACCGGGCCCTTCAAAAAAAACCTGGCCCTAGACATTTGTCCCATTTGTCTATGCGATGACCCGGCCCCGAACCTTGAAATGGTTGAAGTTGAAAATCTAAATTTTTTCCGTAACTCCGAAATTCCCAGACCCATCGCACGAGCACCGGCTATCATACCTCGTTGAAATTCGCCTAAATCATGATCACGAGCCATGCTCACTGCTGAGTCAGCTTCTTAAGCATACACAAATGTCTGTCGCTCCATATAAGCTGGTTGCGGACAAAAGCATTTACGAGAAAGTGAGTATTGCTACATGTTCCGAAAGTGATCGTCTATCACAGTTATTCTGGCACTCTAGGCCTCTTTCAGACGAGGCAGTTTAGTTGATTCAACTAAGTTGTCTGGTTGACTCTCAACTAGTTGACTGCCGTGTGAAGACTGAACTGAGTTGATTCAACTTGGCGACAGGTGTGAAGAACGAATGTCCAGTAGCGTCTTTTGAGTTGAGTCAACTAGTGGGGATGAGAACGTTAGCGGCACTTGTGCCTGCTGGCAGACCCCTGGGCGGACGAGTTGACTGCGTGTGAAGGGGTTCGGGCGATTCCCCACCATTTGTTATCTGGCTACACTCCTTGACAGCCGCCCGTTCTACTAGTTGAATCAACTTACAGCCTCGTCTGAAAGAGACATTAGTGTATATCTTATGGTGCATTCACATTCGACAGAGCTCTCTCCCCGACTGTCCTGTCAACATTAGTCACGGTAATATTAGACACGGTATTTAGAACCACCCCCATTCCAATGAACACGTGTCTTCCAGATATTCCCCCATTTAGAACCCCCCCATTCAAGCCGCCAAAGACGTCGTGTTGCTTGATCTAGTGTGACCCGCCCCCACTGTCACCATTTGACCCCCGGGACCTCGAGTTTGCCTTTGATGAAATGCTCACGGACCGCTAGACCGAGCGATCTACGCAGGGAACAGAGTACAGAACACATAAATCACTGGAATAGGCAGAGAGCGCTGTACAAGTCTGCACGCGCTATAAGGTCTTTTTTAATTTTCTGTTCGTGGGTTGTTTATATTGATGTGTATTCATGTTCCTCGAGTTCCTGTTATTATAATAATTTGTTTCTTGTATGGTTTTAACGTGTCGTATTTTCTCCACGCAGAGACATACGGGACCGCTCCGTGCTGAGGATCTACGAGCAGGACGTGAACGGCGGTGGCGTCTACAGCACCTACGACCAAGACCTAAGCTACTTCTCCGAACCTGAATTCGACTCAGAGTACCAACATCAGCACATCCATAGGAGCAAGGTTAGAAACCTTTACATTCCTCCACATTGTCTCCCTAGATTTTAACGTAGGATTACGTTCCTCCATAACGGTCATCCGGAAAGCAAAATGTCCGATGTCCTGCGTCACGAGTTATAATTTTGGCAGCGCGCCAAACTCAGTCTGTATCGCTTGGGCAAGCAGCAAACAGTTAAACAGAAAAGTACCAAAATGCGTCAAATTTTTTACATATATATATATACAGCAGCGTACGCAGAAATTTTCTAGAGGGGGGAGGGGGGTTACTATGAAAGAGTAGCTTTGTGCAATCAGTGCAAAGCTTAACCCTAATTAAATAATATATGCAATCAGAACCAATGGGGGGGGGGTTATAACCCCCATCAAACTCCCCCTGCGTACGCCACTATATATATATATATATATATATATATATATATATATATATAATAGAGAGAGAGAGAGAGAGAGAGAGAGAGAGATACATACATACATAACACATAAATGCATATGTACATACAAAAGAGGCAGGCAACGAGATAAGTAATCCTACGTTAATAACCCGCGGTAGTTTCGTTACAAGAGACTACCTGATTTTTTTTCATATTCTTTTTAAGCGAGAGAGCTGGTAGTCTAGTAATCAATATTACTGTATGAATCTGAAATCTCCCCTATTCTTGTTATCGTGGGAGAGTTACCTAAAATCTTGTAGCTTTAAATGGTAACTCTCAAACGCCGCAATTATTAATGGCAGCTTTTAGTGTCAATTAACTTTTGTTGTCAGATAATATTTTTTTTAACTCTTAAGACGGTCGAGTACTAACCTTATTGGATTCGCTCACCTCAATGTTAACCTATGGAGAAAATGTATCCAAGGATTGCCGACTTGAATTGAAAGATTTTATTTTAATTGTAATAGAGAAAAAAATTGTACACCTTGGGGCATTCTTTGTTTAAAAAAATGAAAATAATATTTTAAATTTAAATTATTCAGGGGGAAAGTCTGGTATAGTGTGTTTTAAACGCTCATAAATTCCTTTGGTGGGCGAAATTTATAAAATGAATCCTGTTGCAAGGTGCAGAAAAGTTCAGGCTATCTGAAAATACCATTTTTATTGGATTTTCGGCATTTATGTAGCTGTGAATAGTATATTAATTTTCTCCATAGTTCAACATTGAGGTGAGCGAATCTCATGGGATTAGTTCAAAGCAGCCTTAATGATTAAGAATTTATTTAATTCAAGCATATATACGGGGATTTATGAAATTGCTATGTTCCGAAATAACATACTTTTAAAGGTTATAAAATCTGTAAAATTACTTTTAACGTTTGATCGTGGTACTACTTTTAAATTGGTATTGGGGAACATGTAATGGTTTAGAAGAGGGGTTAGAGAGGGCATGCTAGGAAGGCTAGAGTCAACGCCGTCCCCCCTTTCAGAAGTTAAAAAATTCAGTAGTAATAAAGATAACTGTAAAGCAAATTTTCACCTCTCCCGATTCCAAAAGGTGATTCTGGTTGCAGTGATTACAAAAATAACCTCACCTACGCCGTTTTGAGAACACTAAGCACGTTTGGATACCATAATACATTTGAGTGTGAAAACTGCATTAAATGTTTGTTACCTAACACGAAAAGAGTATTTTGAACTATAACATTTTTAATCTTCTATGTAGTTTAAACCTTTATGTTCCGTAGAACTGAGAAAATAATATCGCTGTAACTGATGATCAAATTTCAACGATTTTTGTTGAACTT
Source organism: Dolomedes plantarius (assembly GCA_907164885.2). Lineage (NCBI taxonomy): Eukaryota > Metazoa > Arthropoda > Arachnida > Araneae > Dolomedidae > Dolomedes > Dolomedes plantarius. The sequence goes on along the minus strand of OU015491.1, from coordinate 168,010,164 downwards.
CAGTTATCACTTACAACTTTTTTTTTGTCTTGTTACAATTACTCCAAGCTAATGAAAAACTGTAGCAGGTTCATATCTTACATTTTCTTTTATTAGATGTCCATAGATATTGATAACTTTTATGCCCGTGTATAATTTATATTTTCTACATACTGGTTAAAATATTTCACAGTTCATTATTTTACTTTTAAATAAGAGTGCTCTATTTTAAAGTTTATTTTGAGGTCCATGTATATAAACATATTATCAGAAATGTTCACATTAATGGGAATTTTATTTCAATAAACTATTTTTCAGAAGCAGCATTTGTAGTATTTAGTTTACAAATTCTGGTGAAATACTTCATTTATGTACTGTTTTTCCAGTCAGTTTAACAACAAATTAACGATATATAAAATTTTGTTATCAATCCATCCTTCCATTCCGTCCTTCCCTCGCCTTCAATAAGAGCAATTTGTTAGCATAATTATAGCACTATAAGTTACTAAAAATATTCGAGAAAGAATAATTCAAATCTTCCTATAATCAATGGAAAAGAAAGGAAGCCATTTTATGAAGATTTCAAATCCGACGTCTTCAATCAATGAACTACGTAACTGACAAAAGAGGCAGCTATCATGCAGATAGTTCGTAATACAGGGTGCTTAAGAAAATTTGGCAACATTAGAGATATAAATATCTCAGCAACTACATTGACTAATTTAATAAAATTGAAGAGGCTTATTGTTGAGTAATTAAATATTTATTAACCAAAATATGAATGAGAAATACAAGTGCAAGTGGATTTCATGAAGAATTTTACAACTGTTCAATATGCGTGCCGCCTGTGACACGTCATTTCGGTATTCCATTTCCTGCCAAACGCGCTGTAGCATGCCACTGGTAACAGTTACAAAAGCGGCACAGAATCTCTGCTGGAGTTCATCTATATTTGAAGGAAGCGGGTATACATAACCAGGTCTTTTCCTTTATAAAGTCATTTATTCGGCTTCTTGAAATAAGAGAAACTATTGAAATTACTGATGTATTTCCTGTAAACTGAACAGATAAAAAGATTTTAGTATTTGCAAATATGTAGGCTGAAATACCCTTATACTTAACACAAATGAACATAATTATTTTTAATAAGTTCCTAATAATTTTTTACCCTTAGAGGAAAAAAAATCGCAAGGTGTCAGTTCTGGTAAATGTGGCGGCCATTTCAGAAAAAAAAATAAATAAATAGAATGTCTCTCTATTCTAAAAAAAAATTAACTGCCGCTGACGCCGCCGCCGCCGCTGTCCAAAGCTTGTCACGCTATCTCCTCCGAAACCGCTGGGGGTATGGGGTCGAGACAGATACCAATCGATGCAGAATAATGTGGGGAAGAAAATAAGACATGTCTCATATTCGTCGGACTTTAAGTTTTTTTTTTTTTATTTTATGTTTTGTGGGAAAATATTGACTTTTTCATGTTCAGATTACGATAACTCGCCAAAAAAGGATCGTAGAATTTTTTTTTTACAATCTAAGACTACAGACATTTCTCTTTCAAAGAAGACCTCATTTGTTTAAAAATAATTTAAAATAGACTGATATTTTTATTAAAATTGAAAACCCACTTTTTGGAAAAATTTATGCGTTTCGAGATATATAAATTCGATGCTCTCAGACTTATTATGTTACAAAGAAAATATTTATATCAAATGGAAGATGAAAGCTTTCTCATTCATATAAACTTCATTTCAAGTCTCTATCTTAAAATTTCGATTTTTAATTGAATTTTAAAGAAATACTTCAAAAAAATCTTCTCATTCGCTTCCTTTGCAGAAGGACATGAAAGAAGATCCGATTTTTCACCCATCTTCGTCCGGGCTTATACCCCCCATCTACCCGGGCTTCATCCATTTCGCCGGGAGGGGGGGGGAGCTTCAATGTAAACACATGAATGACTCAATCGGTGTAAACAACTATTGAGTCATTCATTCACTTGATTCACCAGAGGAGCGAGCGCAGCGATCCTCTGGTGGGCTGCGCGATCCTCTAGGGGCTGCGCAGGGGCGAAGCCCCTAGTTATGTAAAATATCGAATAAAAATTTGACGTGTTTCCATACATGCTATTAACATATTAGATCATTTGAACGAGCATTGGCAAAGTTATCAGATCGTTAAATGACGTCAAATTTTCTGAAACACCCTATATACTTTGCATCTTCTTGCATATACATCCTAATATAACACCAATGTCTGGATAATATAACAATATTTTCGAAGCATTACTTACGCTAGACATGAATATAATATTGATGCTTCATTATCCATTTAAGCATCACTGCTTTCGTTCGAAAGTCAGCAGCGTTGAAAAGACTCGGAATGACGCAATGCAAGTACCGAGTAAGCTTCTAAAGGATTCACAACTCGCTAATATTCTCATAAACTAAGTGACACTTTATAAAAACACTTAATGCCACCCTGAAAATGTTATTCTCTTCCCGTCTCCCCCTTTTCCCAACATGTTTATTTTCAAAATACAAAAAAATGAAACAGTCGGGGGGAAAGAAAAGAAAAAGCTGACATGGGAAGTTGGTATAAATAAGTTCTGTCATCGAGCTTTCACCGAACAGCTCGCCCTGCGATTTTTATCTAAAAAAAAATCTATAAACGAGAAGGAGGGGTACGGGTTCTTGGTTCTGAGAATTTCTTTCACTGCTTTCTTTCACAGTCTGCCACGCGAGGCAGTTATTGCTGGGTGCGCACGTATCAGAGGTTTTTAGAAAACCTCTATTTTGGATTTTATCTTCAATTTTTTTTTTTTTATTTCCTTCTATTAGCAGTTATAACAACTCAGTTGTGTTTGTTGGTATAAGAAAGATGTTATCACACGTACGGAGTTCTAGGAACACTGATGGAAGTGCTTCAACAACTTTCAGAAAATTATAGAATTTCGAGAAAGCGGTGTACGAATCTGTTAGTAAAAGAATTGAGATATTTGAAGAATTTTGATTGCAGAATTGAGATTTTTTCCTCTCGCCGTACGGATATCTCAGTAAGAAAAAGGAGTCTCAGTTTTAAGAGACCCGTGTTTGATTACCGGTCCTGAGATGTAGTTGTAACGGAGACTACCGATAATTGGATAAGACGAAAATCGAAATGAAACAAATTTCGTGGTGGAAAAATTTCGTGGTGGTCTGTTTGTCTAGAGGTTTTAATTCTAGCATAACAAGAATACTAGCGAAAGAAATCTGTCATGAACTGACATTTCAGAATGTGACGTGAAAGAAGTTCGCGTACCTATACCATCTACGAACACTACACTAATCTGCTGAGCTTGCCAAGTCTAAATTTTAACGTAGGATTACGTTCCTCCATAACGGTCCTCCCGAAAGCAAAAATTCAGACGCTAAAACCGTCCGTCCATCCGTCGTGAGTTATAAATTTTGCAGCGCGCCAAACTAAGTCTGTATCGCTTGGACAAGCAGTAAACAGTTAAGTACCAAAATGCGTCAAAATTTTGACATATATATATACACATATATATAGATACATATATACATGCAAAAGAGGTAAGCAACGATAAGTAATCCTACATTAATAACCCGCGGTAGTTTCGTTAGAAGAGACTACCTGAATTTTTTTTTATGATACTTCTGTTAGAGTTAACGTCTTATCTCTGGTTTAATGGAACAGATATTCGGTGTCAAATACCGAATTTCGTAGCAAAATTTTCACTTAAGGCTGCTGTGTACTACCTATTGGATTTGCTCATCTCAATGTTAACCAATAGAGAAAATTTGTCTACTATTTACAGCTACATAAATGCTGATAATCCAATAAAAATAGTATTTTCAGGTAGCCTAAACTTTTCTGCACTTTGCAATAGGATTCATTTTATAAATTTCGTCCACCAAAGGAATTTATCAGTGTTTAAAACATACTATACCAGATTTTTTTTTCTCAAATAATTTAAATTTTAAATTATTATTTGCATATTTTTTAAAAACGAAAATTGCCCCGAGTTGTAAAATTTCTTTTTCTATTATGAAGTACAATTTAAAAATAAATCTTTGAATCCAAATCGGCAATCCTTGGACACATTTTCGCCATAGGGGTAACATTGAGGTGAGCGAATCCAATATGGTTAGTTCACGGCAGCCTTAAAACGAGAGCCGAAAAATGACTGAAAAAAAATCGTAACTAAGTAAACAATCTTCTACAATGAACAAAGTTACTTGTATAGTTAGCTCATGAAGCTTCTTGTATACTTCACGTCCCATCAATGTCGTGATTAAAATAACGTCTTAGCTGCTACCGAGCAATTTGGTGCACTTTAAGAAGGAGTAGAAAATAATTCCGATACCCATTAGAATCTGACATTAACTGTAATAAAAGACCCGAGGCAATAGAAAGTAATCATCGGGCTGCACTAATCAGTCACGTGCTTAAACACCCTCTTAAGCTCCCTTCCACAACAATTACCGATTTTAGTATCATATGGATGGAGTCGGAAGAAGTTTATATGACTAACGTGATTTATTTAATACATTCTTTAACTTTAATACTTAAGAAATTAATTTTAGCACATTTTAATATACTCTTTACAAAATGGCACCCTGATGTTATAAAATCTAAAATTTTTTTTTTTTTAATTCTAAATTCAGAGAAATTTAAGGGTACAGGGGAAACTTCAACTTTCTAAATTTTCTGAATTTCTAAATTTTCTGAATTTCTAAATTTTAAATTTTCAACTCTATATACAGGAGCAGAATAATTAATATTCTCTTTTACTACTTTGAAGACCCTTAGAATTCAATATAAAGATTTTTTGGCAGAATAATGCCTGTTTTTCAAAACTTTTTTCAAAAATGCTAGCTTTTTTCAAAATGCTCAATGCGCATTCTATATCATTTAAAATCCTTAAATTTTTTAACGTAAGTTTACCATATACAGTGGAATCTCGATCTATCGTTTTTCAAGGGACCGACTGAACTGAACGATAAATGCGGGAAAACGATAGATCCGGGAAAATAACAAAGCAATATGATAGCCGGGACTGAGTGAAATAAACGACACACACTGGAAAACGAAGATTCCGAAAAAGATCGATCGAGATTCCACTGTATATATATATATATATATATATATATATATATATATATATATATATATATATATATATATATATATATATATATATATATATATACTCTAGCTGTACCCGACCACGCGTTGCTGTGGCTCAGTCTGGTTAAATGGAAAAGAAAAAGCACGTTTCTAATATGTTTAATTTATAAAGGCTGCAAAGCTGTTACTTATTTAGCACTACCCAGGGGGCACGTGTAGCTTAAAGTATGTTACGGACGCGAGTAATGTTACCCACCAACATATTTTATAATTCAGTTTTTAGTACTTGCTTGTTTTATGTAATATCTTGGCGAAATAATTGTGTTCCCCTCACCCACTGCATTGCAAATAAAAAAAAATTAAAAAATGTTTAATTTTACAATACTTGTGGGTATACAATATTTTTTGTTGTTCCATTGTCTGTGCAGATATATAGATTGTCTGGTTTTCCAACTCTAGAACACGCAACATATAATTGTTCATGTGAGAAACAATCCGTGTCTAAACCTAACCCGCACAATTGTAAAGATTGGCCCTGAGCTTTATTGATGGTGATTGCAAACGCCAATCGAATTGGCTATTGCAATCTCTTAAATTTAAATGGCATATCCGTTGGAATCATGGGAATGCGAGGAATGAAGACATCTTCACCTTTGAATGGTCCTGTCAAGATCGTTCCGTCTACGACGTTGCTCAGTACTTTTTTTACTGCAAGCCGCGTGCTATTGCAAAGCTTTGGTTGGTTAATATTTCGCAACATTATAATTGGCAAGCCGATTTTCAATTGCAGTACGTGCGGTGGCATCCCTGGCAGATCGAGTGAATTCAAAAATTCTGTTGGATAATGAACCGCTTCATCTGCTCCCATAACAGTGTCGACGGACGTGTATGTGACTGCCTCGCTTTGAATGTTATACTGAATGATATTGTTAAGTTCGTAGACGTCTTTGTTCTTGGCGGCAAGAATAGCTCGGTCACTCATCCAATCATGATTCTTATAATTGGTTTGAATATTGGGAAATACTTTTACTACCAATTCTTCTTTTGACGATACTAAATTGCAGAAGTTATGAGGCAATGAAATTCGTCCTGATGTCAGTTCAACCGGCACCTTTCCGTTTCCAATTTCCAGCAATTGATGTGAGAATAACTCAACTGATCGATCGTTTTACAGATGGACACGCATATTTGTAGAGAATTTCAACGTCTTTACGCGTAGACACAAAGTAGAGTATTTCAGGCAAGCTTTTTTTTTCGTCCGCTGGTGTCGATCGAGGAATTATAGTTAATGTTTGCCTGAAATCTCCTGCAAGCAATATTAATGCGTTCCCAAATGGTCTGATGTTTCCACGCAAATCTTGCAATGATCGATCAAGAGCCTCGAGCGATTTTTTGTGTGCCACTGTACATTCATCCCAAACAATAAGTTTACCTTTCTGCAATACTTTTCCCATGCCGGATGCTTTGGAAATGTTACACGTGGGAGTTTCAATGAATTGCATATGTTCAACGGCAATTTCAAAGCGGAATGTGCAGTTCTTTCTCCTGGTAGCAATGCCGTAGCTATTCCGGACGACGCAAGAGCTAAGGCTATGTCATTTTGGGATCGAATTGCTGCCAGAATCAATCTAATTAGGAACGTTTTACCAGTTCCTCCTGGCACATCTAAGAACATGATTTCTCCAACCCCGTGATTGACAGTTTGCATTATTTGATCGTAAATGCCTTTTTGCTCAAGCCTTAGCTTAGTAATATTTGATTGCACATACGACAAAAGATCACCCGTGTTGTAATTTTGTTCACGACGCAATTCTACATCGGACGAAGCATTAGCAGATCGATTCGGTGATGGCATTCCCAATTGATTGAGAACTTTGTTCGCGATTTCTAAGCACAAATTATCAATCATTATCAACGCCTCGTTGTAGATTTCTGCTGTGAAATCCATGTTCATATTTGAATTTTCCTCGCGTATTCGACGGAAAATATCTTCAGCCATCTGCGTTCTCTTATCTCTTCGATAGTCTTTATTGTCTAGAACGATCCCTGCGTACTTTATGACCTGTGGGGACTGCTGATAGTGGGGTCGCACCCCACCGTGACAAATTTCTGTTCTGAGGGGGATGGAAAGACATTTCTTGTTTGCCGTAAAATATTTAGTATAGCGTGTGTTTAAAAAAAAGCATGTTTACACCTGTCACAGGTGTGGCATCTATATAATAGGTATATAAAAACACTCAAGCATTCGAATGCAACGTTGTTTCAAAATTTCAAAGAAATCGGTGAAGAACTTACGGAGATTTGAGGTTTTGAACAAACGGACATTTACATTTTTATTTATATAGATATATATATATATATATATATACACATAATTACTGAATTAATTTCTTTTTATATGAATCTAAAACCATAAACAATTTTCCCTTTTTATCTGAATGTTACTTTTTATGTTTTTGCATGCTTTTACTTTATTTCATGGTCTATAAATTTGAAAAATATTTGTGGTTTCAAAGAGTTATGAATAATTTTGTGACAAGAACTTCAATAGACAATCCTGAAGAATTTGGAAGAAATCAGAAGCAAATGAATGCGCATGAATTATTTTGAAAAATTCTAGCATTTTTGAAGAATTTTTTGAAAAACAGGTCTTATTCTTCCACAAAATAATTATTCGTGAATTCTAAGTGTCTTCAATGCATCCAAAAAGAATATTAATAATTCTCATTTTGTATATATAGTAATGTATTGAAAATTAAAACAAAAACGACGTTGAAGGTCCCTTTTAAATATGCATCCCAGACCTAAGTACCTTCTGTTATAAAAAAAAGTTTACGTGTCCTTCCTTTTTCACGGAACGGGTGGTTTCACTATCTTATTTTGTATTTTTTTAAAAATTCCGTTTGTTTTCAGGATATCACATGAGATATTTTCCGATTAAGTAATTAATATCATCCCTTTGAAAAGAATTAACAGGCGAAGTAATAAGGCATCGAAATATCAGTATAAGTGATCATCAACTTAGCAACGCAAACAGCTCACTGTACCTTCATGCCCATATAACAAGAAAGCGTAAAGATGATGCACAAATAGTTCTTTAGTATATCACACAGTCTACTCACGCCAACACAATGACTTTACGAAGTTCTCGGTAAAATACGATTATATCCGTAATATAGTTCCATAGTTTCACAAGCTGTACTGTCTCAAGATTACTTCGGAGAACCTGAATACGATTTTAATATATGCTATATTCCGAATTCTCAATAAACTCTTTTACAATAGGTTTTTGACTTAAAGCTGTATACTAATCTTATTGGATTCGCTAAGTGTTAACCTATGGAGAAAAATTATCTACCATTTACAGCTACATAAATGCTGATAATCCAATAAAAATGGTATTTTCAGATAGCCTGAACTTTTCCGCACCTTGCAACAGGATTCATTTTATATATTTCGTCCACCAAAGGAATTCATGAGCGTTTAAAACACACTGTACCAGATTTTTTTTCCCCCGAATAATTTAAATTTTAAAATATTTGCATTTTTTCTTTAAACGAAAATTTTTTCTTTAAACGCCCCTAGGTGTAAAATTACTTTCCCTATTACGGAATACAATTTCTTTTTTAAAAATCTTTAAATCCAAGTCGGCAATCCTTGGACACATTTTTTCCATACGTTAAGGCTACACGGTACCCTTTTTCAAAAAATTTTTTTGGAGACAGTTACAATAAAAATAATTAATGACTTTGTTTGAGATTATAAAATTAAACTGATTCTGGTAAAAAAAAAATCATATTAGCAAGCACCATTTTTTAAATTTAAAGTTTTTTGAAAATTTTGAAGTTTTTTAAAACTTTTATTACATTTTTAATTTTCAATATTTTTTAGTTATTTTAAGTGATTTATATTCATTGGATTATTGGGAACAAAAGTTAGTATGGAATTAAAGATGTAACTTTTATTTAAATTTTTAAAAAAAATTTTGTAGCGAAACCTGAAAAAAACACGAAAAATTTGGAAATATTAACTTTGACATTTAAAAAAAAAAAAACTATAACCCTCAGATCTAAATACAATACTAATTATTGTAGTACATATATATATAAGTGTGTACAAAAAATTTCAAGACTCTATCTTCAAAATAAAAAAATCTTTAGGGAATAGCAAACACTAACATCAGCAAAAATAAAAGTCTGAGAAAAATGCATTTAAAGTTTGTAAAGGCATAAAACAAAAACTAAAAATGTTTGTAGAGCTCTAATTTTTTTTATATGTTATTCCCCACTTATAAGATGTACTAAAACATAATTTTAACTCAATATAATTGAATATATATTTTCTTATTCAAAATATGTTTCTGCACAATATCAATAGCAATGTTAACGACAATGACAGATTAGCTGATATTTAGCTAATATTTTCCTAAAAGTTGTAAAAACAATACACTTATACAAAATAATGATAATAAATATATACTAATAATGATAATAAATATACTAACAATGATAATAAATAATATAAATTAAAAATAACCAGCTTTGTACATAACGCCTTCTAATTTTTTTTCTGATTTACGTCGACGCAATTTTGCAAGTTTGATTTTTTGTTGCGCCACTTTATACTTTGCTGATTTTATTTTATTTCTAAAATAACTCCTCCTATAATCAGTGAAATTAGCCAAGTGTTGAGATGTTGAACTGGTTGGAAGGCAATTTATGTTCTGAAAAGATTCCAGTGTTTTTAAAGTTCCAACGTTATACTCAGAAATTGCACTGGACACCGCAATCAATACTCGATTCCTAGAAGCAGTATGTTGTTTGGAGCATTTGTTCCAAACCATGGAATGCAAAGCCTCGTTGGAATTTTGTGTCAACCCTCTAACACATCTACTTAATAGGTCTGTAGAGGCCAACCGTTGGTAAATTGGCATAATTTTGGAAATATGGTTTTCATTGATTGGAGTTTTCACCCAATTTTTATGAGCACCAGGTTTCTTTCCACGAGCCAATGCTGACTGGTAGAAACACCATGAATCCTCACCTGAAGGGCACTTCTTATGTTGCGGCTTCTGATCAGTGGAGATGCTATGAAACAGCGTAGCAAAAATTGCTGTTTTCATAGCTTCAATATCGCCTGTATTCTTACGAATCGCATTTGCGTAATACCGAGTAAGTTTTTTTATTGTCTCTTCCTTCAAGCTGCCATGTTTCTTTCCTCCCAAAGTCACTCCTTTTTTTCGCCAATCTTTTACTGTTGCCCTCAAAGCTGTTCCCAACCTTTTGCTGACATGGTTGATGCATTCTTCTTTTTTAATTTCCACTTCACTTCCATAAACTTTCCTTTCTTTTAGTTCTAGGAAAGCTTTGGAGTCACCGTCAGAGAGCAAGGTAGTGTACCTGAAACCAATACTCTCAGATCTTTGCCACAATTTCATAGCTGCCTGTACTTCCATTGAACCAGATGACCCAACATGCGTTACACTGCAAACATCTCTGTGACCTTCATACCAAAAACTGAATTCAGCACTATCAGCTCCAAGCACAAGCTTAGTTTGCTGACATTCTTCACAGCGTTTTGACATGACTTCATAGTCTATCACAAATCCAGTTAGCAAGTCGATAACACAACCAATGCCAATGTTTGATGTATGTCCTCTCGTCAACCAACTTCCATCATATGACACACCAATATCGACAATATCATTGTCGCTCGAGCCGTATGCCTTTTTTACATCTTTACGAATATCAGATAATATTTTATTTGTTGCGGAAAGATGGCCATCTAGAATTTTTGCTTTGTAAGTGTTAAAAGTTTTACTCGACATTATATTTAAATTCATATTCATGCAGAATTTCTCTAATGATGAATAGCCGAGTCCCAAACTCAACACCCCTTGCACAACTCTCATGTTTATGTCGTAGGGAGAGTTCAAAATTTTATGGTTGCTCACATCACTTGACACTTGACTCAGTTTTTTATCAACTAACTGTTTTGAAGAGCATATTTTATTATTTAATTTGTCACAAGTAGCACACACAACATTTAATTGATAAGCAAATCCATTCCTTTGACCCAAACAAAGTTTCAAAGATGCACTATAACAAGAGCTGCATAGCAAATTTTTAAACAAATTATTCAAGTTTTCACTATCAACAAAAATATAGTTTGATGCAACAGATAAATCTTGAATGTTATCCACAATACCTGTTTTCAAGACACTTGTATTCTGAATTCTCAAACTTTTATCTGCAGAAGGATGAGTTTTAGAATTAATGTTTACTTGTGCCTGCCATCTCTTCAACACATTCTGTCTCTTAGCAATGCGAGAACGTTTTGGGCGTGACATTTTCTCAATGAAAAAATGAATAAAAACAACGAAATATTATAATACAAAGCTTCTAAGTTGATAAAACTTTGTGTAAAATCTAATACTGGTCTTGAAAAAGTCCTTTTTTTTAATATTAGATCGACAGTAACGAGCGCTCAAATAATCAAAAGGTAAACAATCAGAAACGATTTGAGTAGTAAAAGTTACAGTTAATAACCGATTCAGCCAAGGAGTTCATTTATGAATTCAAGGAGTTCAATTATATGAATTAATTATAAGAATATTTGCTTTAAAATCAAAACAATGAAAACGAAACTAACCTCGCACCCTCAGCTGTCACATTTGGAGACTGACAACACTCAGAAAAGTTCAAATATCTTTAAAACTATTTGGATTTCAGATCTACAATTTGGAGTCAAGATTCACAATAGTATGGACCATTGAAAAATGCAATAAAAAAAAATTCTATATTTTTGTCATTTTTAGGGTACTGTGTAGCCTTAACATTGAGATGAGCGAATCCAATAGGATGAGTACACAACAGCCTTAATGTCAGCGTTTAATGCATGAAAACAACTCAAAAGTAAATTTGAGCTATTTTCATTTTTCATAAGTTATATTATTTCAAATATACTCCCGTTTATAGGGGTTAGGAGGTTTATTGCTTTACTACAAAATTAGGGTATAAGGCATCTTCCCAAAAACTTAAAATCCGGTTTTCTCTCTGCATCTCTTTACACCACGTGGACAAAAATGCTCTATAACAAGAAAATATAGGCTTATTTTCCTCTATATTAAGATATAAATATTTCTCATGATAGCTCTCGTACTGGAATATTTACTATAATTACTCTCATTCTTCGGACTATGACCCACCCAGTTGCATAACTTTTGGCTGTTTTTCTCTTGTCATAGGTCCCATAATTACTGTCAACGCAAAATTTATTTTTCATGATGTTATCTTTTTGTTACTAGTTATTTTCATTCAATCGCCTCCGTCCTTGGACATCACTTACTTTTGTTCTGTTCTTCTATTTGTTTTTTTATGTTAGGGCTAACTATATACATCTTTCAGTTTTTTACAATTAAAACCCTTATTCCGACTTGTCCGAAAATTATCTGTATAAACACGAACGTCAAGTTTTATAAAACAGCACATTTTCAAAGAATTTTTTTCTTTATGTTAGGAATATATTTGAGAATATTTCTGATGGAAACTTTCCATGGTACGTCTATGTAAAAGGCATTATTCTTCAATGTGCCTGTTAGCACAAAAAAAAATTGTGGTCACCAATTACATTCCTACATTTCGATTGTGTTGAAACTATACTTCCGTAATTAACTTGTGCAAGAGCTTAATGTAAACTTAAATAGCAGTTGAGAAATTGCTGCCAGGGTTAAACTGAAGCGGGAATACAAAATAAAAATCTGTTTCAACCACTATTTGTGCCAGGAAGATCTTAACGTTCTTGAATTTGATCCAAACATATTTCCGGGTAAAAAAATGTAAATATTATTTGTTTCCATGACGTATGTTATTACCTAAGCTTCTTCCTCCAAGCAAGCAACCATTATTGGGACTCTTTCTAGACTTAAAATTTTTTAAATAAGTATTTTAAGTTCACTTGCCATCTAATCAAGTGTTTTTTCATTCCCCTTACAAAAATCTTTTAACTTTGTGGAGTCAGATTTCATCACAATATCATAAGAAATAATCTCTCAGTAGTTGATGCCTTGTTAAGCACTTGTTCACAAATTTTTAAAGGGTATTTTCCGACAGTAGCCTCCTATTTAAAAGATAGTTAGTTAAGAGTAGTAATGATCCTTGATTTCCGTTACACAATGCATATAACACAACAGCGGCTCCAGTGGAGGGGGTGCAATAGGGGCAATCCCCCCCCCCAAAAAAAAAGTCCGACATATTTTTTTTTCATAGCCTAAAATTATATAATCGTAGACCTAATACTAAATGAATTTATATTTAAAATGAGAGGATGTTTCTCAATAAGGTTCAAAATTTTATTATTAAAATTAGATCGACTCCAGAGTCATGTAGAGTTAAGAGGGAATTTGCATGTTTTTACGAGGTAAATGTGTTTATATCAGATAGCACTGGGAAGGGGAAGGCTTCTTTTAGCGGGAGAGATGTCTTTGTTTATATATATATATATATATATATAAAATAAACCCTAAGAGCCGACGTTGCCCTCCTCCCAAATCTCTGGACTGGGGCCTTCCCTGATATAACAAAGACTTTTAAGCATGCTTTTAATCCAGCTTCTCCATTGTGTAGGTGACTGGTCAAGATGTTTAACACCGTTGAATGGGAGGCCTGGTGTTGGTGAGGTTATGGGTTTGATCTCTTTGTTTCTCGAAGCATATCTGCATTAGGTGGGAAAATTGTCCTGAAAGATTATGAATGTTAGAGGAGTAGGGAGTGATGTGAACTCTGAGAATTGCTCTATATAGAAAACGGTCAACACTGAAATATATCTTGTTGGGTTATCAAATTAAAAATCCACCTACTTATTGTCTTATGAGACTACTTGTTAAAACTGCCATTCAAATAGGGCTTTTTTTTATCTTTTTGACTCTAGTAATTATCAGAGTAGTTTTAAACCATCTTTACATATCTTACGAGCTTACTTACTATTAAAAAATCTGGTGCTGGATGGCAGTTGTACCTTATAAGCTCATGATTCTATTCTAAATGTCGCCACAAGAGCTGTTGCAGCTCATCTAGATCCTGCCTGTAGTAATTCTGATGTAGTGCGTTCGTTCACTTGGGATATTTTTCTGTATTTCCTTACCCAGCAACAAAATTGCGAGAGACGTCACTAATTTTAGTAAAATATTTGCGGCTGGAATCCCCGCATTGTTTAAAATATTACACTCGTGTTATGATACGGTCTTTGAACTCTTTTTTAACTATAAATGTTGATTTCTCCAGTTGGTTTTCCTTCAATTTTTTTTCACTTTTCTAATATTGAAAGCCGATTTAAATAACGAAATTCCAAAGCTGGTTACCGCAGACTTCTGTCAACTTGCTATCTTTGACCACCAACTATGTAGGACATTGACTGTACTGCGAACTCGACATTGTAAAATTATTTCGATTTCTTCTCTCTCCCGCTGCATTACAATTTATTTTCAAGAAACATTATTCTCAAAATCTTTGAATATTATAACATAGCGGCAACCACAAAAATAAAAAGCTTACGATATGACGTTAATTCATGCCAACGGCAACTAGAAACAAAATTTGAAATGACGTAATTTTACGTCAGCGTCTGCGAATGTGTTAAATGCATGTTTTAACGACTTAATACAACAATAATTACCATACAAACTCTTTCTAGATTTAACCTTCCCTTCTTATTTCAAAAAGCGTCTCCCCATTTCGCACGTCCATTACCTCACACAAAAGCCAAAATGAAAGTGTAAATATAAAAGAAAATAAGAAGCGCGAAGTATAAACAATAATAAACAAACACGAATAGAAGTAACAACCCATCTTTCTTGCAAGCAATTTTCCCGAGAAACCCTCGACCTTATTCCTACGGGGATCTCTCGCGAGAAAAGATAATAAAAATCCAGCCACAGGTGCTTCATCCCATAACGCAGATCATCAACAGCACTTTCCATCACCACCAGACAAACCTCATCATCTGGCTTATAAACACTCGGCAGACGGCGCTGAACGAATTAACGTTACGTTTCCGGAATGTGCTATTTGTTCTTCTGAGTCAAGATTCTATTTTCAGGCCTCAAAAGCTCCTCTACCGCCTGCCATAGGATATTACGGGACGTTGCCAACGCAGTATCTACCCGCCAACCGAACACAGACTTTACCCCACAGTGCTTCCATGAGGACATACTCCCCCACACATGCGACGGATAGGCAGAAGTCCCAGACCCTACCCCCCGGAGGAGGTACGTTAGTTTTGTTTGTGCTCCGAATGTTTGTTGGTGTTCTGTGCTTTCAGTCGTAATCGCGATGACAGACGTGGTAGGCATTGGATTAAGTGACTTTAGTGCGCAAGGTGAAACAACACTGGCGGAAAGGTATAATCAGCCGTTGGAAGGTAAGTATATTTTTGAACGCATTTCTGTATAGATAAGTTTTTTGTGTGTGCGGTGCATTAAAAAGAGTTTATTCATGGCTGTTGATGTCTGTGACAAAAATTGCACTTCTTTGCATTAAGAAGAGGAATATTGTTAAATATTAAGAGTATGAATTTTTTTCTTTATAAATTGTATTGTTCGATTTTTTGCACTTTACTTCAAATTAAGAAACTCGTAATATATTTTAGGATAATTTTAAAATCGGGATACATACCTCCTTACCTTTCCAGGAAAGTGACACTGATAATGATATGTATCTATCTCCCTGTTATATTAAGTTAAAATAATTGAAAATAATAATCATACGCAACATTTTTTTTAATTAATCAAAAAATACAATCCGGTTCTATTAGAGCTGTTTTATTTTTTGATTTTTTTTTTGACTGAAGTTATAAGCTACCTTTTCTACTAAGAACAGAAAAAATAAAAGGATGAAAATATAAATTAGATTTTATAAGTCTTGTAACGGAAATGCTTGGGTGCATTCAGTATAAATGATAGAAAAAAATATATCCATTTTTCCTATTCTATCCAATTATTAATTAGTGGGTGAACCAACAGCTGTGCCTTTTCAACTCATTTTTTACGAGTCGCAGTTCTTTGCTCAATGTAATTTATCTTCAAGGACTAAGCAATTATTGCACAATTTCACTTTTCTCTTCATTGAGAAATTCTGCGCCGAAGCTTAGTTAAAAAGAACATTTTATTTTATAAACATAGGGCTTACGTAAGTTTAACTGCTCCTTTCGCGATTACATATTGTATAGAACGCTGAGTTTTATGATCAAAAGAATACACTGCTTTTATGTGTTGAATATAGTTATTTTGATGATATTCCCATATCAAAATTTTCATTTTAGTGGTTCATTAAAAGAATAATTACATATTTAAAATCTAAATGATTTTTACGGATACTTTTTCAATATTTGTTATCAGTACCCTTGAAAAAAAACTCTCGAAGAATTGCCCAAGTATGTTTTTCTTAAATATTACTTAATGTTCTATGTAGAGCACAGTAGAAATCAATGTAACATTTCTATAACCTCAGTCGTATTTTGAAACTTTTTTTTTATTTAAATGAAATGTCTATTAACGTAGATGTTCTTTTTACGGATAATATTAATAGAAATTATAATAGAAATAAAAAAGTATATAGAAGTAATATCTTTTTTATGATGTTATATTTTGGAAATAGTAATTTTATTTTCAAACGTTAGTCATTATTCCGAAATTTGCCTTTAGTCATGACTGTTCATTACATTTAATGTAAAATGTTTAAACAGTTTTTTTTTTAATTTTTTGTGTGTGTGTCTTGACTCAATGTATTGATGACCTGAAAACTGTCAAAAATGTGACTTCAACTAAAGATCATTTGTATGCAATGTTTCAGTTTTACACATTCTAGGACGGTGAAACAACATTTACAGGCGAAGTATTAAGATATGCGATAAAATATTTACATATATTTTCTAATATTATCATCAGTTGTTCTCGATTTTCTTCTTCAGTAAAATACTTCTGCAAACATGTAATGTTAACATACGGTAAATTTGTGCAACTTTTAATTATAGTTAAAATACGATCCTCTTTTTAAAAGAATTTTCAGACAGAAAAGTTTGTTGTGGGTACAGATGACATTTTCGAGCACTGGAACATGTTTTCTTTCCATTACAAAAAAAAAAAATAAATAAATAAATAAATAAATGAAAATTAAAAATTTAAAAATAAATAAATAAATAAATACAGGAAAGTCTTTTACTGGCCACTCAAATTTAGTTCTAATGTATGTTATGAGATAATTATCTTAAAGCAAAATACATTCATTTGTAAATTGTATAAAGCATTACCTATCTTGTTGCAATTTTACCAATAAATTTTTTTTTAATTTTATTCCAGACCAACTTAACTAAAGTGTTTGTTATTGATGCTCTAGTTTCTGTAACATGTTATTTATAAATGTTTATTTGTGTGTATGTGTGTCTTTTGGGGTTATGTATTTACTTGAATATGCTCTGAGATATATGCATTTTCTTTAAGTCATGTAAAACTGTACTTCATAACTATACAGATAGGCTGATTCAATATTTCTCTTTAGGCTGATGCAATTTCTTTTATATCTATCACCTCTATTAAATTATTAAATTTCATTTGCTCTGATGATAAAAGTTCTCATGCTTGAATTGTTATCTCTGGAACACTTAACTGCACATTCCAATTCTGTTTCTTTTATTCTTTCTTTGTTATTCCATTACGTTTCTCTTTCTCAAAACTATTTAACTTTTCTTTTATTTTCCCTATTTTCTTCCTTTATAAACTTTCCTTGCTCTTCACAAAATTGTAAAACTTTGGAAAATTTTTCATCTCCATGTATCTCATAGGACATTTTTATTTTCTTGTTTCCATTTTCCTTATGTACGATGATTTTTTTTATCATACTCCTTACTTTGAAAATTTTCAGGTTCCTTTCTTTTGAATATTGCTGCCTTAACTCTGATGTAATATGTACTTGTTTGTTAACGTTGTTACTTTGTTTTTCGAATTGGGTCTTAAAACTTTCGGCGGAATAACTTCCTGTGCAGTATCTTTTTTTTCCATCCTTTTTATGATAATTTTTGTATGAGCTGTGATTCCTTTAATTTCCGTTTATAGGAGAAGAAAAAATGGAAAAAAATGGAATCTGATAGCTTTCAATTATATTTATTTATTTATTTATTTTAACATCTGAATTCTCCCCAAATTAATGGAAAATAAACAATGCATCACGTGGATGTAGCCAATGATTCACCAGACAATGTCCTATAATGCCAACTAATCAAACTAAATGGGAATTCGTTCAATAAACTAGTATTGGCTGAAGTTATTAACGATTTTAACACAGTTTTTATGGTTCTATTTTTAAAAAGATTTTTATGATATCGAAAATTAGTCTAGAAGGGATAGATTCAATTTTTTAATTTATACTTTTTGTATACTAAATACCTATGTTTTAAATAAAAGCTTTATTAGGCTTTCAAAAATGTTAATAATATGTAATCACATATTTTGATAAGATATAGTAAAGTATATTTTCTACGGGAATAAAGAGATACTTTAATCTTTTAACATGAGAATTAATTTGAATAGTCTTCGTTTCTAAAACATATATACAGTCGAACCACGTTATAAAAGTTTTCCGAATTTACAGACTTTCAAAAAAATGTAATAATAGTTACTAAAATTAATAATTTTACAGTTAAAACTAACATCATTGCATTTAAAATTAACTCTCCAACAAACTAACGATGAATTCTGAACCGGATTATTAAAAATAATTATGTCCATTTGTGTTAAGTACAGTCGAACCCCGTTATAACGAACTTCAAGGGACCAAAGGTTTTGTTCGCTTTATCAGGTGGTTCGCTATATCTAAACCGTTAAGAAAAATGCTAGAGTTCACAAAATTTATAACTCATTAATTGCAATGTGTACTCAATAATGATGTATTAAAAAAATGATAAAATCTATTAAAAATGATCATTAATGAATTAAAGCGACTAAATTCGATAACATTAAACTGACACAATGCTAATTAAATTACGTACAATAGGAAAAAGACGGGACCAAAATGTTCGTTCGTTATATCCGCGAGTTCATTATTTACCGGGTTCGCTATAATGGGGTTCGACTGTATAGGTTTAAACTAAAATTTACTAACGTTCTGTTTCACTCACATAAACCTATAGTATAATTTTCGCTGTTCAGAATTTTTTTTTCATCATTATTGCGTTAACAAACAAGTCGGGTTTTACCCATAATATTCTCAGATTTTGACTATAAATATTCTTTGCAGTTTAGCACTTTCAGTGTACTAGTTGTTTACTTATTTCTCCCCCGACTTTAAAGGTGGGACACAGCCTCCCCCAAAGCCTCAGCGTTCTTTCCAACAAACACTGACACCATTGGGCAAGACTGTGCGTTCTACTCCTCCGCCAACGGGGCCTCCACCTTCGATTCCCTCGCCAAGATCAGGCCAACCTCGTCCTCTGGGTAAGAATAGTAAATCAGTAAATATGGCTCTTTTATATTCTTGTAACTGGTTTACTTACTCTGCAAAGCAACACATTGGATACTGGACATGCGATAGTAGTTTTAAGGTATATTTCAGGTTTTGTGTTCTCACACCCTAGGAGAATATGCATTTATTGAACTGGTATTTTTACTTCTTTTTTGACTAAATTTATTTTATTATTAGAGGATCTCGTTTTTGATGGGTTTTTCGTTAATTCTCCATCTGTCGAATCGATTAAACAAAATTCTGAGCTTTAACTGCATTCGTAGGTTTATAATATTTCGTTATTAAAAAGCAGTGCTGAAGACTGCCAGGTTTTAGTAAGATATCTTTTCATGAAAATCCCATTAATAGTTTCTCCCTGCACTTCAAATGATTTTATTTCATTATTAGCATAAAGGTGTTATTAAAATTTCTTTTCATAAAAATCACAAGTTTCCTCCTGCACTTCAAATGACTTTATTTTATTATTAGCTATTAAGATATATTATTATTATTAGCTATTAAGATATAAGCTTTATTTGCTATTAAGATATCTTTTCATGAAAATCCCAGTAGTTTCCTATTGCACTTCAAATGACTTTATTTTATTATTAGCATGAAGGTGTTATTTAAATATCTTTTCATGAAAATCACAATAGTTTCCTCCTGCACTTCAGATGACTTTATTTTATTATTACATTAAAATACTATTTTTCTCACTTAGATAGGTTTGCGTTTCTGCGCTTTGAAGTCGCTAAAATTTTCAATAAAAAAAGTAATTTAGCAATGTTTTAACGTAGTTTAACCGAGTAAGAAAAAATAATGGATAAAATCAATAATACCTTAGTGTGTATTTAAAATCTCGGACCAAGTTTTTTTTTCGTATTATTCAAGACAGAAAAAAATGAGGAAAATATACATTTAATATCTCTGAATCTACACAAAATTTTAAAATATTGGTATTTTTTTAAACAAAAAATCAGTCTGGGTAAAAATTTTAGCTACGTTAACATATAATTCTACTACCGTACTAAACTCTTACTAAATAGATAGCTTCAAAGCTAAGAGGATCGATTTTACCCTGCATCGATTATATTTATATGTATATTATCATTTGAAACACTGACGTAAACTATGCATTGCTGGTTACAATAATGGTAACTAGTACAGTATTCTAAAATAAAACAAAATCAATATATGATGCAAAAATATGTGATTATTTATGAAGATACTTTTTTCTGTAGAATGTTATTAATAAATTAAATTATAAATTATTTTAATGTCAACAATTTACGTTGCGTTAAGTATAGAATTATTATAGAGATCACACAAATTTTCGTATACGACATCGCAAGGTTTTCATGATGATACTACATGTAAATAGGAAATAAATTTGACACTTTGCCAAATTTTACTTCTAAATTGAAAATAAATCCTTAAATCAGTATTTCCTTTACCTGTAATAGAACTAGTTTCATAAAATAAAATACCGTAATCCGTTAAGTCAGCTAGTATTCTGTGGGGAAAAATTTAGATATGAGGACAAATTCCTTCAGGGGCGTAACCATATAATTGCAAAACCAATGACGTAACCACGGAGATGGAGTGAAGTTAGGGTCGTTCTCATACCAGAAACTAAAAATCAGTAGAAAAGTAATATAATTCCAGAGTTGATTTTCATAAATTTCCCCCAAGAAAACAATTCTGAATACACCACTCTACAAAACTTCATTTCCAACAGTACAGTAACACGGTTGTTTACTGACATGATACTACGTTTGTTGAAATGGATACCGTATTCTAGAAAACAAGTTTATAAAAGCTTTTCTGTGGTCTGATAAAGATTCAATATTAACTGCCGCACCAAAAAGGAATGTTCGTTTCACTGATATCATTCTGATACGAAAGCTCAGGTCTAACTAAGATTTGAAAATGATTCACCAACTCTTATCCAGACTCATTCACTTGCAAAAACTGCCAGACTCCTTAAATTGGACTAGTTAGTGGTAATCCATTTAACAACGTCTATTCATGAAAAGAAATACTGTCTTAAAGTAGACAAGTTTTATGCAAAAAACCAAGTATTAAAATGCTTAAGGTTTTCCTCTAAACCAGTGGTTTCCAACTGATAGTGCGTCAGAGCATTTGAGGCGGAACGCAGAAGAGTTCAATAATAATAAGTACAATGGACTGGCTAACGATAAGCACTATTGAAACCTGACATAGAAGCTCCAATAAGAAATAAGTATAATCAACAGCAAGTTTCTCATTATGCCTCCTGATAAAGACATTTTAGAGTTGGGAAATTGTATTTGCCATTTCTTAATAACAATGACGTACAAGCGGCTTTTTCTAGTTTTATGGATTTAATTTTTGTAATTTGTTTCATTTATGCTTAAATACATTTTGTAAAGTTATTCACATGTGTATAGAATTTATCTGACCCCCCCCCTCAAAAAGTTATAGCATAACCAGTGGTACGCCACGACCCTACAAAGTTCTCAGGTGGTACTCAAGTATAAAAAGGTTGGATTGGTTGGTTTTAATGGCTCAAGGTCCAAAATCGGTCATAAGTGCCAAACACAAGACTAAAGCCGAAAAAAAGTATATATGAATGCGCCAGGCTTCTACAAACAACGGAAATTACGGATCAACAAGGGCGCAGTGGCCCAGTTGGCAAGAGCAGCGAGCCAGTGATCTGGAAGTCACTGGTTCGATGCTCGTCGTTGACAAATCCACTGCCGTGTACACTAATGGCGGCTGGAGCGCGTAAAATCTGCCGTGGCTGCAATGTCCTCCAAGTTCTCAAATTTACCTCTGGAGGTGCGGGGTCAAGTGTTTTGGTCTCGTCACTTGACTCGGTTCAAAATTACAGGAATAGTCCTTTGGTCAAGTCGGACTTCGACCCTTGTGGTGCCAGTCAAAACAGGAGCCGCACCTTCATCGCCCATAGCCTTCGTTACTTCATCTGATGTTGCTGTCGGTCAAGTGGCATAAGCAACAACAACAACACGGATCATCACTTTCCTTAATAAAAAGACGTACAAACGTGTAAAAAAAAGGTTGGGAATCACTGCTCTAAACGAAAGCCTTACTTCGCTTTTTGAAAGACAGTACAAAATTCCAGTTATTCGCCTTGAAACTTCACATTATAAGTATGGATACTGAGTGGCACAACCAGAGGGGAACAAAGGATCTTCTTCTTTACCTCCACCCCCTAAAGATCCTAAGTACCGGTATAAAAAAGGTTATATGATATAATATCGAATTAACCTACTAAGGGAAAATTAAAGCATAAAAAATTTTTCGCCTTGTCCTTTTGGCTTTGCCTACGGATATTTACAAATGTCTAACATGTTTTCTTATCTTGTAAAACTCTATCCGTATAATTCCCTTCACTTTTTAATCGCCTGTCAAATTTATGTTACTAAAACGGTTTGGGAAAAAAAATACTTCCGTATTTTTCGTTGCATCTTATGAGTCGGTTAAAAGTAATGATTAAACTTAATACTGAAACGCAGTCATCGCCTACATTCATTTTATGTTTACTGTATTATGTCCGATTTGTATCATATATATTTTAAATATAATTTTATTCTACAATGGTTTCACAACATAAGAGCAAAATTTTTTTTTCGGTTAATAACATATTAAATTTCACAATTAAAAAAAATTTCCCTTTTTCTTATTTGGTCAGAAGTTCGCTTATAAAATTAATTTAATTTATAACATCTGATTACAATAGATTTGGGGAATGTTCTAAAATGTAAATATGTAGCCCCTAACGAGCTTCGTGAGGATTTTCTTATAAATAAGTTGATTACACATTTACGATGCAAATTTTCATTTCAGAAGATTTTCTTCACCAGCTCTTTTAATGCACATTCTCTCTTTTTATTTAAAGCAAAATATTGCCCTATCAATTTTATTCAATTTTCTCATTTGAGTCGAGTTTTTAACCTCAAGTATTATAATTTTTTTATGTATTTACATGTGAAAATTATGTAAGCCTTTATATATATATATATAATGTACTAATATAAATAAAAATATGAAATAAAATATAAAATAATTATAAATTTAAAAAAATAATAATAATTAAATTTTAATTATAAAATAAATATAATAATATATAAATTTAATAAAAAGTGTAATAAAATAAAAAAATTTATAAAATAAAAACATAAAATAATGCACTAATATAAATGAATCTGTCATTTTGAAAAGGGTGTCATCTCCACTTTTCTCCAACTTTTCTGAGACCCCCCATCCTTCCCCCCCCCCAAGTTTCAAATAATATTAACAAATTATATTTTGGCATCAGGATTGATGCCTTATAAACATAATAAATACTAAATTTAGTCTAAATAATAATGCATGAAGGCGATTTATAGTATTTTGATTCTCATGAAAAATTTTTAAAAATGGAGACTCCTTTTCAAAATGACCGATTCAAATAATATAGTAACAAAACTTTTCCCACTTGTAAAAAGAGTAATACTGAGCAGGCCACTCCTCACCCACATACTAACTTGCTTAAATTTATCATCTAGGGAGGACTTTTTTACCCATTAATGGATCTCCTGGGGATTAATGGGCTCATGTAACTGGCCTAGCGCCGGTATACCAGGAGCGATTAGAAACAACAACAACAACATAGATAGATAGATATAGATACATATATATATCCATAACTGTTTTCGTTAAACTTTTTCCATATCCGTGTTACAATTTCTGTCTCACAATCTTGACATATTTTGTATTCTTAAGACAAAGTTGATTTCTTTTAAATATATCGCTGCAAACTTAAATTTATATTTTCCTCTAAATTGATCGGAGAAAAAAAAGAATAACAATGATATATAAGTGGGGTAAAAAAAAAATTCTGTGGTTTTCACTTTGAATTTTTTGTTGTTTTTTCCTGTGCTTTATTCCCTCCATTTGGGGTAATCATCACGCACTCTCTAATGTAAATTTTGTTTTTTTAAATACATATTGTCAGTTCACATATTTTCCCATTTTCTTTTGTGGTTTCTTTTCCTTGCACGATTTGCTGTTTAAAAAAAATCTATATTATGATTGATTTTGTTTGTAGTTATACTGTATTGTTCTCGGTAAATATCTTTTCGATTCTTAGTTGTTTGAAACTGTTTGTTTTCCATTGTTTTTCTCTCTCTGGTATCGATTTTGAATTAGGTGGTCAGATAAATCAATTCCTGATGTGGCTGGTTAACGACTTTCTTTACATTTAACCTGAACTTTCTTTTACCAGAAAGGTAATTTTCATAATTAATACCCTGATATTGGCGCAAGAATCTATGTGCCTGAATATTGCTTTTAAGTGACGTCATCTGATAACTTGCTATTTTTTTAACAAAAATATCTGAGTGCTTTGATTCATTTCTATGAATTTTTAGATAGTATATCAGACTTGCTGACATTTGAAGTAAACGATTGTAAAGAAGGTGTATTTTTAATAGTAAGGGAATATTATATTCTAACATTAAATCCCATTATTGTTAATGAACGTTTCACCTTGCGTTTGGAACGCTGTGAACACCTTCTTTCCAGTATGGCAGTAACAGGAAAAATATTAAGATTCCTTTCTTTCAATATATATTTGAGACTTTGAATACAAAGAGGAGAGTTGACGATATAGAGAGTTAATAAATACCCCAGACAGAAAGCTTAAAAACATTTGCACAGCGTTTAGCAATTTATACAGTTTTAACTATACGTGGTAACGGACCGGATTTTTGAATCTCCGCAGCTTAGAGATTTAAAAAGTCTTTAATCGATCGACGACAGTATTTCAACAAAAGGCCTTTAATAACAATTTAATATATTTTATGTAAAGAAAATCTACTATTTGAAGTTTGAAAATGACACAAGCAAAGATCTCGTGAATATAAAATGTTAATTTAAATGACTCGCGCGAGATTTTACATTCCCATGAAGAATAAAAAAAAGGTTGCCACCGATTTGTTTGATTTTCATTACAAAGTTTTTAGTTTTTCATTTATTACCCGATTAGTTTTTCATTTATGATTGTTTTTTGCATTTCATAAGTTTTTAAGGATTTTCTCCTGTGTTTTATTGTGCAGTTCTTTATAGAATTACGAGTAAAAATTAAAAAAATATACTTAGTATTTTAAAAACTCTTGTTACAGTACTATTAGTATAAAATTGATAAATGATTATTAATAAGTTATACGTATTCTATATGGAGTATTGAATGATAACTGTTAAAATCGGTGTTTGCTTTACAAGAGCACTCCGGCACGACTTGTTTCTCTACTAACCAAATATCTTAGGGCCGAGTTTTGAATTTCCGTCCTTATCCTATAGCGATGTGATGAAGTATTATTTTTAACGACCTCTGTCGCATGTCCTACCTTGTTTTTTGAAGGTCAATGATCCAAGATGTTGGCCTATGCATAATTTACCTATTTAGTCGTTAAGACCATGCTGATTTTATTTTCCCCGACGAAACATTGCCATGGGCTTTCCAGCGGTCCATATTTTTTTAACCCTTCAGCAGGTGCGCTAATTTTTTTGAACACCAGCAGGCGCGTGTGGCACAAAGTGCAACGTCTCTTTCAACCTTGATTATTCCTTTCGAAATAAACTTTTTTTTCAAATTGAAATTAATAATTCTGCTTTTTTATGACAAGATATAAAATTTTGATAATATTGAGATATATTTATAATTAAAGGCCAAAGAATGCAGATACAATCGCCGTATTTCAAAACTGTCCGGTTTGTTGGATCAAAGGACAACTTGCGAATTGATTTCTATTATGACCAAAAACCTAAAAATCAATAAGAGAGTCCATCTTCGACATATGCGTGATGCCGTGTAATAGCTGCACATTTGATCGACTACATCAACTCCTGTTTTTGTCGTATTGTATAAAGTATAATCGCTGGTTTACCACGGTTAAATCACGACTAACAATGAAGGGAAAGGAATAGAAGGATCAAAAATGCATACCTTCATTACAAAGAGTGTAGCTATAAATAGAATCTGCTTAGAACATACAACCCTTTCATGTAAAAACAGACCATTCAAAATTACGAAAATGTTGCACTCTATACCCGGGCGCGACCGCTGAAGGGTTAAACCTTTTCCCAGTTTTCAGATGCTGGAGACGACCAGTATTAAAGTACAAATAAGATCGTTCACCAGACGAGAAAAACACTTCATTATTCTCTATTTGAACGCTAAATGTTTACATGCTTCAAGTTGTGTTTTTATTTATAAAATACTGACAGAAGCATGCCTTTTCGCTCGCCTCCCCGTGTCTTTATTCACTTTGCTATCTAAGTCACACCTAATAGTATCGGCATGTTTCGATATCTTATATCAAAGACCTAATCGTGACATGTGTTTCGTAATTGTAATGTTGGATGTAAATGTGTTGCTATGTGTAGCAGTTCAGTTACAGTATTGTATGAATATTTTACGCTTACCTTTGACCACTCACATCTGTCAACTCACCACTTCTGAAGAAGATTTTTAAAAAATGTATAATATGACGCTTTCAACATAGTAATCCACAAATCTAAATCAAGCTTTAAACTAAAGTAAAAATTTAAAGACTAAAACTTAAAGAAAAGGTTTCCCCTTGAGAGGAAAATGATAAGCTTACTACATACCTTAAAATCTATAATAGTGCATATTATCGTTATAAATTGTCTCTTCCATGCTTTCACCATATGTTTAAAAAAATTTGCTTTTTATCCCGCTAAATTTAAATGACGATGTGAAAAACGCCAGTTGATGGAAATCTTCGCGTGTGATAATTTTTACAGGTTTTCTTAATACTGGCTTCAAGCTAGCAAGCTTAAAATTTAACTATATGGTGGCCTGCGAAGTCCTGAATTATCCTCATCATTTGGTGTTTCACTGCAACAGATTGGGCCCGTCATAACTGCCAAGGCCCTACAGGTTTTTGCCCCCATCATCATTTGGGGTTGTATAATGCCAGAACGTCTATAGAAAAAAAATTGCAAATATACCTTTAAATGACGTATTTTCTAACTTTCATTGCAAGAACTTGAAGTTCCCATCTCATGTGTCGAAAATACGATTTTTATTTTTTATATATGATTATTCATTTAAGAAGTGTGTGACTTTTCTCAAATTACAATTTTAATAAATTTGTTGAAAATCGTACATCTTAGTAGAGAGAATAATTTTCTTATAATTATGAGTAAATGCTTAAATAATTTATAATAGTTTAAACATAAAGCCATATGTATAGAAGTTATTATATTAACGTATGTATAAAAGTTATTATATTGACATATGTTTTAAAGTTTAAATTTATAAAAGCATATTTTCAGGAAAAAGATTTAAATTATTATAAAACAAATCTTAGCATTTTGATACCGTTTCCTCCCTGATATTTCTAGTGTACCAATCTTGATTATATGAAAAGTATTCTTGATGTATGTTGGAGCTACTTTAATCCCGTAATATATTTATCTTTATGTAGTGAAAATCTCTATAGTTCCCGTAGGCTCAGCAATGCCGATGTCTCCCGAGCGAAGACACGAGCCATTGGGTTCATATCGAGCTCCTCCAGACCGTCCATATTCCGTAGCCGGACAAGCAACATATCACATCTCTCCGGAAAGGCGCTACGACCCACCTTACCACTCTTCGCCGGAACGCCGTTCCCAGCAGGAGTCCGGCTACTTGTCGTCACCTGAAAGGCGCGTGGACAACCAGCAGTCTTTCTCTGGCTACTCCACAAGCTCTTCATATGAGGAATCTCTGTACGGCGGAAGCATTTATGGAACAAGGTCCGGTAGTGTTACTCCTGTCATCGACGAGGAAGCGAGGTATGGGGCACCTTTTATGACAATATCTAGCATCGATTTTGATTCCTTAGGGAAACAGAAAAACAATAAATAATTCGCTACAATTAGCAGTAAAATAGGCTTATTTCGAATTTTTAATGGAATTTAACTTTCTTCCTCAAAAGCAGAAACAGAGAACGCCTGTATAGTAACGGTATGTTCACACTAAGGACCTGTTCACATAGAATTCGTTACCGTTTAAGATTCCGTTGGCGCTGATTGGTTAAATGGGTCAAAGATTGGTATATGATCGGATAAAAATTTTACGCAGATGCTAAAAATTCTATGTGAACAGGCCCTTAATTCGGAGCTTTACATAGCGTCGGCGTTAAAAATTTTAACCAATCACAGAGCTCAATCCATTGACCACGCGATATGTCAAACCAATCACAGGTCATGTCAACAATCTCAGAGCCAACGTAGTAACGTAACGCTACGCTCCTGTTGAAATGTGAACATGCATTAAGCTATGACAGGCATATGCCATTTGTTTGCCTTGGCTAACTTTGTAGTCGTTCTCTTGTTCTTTTTGAAAGTAAGAAAGCTGGATTTGCCTTAGAAATTCAACCTATCTTACTGGTAATTATAGTGAATTAATCAAACTTTCTGTATTCCCTAATTTGTTACTCTAGTTTTGGTGCAAAATTTCTCATTCTATAGTACCTCATTTTCGAGATACTATTATTTAAGATAAATCATTCCTATTCCAAATGTTTCTCAAAAAGTGGCTTCATGGATCAAAATAAAATGCATAGCAGGAATTTTTTACATAGATTGATTAGATTAAACCCCTTTGCGTATAATGTAATTGAAATTACTTTAGAAAGATCCCTTAATACCTCCAACTTGCATCCTAACGAGTGAAGCTCGTTATTTTATACTTTTACATGAAATTACTATTTTTACGAGGTAGGGTCATCATTAGAATCTGAGGGGTTTACAGGAGATTTCGAAATGGCCCTTATATTTTTCGGAAGAATTGCCTATTCTTTTAGGTGATTTTGAATTTTTGTAGGGAAAATGTTACATATTTGTTTCACAAATAAACAAATTGGAATAAACACGCTGACTGGTCAGATCATTCGCATTACAATCGCTTCATTTTTCCTGTTTTTGAAAGAGGAAATAACGATTTTTGGCTCTTTCAAACGCGTTTTGCAACAAAAAATGGTGTCAAACGCGTTTTCTCACTTTTTTTTGGTTGTTGTTGTTGTTGTTACGTCAAAGATCACAATAGTAAGTGTCTTAATCAGTCTTCTCTAGGCATGTTAAAATAAAAATAGTAGGAAATCGAGGAAATATTAAATCTATTTAATAGCGCATTGAAATACAAATTGAAACCTCTTTCTAAGTGTTTATAGTTGAAAAATTTTAAATGACGGCTTTAATTAGGATTTTTTAAAATTAATATATATATATATATATATATATGTGTGTGTGTGTGTGTGTGTGTGTGTGTGTGTGTGTGTGTGTGTGTGTGTGTGTGTGTATTATAATTGCTATATAATTATGTAATAGAAATAAGAACTACCCCCCACCCCCACACACACAGAGGAAAATTTTGTTTCAAAAATTTTAGTATTAATGACTGAGTCTGTATTTTTTTAACTACATGCATATTTTTCAAAGGATCCTCATTCTCTCCAGGTTTAGAAGTTTATCAGTGTTTAAAGGTTTATATTCAGCAATGTAATGCACCGTTTACAGCAATATATTCAAGTAAATTTAAAGGACGTTGGTAGAACGAAATCTGTACCACTGACAGCAAACCAAATTACTCTATTTTAATGCGTGCTACCAAAATGATTTGTGCAATGATAATTAATACTTATACATGACCCACTAAATACGCAAAAACATGAAAAATTCCTTACGAGGAAAAAAATAGAACGTAAAAGCCAATACACAGCTCTTTCGACTAACCATATAATGATAAAAATTTGAAATTGGCCGGAATATGGCGCCGGATGCGAATTATCCAAGAATCAATCTTGCGATCGAGTGAAAAATCAGAAGCTTACATTCGTTCTTTGACGGCTGAAAGACGCATTAAAAAATCATGAAATTCATTTTTATAATGCTTTTCTGAAATACATATCATCTCAGCATCCATTTAGTGTTTGTTTGTTTGTTTGTTTGTTTATCGTGCTACATATTTGCCATTTATTTTGACTGTTGGAGAAAATGGCTTAAGATTTTAGTAAATAGTACCAATGCTAGCTGATAAATATATTTTGATACGTTTGATTTCGTTTTCAACTGGGGGTGATATTTATGTTGGTTTTTTCAGCCATTTCTTGTGTCTGTTGCACCTCTTCACTGACAAATATGCTCGAGTTTTGAATACGTATCACAGATAGTAGCGTATTATCGCACAGGCGAAAAAAGCGCACGCTTGGGTCCTCCGAAATTTGGCAGTTTTGAAAAGGGATATATTCTGCAATTTTTTAATTGCATAATAAATTAATTTGATAGTATTACTTGGTATTTAGAGCAAAGGGGCCTCAAACCTAAATTGCGATTGGGTCCTCCAAGTGTTTCATAACATAACTTAGTATTTATAACAAAGGAGCCTCAAACTTAGGTTGCGATGGGGCACTCCAAGTGCTTAATCCGTCACTGATCACGGCCGGGCGATGGCCGAATTGCTAGGGCGCTGGCTCTCGGTGCCAGAGTCTGTGTGTTTAAGTCCCACTGTTGGCATGGACGTTTGAATCGGCTTTAAGTAGTAGGTCCCGGTCTAATTAGACCTCATGTAGCAAAAAATTGATCGTAGTGATCCGAACCAAGCTAAACCGTCACTGATCACAATTTATCTTGCACGCCATTTAAGCGTAGAAGTTCAAAAAGGATACTTCGATATCTATATTCGAAGTATTCAAAAAGGATACTTCGAAAAAAAGAGGCTAACCTATTTTATGACATTTCAGCAAGCAGGTGGCATAAAGATAGTTGATGAATTGGTCCTGCCAGTTTAAACCGGCTGACATCACTCATGCATGAATACGTTTCATTCCAGATTGAAAATGATTGCGATTGGTTTTGCTTGTTATCGTGTTTCTTCCATTGCAAGAAAACGTTTTACATAAATATTTTTTAAAGCTTTCCTTTAGAGTGTATGATTCACTAATTTAGTATAACAACAAGTGGAGGCGTGAACAAGAGATTACAATTTAGAACAGTGACGATGTTACGTGCAATGTTATTAATTTACAGATTGCAAGTCTAAATTGAACTATAAATTGAAATGAGACATTAACTTAATAAACTTTTCTGTCAAATTTCGAGAGAATACGGGCTTTAGGGATCATTCACCTAACACAGATGTTAATATCCTCAAAGGAAACAGTAAACCTTAGGAGATGTGTGGTCGGGTAAGACACTTTGTATTGGAACATCATTAACAATGTTTGAAGCCGCTCAGTCTAAGATTGTTATATGTCTTCCTGCTTTCTAATATGGTCACGTTACCTGCTTTGTATTTGCTTAACACTGGTGGCTGCGATTTCACAGCTTGATTTTCTTCACTTTTAATAATGCATCATATTCTCGCTCTTTGCCTACTGTGTGTGCTACATTATTTTACCTGCAAACTGTGGCTACAAAATCATCGCCTTTTCGGGTTACATAGTTCAATTGCTTTTATAAATCCAACATTCCTCAGCATATGGTTTCTCTGCTACTTTTTTTTAAGGCTGCTGTGTACTAACCCTATTCAATTCGCTCTCCTCAATGTTAACCTACAGAGAAAATGTGTCCAAGGATTGCCGACTTGAATTTAAAGTTTTTTTTTAATTGTACTCCGTAATAGAGAAAGAAATTTTACACCTTGGGGCATTTTTTGTTAAAAAAATAAAGTGCAAATAATATTTTAAAATTTAAATTATTCGGGAGGGGGGAAATCTGGTATAATGTGTTTTAAACACTTATCAATTCCTATGGTGTACGAAATTTATAAAATGAATCCTTTTGCAAGGTGCAGAAAAATTTAGGCTATCTGAAAATACCATTTTTATTTAATTATCAGTATTCATGTAGCTGTAAATAGCAGACAAATTTTCTCCGTAGGTTAACATTGAGGTGAGCGAATCCAATAGGGTTAGTACACAGCAGCCTTAAGTTATGTACGCGCGTCAGTGATGTACCCCGTAATCTCGTGGGGTGGTATACACGTAAACCAAATTTCTTTCGATGAAAGAAAGATGTAGGTATTTCAGCTCGTACTATTTTTTTCTCATATTTAACGCCTATCGCTACAAAAGTAGACTGTAATAAGAGTGTTATTTTTTTGTTTTGTTTTTTTTTTAATAAAGTTTTTGTCATGTCCTATGATATTTAGCGAACAGCCAGCCAAATCGACTCTGAAAAAGAGAATAAAGGAGAGAGAGAAAAAATCAAATGAATATTCGAACTAACTTTAAAAATCATAAATAACTATGACACCAGACACATGAGAATTTTTTTTAATTATTTATAAAAAGTTAAATTTACAAGAGGAAAATTTATAAAAATTAATAAGCAAAAAAATATTTCTTCTTTTCTAGCAATCAAACGTAGTGGGCGTAATATTAACCATTCTATACGTAAGGTGAAAAAGTATTTTTATATTATTAACAAAGTTATTTTCATTTCTTCTATCCCTTGAAGCTTGCCATCTTTTTCTTCTAGAAAATGTTTCATTTTCAGAATTAAAGTCGCTATTGAATTAGTTTTAAATAAGAATTAACTTGAATTGTGGGCGTGTGGTAAGTACGTATTGGGAAAAAAATCATTTGTCCCGATCCTATTGTTTAAGAAGCTAATAAAATTCTCCTCTTCATCAGGGCTTGCACAAAATAATAATAACAATAAAATAAAAACCTGTCAGAATACCATTAAGGTGTTCTATTACTAACTATAAAAAGAATTTCTTTGCGACTTACCTCTTCAATTCCTTGAGAAAAGAGAAGATCTGATTACGCCAACGCATCGAATCAATAGCGAACGTGAATTCTTTGTGGTTCAGAAACTGTAGTCCACTATCCCAGGAGGTCCGTCAAATGGTCTGCAGACCATAAGATCTTTCTTCGTATAAAATCCTTAGAAATTCTCTCCCCCCACCTCCCCCCCCCAAAAAAAAAATTAAAAAAAATAAAGCAGCAGGCACTTACTTGTCTTTTCAACGTTCGCCCATTCCACGCCGAGAATTTTTTTTAAATGGTGGATTACGAATCCACATAGTGGTTAGGGGAAAAAAATATCTCTAAATAAATCTGATCAATGATCCGAACAAGGTGAATTTACGGAGGTATTGTATGATGGGTCCTTAAGTATTCCTTTCAAACAGAAGAGTACTTCTGGTTTTTGATTAACAGAAATACTTTACCGGATCTGACAGTAAAAACTTACAATATTTTTTCTATTTTGTAGAATTTAACAAGCGATTTCTCTTTAGGCTGATGTGTAGGGGGGGACTGGTCAGTGGCGTATCCAGGGGGGGGGGGCAAGGAGCCCTGCCCCCCTTCAAAGAAGTAGAAATTGCATTATGAATATTGATTTTGCATTATAAATATTTTTCTCCGTTCATCTAGCCCCCCCCCCCCCAAGCAAAAATCCTGGATGTGCCACTGGAACTGGTACACTGAATAAAGGTGGAAACCAGACTCGAGATTAAACTTGTCCGATACTGATTATGGCACTTGGCGTTGTTTAGCAGTGGCGTAGCGGGGGTGGGGATCTATCATGCCCCGGGCACCACTCGCAGGGGGGGGGGGGCGCTAATTGGTCACCAAGACAAACAAGTTTTCCTGGAAAATTTGAATTGGGAGCGCCAAAAAGGTATCATGTCCCGGGCGCCAGTTATGCTCGCTACGTCACAAAAATGAAGAAGTGTTTAGTGTTCTAGATAACAAACTTTTTTAAATAATAATAATAATAATAATTACTACCCCATTTATAGATTTATAATTAATTTTAAGGGCAAATTTTTAATTTTGATGTTACTGAAATACGATTATGAAAAGAAGAGATAGTTAACAAAAAGAAACGTTTCTCAAGACCAAAGTTGCTTCATACTTTTGTAGTTTATCAACTATAAGTAAAAACTTAGTTTAAAATAAGGGATCTACCAAAACATTTATTATGAGAGCATTGGTCAGCTAGTTAGTGTTTAAACGACAACTCTAAAGCAAAGTGCTATACGCAGTATTTAGAAAACCTCGAACGAAACCTAGGACACGCACCCCCACACCACAGTTTTAGAAACGTTGAGGGGTTTTGATCTCATTGCCATTTAAGGCATTTCTAACCTTGATGAGATCAATTATGACACTTTAAAAATATAAATGATAACAATTTAGAAATATAAATGAATCTGAATTCTGCTCATCTCAGATCAGGCACGTAGTAAGGAAAAACTTATAAGTGAAGGGAGAGGGCGAAAAAAACATCATTGCGGGTCTTTTTAGGTTAACAGATTGCAAATTATTTTTATTATATTATAAATTAAGTTACTTATAAAATAATATAATTTAATTTTGGGGGGACCTCTTCAGCCTTCGCTCCTCTCTGAACCATCTTTTAGCGTTAAAATGAATGATTTAATTGTTCAGATACCAGAGCTTCATGTAGGTTTCGAGGACTAGTTGCTTGTGCTCTTATTACGAAAAATAAACTAAAAGGGAAAGAGGTGCTATTTTAAAGTGGCAACATGTTATGATGTCCAAAAATGAAAAAAAAATTAAAATATCTCTAAATAAAAAGTTTTATTATAAAAAAGATTTAAAATTTATTTTTTTTAAAGTTTTATACAACACTTCTCCAACTGTCTTAATTTGAGTAGTAGTAGCCACTCAGAAACTGATTGACCTAGAATTGCATCAGACTGATGATAATTTAATCAGATACAGGTTACATTAAAACTGTTCATTGATGATTCAAATTTTTACTCTGGTTATCAAGTGGTCTCTTAAAAATGAAGTTGAAGATCCTAACTTTTCAAACTCTTGAAGTAAATTTAATGAAATTGAAAATTTTATGGGCTTGTTAATATATAATCTTTAATGCAGATTGTTAAACAAAAAGGACCGTCATTTTCAAGTCATTAGATTAATATAAAAATAAGGGAGATTAATATAAAAAATAATTATCTTCAGCTGTTAGGGTTTTTTTTCTTTTATTCGCATAGACACAAGCCTTCACTTTGAGGATTCAAAAATGCATGGATATAAACTATAGATACTTCTGCTCACAAAGAAGTGGTATAATTACCCAGAGATCTCTAACTTACGTTTATGCGTACTTCTTCAAAAAAATGTAATCTGGGATTTACTGCAGTTTTATATACATTTTAACTGTTGAAAAATATTGTAATAAAAATTACTGTCATGAAAACTATGCAAGATAATGATTAGTTTAGCTGAAAAATTAGCCACAGTTACAAGGGTAAACATATGTGGTGCAATTTTAAATAATTAATCTGTAAATATTTTGCTTTTGTTTTTTAACTTCTGTGTGCTTCCTTGTCTTAAAATGCATGTTTTTTGGAATGGGTTTTATTTTATGCTAACACTATAAAGATGTTAATATTACAACTATAGTATGCACAGGTTACGGATGGAGTACATGGAAAGGCAACTAGCAAGTTTAACAGGGCTTGTTCAAAAAGCTTTAACTACAGGACCACCTAATAAAAATCAGCCCCAGCAGCAACAGCTTCAGCAGATACCAACAAGAGATTGTGATCAAGCTAAAGACAGGAGTAGCGCTAGTAAGTAACTGATTTGATGATTAAAGACCTCAAACTTCTACATTTTTTCTTACAAGACATGATGAGAATATAATTTTATGGTTTTACAGTAATTGAAAAAATTTGCAATAGATCTGAATTCAGGAACAGAGTATGCAGTTATAAATATGTATTCAATTTTCTAGCACTTGTTTGCAGTTGTAAACGTGTACTTGAAACACATTTAATAACTGCTAATAATCATAAATTGACTTTTTTTCAGTGTAGGGAAGAAAAAAAACTAATCCTTAAATCACTTTAATTTGTAACATAAGTATACAATTTAGTGAAACATATATTACTGGTTACTGTTTCTACAATAATAAATTTATCATTTTATAAACTGCACATTCTTTACATATTATGGTTTAGCCTTATGTTGCAAAGAAGACCACAACACTTCAAACTAACCGACCAACTAAACTTCTCCAGTATTCTTTCACATAGGTATTACTTTGTAAAGCTAATGAAATTTTAAAGAAAACATGATAGAACTTTCATTCACAATGCTGCATAAAACATTTGTTACTTAGAATGTTTTATTTATTTGATAAACAATTAAGCAGTAAAATTTTTTAAACTGAAATATTAAAAACTTGTAAACGGGAAATAGGACAGAAAAAGATTCCTTTTATCTTTTCTAATTACTTTATTAATGAATATTATTAATACATTTCCCAATAAAAATATTAACAAAATATAAAGCCAAAAAATAAGGTAAAATGATAACACGGATTGAAAAAATGTAATGTAAAGCAAAATTAGCTTAATAATTAAATTTTGTAAGTATAGTTAAACTTTCAATACTAGTATAAAAATTTCAAAATAATAGTTGCCCATTTCATACTGTGAAATGTCACCAAAAATAAAGTCTTTAAGAACAGATTTAACATTTTTATTTTTTATTTGTGAACAATAAACAATTGTGAAAACAAAGATATAGAAAAGCTTAACTCCAGCTATAGTAGTCCATAAATAGCTTTTCTTAAAATTAAAATTAATTACAAGCAAGACTTTTTTAAATAGTTATTCACATGATAATGATTACTTTTATCACGTGATTATGAAAATTACTGATGAAATTTATAGATGAATATTTAATATACTCTGAAGATATTAAATATTCATCTATAAATTTCATCAGTAAATAAAAGAATATACAAGACTTATCTAAAAAAGCTATAATAATTATATCTTAATATTTAAAACACTGAAAGGAATATGGAATAATGGTGCCTATAGTATAATAGTATTATCAACTACTTTATTGGACAGATATATGAGTAACTTAAATAAATTATTATTTCTCTGTCACAGATGATTTCTTTTTTTTTTTTTAATCAGAAGAAAAAAAAACTAAAAATGTTCATGAATTCAGCTCTTTACTAAATTTATTCAAATTACAACAAAGTTTAAAAATGGAAGAATTTACTTGTGCTTTTTCAGCTTTAAATAGCTATGGTTTTACATCAGTAAATTACACAAATAAATTAATACATTTTTTAATTGTCACTGGATACTTTATTTTTTTAATTCAATCTAAATAGTTTTATTTAACAACCCTCAAAGATATTACCTTTGCCTCTGTATCATGATTTATTTCAATATCATCAGAAGAAACTATCACACATTTTTGTAGAATTAACTTCAATGTTAATCAACAAATTTTTTATACGCAGCCTTTCCTGATCGAACACCAAAACCTGGCATGAAGCCAATATCTGGTCAGCCTCAAGCACAAGGTTAGCCATAAGTTAGATTTTGCAATGCTGTCAAAGTGTGGCATGAAATTTATTTAATACTAAATCTATTTATGGTGTTATCCTATTTATGAAATCAGAATAATTTTAGTTGTAGTAAAAAAATATTTTAATTTAAAACTTTTTTGTATTACCCTTTTCATATAAAACATTTAAAGAAATTAAAACAGTAACGTTTAAAACTAAAGATATACAGTAAAGTCCCAATACAACAGTATTTCTAGAAAAATTACAGTCGATTCCGGTTAATCGGACCACATCGGGACGCGATCATTTTGGTCTTAATAACCGGCTAGTCCGATTAACCGGTCGTCCAATTAACCGAAATCGACTGTAGTACATTTTTTAATGTCCCAAAAAAGTATGAATGATTCTAGTTTTCCTTGCCATTCTATTTAAGCAGAATTCATACATTTGGAGCCTCTAATGAATAACTTCAAAGCTTAAAAGGGATTTTATTCCTTAGAAACTAACTTATAAACCATCTTTTCTGTCTTAACCCTCCCCTCTAGACAGATTTTTGAATTTGAGGATCATGAAAGATCATGAGGATCATTAAGTTTAGTTGGCACATATATGAAAGGCTATATTTCCAGACTAAATTTAATATTATGTTTAAAATTCTAAACCTAATCAATGTGGCTTTGAAGTCGTGACATGAGTTTTATAATAAAAGAATCACAAACGTTTTTTTTAATACAGTTCAAGTGGTTTTTATATTTAATAAATGAAAATTCCAATTTAAATCTGCAGTAATTAGCTTTAAAATATGTTTGTTTTTGTTTGTTTGTTTGTTTTTTGTCAACTTGATTCATGAGTCAACTTGTTCAATAAACTTGATTTATTTTCCAGTAAATCAAGGTTTCTGCTCAAATCTTGAACTAGGGAATTTCTTATATCCCAGACAACTTCACTGCAAACAGTTTTATTGAGGATTTATTTTAAATTCTAACGTTCAAATTATTTTAATACTTTTTATAATTAAAATTTATAATTCAATTAAATATCAGCTAGAGTATACTTCAATTAAGTAATACAAAACTGCACATATTAAACTTAAATGAACTATCTAGTTAGAAATGACACATCTGCTTTTGTACAATTAATATTAAAATATTTAAAAGTACTAAATATTTTATTAATTTTCAAATACTTTTACATAAATAAGTATTTTAAACATAATTATTAACTAATTATAGGAATTTAGAGAGACTTAAATGTATTAAATTTTGTTGTATTAAATAACAGGAACAAATAACTAGAGCTTTTGGCAAAATAAAACTCTTAGCTGCAAAGCAACATACAATCTAAAATTCCATTATTTCATTAAACTCTTTTTACTGATAAAAACACAATTATAATGAAGAGAAAAATATGATATTGTACTTAAGAGTAATTTCTTTATTTAAAAGAAAAAAAACTTTTTTGAGATTGTTAAACCAAAATTAAGAACTTATTAGAGAGGGGAGGATGAAGCAGAACTCTGTTAACAAATGTTAGATTCTGCCAGATGGTGATTCATATTTTTGAGTTTAAAAAAAAAAAAAAAATATATATATATATATATATATATATATATATATATATATATATATATATATATATATATATATATATATAAATCTATCATTCAAGGAATATTTTTCTCATTCAGATCCTAATTTTCTTTCTATGTATAAATAATTATTCTTGTGCTCCATCATTATAATCTTTAAAAATTAAGTTGAAAAATATCAATTTTTATAAAATTAATTTTCTTGCATCATGTAACTTTATATAGATGAAATATTTTTAATTTTAACTCTTTGCACTATATTGGGATTTTACTGTATTGTAAATCTTTTATTTTTCCCTTTAAATTTCAAGTATATATTTAGCTTTCTCTTTTATACCCTATTTTGTTTTAGTTCTTCAGATTCTTAGTTTGATCTGATTTTTTTTATTTACCAAACTAATTAAACATCATGCTTTGACATCTAAATGTTTGCTGTAGAACTGGTTTTTATTATTTTTGCATGCTTATTTTGTTAAAATAAATGCACGAT
Source organism: Dolomedes plantarius (assembly GCA_907164885.2). NCBI lineage: Eukaryota > Metazoa > Arthropoda > Arachnida > Araneae > Dolomedidae > Dolomedes > Dolomedes plantarius. The sequence goes on along the minus strand of OU015491.1, from coordinate 167,970,139 downwards.
TAAATCTTTTTTGGCATGCTCAATTTCTTATCATTTTATTGCTCTTAATGTGTTTACAATATGCACCTCACAGAAAAAGAAAATCGACTTATGTATGGAACAAAACCTTCCCTTCTTCCTAAACCTGATATTCACTCTTCATCAATCTATGATTGCAGAGAGCATGTTTTATCAAAAGGTATTTTATATTTTGTTTTGAGCTGAAATTTCCTGTTTAGTGTGTTTGTGTTGTAGGTTAGTTTTCTGTACCCATTATTGTGCTAATTTAAAATAAAACGTTAAAAACATTGATGATGAAGTTTTACAGATATTTGAGGTCTTATGGCTGACCTGTTTTACTGTAAAACTATAGAGGAGAATGTGTTTATGTCTTTGAAATGTTTCCTATACACAGTAGCCAATGAAAAAAAATGACATATACACGTTGCTCTACAACTTAAACATTTTAAAATACTTCATAATTGATAATTGACACTGTACAAGCTTAGCAAAATAGATTAATTGGGGTTTTAAGAGAGTAAAAATTCTACTTGCTCTTTAGGATTTTAACACGAATCTGCAATATTCTTATCTAAGTGCACTTATGAAGCACATTCAAAGTGATGTTGCAAAAACTACTCTCTACGGTGAATAGTTGTTGTTTTCATCATAAATGAAATAAAACTTAATTTTTTAAGAGTTCTTTAACTATTTAAAAGGCAGTACAGAAGTATAAATATTTCCTCAATAGTATTTAATAATAATATTATTAAACTATAAATGATTCAAGTAAAACTTCACATGATCTCACTAAGTTTTTAATAATGTACAGTTTTATAGTGTTTTTGAATGAGAGAGACTTATACAATCTTTTATAAGAATGTTACTTCAAATAAAAATTATTTCTGAAAAAATACTGTTTGCAATTTTTTGGTTATATATATATATATATATATATATATATATATATATATATATATATATATAATCTGGCATAGTGTGTTTTAAACGCTCATAAATTCTTGTGGTGGACAAAATTTATAAAATTAATCCTTTTTGTAAGATGAGGAGAGTTTAGGCTATCTGAAAATACCATTTTATTGGATTATCAGCATTTATGTATTATATATTCTGTCAATAGTAGACAGAAAATATATATATATATATATATATATATATATATAGGGGGGGGGGGTCCGACCTTTAATTCAGTTCAACTAAACTTTTAATGCACTAAACTGACACCTCAATATTAACTTAAATTCGGGATGGCTCATAAACAGTCTCTCACCAACAACAACAAATTTTTATTAAGTTGACACCACAATTAACATAACACATAACAGTTGACGTTTCAGGGTAATAACAATAATGCCAAGCACTCAAAAACGTTGGACTTCAAGCTAGGACCGCTCGCCCATAACCCAATCGTTTAGTGCAGCAGCCGTCCCACACGGGAGCATTCCTGTCACCGGACCGTCTCCGTAATAGGCCTAATCGTGTCCCCTTCGGCACAGTAGCTTAACGCTTGGCCAAACTCTCCGGGGTCCCTTTCCTGTTCACTCCTAGCGCGTCCACATCCATGCTCTCCTCCAGAATTCTGCGGGGAAACCAGTGATTTATGGGCAGCGGCCTGCAGAGCTGTCCTGCACTGATCTTGTGTCGGAGCGGTCTTTGCCGAGAGGATCAAAGAAAACGAAGGGACCTTGGGGGCGGAATGGGGGATGAGAGTGAAATGAACCCTACCCGACGGGTAGGGTTACCGTCACTAATGTGATGACAGGAATTGGGGGTACTTCCCTGCAGTGCAATGTGAATGTACCAAAGTCTAAAATCTAAGTCAAAGTCTAAGTACCAAAGTTTCTAAAATCAAAGCTGCATCCCTCAACATCGGCGCGCCCGAGAACCTCCGCTCTGGACCGCCGCCTTCAAGTTTCTCTCTTCTTCGCGTGTGGACCCCCTCATACCCTCTCGCCTGTCTATGGGATTGCGCTGGCGGGGATACGCATTCTGGATCCCATATACAGTGGAATCTCGATCGATCGTACTCCGAATCATCGTTTTCCCGTATGTGTCGTTTATTTCACCCAGTCCTGACGATCATATTGCTCTGTTATGTCCCCTCATCTATCGTTTTCCCGCATTTATCGCTCAGTTTAGTCGGTCCCTTGAAAAACGATAGATCGAGATCCCACTGTGTGTGTGTATATATATATACAGTGGAATCTCGATCGATCGTTTCCGGATCCATCGTTTTTCTGTATGTGTCCTTCATTTTATCCAGTCCCAACGATCATATTGCTTTGTTATGTTTCCGCATCTATTGTTATCAAAAATCGTTCATTTCAATCGGTCCCTTGAAAAACGATAGATCGAGATTCCACTGTATATATATATATATATGAATGAAACTGTACATGTTGCAACTCAATTTTAAAAGGTTGGTACACTAGGCGTTACAAGTTTCATTTAGCCTCATGGATCTGAAAACTCACTAGCAAGCGCAAGATAAAATGAATATGTGCATGTACAACCGCAAATAACTCCCCTTATCTGCTTCATATTCTGCTATAATTCTATCAAGCGATGTCTTTCGTTTTGGTATTTTGAAAATTTAACTTAACTAGTTAGTACCCGTCAAAACATGACGGCTAGATAGTAAATAAATGTACTAATACACAAATTATACTCAACACATCATTACCAAATGTTGAAAATCATAATGATGCGCAGAAACAAATTAATGTGCTTAAGGGGACAAGGGACCTTCAGCCTTTCTATATTAATTTTTCAACATTTTACACTCATATACAAAATGGGAATGATTAATATTTTTCTACTACGTTGAAGATACTTAAAATTCACAAATAAGCATTTTGGGAAAGAATAAGACTTTTTTTCAAAAAAATCTTCAAAAATGCTAGAATTTTTCAAAATGCTTCATGTGAATTATTTTACTTCAGATTTCTTCCAAATTTCTCAGGATTGTTAATTGAAATGTTTTCTATGAACCTGTGCATCATTCTCAGAAACCACAAATATTTTTTAAATTTATAGATCATGAAAAAAAGGGAAACACATAAAGGACAACAGCAGGCAGATTAAAAAATAATTATTTATGGCTTTAGATTCATACAAATAAAATAATTGCACAATTATTTTTATATATGTACAGTAAACTTACATTTAAAAATTTAAGGGTTTTTAATGATTTGGAATGCACATGGAGTATTTTGAAAAATGCTAGAAAATTTTGAAAATTGTTTTGAAAACCAGACATTATTCTTCCAAAAAATCCTCATTTTTAATTCTAAGGGTCATCATTGTAGTAAAAAAGAATACAAATTATTCACTTTTTGAAAATAGAATTGAAAATTGAAAAAATCCAGATTGAAGGTCCCTTGTCCCCTTAAGCGGCCTCGTGCTTAGTGAGTATCTAAAGCCAGATTTTAAAATGTCACTGAGCATGCGCAGAAAGCAATTTTTTAATTGTAAATTATCGCTAATTAAACAGCGCGAAATAAACAATTTCCACCAGGTTTAATCTTATATTTCACAAACATAATTATCATATAAATAAAAATGGCAGAGAGAGAGATCTAGAGAGACTCCTCGGCATTGAAACATGTCACTGAGCATGCGCAGAAACAGTTAGTTTCTAAAGCAAGACTGAAACATGCCACTGAGTATGCGCAGAAATAATATTTTAATTGTAAATTATAGCTCATTAATAAAAATTGCAGTTACAAAAACCAAATTTGACAAATCTACAGATTACAATCTTTCGTTTAAGACCAAAATGAAGTAAATTGGTGCAGTAGTTTTCTCTCACGGACTGCCCAAAAGTCGTCTTAGCAACTTAAATATATAGATTTTAAAAATGTTTTGAATTTAAAAAAATTTCAAAGCCGCGCATATATTTTGGAAGTCTACTTTTAGATTCTGAAAACAGAATTCAAAAGTATTCATCAGGGAACTCGGTATGCGAAACGTTATTTCGCCATTCATTAACATTGAATCGTACGATCTGCGAGGTCTAGTGATGCACCGTCTTAAAACTGATAATTTGAATAAACAAATGTCTCTCTGCATTCGTGAAAGAAGCTCGCACATGTTAAGATGTTTTTAACCTTGGTTGAAATGATAAATATCTCCGAGTATATTTTTGCATCTTACTTACTATCTGTTTATATTGCAACATATAACTTTTAACTTTTAACATAATTTTCTGAAATCAAAACAGCTGATAATAAGTTTACTGATCTACGGTCTTTATAACGTAGGATTACGTTCCTCAATAACGGTCCTGCAGAAAGCAAAATTTCATCGTTGTCACGAGTTATAATTTTGGCAGTGCGCCAAACCCAATAGCAGTAAAAAAGTTTAAAAAGAAAAGTACTAAAATGCGTTTAAAAAAGAAAGAAAAAAAAAAGGTAAGAAAAGATAAGTAATCCTACGTTAATAACCCGCGGTAGTTTCGTTAGAAGAGACTACCTGAAATATAATTTATTCTTTACACACGAGACTATAACGATAAACTCGTAATTTTTTCTTTTTGCATTATTTTTAAACGGATTTTTTTTTTAAATGCTAATATATTTCCCACAATTAACACTAGAACAACCAAACCCCCACACCCTCAAAAAATAAGATAGATTTTCAATAATGAAATACATTATACGATCAAATCCATTTTGTTCTAGTGCTAAATCATCATTAGAGGGTGTAAAATTCCCACTGCTAAAAAATTTACCTCACTTTCTGTAAAATGGAAAAGTGGGGTGAAACTGCAGAATATAAATTCCCTTTACATACACTATTTTAAATCCTCTTAAGGCAAAGGTAGCGGGCCAGTGATCTGAACGTCATTGGTTCGATGCCCGTCGCTGGCAAATCTACCACCGTGTGCATTAATGGCGGCACGAAAAATCTGTCGTGGCTGTAATGTCCTCCAAGTTCTCAAACTTACCTCTGGAGCTGCGGGGTCAAGTGTACCGGTCTCGTCACTTGACTCGGTTCAAAATTACGGGGCCGGTTCATAGTCAAGTCGGACTCCGACCTTTGTGGTGCTAATTAAAACCGGAGCCGTCCCCTGCCCTTCAGCCCAATAGCTTATATAGGACTTAATCTGATGTTGCTGTCAATAAGGGGCATAACCAACAACAACAAATCCTCTTAAAATTTTTATTCGTTTAAATATACACTTTAAAAGATAAAACTCTATACTGCCATGAAATTAATAATTGGAAAAAGTATTCTCTTCAGTTTACAAGATTCAATAACATTCGACGGTAGTCCTTATGATGTACTATTGTTATCAGTTTATAATTTCCAAACTATGAATCTTTCTAAAATGCATTACTCAACCAGCCATTAGTTATTTTTATTCAACTTTCTACATTTTCTATTCAAATCTAAGAATTTAATTTTAAAAATTTATAATCTGTTTATTTCCTCGTATCTGTATGCATGATTTGGTGACCCATATATAATAATAAATCTCATTTTGATAGAGAAACTTGCCTGGTGAAAACAGTTTGTCTTAAATAGTTACGGGAGTTTTATATTTATCATTATGTGTAACCCTGAGAATTCAGTAGCATTTTAATGCATGAAGTGCAACATTTTCATTCCATCTGTTTCAGTTATTTGTATTATACAATTTTTTTCACTTCTTAACTTTTTAAATTCATTCTGATGGTTTTATGTTATATAATTACTACTTCCCATTATAAAGCAATAATTCTAAAGAAGATTGATCAAAACATTCAAGAATTTTTATCAATTTAATGTATGATATTACTTTTAATGTACATCAGTTATTATTAGAAATGTTATACCATATTTATTGGTTAGATATGTTAAATAATCCAAGAAAGCTACTACTTATAAGCTGATTTTTCACAAGCTTGTTTTATAACCCTGTGTTTTATAAATATTCTTTAATTATATATATATATATATATATATATATATATATATATATATATATATATATATATATATATATATATATATATATATATATATATATTAAAGCATATTTATAAAACACAGGGTTATAAAACAGGCTTGTGAGATATGTGAAAAATCGGCGTATAAGTTAGTAGCTTTCTTGGATTATTAAATGAAATTATAACATATTTGAAGCTTCTAATACAGTAACTGTAAGAAAAATCAAGTCTATTTGGTGGACAAAAAGGTTTACAGCTTTCATTGAGACTCAAAATCAATTTTTCTTTCTGGACAAGATTTTGTCATACAGATTTTATTATTGCAGTTTTAAGTGTTCAACATTAAAACTGCTAAATGTTGGTTATCAATTTATTGCCTTTAGTAGATTAGTAAAATATTTTTTCACTGTTAGAAAAAAATTACATAATATATTATTAGCCCAGATATACTCAATCCATGTAATTTGTTTTGATATGTTTATTTTATTGTCTAAGCAACAACGATTTCCTTCAAACGATAATTGAAAGAATTATCTCGAGAGCCTAAAAAATGTCTGCACGAATCAAGTTCTTTTCACTTAAACATAACACAGTACAATCGAACCCCGTTATAACGAACTTCAAGGAACCAAAGGTTTTGTTCGCTATATTTGGTGGTTCGCTAAGTCCGAACCGTTAAGAAAAATGTTAGAGTTCATTAAATGTATAACTCATTAGTTGCTATGTGTATTCAATAATGATGTATTGAAAAAATTATAAAATCTATTATAATGATCGTTAATGAATTAAATTTTTACATTAAACTGACACAATACTAATTAAATTAACTAAAAATGAAGACAAATGGAAATAAATTCATTTTACCTTCAATTATTACTCACTGTTTTGATACAGAAATAATCGGTAATCTTTTGCTGACGTGATGCCGATTTCAAAAACACTTTATGAATTTCTTTGTCCAATACATCAAGTGACTCTCCAACACTCTTTCTTCCACTGTTGTTAAAACTTAATTACACGCATCGCTACTGTAGCATCTGATATGGTGGGGATTTCGTCATTTATGTACTCCTCTTCATCAGCATCAGATACAGAATCTTCGATTTCAGAATGATTCATTTTAATTTCTTCCATAATATCTTCATCATTCGGATTTTCACATGTAATAACTTCATCATCACGTTTTGAGCAATTGCATGTCACAATCTGAGAATGATGAAATTCTGTGCTTGTCTATCCACATCGCAATAGGTAAATCTTCATTATCTTCTTCAACATTCTTAAAAAGTTTAAAAATGTGAAAAAAATTCAGTAGTCGACTGAAAAAAAAAGGTTTGTTATAACCGATTCTTAAGATTTCAGAGGTTCGCTATGAAAGGATAAATTAGCATTAAATACGATAGGAAAACGGCGGGACCAAAATTTTCGTTCGCTATATCCGTGAGTTCGTTATATACCGGGTTCGCTATAACGGGGTTCGACTGTATCGTAACAAAAGGTGAAGTTTGATTAACAAACTGTTAAAATATTTGAAACGTTATGTAAAGTGTAGCGATTTTTTTTATATATTAATTTATTCTTATTTCTATCAATTACTATAAAACTAAGGTAAGGAAAGAATCTAGTTATTTTATACATGATTGTGTCAACATCATGGTGTGAATTTATTTCATTATGATACATCTGGAATAACATAAATTAAATGACATGACAATAAGGTATTTTGCTACTGTCATACTGTGACACACACATTGACTCTATAAAAAAATAAGAAAAAAATCTGCATTCGCAAAAATTTTTTAAGTTATGGAGAAAACAAAAATTATATACTTATCTACATATATATGTATGTACATTAACAATAATTTGGATTGCTTCAATTATATTATAATTTAAGAATTATTGTGCAAGCATATTTGAAAAATATTTCTTTAAAAAATGTGATCTTCTGCTGCTATCTTGAATTCTTCTTTTTTTACGAATAGAAGCCAATTTTTTTTATGATCTTATGTCATCTTATATTTTTATAAACAAAAATATTTCATTTCTTAGAAACAAGCCCTCTTTAACTACAGTACAATTTTTCCAAAGAAAAGGAAAAAAAATAAGAAAATTAAAACTTGAAATGCAACGGGAAGTTTGAAATATATTTATGTATATCCGAAAAATCTGTCTATTGCCATTCACAATACTGGATTTTAAATAGGCTGTCTCTCTATGACCTCATTTTATGTTTTAAAATATTCTAAATTTGCTTTCTAGAAGTTCATCTTACTCCTGAAATGTATGTCCAATTACGGCATTTAAGGAAGCAGACCAAAGACCTCCGGCTTGAGGTGCGCAATTTACGGCGAATAGCACAAGCTCAATCTGTTACTGCAAGAGATACTGTCAGAGAAACCTGCATAAAAATAAAGGTAATGAGAGTAACTGAGAACCTTGTGTACTCAAAAAGCTTTAAAATCATGTGAAAGTGAAATGCTACATGTGAAATACTTTTACTTTTTAAGTCTATGCTGGCATCAGCGCAGGCAGGAGAGGACCAAGTCTGTGCTGAGAGATTACGAGTATCTCGAGAAGAGGATCTATATCGTCAAGATGTAACTAAATTAGAAAAAGATCTTACGTAAGCTGTGATTACCATGTTTTTATTAACTTGCTTTCTTGTTTGTTTGTTTGTGTGTTTGTCCAGTACAAATCTTGCAATCGATTTTTAACTAACTTCCCGACTAGCTAGACATTTGAAACTTTTAGAATAGCTCAGAACACGATGACAATGCATTCTTTTAATACTTTTAGCAGAAAGAAATCAGCAAGGTGGCGCTTCAATCGAATTCAATGCTTGCACTTTTGCGTAACGGCGTTTGACGATTTTGAAAACAGAATACATGTGAATTTAGTTTGTTTACAAAAATATTGTGCGCAAAATTTTTTTTTTAAATTTAAAAATTAGAGTTTATAAAGTCTGTGGATAGTAGAAACGACTAAAAAGTGATTAAAATTAAATAAAAGAAAGGGAAAAAGAATAATTAAGTGAAGGTTTGTGCAATTAAGAGATAATTGTCAAGTTTATATGATTCAACAGAAAATTTAAAGACGTGGTATATAAAAAGTTCTTTTTTATCTTGCAATTATTTTTTTAACTGAATATTTAGTGCTTCACTGTAGAAGATTTTTGATATTTTAAGTACTTTTATTTATTTAGTACCATAGATGTTGATCTTAGATAGACCATTGTGTAAAAATAAAACTTGTTAAAGCATAGTCAGAATTAAATTTGTGTAATGAAGAAATTTAAAAAAATCACTTTTACAAACTCTTTTCTCAGGAGGAATAATACTTTCCATCAAAGTATTCATTTCTAACTTTCTTTTCATCTTGAAAGGGTATATATATTGAGGAAATTATATATTTTATATTGAGGAATCAGAAATATAATTTTAATTTTACAGAGTCAAAAGTATAATTTTAATTCTTTTATTCTAAAATTCAATTAGATCTAAGATTCTATGCATTAAATTTTGATAACTAAAATTTACACTTTTCTCTAAAGAACAATTTAGCAAACCTACAACTTTACAATTCCACATTGTACATAACTGAAATAACCCTCAGAGTTAAATTGCAGATTATATCTTCAAACCTTAGTATGATACAGACAGGAATATATTTTATATGCATGTGTACACTTATTAAATATTGCTGTTCATTGAAATATATTTTTACTTTACTTACTTTAGCATCATCATGAATTTCAAATTTTGCTTTAAAGGGAAAATAATTAGTTGATTACTTAGATGGCATTAAGTTCTTAATACCTGATTAGTATGTTTTAAGAATATTTATTTTCATTGCAACTTTTCAAATAACGGTAAATATTTTTAAAATACTGTTCTTTTTATATTTTTTCTTAATATGAATGTTATGAAATGTTTACTTAACATTATGACACATTATTGGAGCTTGGTTGGGAAGTGATGTCGTATCCCCCATATAGCCCCGACTTTGCACCAACGGATTATCATTTATTTCAAAGTTTATAAAACTTTTTAAATGGTAAAAATTTCAGTAATACGATGACCTCAAATCGTACTTGTTTGAGATTTTTGCTGATAAGGACCAGAAATTTTATGAGCACGGAATCATGAAGTTACCAGAAAGATAGCAAAAGGTCATCAAACAGAATGGAAGATATTTGACTTTTTATAAAGTTCATTTTTTGTATAGAAAAATTTAGTTTTATTTCACATTAAAAAACCGAAATTACTTTCTTGCCAACCCTATATATGTATACTATATGTGTGTGTGTGTGTGTAACGAAAAAACGCGTCCTCCTATTAACTTACATTTAAAGTGTATTCTAAATCATCCTTTTAATAAAGCACGACCCCTCTTCTAAAATGCGATCTATTTACTAACAGAACTCAGAAGCGCGTGCTCTCGAAAACCACGTGACTATTTCATCATACATTGCTTGTTCGAAAATCTCGCGACTTTTACTCATACCATGTATAAGTCATATATCAGATTGGGTGGGTGGGGAATCAAGGAGGGCCACGTATTCACTTACCCCCAAGACTCTCTATTACTCAGAATAAATCGGTACTCAATAAAGGACAGAGTCACGTCACTTCCACGAACTCTATATGTTGACATCAAGGACTATTTACATATAATGAATTACGGTACATATATCGTTATATATCAGGCCACGCCAGGCCTCCCCAGATTATAAAAAAGGTTACTCTACGCAGCCGTCTACTGCAGTAGAATGACACATCTCACCAAGACGAAAGTCAATTCCCCTCTGGCGTTCACCCTTCTCTCCCTAAGGGGTGCTGTCATCTGCATGGAAGCATGTGCTCATAGCCGGAGCCATGAGTTAATAAATTCCCATACATACATATATATATATATATATATATATATATATATATATATATATATATATATTTATATATACACACTGCTGGCCACCCAAATTGCAACACCAAGAAAGACAAGAGATATCACAACAAAATTTATTTTGTAGATAACATGTTGACCAAGTATCAAATGATTAAATTTATAGACTTTTGTGAAGTGTGCTTCCTGCCAAAATCAGTAACCAGAGTAGCCGCCATTGTTGGAGATCACCGCTTCCACACGCCTCGGCATTGATTCAAAGAGACTTTGGATGAGTTCTTGGGGTACAGCAGACCAAGCAGCTTCCACACGTTGCCAAAGTTGATCTGCTGTGGCAGCTGGGGATGGAATCTGGGTCAATCGTAGAGCAACCATGGACCACATGTTTTCTATCGGCGAAAGATCCGGAGAGCGAGGCGGCCAGGGAAGCAATTCAATCTGGCGATTGACGAAGAACCGTTGGACAATGCGTGCCACGTGTGGTCGCGCATTATCCTGTTGAAATATGGCTGTGGGCAAGCCCTGAAGGTAAGGAAGGACAACTGGCTCCAACACCTCGGAGATATAGCGCTGCTGTTTAAAGTACCGGCAATGCGTACTAGAGGTGTGCGAGAGTGATATCCAATACCGCCCCATACCATAATACCCGGTGCAGGACCAGTGTGGTGGTGCATAACGCAGCTGTTCAGCATCCTCTCTTCACGGTGTCTCCAGACTCGAATGCGACCATCGTGGTGTTGCAGACAGAAGCGTAACTCGTCAGTAAAGACAATTCCATTCCATTCTGCCGTCCACATCCTTCTGTCATCGCACCATTGGCGGCGGAGACGTCTGTGGTTCTGCGTCAAGGGTAGACAAAGCAATGGACGTCTTGCGGACAGACCACTCTGCTGTAAACGGCGTCGAATGGTACGCGCAGACACTGGATGATGCGTTACAGACTGCATGTGCTGTGCTATGGTTCGTGATGTGACTGAGCGATCCGTCACTGCCATGCTCACAATTTGCCTGTCATCACGTGAAGTGGTGCGCTGAGGTGGATGCGATCGAACACGCCGGTCCGTCGTACCCTCCTGCATCCAACGATCACATATCCGCATTACAGTTGTTTGGTTTCGTCCAACACGACTACCGATTTCCCTGAAAGATAATCCACAATCTCGGTAGGCCACTATCCTTCCTCTGTCGAACTCGGATACTTGATCAAAAGATGATAGGTGTTTTCGACGAGGCATAATTGATCGTTTTTTTTTTTGAAAAAACCACAAGAAAAACACAATTGCCGAACTTGAAATCGTCGAAATCTCCAAGCCTTAAATAGCGCTTTGAAGTGGCGCCACAGGCGCGCGTGATCTGCGTCTGCGCTGAAATTCTAATCTTTTGCATATCTCACCTCCGCTAATGCATGTTGTAAATTTCATGTTATTTGCATGTTTCCTTCAGAGTGTTGCATTTACAGTGGCCAGCAGTGTATATATATATATATATATATATATATATATATATATATATATATATATATATATATATATATAGAGAGAGAGAGAGAGAGAGAGGCTGTTCGCACATTTTTTAGACGATTTTGGTAAGCGGTAATAAAAAATCGTTTGCTGCAAAAGAAATAATTGCAATTGTACTATGTTTTTAAAAGTCAAAATTATCGTCTGCGGCTTGAAAGTTTTGTTTTTATTCAAAATGGCGTTTTTAACAAAGCAGTGGTTCGAAGGCTACATTTATGCTCTTTCCGAAGAGAAATATGCATACTCCGTTATCCAAAAACGATGTGAGAGTCATGGTTTTGTGATATCTAAAGCGTCGATAGGTAATATCGTCAACAAAAAAGGAAAAAAACGTCAAATTGGAGCCTCAAGTGGGACAAAAATTCCAAACAAGTATCCAGGGAAAAAACGGACATCTTCGACTATTGCAAAGGTACGTTGTTTAATGTTAAAAGAAAATCCCCCTAGTCAAAGGACAGTTGCAAAATCATTAAAATGCTCGGTGTCCACTGTAAACAAAATGATAAACGTTGATTTAAATCTTAAGAAAGCGAAAAAACGCAATGTGCATCGTCTTCTTCCAAATCATATCGCTGAACGCAGGACACGCTGCAGAATTCTATATGAGAAACACTTATCCAAAGAAAAATGGAAAACAATTGTTACAATAGATGAATTATGGGTGTATTTAAATGATTGCAACAAAAAAAGAGCCATTTGTTATCAAAAAAGGGGAGAAAAAAATTTAAGTACATGGTTCAAAGAATCGAAAGAGTTTTTCTAAGGGATTCATGATTGTTGCTGGTTTTTCTTATAGTTGCAAGTTAAAAATAAAGAGAGTGGAAAAAATGTCAAGATTAACTCCAAATACTATCAGGAACATATTTTATCGCCAATTTTTCTGAATGAAATACCATCGCTTTACCCACAGTGCCATCAATCTGTGAGACTCCATCAGGACAAAGCTAGCAGTCACACATCAAAATCCACTGTAAATTTCCTAAAAGAAATGGAACAAAAAACTGGTATCAAGGCCATACCCTTCACTGATATCCCTACTAAATCTCCCGATGTGTCACCTATGGATTTTTGTGCTTTCGGACTTTTAAAATCTGCATTATCCAAACGTCGTCCCAAAACTCTTACAGGACTCTGGAAAGCTGTTCAGGAGGAATGGGATAGAATACCTCTTCTGACACTTCAAAAGGCATTATTATCCTGGAAATTGCGGTGTCGAAAGATAGTTCAGAATAAGGGATGTCAAATAGAACATTTAAAACACAAGAATTTTATGTAATTTAGTTTTGTGAATACAATATACATCGTCTAAAAAATGTGTGAACAGCCTCTGTATATATATATATAAATATATATATATATATATATATATATATATATATATATATATATATATATATATATATATATATATATATATATATATACTGCAGAGCAGGAAAAACTGGTACACCTACCTAATATCGTGTAGGGCCCCACGAGCACGCAGAAGTGCCGCAATACAACGTGGCATGGACTCGACTAAAGTCTGAAGGTATCCTGGAGGCAATTCACACCATGAATCCTGCAGGGCAGACCACATATCCGTAGTACTGCGAGGGGGTGGAGATCTCCTTTGAACAGCCCGTTGCAAATGCTCAATAATGTTCATGTCTGGGGATTTTGGTGGGCAATGGAAGTGTCTACAGTCAGAAGAGAGATCCTGTAGCCACTTGGTAGCAACTCTCGACGTATGGGGTGTCTCATTGTACTGCTAGAATAATCCAAGTCCGTCGGAATGCACCATGGACATGGATGGGTGTAGATGATCGGACATGATGCTTATGTACCCTTCCCCTGTCAGAGTCATCTAGACATATCAGAGGTCTCATATCACGCCAACTGAACACGCCCCATACCATCACAGAAGCTCCACCAGTCAACAGTCCCCTGTTGACACGTGCGGTTCATGGATTCATGAGGTTGTCTCCATACCCGTACACGTCCATCTGTCCGATGCAATTGAAAACGAGACTCGTCAGACCACGAAACGTGTTTCCAGTCATCAGCAGTCCATACCTAAGGTGTTAGAAAGCCCATATCAGTGACGGGCCGTTGAACAGTTCGTACACACTGACACTTGTTGAAGCTCCAGTATTGAAATCTGCAACAGTTTTAGGACGTGTTGCACGTCTATCTTGTTTAAGGATTCTCGTCAATCGTCGACGGTCCAGTTCTTTCAAGGTCGTTTTCCGGCCGCACCGCTGTCGGGGATTTGATGTTTTACCGGATACCTGATATTCACGGTACACTCGTGAAATGGTCATGCGCGAAAATCCAAATAGCATTTCCGAGGTAGCGATGCAATGCCCCACCTCTCGTGCGCCGACTATAACACCACGCTCAAAGTCACATAAATCGTGATAACCTGCCATTGTAGCAACAGGGACCAATCTAACAGCTTCCCCAGACACCCGTTGTCTTATATAGACGCTGCCGACTGCATCGCGTTACGCTGATTCGTCGCATATCTCCGTTATTTGCATACGTACACCTTTATCAGTTTCTTTGGCTCTTCAGTGTGTGTGTGTATATATATATATATATATAATATATGTATGTATGTATGTATTAATTTTAAAGTTCTTTGTGACTTGTGACAAAGGTTTTTATAAAGAAAATTCATTTCCAGGAATTCATAAAATCTCATTGTAATATACATTCATTAGAAATAGAAAATGAATGTGGCATATTCTTTTCGATAGCTGGTAGAAAAATTTAAATGTTTATGAAAATCAGTTTTACATTGCAATAAGACATTAACTTAACAATTTGATTATTCAAACTGAAAAACAAAATCAATTTTCATAAATATACATATTTAAAAGGTGATGATTAATATTTATTAAACTGAACCGAATATTCTAATTGATTTTTAAATTTATAGAAATTAATTTGAAAGCAAAAAAAGAACTTATTTTGATTTTGCCAGCTCTAAAAGAATATAATATTAAAAATACATTTATTTTTAGGTTCTGAATTTTGATTGATTTTTGAAAATGTAATCAGATGTCTTATATTTTTTACAAAACTTTTGAGATCTAAAATAATTTTTCTTTTTAGGGAATTAGAAACTCATGTAGAAGAGCTTCGGAGCAATGTCATTAATCGTAAATGCCGCGTTAACATGAGTGATGTAGAAGGAATGGCTTTAGTATTAAGTAGAGCTAGCAAAACTGTTGCAGATTTAAAAGGTAAGAAAACAAGAAAAATCTTATTTTGAATTTAAATACACTTCTCAAGAGCTGATACTTCATTAATGTTTAGTGTGCTAGTAGTAAACCTTTTAAAAAAAAAGTAGCTGTAATAGCAATTCGTATGTTACCTAATTCTGTTTTTGCACGAACCTTTTTTACACAATTTGATTTAACGCAAATTCAAAATAAATATTTCATTCTCTTTTTACGCGAGTCATTTTGGTTTAACACCAGCGGTCCAATCCAAATTTTCATTTTTTTTTCCAAATTCTATGAAAACAAAATTTTATTTGTGGAGTACTATTTTTGGCGATAGTGTATTCAGTTCTGTTCTGATTCAAGAATTCAGTCCGCAAAACTATTTTCTTCTTTTATTCTCTCACATATAACTTATTTACATATATTTACAACTGCGAAATGTTATTCTAATGAATTACATCATTTTCATTGCCACCCGTGGCCGAATCCAACGTTCAACTAACTTGTCTTTCATCACACGTTGGTCACATGACAGAACTCTGCTCTAGGTAAATATAATGGAACATTTAAGGCCTGTTCACATAGCAATCCGTTAGCGTAAGCGTGAAAGGAAAGTTGGCGCTGAGACGAAAATAAACCAATCATAGGCCTTAACAATATCGTTGCTAATCGCTTGGAGGTTTGTCATTGGTTAAATATATTTCAATCCGAGTAACGTTTATGCTAACGGGCTGGTACGTGAACAGGCCCTTAGTAGATCATTACTGCTCACTCCTGTCTTCGCTGCGAGCAGACGCTTGTGGTTTTCACCGCTGCGACATGGCGAGTTCTTCCCCCTCTACGGAGGAGCAGATGGAGTTAAACGTTGATGAAAGGCCACCAAACCCATCCCTTGTACCTTCCACCTCAAGGCTTGACCTAAATGACCTCAGCAAAAACGGCAGGGAAGTTCTACGTGGTCTGATCGACATCATCATCCCATCCTGCATACTTCAAAGCATTGAGGTGGTTCACCCAATGTACCATGAATACTTCCTAAATGGTAAGCATGGGAACCATATTGGCGAGCACTCAACTTAATAACAATACTAACTTTCCATTATCGACTAATCCTAAGAAGAAGGCTAAAATAGCCGATAACACAGACTACCCAGCTCTATCCTATGGGTGAAGCCAAGTCAGCGGCTAAGGCTAATGACTTCCAAATACTACAGCTCGCTTAACGGCTAGGAGGCCAATCAATATAGCCCATATCCATGCGCCGACGTCTACGCAGAATGAATAAAGTGCGCTCCCTGAGACAAACTTAAATGATAAAAGTACCAGTAATCCTCGGATTACTGTTGCTACTAGTAAAATTAAACACCTAACTATTGTGAAAACTGATAATTATAGGGAAGTATTAGCTACTCTCGCTAGCAACTAGCGAGGGAGATATCAAGAAATTCCATGCCAAGATAGGAGCTGAATTTATTAGGATAAATCCCGCAGATCATAGAGAAATTACAAAATGTTTAATGGACAATAATATTAGAGGATCCTTACTCCTTCTGGGAGTAATTCGTCCCAGAAAAATTGTTATTCGTGGCTTCCCAAAATAATTTATCCCTGAAGAAATCAAAAAAATATTATCTGAACTAAGTTTCTCGGTTATGAAACTAGTGCAACTTCAGCGGAAGGATATGACTAAGCTTCCTCTTTTCCAAGTGCAGCTTACCCTCACCGACGAGGCGAAAGCCACCTTTGAGCTCACCTCACTTTTCTATTTACGCATCAACAGTAGGGCACTATAAATCCCCATTCAAATCCAATCAGTGTTTTAAGCCCCCTTTCCGATAAATTAAATATTTTTTCAGGAGTACCACAAGGTAGCTTCAGTCGCTTAAACTATAGGATCCAGGAGACAACCAATCACTTTCCTCCTTTTCTCTCCTTCATGCCAATTGGTTCCCTGCTTCCAACAGTCAGAGAAACCTGCGTTAGAGGGCACGGCTCAGGAAACGCAGTTAACCATTACTTTTTAATGGTAGATCATTTCTATTTTTTATATGTATTGCACGCACCGCACGCGAATAGATTGCATATAAGAGCTAGTGTGTGTTTTGAAACGTGTGCTTTCGTCTAGATATACATACATGTATACGTTTTTATTATTGAATTTGGTGTACATCTACCATATTTGTGCATTGTATCTTCGGAAGACTTTTAGTATGTAGCTCTGTTTCAAAGTGAAAGAATCTACATGTAGTGCAATTTGTGCATATATAAATTTAAAAATTTTGCCGAAAGTCAATAAATTGTAAGTTTACAAATTTTTCATACCTTTATTTATTAATCTTATTTGAGATATTTTTCGGTAGCCCTTATATAATGTCACATAATTCACTCAATACCAAAAAGAAAAGGAAATAGATTTCTTTGGAACTTAAAATTTAAATTTTAGATTGTCTTACAACTGCACAAGGTGCTACGTCTGTAGGAAAGCATTTTGGAGTACATGAAGCTACCATAAGAACAATTAAGAAAAATGAAGCTGCAATTAGGAATTCGGTATGTTCTGGGACAAAAGTAAGTGTTAATTCATCATCATATACAAGAGATGTTGTCAAGGAAAAGATGGAAAAGGCTCTGGTAATATGGACAGAAGTCACAAAAAAAGAGTACCAGTAGATGGAAATGCCATCAAGCAAATAGCACTAAGAATTAATAGAAAGATTAAAGAAAAGGTGCCAAACACTTCATCTCAATTAAACAGAAAGTATGAATTTTCTGCAAGTACAGGTTGGATGACAGGGTTTCTTAAAAGGCATGCTCTTCATAATACACTGGTGAAATAAATTAAGAGAATTTGCATATTTTATCGAATTTCATGAAAAGAACTGAACTGAATGTAAAACCACTGCTTCTAGACAAAAATGCAAATCTTGTACGTCAAATACTTAAGCGTACACGTGTGTATAGACGGAGCCAGTAGAGAAACAGACTTTATAAGCACGTGTAAGTTAAGACGCATTTCGTTCGCTAGCACACGTCGGCGAATTTCTTTGTTTTATTTTGCAGCAATCGGTTAATTTCAAATTGTAACAGTAAAAATGAGTAACCACCAACGTTTAGATGATGGAATGAGGTGGCGAATTGTGGGGAGGCTAGAAGCAGGCCAATCTCAAGTCCAAATTTGTAGAGAGTTCAATTTAACGCCCAGCGTCGTGCGTAACTTATGGAAACAGTTCCGGGATACCGGATCCATCGAAAGAAAGCCTGGGCAAGGTCGTCCAAGAGCCACGACGGCCAGAGAAAATCGCCATTTGTCGATTGTAGCGAGGCGTAACAGGAGTGCTACAGCTTCTCAGCTCTCTCGTGACTTGTATGCAGTCACAGGAACCCGTGTATCAAGGGTGACTGTTTTCAAAAGACTTCATGAGAGAGGGTTGTTTGCAAGAAGACCTGTTGTTTGCATCCCGCTCACATCTACGAACAGGAGAATCCGTTTATCATGATGCAGAGAGCATAGATTGGAGTATGAATCAATGAGCGACCGTTCTCTTCACTGATAAGTCCCGGTTCAGCCTAAACACCGATTTTCGCCGTACGTTCTTATGGAGAGAACCAGGAACCCGCTACCTACCCTCCAATGTCCGCGAAATCGACCATTATGGCGGAGGAGGTTTAATGGTCTGGGCAGGCATCATGTTGGAGGGCCGCACACCTCTCCATGTCTTTGAAAGAGGCACTGTGACTGATGTGAGGTGTAGGGATGAGGTCTTGGAGCCCTATGTTCGCCTTTTCAGGGGTGCAGTTGGCCCTGAGTTAATTTTAATGGACGATAACGCGAGGCCACATAGAGCTCTTCTGGTCGACGAATTTCTAGAGAGTGAGGATATTCGACGGGTGGATTGGCCAGCCAAATCTCCAGACCTTAACATTATAGAGCATGTCTGAGACGCTCTGGGGAGGGCAATTGCAACTCGCAACCCCCCTCCGAGAACTATCCAGGGAATGAAAACAGCGTTGCTGACCGAGTGGGACCAATTGCCACAGGAAATGATAGACTGCCTTATTTCAAGTATGAAATCACGCTGCGAGACCTGTATATCTGTAGGAGGGGACCATACCCCCTATTAACCCATTTTTTTTGTTTATTCTGCAACCGCTGTTTCATACCTTCCGACTTCAACGAGTGTTACACACGATCATGCGTGTGTATTACAATTATTGAATGGTTATTTGTTTTGTATTGTATCAGTGTATGTACATATCAAATTTCATAAAAATCGGTACAGTGGTTCTAGAGATAATCGACCAAGTCTGCAAATTCTCTTAATTTCTTACACCAGTGTATACAAATTAAAGGTGAAACTGCATCTGCAGATGAATGGGATGCTAGAGTAATCCCGCAGGAACTTACTAAAATGATTAAAAATGGAGGATACACTCCTGATCAAGTGTGGAATGCAGATGAAAGTGGTCTCTTCTGGAAACGAATGCCGAACAGAACGTACGTAGCCAAATTGCAGAAAACTGCAGGCGGTTTTAAGGTACTTAAGGATCGTGTGGCCTTATTATTTTGCTCCAACGCATCAGAAGATGATCGTATGTTGAAACCACTGCTGGTAAATCGAGTCCTAAACCCTCGTTCAATGAAAGGTGCAAATATCAATAAACTGCCTGTTCACTGGATGGTAAACAAGAAGACCTGCTGGGTGACCACTGTTATCTTTACAGAATGGTTCAAGAAATGTTTCGTCCCAGAAGTCCGACGTTACATGAATGTGAGAGGTCTTGAATTTAAAGTTCTGATTCTTAGCAATGCACCCGGCCATCCTGTATTGGGACACCCAAACGTACAAATTTTATTTCTGCCACCTAATACTACATCTTTGATACAACCGCTAGACCAAGGTATAATTGCGACATTTAAAAGATACTACGTAAAACGAACATTCCAACACGTTTTGGACAAGCTGAATGATGAAACACTAACAGTCGTTTACGTGTGGAAGAAATTCTCAATTATGGATTGCATCAATGAAGTTGGATTAGCCTTAACTGAATTAAAACCAGCAACTTTGAATGCGTGTTGGAAAGCGGTTTGGCCAGAATTTGTAAAAGCAAAGATCCCATCATCCCTAATACGACCGAATTTCCCAACATCATTACAATGGCACACACAATTGGTGGAGAAGGATTCGATGAAGGGCGCGGTGGCCCAGTTGGCAAGAGCAGCGGGCCAGTGATCTGAGTGTCTCTGGTTCGATGCTCGTCGCTGCAAATCCACCGCCGTGTTCACTAATGGTGGCCAGTGCACATAAAATCTGTCGTGGCTGCAATGCCCTCCAAGTTCTCAAATTGCCTCTGGAGGTGCTGGGTCAAGTGCCTCGGTACTAAATTACGGAACCGGCCCTTTAGCCAAGTCGAACTCCGACCCTCGCGGTGCTGTTAAAAACTGGAGTCGTACCACTCTGCTCAATAGCCTTAATTGGACTTGAACTGATAGATACTATTCGTCAAGGGGCATCAGAAACAACAACAGGATTCGATGATCTATCGTTTGAAGATATTGATGAATTATCTATATATATAAAACAGTTCCGTAACTGACTGACTGTTATATAACGCACAGACCAAACCGCTGGACCTAAAGAGCTGAAATTTTGCATGGCGATTCTTCTTCTAGTGTAGGGGTGCACTGACAGATTTTTGAATAATTCTTAGATTATTTTAATTAAATTTTTAAGCTGTTTTTGTAACATTCTATAAAGTTTGCATTTAAAATAATAATCCGAGGGTTATAAAATTTATATCACGAGAAAGATCCTAAAAATTCCTTTAAAATGAAATTTTTTTCGAATCTTTACCTCCCTTTTCTGATTTTTCGTGAATGTTTAGAATTTAATTTATTAAATGCTGATCACGTGGTTTCTTTTCTTTTTGTGGTACTTTAAACTAATTTTGCGTCACGTAGATAACAACGAAATCGACAAAAAAAAATTTTTTTTCTTTTTTCTTGCTAGTGCGACAGACGATTGGACACTATCAAAAAAAAAAAATATTAAAATACAGTGAAAGAAATGTTCGTCAAACTGAACTATAATAACTGTACTATCTTTAGTATGTTCTGTTAGATTTAATTTTAATATTTTCTTTTACAATATTTTGCCTATAAAAATATCCGTTACGGTTTTTTATAAAAATATTTTTTCTTTTTTTTTACATCAATTGCATACATTGAACGTTGTATTTATTATACAGGGTGTCCATAATTAAATGTCCCTACTTTAAAGTTGTCTACAGTCGAAACTATTGTTCAGAAAGTTATTAAATTTTGTGTAGGACATATTGAAGGGATGGGAATTTGTTTGAGCGAATAAAAAATTAGTTCAAAATTTCGCCACCAGCGGGCGTTTTTTGATGAATTACACATTTAGCCAACATTTACTATAGTTAAAAAAATGTATTACAACAAGACATGTTCAACATGACTGCCATCATTTTCAGCTACCATTTGAAATCGTACGATAGCATGTTCTACAGTTGACCGCAGTGTGTCTGGGGAAATGCTGAGAACAGGTCGTAAAATGCTGTCTTTCAGATCAGGTATAGTTCTTGGTTTATCAAGACTGACTAGATGTTTCATATGCCCCCAAAGCCGAAAGTCGCATGGGTTCAGGTCTGAGGATCGGGGAGGCCACACATTAGGAAAGAACAAAGCAATCGAGCAAAAAGTCTCTAATTTTTGTGCTCGATTTTGTGATTGCTGACCAATAAAAATATTTCACATGTAAGTAAACTTGATGATATTTTTTCTTTTGCGCGGTTAGCGGTTGGATATTGAAATAATACATTTATGGTTTGATACTTGTTTTTCAAAAAAAAAAGCTAGGATGTTTTTTTTAATTTTGCAAATGTTAAACATATAATAGGTAGTAACAGGTGTAAACTTAGATTTTTGAACTGCATCACCTTATTTTTTTAACAGGTGCGTGAAATATGGCAATTTTTTTTTCAGAAATCGGGAAAATACGATTTTTTTATTATTATTAAAGTAAACGTAGGGGGAATTGTATTTAAAATATGAACAAAATTAAAATAAAATCGTTTTGAAACGTTTGTTTGCAAAAGTCAATTTTTATCGAGAAACAGCTTAACTTACATTGCGCCTTTTTTATAAGTTCTTTACGAAAAGAACCTTATTTTTTACACATGTCTAATAATCGAAAAAAACTTTCTGGGGGCCAATACAGAAAAAGAATATTTGAAAAAGAAGAATTGGCAAAGAGGCCTTGTGGTTCACTAAAAACATTTTTAATCTCAGCAAGATCGCTTGAAGCGCCATCAAGTTCCAGAGATACAAATGTGATGGAAACCGAAATCACAAACCCTAAGGAAGATGTTTTAATTGAACCAGTGAAGTCCTGAAACCAGTGAAACCGAGACCAAAGACCGTGAAGATAATCTTCATGTTTCTTATAAAGATGATGTTTATAAGGATCCTAGCTGTTGGCCTTCCGTACCATCTGACAAAATTAAATTAACTTTAGTAGAGGTAGGCCCTACCCAACTTACAGAAGCCGATGTAAACTTTCCTTTAAATAAAGATAACAGAGGTTTCTCATCTATTTATTATTAAAAAAAATTAAGTAACGGGGAAATAATTCCAAGAGTTGGGTAGTGTATTCTAAATTAAAAGATTGTGTATTTTGTTTTCCTTGCCAATTATTTAAAACTTTTTCTAGTGCCTTTGTTGAGGGATATAACGATTGGAGACATTTGACTCAGATTATAGAACGTCATGAAAAATCAAAAAGTCACATTTATAATACAAAATCTTGGATTGATTTAAATAAATCAATTTCTTCTAAAACAACTACTGATTCTGTAAATGAGAAATTAATAAATATGGATAAAGATAGATGGGTTTCCGTATTAAAAATTTAAATTTATACCGTTAAATTCTTAGCCGGTCAAAATTTGAGTTTTAGAGGCAAAAATAATAAGTTATACGAGTCACAAAATGGAAATTTTTTAAAATTAATTGAAACAATTGCAAAGTTTAATGATACCATATCAGACCACCTCACTGGAATTAGCAGAAATCCATCAAATATGCCTCATTATTTAGGTGTTCATATTCAAAATGAACTTATTTCCCTTTTGGGACAAAAAATAAGACATGAAATAATATCGCTCTTAAAAGTTAGTAAATATCATTCTATTATTTTAGATTCCACCCCTGATCTAAGTCACCAAGACCAAAGTACTGTCAGGGCCTTTTTATCGCATGGGCAAATCGGGACTTTGCCCAGGGCCCCCTGATGCTAGGGAGCCCCAAAACCCCCTTGGTGTATGTACCTAGTACTTCTAATAGTATATATAGCCCATGAATAGTTCTTAGAGGGGGCCCCCAAATAACATCTGCCCAGGGGCCCCCAGCGTTCATAATCGGGCCCTGAGTACTGTTGTAGTATTTGTTCTATTAAATAATAAATCAAAGCAAATAGAAATTAGGGAGAATTTTTGGGGATTTATTTCAATATCAGATTCGACAGGACAGGGTTTAACTAATTTTTTATTAAATTTTTTGGAGACTCACATTTGTTCGGGGGATTTAAAGGGGCAGGGTTATGATAATGGTGCGAATACGAAGGGTCGCAATAATGGTTTACAAAAAAAAAGTTCTTGACTTAAACCCTAGAGCTTTTTATGTGCCTTGTGTGGCCCATAGTTTAAATTTAGTTGTTAATGACGCTGCAAAAGCGCCTTTAGAAATTACAAGCTTTTTTGTAACTGTACAGGAGCTATACGTTTTCTTCTCCGCATCGACTAAACGTTGGGAGGTCTTAAAAAATGAAATCCCAACTTTAACACTTAAAACCCTTTCAGATACTAGATGGAAAAGCAGAAAAGTTCTTAGATACAATCTAACAAAAATATATGATGCTTTATATACCCTCTATTCTGATAATACTAGAGACTCTGAAACTAGAAACATGGCAAATTCATTACTTTTGAAAATGAAGTCTTTAAATTTATTTGTTCCATTATTACATGCAGGCCCAGATTTCCGCATGGGCAAGTGGGGCACTTGCCCAGGGCCCCCAAATTTATGGGGCCCCCTAATTTAGTATTAAGTTGTACATATTTTTGAAAATTTGGTTAATTCAGTAAAGGTGGGCAGTGGCGGATACGGAAAAAAATCCTGGGTGGGGCACAGTGTACCCACTATATTCATTTCAAAAGAAAATTTCCTGAATTTATTTATTAACATTAAAAGTAAATTAATTAACACATTATTATTATTATTTTTCAAATGTTTGACTTTTTGGTCGAAATTTTTTTGAATTTCCGGTCCGAATTTATGGGGGGGGGGGGGGGGGGGGGCCTTGGTGAGTGTCCCACATGTTCATGTGGAAATCTACACCTGGAGGGGGAGGGCACATGGCCTCCCTCTGGATCTGTCCTTGGAGGGGGCCCCCAAAGTCTGCTTTGCCCAGGGCCCCATTGGGTCAAAGTCGGGCCCTGATTACATGGTATAATGTGTTAACAAAAATTAATATCGTAAGTAAAGCTATGCAGGAATCGGATGCTATACTACCAAATATTATTTTAATGTTAGTGCAACCAAAACATATTTATATATTACATAAACTGAATGTATAATATATTCTGTAATTAAGGTAAAATCTGAAAGGGTGTCATTCAAGGTAAAAATATTTCAGAGAAATTTCAATTAATCCATACGGTATAATGGGGGGGGGGGGCGCTAAATTATTCTCGCACACGGGCGGCAGCTACCCTAGGAACGGCCCTGTATAACAGTTTCTGCTCTACGTCGACAAAAATTAATTTGCATATTTGTTTCTTTGTTCCAATTTTCCTTCAAATCTTTTGTCCGAAAAATTAGTTATCGAACAAGTTTCCGATTGACTTTACAATCACTTTAAAGATTGTAAAATTTAACGAGTATGGGTTATTGTGTTAGGGTGACCTATGGATAAAAAGATGGTGAAATCTTAAGTAAAGAACCAGTCGTAAATGTGCAATTCATCAAAAAACGCCATCTGTTGGTGAAATTTTGAACTATTTTTTTTATTCGCTCAAATTCCCATCCCTTCAATATGTCCTACACAAAATTTCATAACTTTCTGAACAATAGTTTCGACTGTAGACAACTTTAAAGTAGGGAAGTTTAATTGTGGACACCCTGTATATGTCTGTATATATATATATATATATATATATATATATATATATATATATATATATATATATATATATATATATATATATACAGTGGCGCACCCAGGGGGGGGCCCAGGGGGCCCTGGCCCCCCCCCAAAGAAGTAGAAATATTGATTTTGCATTATAAATATTTGTATTCGTTCATCTCGGCCCCCCCCATGCATTATAAATATTTTTATCCATTCATCTCGGGCCCCCCCCAAGAAAAAATCCTGGGTGCGCCACTGTATATATATATATATATATATATATATATATATATATATTGGCATTAATTGCATACATTGATCAGGGCCCGACTTAGCCTAATTGGGGTCCGGGGCAAAAACTTCTTCGGGGGCCCCCCCCTCTGCTTCACTACTTCAGTAATGAAGAACCAAACTTTATGGAGTTATTTAAATTTTTCACCTCATTATAGATATATAACAAGAAAACTGACAAGAACCTAAAATAGCTTGATTTAGGGGCCCCCTCTGAAGTGGGGGCCCAGGGCAACTGCCCCGTATGCCCCTGCCTTAGTCAGGCTCTGACATTGATCGTTGTATTTAATTTGAATGTACTCCGTAGCGAAGTACGGGTTTTCAGCTAGTAAGTCCATAAAGCCTTAAGCAAAGATGAAATATTAGAGGTTGTCTTTAAGACTACGTTTTGTAATCCTACAGAACGTAGTGAAAATGAAGAAAATGATTCTGTTCTTAATGCAGATTTAATAAAAGAAGGTCTGGAACTGGCCAAAAAATTAGGTAATCATTGTCAAGCATGATCCTAATGAGGAAAGCACTGGGAAGTTTCAACGTGAACTGAAGTTGTTGAGAGCTTCTTACAGAGAATTATATATTGCCTAACCAAAACACAAACACAGTGGTTAATGAATTATCCACTGTGTTTGTGTGGTGACACAGTGGTGAATCATCAGCACCAGAGGAGACTCGTGCTGATTTTTGTTCAAGAGATCACTGAAAGACTTTCATTAATAGAGGAATAAGACGATGTCCACAACATTTCTAGTGATATCAGTGACATTCCAGTCGTACGCAAACGTAAACACCGTTTATTGTCAGAAAGTGAAAATGAAATAAAAAAATTTATGGGTAAAACAGATTTCTTTTTGTTCATGAATTTTTTTCGTTTTCATTACATATTAGATGCGTATTTTGATGAAATAAAATAATACGCTTAAAACGAATATTTTCATGTTTTTTAAAAATTATTTTTACAGATTTTTTAGATCCGGAATCAATCTTCTTTTCTTCCATAGATACGTCTTTTTTCACACAAAATTTTTTTAAACATATCTTATCGTGTAAAACAGAATTAGGGTCATATCAGTGACGATTTCTACAATCTAGTACCAAAGAATTCATTTTAATGTATTTTAACAATCGTGTATATCCATGTGTGTTTTGCTGGGATTTTTTATTTTGATGCATCTTGATACTCCACACCAATGGTTTTGTAACTTTCTTTTTATTGAACCCCTTGGTCATAACTAAAAATCTACTATACTTCCATGGTGATATTACTAATTCATTAACTACTGTATATATATTTTTTTCTTTCTTTGGCCATTTTTTTAAGTATTACCACAAGAGCTGATGATGTAGAAGGAACTTTTTAGTCCCACACATATCCCAAAGAATCCCCCTATGCATACCCCAGTTTGTGAGTCACTGCTCTACATCTTTACACACACCTGATTATCAAATTATAAATGTAAGCAAGTTCTTCAAATAATGCATTTATGTATAAATATTTGTGGCTTTCAAAATGCATAAAAACAAAGTTGATATTTACTGTGAAATGTAAAAATAGATTCAATTTTCGATCATATTACAACATAATGAATGTATTTAAACATAATGAATATAACTGGGTAGAAATTTAAAATTCTTGAATGAGTTTCTTTTCAATGCCACTATTATTACCAGATAGGTAGCACTGGCAGATTGGTCCCTAGAAAATTTTTACAATCTTTTCTACTTTTTGAATTGAATTGTTAGGTAAAGATTATTTACATAAAACACATTTTTAAAATCTTTATTTCTTATAGAGTATAAATAGTCTCAATAATCCCCAAGGAGAATTATATATACAGTTAAGAGTTTATATCTTTATATAAAAAAATGTTTAGAAGAGGAAAATATTTTTTACTTAAAACTTTATAACGTTCTTATTTATTTTACATATGCGCCTAGTTAATTTCAGTAAGAAAATTTTCCCTCCTGAAGATAAAAATTGATAACACCTTACTTAAATCTTATTCTGAAAATAATATCCAAAAATCTAGTCATTTTACTTTTGATTAACATAATATATATTTTTTTATTTATTATTATGGGAACAAAGCACTTCTTTCAATGAATGAATAAATGCACCAAGATGAATACATACATTATTGAGTGAATAATTGAAACTCTTGAATTCTACACTCAAATATGCTATTGTATATAACATGAACAAAATTTTTCTTGCAGCACGATTCCCCAATTTGCAAGAAAGCCTAAAATCTGTAATGGCAGCAGAAATGGAAGTAGTTGTTAGAGAAGAAAAGTAAGTGAAACTGAATAATTTTCTTAATGTGTATGATAAAAAAAAATTCTATAATTTATGGTATGTTGCGTTCCTTCCCAGTACGGTACAGATGTAGTATACGCAACGAACGCCAAGGAGCGATTTTTTTGCCAAATCTGATGGTTGTTTGGCGGTTTTTATATTCTGGCAGGGAGGATTTTAAGATCGGGTGGTATTTTTAAAAAAATGTTTTGCGATAAGCTTTGTTTTACTGACCGCTACAGCCAGCGGAAGCTTTTTTTACTGTACAACAGCCAGCGGCATGTAGCGAAGCCAGCGGCTGGGGATTTTCTGTAATGTTTTTGGACGGATGCGTAACGGAGTGAAGCAAGGGTATCTGAGCGAAGCAAAGATCCCGTGTACACCTACGAGTTTCATAAAGCCAGCAGTAAGTTTGTTTTCCAATTTATTGTTTACATTTCGCAGTTTAAGCCTAACAGGTCTCCGAACGGGATTTTGGCGCCAAATTGGCGATGGCCCGTTGCCTATACTACATCTGTTCCATAGTCTAGAGAGTTCATGTTCATATACTGGACTAGTTAATATCCACAGTAAAGGAAGTTGCAGTTGTATTTCAGACTAAGGTATTCCCAGACTAATACAGCTGCAACAGGAGCTATATGCTCAAATTTTTGACAAGTTTCTAAGTATTCCTTCCCATGTATATAAAGGGTCCTTAATTTGCTTTAGATAGTCTTCCTTTTACGGCAGTCTTCCCTTAAACAAATTATCTTAATATACCATATACCATTACTGTATTTTAATAATGCTAATTATTGCCAATAAATACTATTCTGTTTTCATATTCAATATCTACATAAATCAAAAGAACAATGACTGGAAAAAATAACTTAATCTACATAATTATAAATATGTAGCTACTAGGCAGAATAAAATTTTTAAACTATTGATTTTTGGAAAGCATATAAATCAAATCCTTCCTCTAATAACTTCACATAAAGATTTACAGATTTAAAAACTTTTTAAGACATCTTTAAATGTCATACCTCAAGGGAAAATATATAATCTTTGTATAGAAAAAGTAATACTAGTAATCTAAATTTTCTGAAGTCTATAAATTAATACCAAAATTCTAAAAATGTAAAATAGTTCTTCTAATGAACTATTTAATATGTCTTCTTTTTAATTTTGTTGCAGCTTTTGAAACCTTTTGTATTCTTTAATTGTGACACAATATCAAATAATGCACATACTTTAAGTCTTTCAAGCTTAAAAGAAACTTCTCCATTTTTGTTTATTAGTTAAGTTATAATTATTGTAGTATTAAGAAGAAAGAATATACCCAGCCATTTTATAGTTTGCCAATGCAAAAATGTTCCACAATTTTCTCTGTATTTCTATACCACAAATTGTAAATAAATGTTTTTCAAACATTACCTGTTCAGACTTTGCTGTTTGTAGAAATATTCATATTTGAAGTCACCTGATTTCTCTATGCTTAGTTTACATTTCATACATTTTCTTGAATATGTTATAAATCTTTACTTTTTACTTAAGATTTTTGAAAGAAGAACCTGATCGATTAGAAACAGCTCTAAGGCGATGTAAAAAATTAACAGGGACATTAGTAACTCTAAAGCGGTAAGTATTTTTTACTATAATATCTGCTTGAAACTAAGCAATATTTTAAAATAATTGTAATTTATTTAGTAATATGAAATAAATTTAATGGAAATCTTTAAATATCAGAGAAATGAAATGGCAGAAATAATATGTATAATATCAAACTAAACATCCACTAAATACATTACTGAATTTAGAAACTAAAGTATCTCATTAGCTTCATTTTTTTTTTCTATTCTGGAAACATAAAAGACAAATATAAACATTACTAACACAGACACACATTTACATTTTTTAATGTTTAAACAAATGCCCCATACCATTTATTAGCTGTTAAAAACTTTATTTGAATTCCCCTTATAAAGTATTTTACAATGTTCAATGCTGATCACGTTTTACTTTTAATGAAACATAGCAACTGTTCATTAGAATCTAAAACTTTTGTACTCTTTTGCATGATATTCAGCATTTTTTACTGCTCCTTTTTATATTTGTTTCTTAAAATTACTTTCAGTTGCATATTTATGTATTTTTGAAATTTAATAATTATGAAGATGTATTTATATAGAGTTTTCAGGATGTATTTTTTACTTCACAACAAATATATATACTTTTGCAAGTATTCATTAAAGAAAATATATTATCACCACTCTCTGATTCCTGATATACACAATCTATTTTGAAATACATCTGCATTTGATTGAAATTCATGGTAATTAACTCTGACTCTGTAGATTGTATCCATTTATTACACACATTATCCTTTCCATATTACCGTCAAAGGCAAATTTACAGCCTCATTTATTCTGTTTAATTTTGCTTTTGATCTTATGTAGCAGCTATTGTAGTTTTAGTTTATTTCTTATGTTTTATTATTATTTTTAATGCTTCAAGTGTTTGCTCTGAAATTCATTTCCTTCATTTATATTTTCCTCCTTCATTTAAAATAATTTCAAGTCTCTATTAAGCATACATAAATATTCAAACTGGGTAGAAAACCATGTTGCTATTCACATTTTAATATTCTCGTTTATCATCATTAATAACACATTATTTTCAAACTGAGTTCATATATTTGGTCTAAGTAGATAATTGAATCATATAACTTCTGTACTTTTATTTTATATTTCATTTATACGAAAGAAAGGAAAGAGAAACAGAAGCAGTTTTACTCTTCAATTTTACCAAAAAAAAAAAATCTCAAATCAGTTATGTGCTTAAAATACTTTTGTCAAAAAATGTTTTATTTCACTGAACATTAATTCTCTGAAAATTTAAAGAATTGAATTTTTTAATTTTTAAAAAGTACTGTATTAATTTATCTTTATATTTTTGTACTAAACTATAATCTAATTTTATAAGAATGAAAATTTCTCTTTATTCTAACATCTTGTCAAAAATTTCTATAAAAGAATCTTTTTGTTTATTGAATCGAAGGCTTAATAATACTAATAATACTTTAGTAATTTCTTGGTCTATTCTAAAGTGATATAAACGTGTAAAAATCATAAAATTTAACTTGTCCTTTTTTATTTATGCATACTGTTTTGTTCCCTATTTAATATTTGCAATTTTTGTTCCATGCTGCTTTTAAAAACGAAAAAAAAAATCCAATGCACTTAATCTATATCTTTTTTATGGCATGTACTGTAGTTAAGCTAGCGATTTTAGTTTTAATGCTAGGATGGTTCTCCTCTTTGCCAATGGGTTGTTCTTTTCTTTCTTTCCCTTTTGGCAGCCTGGCCACTGCGAGCCGCCATCACACTGATGTTTGAACACGATGCCAGGGACACACCAGCGGTTATGTTTTGTGAACACAAACGTACTTTTCAGTTTCTTTCTGCTTAGTTTTGCAGCTGGTTATTTTTTGTTCTTTTTTGTGTTTTCCGTCCCGCCAGCTTGGCATCTGTACAGGAGCAGCGTCATACTGGTGCTCACCCTCCCCCTGAGAAGTCATCCTCCTCCGAAGGGAACCATTCAGATGGAGAAGTCCATACTATTAAGGTATGCCTTATCCTATTGAATCAATTATAGTTTGTGTGCATTGTTTTAATGTACATTTCATTAAACTAAAAAATGTATAGAGAAAACTGTGAATGGAAGACATACAATGTTTCTGTCTTCCATAAAATATAAAAAAAATTATAAGACCTTTTTCTATGCAACCTGTGTGATATATGACTTTTACTAAGTGACGTGTGTGAATATGTGATATACATGATTTTTATATATGTAACATGTAATGTTATACCGCAGGCTAAAATTGACATGATTCACCATTTTGGTTAATCATAGGAAAATATTTTGATCATTTGCATCTAATTTTTAAGCAAACCTCAAAAGAAAATATGGTAGTGACTAAAACTTTCTTTCCTGATTCTCTTTCTGAATTATTCTACTACTTTAAGCTTTCCTAACAAATTATTATTTAGTGTACTCATTTAATATACAAGTTCATTAGAGGAGGTGGACGGGGGAAACATGTATCATCTATCTGGGTTTTTTTGTTTTTGTTTTTTTCAAATTTGGGTTAGCAATAAGATTAAGTATTTAAAAATTGGATCTTTCAAAGAATCATCTCTTAATCTAGCTCAATAACTCAAGCAATTCAGGTGTATCCCACAGTATTACTAGTCTCATTTTTGAAAAAAGGAACACATTAAGGTTTTTGAAAAAACTAACATTACCTTTTTCTGCACTATACACAATTTTCCAAAGAAAGACTTTTGTCCAAATCATGTCCATAACTATATGCATGGCAAAATATAAGATTGAGTGATAAAGGTCTGAAAATGGGGTAATGCTCATTTAGCAATAGCAATTCAAATATGTATTACTAAAATTTTATTAACATAAAGTATAGGATAATGTTATAATCCTATAATTTATAATTATATTTTCTGTTCAAAGTATCAAATTTTCAAAAAATATCATTAAACATTGATTAAAAATAGGCATGTTTCTCATTTTTTTAAATGAAAGACTTTTTTTGTTTGTTTGTTAATAAAAAATTAAATTTTTGACATCAAATCATTAATACACATAATGTCAAAATAATGGTTTCTGATTGTAACACAAATTTACTTTTTGGAAAATAAAGGTAACTTAATACAGAAGTAATACATGTTATGATTCAACAGAGTGTTAAATTTAATGAAAAGAAATTTGAATTGTTTATATATAACTTTAAAAAAAGGCTGCAAAGCACAAAAATTTATTGTTTTCTGAATTTTCATTAGGTAATCCACTTAAAAGTATGCTAAAATTCCAACAACATTATACTCAGGATCATATGTTTATGATCAATGATCATCACAATCATACATGAAAAAAAATGAGAAAAAGGTGTTAAATAAAATGTAGCTAAAATAAAGTAAGTTTAGTCTTTCGGTTTATTTGTCTTCTCAATAATTTACACCTTTTTTTTTTTCAACACAAAGATAACAATCTTGATGTTGAATGAGAATTTAGATAAATATTTCTTAGCATAAAAATTATGACACAATTTTTGTGAAAGGTTTAAAAGCAGTATAAAGAACTTTATATTGCTTGTTAAATCAAGCAGTATCTAGATAAGCTGTTTTGCTTCATAGTTAGATATAATTTATGTAAGACACACATTTCATCTGGTTATCCTAATAACTTACATTCAATCTACACAAGTATTTTCAAGTGTTGGTTTTTCTACATAGCTTCCCAACCTAAAATAAAATAGTTTTGAAATATGTATAAAATTATGCACTTTGTGAAAGCTTTAACTCACTTGATAAAAGCAATTCAAATGCAAAATTTAGCAATACATGTCATACGCTCTGATAATGACATCTTCAAAGGGATATATTAATCAGTTCTTATCATTAAGTTACAGTTGCAGTTGAATCTTATTAACACATATAATGAGATTTTTTTAAACTTCACTAGTCAAGCAAGTATTGCTGGAAGCGGAGTTCAAACTTCCATCAGTCAGTCGAGTAAATACCTTACCTGAATATTCTCTAGTCCCCAAGACCTATAACATTATTTATTCTGCTAACTAAAAGCATGCTATATATATATATATATATATATATATATATATATATATATATATATATATATATATATAAAAGATACCTCTTTGTTACAGTAGCTATTTAATTTTTTCTTCCTTTTGATAAAATTAATGATATGAATATTATATATATATATGTTAATTGCTAAAAAAAGATATGGAAATATGCAGATTTTTTTTGCTTTGCTCTTAACAGAATTGTTGACAAGACTAATTTTTTTTTTTAATGCCACTGAATAGTTAAGATATAGTAACTTATAGACTGGCTACCTTACCAATAAAATTTAAGTGATAAGCTGAGGCATAGAAAACGCAAACTATTTAGGATCTTTGTCACTTCTATAATATTACTCAAGACATAAATCTAATCAAGTAATTTGGTCGTGATTGTCCAAGAATTTAACAGTTAATTGTTTTGTTATACAGTCATTTATAGGAATGTCATGGCAAGGGTAACAAGCACCTGAAAGTAATTTCTAATTGCACTCCTTCCAATTTTGAAATGCACGGTTAAATCTTTTTAATAAATTTTTGGTGTTTTACACATATTTCTACTGTACACAGGAACATACCAAAGGTAAAGGATGGGAGATTAGGATATCCTAATCTCCCATCACTACCACTTCTGATGAATAGGTAATACTGGAGGTTCCTACAGTTGCTCTACCGATCTATTTAAGGAAATGTGCTTTACTTGAAACAATAAAAACCAGAATTAAATTAATTGCTTTAAACTTCAAATAATCTCTTTTTGAAATATTTTTATAATGTAAATATGGAGTGGGGTGAATTTTAACTTAAACAATCTACACAGACAGTCAGAAGGGTTAGAGGTATAACCTACAGGTTTTTAAGCTAAAATTATTCAATAACTATCAACTTAAACTATAAAACTAATATGCAATAAGACCTTAAATATTTTTTGATAGGAAAAATGTAAAAGGAAAAACATTTTCAAAACTTGAAATCAATATTATGATTTTTTTACAGGAAGGCATACAAGGATATTTGGCGTTCAAAAATATCAAATTCGGGTTTAGAACTTATTTATCACAGTTCTCTGTATGATTAATCCAATATTATTAAAATATTCAGATAGGTATATATTTTCTATATTTTCAGTTGTTTAAAACTAATGTCTTTGAAGGTTATAAAATTTTCAATACCTATAACTTCTTTTTGTACTCATGTAGAGTTTTCGTGAGTACTAATAAAAATATATCCTTGAATATAATCCTGATAAAATATATCGAACTAAAAAGCTCTTTAATTTTTTTAAACAGAAATTGCTTCATACACTTATATGCTTGGAATGTACACTATAAAATGCTTTTAGCAAAAAACACTATAAAATGCTTTTTTTTTAATTAAATAAAACTATCATAAATAATAATGAAATAAGTTCAGAACAGGTTCATATAACTTTTTTTTTTGCAAAAAAATAATTAAATAAATAATAGCAGGCTGGATTAGTATAAATTTAATTTATATATATCAAATGATTAATAATGTTAATAGCATTAATAAAATACAATTTTTGGATAATGGCCAAAAATTTAATTCAATGTAGTTTATTTTCTATTCAGTTCTCCAAAGGAATTTTACAAATTTTAAAAATATATTTACCTACTATGCAAAGAAAGAAATCTAAAATTTTAAAATAGCTACTGTGACAAATGAGTATCTAAAGTTAAATATTTAACTTTTATTTTGCATGTTATTTCCCAGCACACTGTACAATTGTCCAGAGGCATGACTGTAGCACTAATTTTTATTGTACGTGCACTGCCTTTTTTTTTTTTTTTTCAGTGTTTTTGGTTCAAATGCATGATTCTGCAGTTTTTCATACACTTTTTTGAGGTGAATGAAGTTCACCAAGTTTTGTAAGGATTTTTGATGTAAGAATTGTGCTATGAAATATGCTGTTACATATTAAAACCAAGTATATTTCATTTTTTTTTTCAGGAGCAAAAGATTTTAAAGTTTGTTTTAAAAACACTTAAGGAGATCAGGGACAGTTACATATTTAAATACATTATTTTTTCCTTTTTGATACAAATTAGTATTATATCATAAAACCTTTCTTTTAATTATCAATGCAAATCTTAGCTTCTTACTCTAATGAAATACTTTTTATGATACATGGACTTTTTTTTCTTTTGCTTCAAAACTAATCATTCATTAAAATGATCATTATAATTTTGGAGTCTATTTTACAGAGGAAAAAATATTACACTCAAGTGTTGTATAAATTTTCACGAATACAGATTAAGTTTATAAATTTTCTCATTTGTTTCATGCAATAAATTTAAGTCCAAATTACTGATATATTTTACATAACTGAGTTTCTAGAATATTTTGTGTTAACTATTTCCTTAAATATTTATTATAACTAGTTAATTTATTCAAAAACTAAATTTGGAAATTTTAAACAGAAAATGATGTAAAGAAGAGATCTAGCCAAGGAATTATATATTTACAAAATAAACAGAGTTATGCAATTTAATATATATGTCTAAGTTAAAAATGCATTGAATAAAGACAAAATTCATACAGGAAAATTTTTCAAGAGTTTAGCCACTTGTTTGCTACCTTACTCTTCAAGTATATCATTACATACAAATATAAATGTAAATGTCTCAAAAATAACAACCATATAATTTTATTTTAAAAGTAAGGTTCATAGAATTTTCATAAGGACTTTTAAGATTAAAATTTGTATCATTTAGATGTTTAAAAAAAAATATAGAATTTTCTCTAGCATTTCATAAAAGCAGATAGTTGGCTGTATGCTGCAAAACCATCCTAAAAATAAGAAAAACTATTTTTAATCTATTTGGTAAAATATATTTTGGTTAAACTTATGCTGAATAGCACAGTTCTTACAAAGTTTTTTAAAATCCAGGCTGCCCTATTAGACATTTTTTCAGAATTCTATTTTGATTAAAGAAAGAGAAAATATATTTTTTTGCACAAGTTTTGTAGTTTGAGGTTGCTGTTTTTCCTTTTCAATGCAGCCTGTGGAAAGGTTCACAAGTAGAGGAAGTTGAGGAGAAGGTTTGTCTCTCTCATACTTTTAATATATTTTTGTCCCTTTTTTATTATTTTTTATATTCAGCTGAATAGATGCTACAAAATGCTTTTATTTTATACATAATTTAGTGCTGAAGCATAACCCTATCTCAATAACACCCGACCTTGAAAGCAAACTCTAAATTAAAATGTATCAACAGTTATATTTTATTGTGATCAGAAGAAAAATATATTTTGAATTATGAAGTATATTTCTTTGAATAGCATATTAACAGTTTTAAAACATATATCCAATTAGTGTGTATTTACTACAAAAGGATGAATGGTATTTTTCAACTTAAATAAGTCTCACACAGTAAGCCATATTTAACAGAAGATAGAGTAGAAGAACTAAAAAGTGGGATGCATAAGAAATTGTCAGTGCTGTTGAATATGCCACTAAAACAGAAGAATGAGCCATAAATTTTCTTGCCTTTTATAATTTATATAAATGCATTACTTAACAAAGGAATGTCAGAGAGAAAGGGAGGATATGATTCCAGAAATGAGCCTCTTAAGTGATGTGTTTCATGGGAGAGATGCCATGAATGAGGTACATTATAAAAGGGGAAAAAACTCACTTCTAAGATGACAGCTCCAAGTGTTACATGGTGA
Source organism: Dolomedes plantarius (assembly GCA_907164885.2). Lineage (NCBI taxonomy): Eukaryota > Metazoa > Arthropoda > Arachnida > Araneae > Dolomedidae > Dolomedes > Dolomedes plantarius. The sequence continues at coordinate 167,932,437 of OU015491.1, read as the reverse complement.
TGATAATTCAGCATCTGGTGATAACTTTTCAATAACAGACCAAATATTTACTGCTACATAAAAAATGTTTGATGTTTAAATCCTGTTTCTTTCTTATTTTACGTAAGATGCTACGTACTTCAAATATATGCAATACTTATTTAATAATACATATTGACAATATATGCCTGTCAGGGAGCTAATATTTATAATCGAAGAGAGGTAAAATAGTGGTTATTCTATGATGGGGGAGCTAATATCCCCCATCATAGAATAACCACTAATGAATTGATATGTTTACATTGAATCATATGTATATAAACATAAAATTTTAAACATACATTCATGTATTTTATACATCCCTATGTTTATTTCAAATTAATTTTCTGTGTCAGTTTTGTAAATAGTAATATGTTCAGTAACCATCACATTTAAAACTCTTGATTATAAAGAACACATAGGCTTTATTAAATAAATTCTATGACACATACTTTTTGTTCATGTTTCCCCTATACATAAAAGAATCAACTCAAAATAAATATTAAAACTACAGAATGGGTAACTGTGACACCAAATATTTCTTTTAACAGTAAATGAAGTAACTGTTCTCAAGTACCACAAACAAAAACAAGTGTTCCGTGTTTTAAAAAATAATTAAATATGAATTACATCATTATTACCTAAATTAAAATAAAAATAAACTAGACAATCTTATTATTTTATGTATCAGAAGAATATATTGATCTCCTCATAAAAATAGAAACATTTTTTAAATTACTTGGGCTTTAAATATCGAAAAATTTAATGTATAATGTATGTAAATCGCATTCTGAAATTTTCTCAGTATAGACTTGCATAAAAACAGGCCTGACCAGACACGGGGAGAAGGATAAGATTACCTCTGTAGCTTAGGAGACCTAGAAACCCAGTAAAAATCTTCTACCCAGGTCTGGTATTTGATCTCGGTGTACCTGCATACCATTAAATTTCCCTCTAAGTCAGGTGTATCTTGCACCTAATATAGCATGAACTTGAACAACATAAATGCAAAATTCTAAAAGGTATACATTTTCTTTTAAAATGTGCCTAGTGATTCTTTCCAGCCACATACAAAAGTGAATCAACTAATTGATCTCATGTGTTCTGTCATATTGCTGTGTCTCTTCAGTCACACCTTTGGAATTAGGAATAAATACAATTCACGGGATTCCAGCAACACCAATTGCAATAGCTTTTTTTAAAAAGTATCTTCTTCTCATATGAGAGTAAGATAGAAATTAATGATAAAATATTAAAATTTATTGTAAACATATTTACCTCCATAATCAGGTTTTATCCCTGAATCACTAGAATATTGCATAGTCTTTTAAGTAAAGATTTTTTAAGGGACTCGATCAGTTTTTAAGATATTATAATATTTTCCTACATTGAATTTGTGTACAAACTTAACAGATTCAAGGGAAATAGCTTTTGAGAGATAAAATCAGTTTCAAGCATACAGATCTTTTGCTGTTTTCCAAATTCTAAACTGACTTTTAAAATAACTAGAGTACTCTGTGTTCTCTGCTACTTTTAATTCCACTTCAGCAAATTAAAAAAAAAAATCTTTCTACCTATCAAATATTGAAATCACTGTAAAATTAGTTAAGAGACTGTAAACAAACAAACAACAAACAAAAAAAAAAAAAAAGAAAAAGGGGGTTTCAAGTAAACCAAATTTGAATGACATATTGTAAGTTGTCTTAATTTGTTTGAAATTTACAAAAATATTCTTCTTCTACTATTAAACTAAATTTTTTTTAATGTTTTATAACATTTATACAAACAAATATGATTAATCACAAACATTACAATTTTCTTAGCTGCTGTGAATTTCAAAATTATAATTTAAGTATGTTAGAAGATTTATACAGTACAAAACTTCAGAATTTATGTTATTGGCAAACTTATATCATATATATCTATATATATAAAACAGTTCCGTAACTGACTCATTCATTCATTCACTGACTGACTGACATACAACGCACAGACCAAACCACTGGACCTAAAGGGCTGAAATTTTGCATGGTGATTCTTCTAATAGTGTAGGGGTGCACTAAGAGAGATTTTTGAAAAATTCTTCTTAGATTTTTTTAAATTAAATTTTTAAGCTGTTTTTTTTACATTTTTTAAGTTTGCATTTAAAATAATAATTTGAGGGTTATAAAATTTATATCACAAGAAAGATCATAAAAATTCCTTTAAAATGAAATCTTTTTCGAATCTTTACCTCCATTTCCTGATTTTGGGTGAATTTTTTAAGATTAATTTTTAGAATTTAATTTATTAAATGTTGATCACGTGACTTCTTTTTCTGGTACTTTAAATAAATTTATCGTCACGTGCATAAAAACTAAATAGACAAAAAATAATTTTTTTTTCTTGCTAATGCGGCAGACAATTGGACATTATCCAAAAAAATATTAAAATACAGTAAAAGAAATGTTCTAGAAACTGTACTATATTCTTTAGTATTCTTTATATTAGATTTAATTTGAATATCTTCTTCTACATTATTTTGTCTATAAAAATATCCCTTACGATTTTTTTATAAATATATATATATATATATATTTTACATCAATTATATACATTGATCGTCGTATTTATTATATATATATTGGCATTAATTGCATACATTGACCGATGTTTTTACTTTGAATGTACTCCGTAGCGAAGTGCGGGTTTTCAGCTAGTATATATATATTTATGTTAGTACAAACATCAAGTTTTTAATTTAAATTGAAGTTAAAAATTTCATATTTTCAGACTATTGCTTCCGATCCCCATACTGTGATACATGTTCCACCAGGAGGTCACCAGCGAGCATCTGAAAATGCATTAGATGCACTGCTAGATGAATTACAGACATTCACTAAACCACTTGAACAACCACGGGACAATATTCCTGGACTCTTAGGTCCTCAGAGACGTCTACCATCATATCCTAGTGCTGAATCTCCTGTGCGCAGCCCTGCAAGATCATTTGCTCCATCCATACCTGGACCACCTGATGTCTCAACTACTGGAAACAGTGCTTTTCGAGCTCCTACTACAATAACAAGTAAATTACAAATAAGTGAACCAGGGCAGCAACGTACAGTTGTGTCACCATCTCACTCACCAGTTCCTGATGCAAAGAAATCACAAGACATGATAATCAGAGTTGCTGTCAATCCAGGCGGCAACACTAAACAAACAGTCATTGATGGTGTTGAAGGTACAGTCACAACAAATCCTGTAGCTCATAAAAAAGCACCACCTCCACCACCTCCAAGAACAACCAGTCGATCACCTTTAACTTCACCAACTGCAGATGCACAAGAAAGTGTACCAGGAAGTCCCAGAGATGTTGTGTTTAGTCAGTTACGAAGTAATTCAGCCCCTGCTGGCGAATCAGATAACAGTCTAAGACGAATGACTACACCAAGGTCTGTGTCTAAGGATGAGGGTACTGCTCAGAAAGAAAAGGAAGATGAAGAACTTTTGAGAACCAGTGCTATTTCCGATGATGCCCTTCGTCGTGAACAGTTATCGAGCAACAGTAGCAGTAGTGAGAGTGTAAATTCTCAAGAAGGTCTGCAAGTGTCTCAAGGTGGCAGTGGGCTGTCACCAGTAGGAAAACTAGAAAGAAAATCTTCTGGTGGTAGTTCCCACAGTACACCACCTGATGGTGGAACCCCTAATAAAAGTTCAAAAAAGTTAGGCCCTCCAACTCCTCCACGCTCGAGACAGGAAGTACTGGAGCAGCGACATCAAGAGCTCTTGCGCAAACAGAAACACCTTCAGGATCAATATACTCGCCTTCAGCAGTTACAAAGGGGTCAAATCCTTCAAAGGTTTTCACCTCCTCGGTCTGCAACATCAACTCCAATACTGAATGATCTCAAGAAAACAGGCAGTGAGAGTAACATATTGTCTAAGTCTGCTTTTAGCCTAACTCCATCATCTGGGTCTCTTACCCACTTGGCAGGCACTGCAGTGTCTTTCACTACGAAGCAAGAAACCAAACCTTCAACAGTTATCACTACTACTTCTGCTACTATCAAAGCTCCAGCTGTGCCCGCCAAACCAACCACAGCTCAGTTGCAAAAGAACAAAATATATGAAACTGATATCCTGTGAACAGTAGATAATGTTATATATAACGTTATGCTCTCTTTTTCTGTGAAAGAGCATTTGAGGGTAAAAGAAATGATTAATAGTCTGTTATGGAATGCAATTTAAGGTGATCAAATAAATTTGAGTTGTTGGGAGGTTTGTATAATAAATTGCACTAAACTATATATTGTTGTCTTTTGCTCTGTTTTAGTGGCATGTCCCATTATTCGCTTTCAGCTCTGCTTATTGAGCATGTTTATATATCTCAGTTATATGTCAGAATTATCTGCTGGTGCTGCTTCAGTCAAAAACATAGTTTATGCTTTTGAACTCCCTAGGCTTCATGTTCAATAGAACCTAGACCATGATGTAGATTAAATAATCAGATGTGGTAATAAGAAATATTTATCATACTAATATATTTGAGACGAATGTTTCGGAATGCAAGGAAAAATTCTACTGTACCATCATCTATTTAAAAGTACATTTATTAAATTTTCTGAAATTTGTTTTCCAGAACCGTTTACAAGTTAAATTGCATATTTGAAAATTGTTGGTGGAATTGGGTCAAATTTAGACGCTTGGACAATTTTGTAACTTGTGTGATGCCATGCAACAAATAGTCAAGATTTCAACATGAAGAAGAAATGAAGAACTTTAGTGATCACTTACTATTAGTTTTGTGTTATTGTTCATTCCATGAGTACGATTGCTATCATTGGTGTGTTTTTACATTTTAGAGCAACAAAATACTATGAGGTAATTAGTAGATTTTGCAGATAACTGTAACAAGTTCAACAAAATGTGTTGTGTATGTATTTAGTCAGAAAGAAACAACAATATGTTGTGCTCGTGTTCAGATGATACATTGAGATAAAAGTTAACTAAACAATTTCTTGCTGACAAAGAATTAATAAGAATTCAAATTCTTTGTGTTCTAATTTTTGCAGATGTAATAAACTTATCCTTATGAAAATGCCTAAGAATATATCAAAATTATATTGTCTAAAATATTGTTATTATATGAAGAATTATATTGTGCATTTTTGTTATAAGATTGAGAATTTTTATATATAAATCTAGATTATGAATTACTTTTGTACTCTAAATCTGAATATCTTGAAAGAATTTTTCTTTACATGATTGTTTAAAGAAATTAGGCATTGAGTATAAATTAAAATCTGACTATGAGATAATTGTTTCATACTTGCAATTGGCATTTTTTTTAACTTTAGTAAATATCTATAATTATTATTTTAGTACTTTATTAATTTTAAAATATGTGCATTTTAAGAATATTTCATACACAAAATGCTGAAAAAATTAATTACAATTTTGGGGCAACTATGAATTCTGAAGAACGTATTTGTAATTAACCATATTAGGATTATGTGTGTGCCATCATATTTTTTAATTTTTATGTATTCTATTTTACTATTTCATCATCAAATCTCAATAAATGAAAAAAGAACCAAGCACTCTTCATTCATATGGCTAAATTGAACCAGAGGCTATATTATGTGGTAACCCAGATGTAAAGAAAATAGCGAAAAAGTGCGCAGAGTAGCTGTTGGACAATGTACCCTTTTCATTTTTTAATTCATAAATAGTGCTTGGTTCTTTTCAGTCACATTTTAGTTTCTAGTAATATAAATATAGTTGTAGCATTTTTAAATTTCTAAAATGATTCAATATGCCACATGTTTAGCTGTTGTTTTAATTTTATTATACAATTCTACATTTGTAAATGCATTTTGATATATATTACCCATTTATGAAATACAATCACAGTTAAATCATCTACTTTTAAATTTCGCCTCCATAACCATTGAAATTAACTGTATTATTTCATTGATAAAAGTTAAAGCACTTACAAAATATATAGCAGCCATTACTTTAGCAAAAGGAAGAAAAGAACATTCCTTATTTCTGTTACACGTATGCAAGGTAAAAGACACTTTTATATGTAACTTTGAGTGTACTTGAACAGTATAACTTACTGTTTTCAAAATTGTGAAATTACAATAGATTTTAGAGTGTTTCTTTTATAAAAAAGACAACATTAATATTTACCTTAAACATTTTTTTTCTTAATACATTAACTTTTTTTTATTGTTTTTCTCAAGAAATGACACTGTAAGGTCTTATGAAATAAGCCTCAAAAATCTCCAACAGGAAATTGCGCAAGAATTATCGCTGAAGCTTACACATTTCATAGGGTTCCACAATTAAAATGCCTCTCTGGAAAAACTTTTTTTTTACTCATACTGACCTCCAGTGTTATTTCTTGAACTTCATGATATGAATTTCAAAAGTTTTTTTCAGTTTATTTTCCTAAAATTAGCACACCCATTGGTGCCAAAATTAGCACATATTTGGCCAAATTTATAATTAATTTATTGTTTTCTTTTGCTAGAACAGGTATTAGAAATGTGGTTGCCTTAATTGTGCTGTTTTCTCCAAGAGCACAGTGAGAACGTTGTTTATTTCAATCAGAAGCAGTGTAAGGGTGATGTATTTTACTTGATGTTAGTATGTTTTTGAGGAAATTTTAAAATTGCCTCAGTTGCAGTTTTGTAATTGCCTGACTATTACAGGAATAAAGTACATTGCACTGTTATGTACTGTGCAGAAACTTTTTTTATGTGTGTAATCATTCTTTACTTTTGATGTTTGTATATTAACTATTAAAATAAACATATTAAGGGTAAAAAATATTGTGAATAGTTTTGCTTATTTGCTCTCAAGAATGTCAGAATACATATTTTATCATCATCTTAAGATGTTTTAATTTATGAAGTGTAATCTTAAAAATGTTCATTATAATGAAGAGGTAAGAAAAACCTTGCATGTACTCAAAGACATATACTCTACTTTCACATACTCTTGATAAAAAATCTTTTAAAGCAGACTAAAGGAAAGCTGAACTAAAGGAGGGAAAATATAAAAAGTACAAAAATTCAGCCTAGAAAATATTACAGTGAGAGCATTAAATAACCATAACAAAATTTAATTTATAACCTGCTGTGAAAAATGGGGCAACATTATATCTTTAATGTTATAAAATTTAAACACCTTTAAAACCATAATATAGTTAGAACTATTATATAGTCAATGACAAGAACACAATCTCAAATTTGATAGTATAGGGCTGCTTACATTTACTAACATCATAAACTAGGTAAGTATTAATAAAAGTAAAGATACATACTGCTTTAGAAGAGTATCTAAACACAAGAAAAAAAGGGGGAAGAACTTCTCCCTTCCCCTAACCTCTGCATAGAAAGTATTTAATTCTAGACAATGAAGCACTTTTAAAGTTTCAGGGATCTATGAAACAAATTTCAAAATTTTTATCTAATCAGACTTATGGCAAAGGCAGGAATAATTTTCAAACTATGCCTTTGAAATAATTCAAGATAATACATTTCTGTATGTAAATTCGCAATACAAAAGATAAAGAAACAAATAAAAAATCTATCTAATGTTTACAAAAGAAATTTATATTTGGAATGGGGGTTTGGGGAGGAGATAAGGGATAATATAAAAGCATCCTGAACAACAATAATACGAGGAAACACACACACATACAAAGTATCCGGCCCAAGTAGTTTGTTTTCCTGGTCATAATTACCTTGCCGTCCATGTGGTATAGTGGTTAACATTCTGAGCTGCCAGGCAGTCGGCTTGGGAACAAATCTGGAATAAGGCTTGGGCATTTCCATGTCATCCCAGGGAGCAATGCTGGCTCATCTATATGGTGCGCCCATAATAAAGTAGCCAATAAATCGCAGTGAATTACAAAAGGTGAATGTCTCACGACAAGTGCCTCCACATTAGAAAAATATACATATCTTCATAAATTCATTGCATTTTCATTTATTTATCTATTTCAACATTTGCAAGGAATTCTGTGACACATATGCACTTCAGAGCAAATATCAAGACTCGTATGACTTATCTAATTTTTTTAAATCTGCATAGTACCTTAAAAAATTGTTTACTTCCTGGTATCTGAGTTATTAAGTGACTCAATAATGAGAGTTTTAAATATTTAAGGGGGTCCAGGACACAAAATTCTTCAAAAAAAAATTATTGTATTAAAAAATTCTGTGTTCTTTTATGCTTAAAATGACGTTTAAATCATGTTTATATCTTAATTAGAATGGGAGATATTATTATTATTTTTTTTTTTCAACATTCTAATAGCAGCTAATCTTAGTTTAACCTGTAAATGCGTTTTTCTGCATGAAGGGTTTTTTCACCATTTCTCGTCTTTAAATTGTTTTAAGTCAAGAACCGTTAAATATAAATGGTTCAAACTTGGAACATGTCTTTCAACATTGAATTATTTTACTTTAATTCTGATTCAGCAAATTTGAAAAAAATAATTACTTTAGAAAATATGATTGTTTTAAAAATAAGTTACATCGTTCTTTTAAAAAAATTTTCTCTAAATATTTTTAATTTTTTAAAAAATTAATATTAAATAAAACGCTGAATAAGAATTAAAACTTATATTTCTGTTTAATTAAATGAAAAAATTTTGAAATTAGATAAATAATATTTATAGTTATAACGATTTTAAATTACCCCACTTTTTTAAAATTTTAAATTTTTTTAAAAACTTTATGAGAAGTTTTATGATGTGATTTTCTTTACAAATTATATGGTTAACCATACAAAAATAAATTCAAAATTTATCTCAATGAATAAAAAAATGTTTGAATGTGTCCCGGACACCAGTAAGTCTGTAATCTAATTAACGAAATCTGGTAGTAAATGCGTTGGACCTCCAATTATTTTTACCAGCATGTAAAGAAAGACGATATACTTTCCTACAGAAATGAGGTGCATTTATAACACGAAGCACATTAGACAAAAAAAAAAATTATTATTATTATTATTGCTTATTGTGAAATGTCTGCCAGTCGTGGGAGGAATGGATCAAGACAGCACGTTTGCTCTGTATTTTCCGTGGCGCCATCTATTGTTCAAATATGCAACTAGTTTTCATTATAAATACAGTGATTTCCGCTTATAAGAATCACGTTTGTTATTACTGTTTTTGATTCTTATAAGCGGTTGATTCTTATAACCAAAACTTCCCTTTGGACAGACACACATACACAAATATATACTTGTACATATATATAAACACACAGGCACATATATACATAATTTACCATTAAATAATCTTTAATTTACGTTATTTATCATTTATTAAAATTATTTTTTATAATTTTAAAAATACTCAATTTCTAAACAAATACTATAACTCAATTTCTAGACCTATAAGTAACAACACATGTTTATAAAATCAACAAGAGGCAGCTTCTCTTTGACTACACTTTGGAAGAGCATCATATCTAATTAACAAGTTCTGTTTTTCAGAAAAACTAAGAGTTTTCCTTGTTTTTATCATATTTGAATTCGACTATCAAAAAGTTCTAACACTAACTGGCAATTTTGTTAGAAAACTAAAGTGAATACTAGCGACGTATGCTTATTACAGTCTCAGACGAAGATTCACTTTATAGCTTACGTTTCACGGTTTGATTCTGAATCAAACCGTGAAACGTTTGATTCAGCATCTGGTTCATCTGATTCAGCAAAATGGATCCGTTTACGTTTCTCGGTTTGAAGTGCTGAATCCACTGTCCCGTTTGCGTAAGTGATTGTGGACACTTCGTGGAAGATTTATGTGTTTCAGGGTCCAGAAATCCGCAACCAGGAAGTAAGTGGTGGGAAAAAAGGAGTGCCTGTCTGGAGAAAAGTGAAATCGGACCCGGGCGGGTTAGATGCCCCTGGGTAAAGCTAATAAGACAGTGTTTAGCAAAAACGTATAAGGAGAAACTCTTATGTTATGTCTAAAGGAATGTATTTTACGACTGTTTTCCACCCCAAAGTTTTATCAATCTTTCTTTTCAAAAACTTAAGAAAGAATTTCGTACCTTTTGAGAGTTCAAGTGGCATTTTTCGGAAAAATGAAAGGAAGGCGAAGATTGCAAACTGATTCTTATAACCGGTGGATTGATTTGCAGCGGATCACTACGCCAGCCGAGCGATAAAGAACTGTTTCCTCCGCCAATTGGCGAAATAAACGTACGGTAACCCGAAGCTATGCGGATGGACATTTTTCCCATATAGCACACCACTCTGCGCTCTGACCCTCGTCTGTGTGTCTGCCTGGCTATGTCCGGCCTCCAGCTTCAGCTGTATCTCTTTTTAACCAATTTTATTACCTATTTCTTATATTAAATGTGTTTCGTTATTATATGGCTGGCATTCATTAATCTAGTGTTATTTCATTTATTAATTGCTAATTCCTAATAATCTAAATTTTATGGCACGTGTAATCGCGCGCCAAACTGGTGACCCGGATCTTTTTTAATCTTCCAAAATATGCAAAGACCAGCCTTAATAAGTTTAAAATACTAAAATTCAAGTAATACTAATTTTTTAATATTCATTATTTCGGGATAATTCCCCACCGCGTTCAAACCACGTGTTGGATTCCAATCAACGACTTGCTCCACGTAATGTATTACCTTCGACGCATTGTTCATCGGGAAGGAGGTATGTGTTCAATTTTCCTTTACATTTCTCTGTGATTGGTCATTTATTCATATAATCCCCATCATTGTGGTAAAATATTTACAAATTCTTGCTCCCCAATGTTTTTTATGTATGGTACTATTTTCATGGTTATCGTAACTATTTTGTGCTATTTTTAATATCTGTATATATTTTCTACTGCCTGTTGTGTATTTTACCTAAAAAGTATTTCCCTTATTTGATAATTTAATCATGCCTGGATCGGATGATCAAGCTGCGAATACAGGATCACATGTATCCCACCTTGCCGTAAAAATTCCGCCACTGTGGAAAACCAACATTAAGTTATGGTTTATCCAAGTCGAGAGCAACTTTGCATTAGCAAAAATCACAAACGACATCACGAAATTCAATCATCTTGTCGCTTCCATCGACCCCGAAACTTTATCCATGGTTTCTGATATTTTGTTCACACCTCCCGCGACGGAAAAATACGAAACTTTAAAAACTAGATTGATAGCCGAATTTTCAGCTTCGGAAAACGAGCAAATTCGTAGGTTAATATCAGAGCTACATTTGGGCGATGATAAACCGTCCCATTTGTTACGAAAAATGCGAGAATTAGGGGGTAACGGCATTAACGACGATTTTCTCAAGTCATTATGGCTGCAGAGACTTCCATCTGAAATGCAAGCTATTTTATCCATTAGCTCAGAATCACTAGACAATTTAGCCAAAATGGCGGACAAAATCTCCGAGGTCCGCGTTTCTACAATGGACAGCACCGTTTCCGCCGTCGGGCAAACCACCGCAGCTGTCTTCGAAACAAAGAATGTCGAAAGTACCCCGCGCGTTTCCTCCCCCGACGAATTTAGCGCTCTTCGAAGGGAGATAGTCGCTTTGAGTAAACAAATAGAACGGCTCTCCCGCGATCGGAGCAGAGGCCGTTTTCAGGGGAACACAAACAAACAGCGCAATTTTTCGCGCGGGCGCTCCGGTGACCGCAAGGGAGATTATTGCTACTACCATTCCCGGTTTGGAAAAAAAAGCACTAAAGTGCCAATCACCCTGCTCTTATAATGCTAATAATGATCAGGAAAACTCTCAGTAGCGGCTGTCGATCGAAATTCATCAGCGACAGTCGCACAATCATATCGTTTGCATGTACATGATACGAAAAATCATTTTAATTTTTTGATTGATTCAGGCTCAGATGTCTCTTGTATACCTGTCCCCAGTAACCTAAAAAACCCAAAGCCTGATTCTCTGAAATTATTTGCGGCTAACAATTCAAAAATATACACTTTCGGATCAAAATTAATGAATGTGGACTTAGGTCTTAGACGAAATTTCACATGGAAATTTTTAATAGCTAAAGTTCCTGTCCCTATAATAGGAGCCGATTTCCTACAGCATTTCGACCTTTTAATAGACCTTAAACGGCGTAAACTGATAGACAATGTCACTAAACTTAGCCAACCTGGGAAAATTTCAAAATCTTCAAATTATTTTTCCGTAAAACTTATTTCTGGCGATTCAGTATACCACAGAATCTTAGCGGAATTCCCAGAGTTAACAAAAGTAGCCTCCGGCGTAAAGCCTGTTAAACATAACACGGTACACTACATTGAAACAACTGGCCCTCCAATTCACAGTAAACATAGACGGCTAAATCCGGAATTATACGAGGCGGTGAAAAAGGAATTTCAGTTTATGATGGACCAGGGCATTTGCCGGCCATCTAAATCCCCATGGTCATCACCTCTCCATGTTGTTTCAAAAAGTTCAGGTAGCATTCGCCCTGTCGGGGACTATAGGAAATTAAATGCTCGCACTGTACCGGACCGTTATCCCATACCACACATACAAGACTTTTCTAATGCACTCCATGGTAAAAACATTTTTTCAAAACTTGACATTGTTAGGGCCTACTTCCATATACCAGTGCATACGGAGCATATACAGAAAACTGCAGTTTGCACCCCGTTTGGGTTATTTGAGTTCCCATATTTAAATTTTGGGCTGTGCGGAGCAGCACAAACATTCCAGCGATTTATGAACGAAATCCTTGGCGAGCTCAAATTTTGCTATGTTTATTTGGACGATATTTTAATATTTAGTACCACTGAAGAAGAGCATAAGGATCATTTACGAATTGTACTTGAGAGATTAAATGCATATGGACTAACCATAAATGTTTCAAAGTGTATATTTGGCGCATCAGAGATTCCCTTTTTAGGACATTTAATCACTAGTAATGGCACCACGCCTTTACCTGATAAAGTTAAACCGATCATCAATTATCCACAACCAAAAACTGTTAAAGAACTTCAGCGATTTTTGGGATTTTTGAATTTTTTTCGTAGATTTTTACCGAATATAGCAAAACATCAAGTACATTTAACTTCTTATTTAAAGGGGGCAAAGAAAAATGATAAAACAAAACTGGAGTGGTCAGATAAAGCTGACGAAGAGTTCCAAATTTGCAAACAAATAATATCAAACTCGGTTCTACTGGCACACCCGAAACCAGAGGCTGAACTGATTTTACAAGTCGATGCATCTGACTTTGCAATTGGAGGGACCTTGTCGCAGGTAGTGGACAGGGCATTACAACCCCTTGCATTTTTCTCCCGTAAACTTTCCCCAACAGAACAGAACTATAGCGCTTATGACAGAGAGCTATTAGCAGCATATGCTGCCATCAAACATTTTAGGCATATGCTCGAGGCGAGAAATTTTTCCTTATATACGGATCACAAACCACTAACTTACGCTTTCCTGCAACGCTCAGACAAATCCTCTCCAAGACAGTCTAGGCAATTGGATTTCATATCCCAGTTTACAACTGATATTCATCACATAAAAGGTTCAGAAAATATCGCGGCAGATGCGCTTTCACGGATAGACGCTATATCCATGCCAAACCCCATAGATTACAGGGAAATTGCTCAAGCGCAACAAACCGATCCAGAGCTAAAAAATTTAATCAATAACTCTGAAATTCTACAATTCAAAACAATAACTTTACCAGAAGTGGAAACACCTATTTATTGTGACCTATCAACGGGTACTGCACGTCCTTTCGTTCCTGAACCATTTCGGCAGAAAATTTTTGCATCCTTACATAATTTATCTCATCCTGGTATTCGCAGTACGTCAAAATTAATTCGATCCAGATTCGTTTGGCCTTCCATTCGAAAAGATTGTACCAAATGGGCTAGGCATTGCATTCCATGCCAAAAGTCAAAGATAACCCGCCATACCAAAACCCCAGTAGGGAAATTTTCAGACCAATCACAGAGGTTCGAACACATACATCTCGACCTTGTCGGTCCTCTCCCTCCTTCCCAAGGAAATTATTATTGTTTAACTATGATAGATAGGTGCACACGGTGGCCAGAGGCTGTCCCAATCCCAGACATCACTGCACAGACAGTAGCGCAGAAGTTTTTTACTCACTGGATTGCTAGATTTGGCTGTCCTGTCCGCATCACCACTGACCAGGGCAGGCAGTTTGAAAGTGATTTATTTCGTGCCCTTTCTCAGCTACTAGGAATAAAAAAAACCAGAGCTTCCCCGTACCACCCCCAGGCAGATGGCCTGATCGAGGAATTCCACCGCCCATTGAAGGCAGCCCTGAAAGCCTACAACACAGATCAGTGGACTACAGCACTGCCCACCTTGCTGCTCGGTTTCCGCTCCGTCTTCAAAGAGGATCTCGGTGCGACGACAGCCGAACTAGTATACGGCAAGTCTCTGCGACTCCCCGGAGAGTTTTTTGACCCAACACCGGTTGATGCCTCACCCAAACAACTGGTGGAGGACTTAAAAAGACATTTCGCAACAGTGAGTCCAGTTCCAACATCCTGCCATGGACAGAGAGCGATTTTTGTGCACCCTCACCTCAACGTGTGTTCACATGTATTTGTTCGCCATGACGGTGTACGAAAACCCCTCCAAGCCCCGTATGATGGACCTTATAAAGTACTCCTAAGACGAGATAAAACCTTTGATCTGGAGATTAAGGGAGCCACACGAACAATCTCCATCGATCGCCTCAAACCGGCCTTTATAGCTATAGACAATTCATCTACTTCTCCTCAGCGTACTAATACATCACTGAATATGCAAACAACCCGTACTTCTCAGTGTGCTGATACACCACCGAACATACAAAAAACCCGCTCTGGGCGACTTGTTCGGCCCCCTCATCGTTATGTCCATTTTCAATGACACTGCGGAGGGAGTGTGCAGCGGATCACTACGCCAGCCGAGCGATAAAGAACTGTTTCCTCCGCCAATTGGCGAAATAAACGTACGGTAACCCGAAGCTATGCGGATGGACATTTTTCCCATATAGCACACCACTCTGCGCTCTGACCCTCGTCTGTGTGTCTGCCTGGCTATGTCCGGCCTCCAGCTTCAGCTGTATCTCTTTTTAACCAATTTTATTACCTATTTCTTATATTAAATGTGTTTCGTTATTATATGGCTGGCATTCATTAATCTAGTGTTATTTCATTTATTAATTGCTAATTCCTAATAATCTAAATTTTATGGCACGTGTAATCGCGCGCCAAAGATTCTTTAAAGCGGAAATTTTAACATGTAAATAATACTTTTGTTTTTGCGATATTGATTCTTATAAACGGTTGATTCTTATAACCACTGATCACTATAAGCGGTGGTTACTGTATAATATAATATTAGCATTCGATCTTTATTTGAATATAGGTACTGTAAATATTCCAATAGTATAGATTTTTTATTACATTTTTTTGGGGGGGTGGGCGAAATATTTTAATTTTTCCAAGAAGGCCTTGATATCCATAAATTTGTAAAGCACTGCTTTAGGATAATTCAACAAATTTTTTATTTGGAGTGATAATATGAATACAGTTAGTTGTAATTTTAATTCTAAGCTTTAGCTTTGTGGCAGAGTTTTCACTCGACATTTCAGTTTGAAAAGGCATTTGAAAGAAAATCGTAACCTGTGTGTAATAAAAGAGATTTTAAAGTTTCTTTTGGGCACTTTTTTTGAAAAATGTGTAATTTTTATTAAACATATGTTTTTAGTTAAAACAGTGAACAAAACTATGGATTAAAAAAAACTTATTGGAATTTTGATTAACTTTTTAATTTAGGCGATATTTAGTCTAATTTTAGTAAAAATTATCGCTTATGCCAAACCTTCTATAGCAAAATCTAGTAAATCACTTATCTGTGTTATGAAGCAAACGATTACCAATACCTCTTAAATTTACTAAAATATGTTAGAAATACATCTTTAACAGATAATACAAAAATGAGGGAAAAACTCAAGAGAAAAACAAAAGAACGTCAAACTGTTAACATGTTTATTAGAGAGAGAGAGAGAGAGAAAAAAAAAAAAGGTTGTCACTCAGCGATTACAAAACTCAGGTATCGTTAAGTTGAGGCGAAATTGTAGCACTGCTTTGGCATAAATGCAGTCACATAGGAAATTAATTTTTAACACTCCTCCTTGCCAAAGCATGGCTAAAAAACCTATGCATTAACTTTGAAACATAAAACATATGGTTAACTGCTTCCCATACACAAAAACACTATAAACACATGGTTAGCTGCTTCAAAAACACTATAAACACAGATTAGCCAAATAAAAAAACTGTTTACACTACAAACACATCAAATATGAATATCAATAACTAAAACCCAGGTGTTTTCTTAAGTTTACTAAAATTTTCTTCGAGACATTTTTAGTGAAAAGGTCAGCAACATTATTAATCGAGGCTATATACTCTAAACAAATAACATTCTGTTCAATATAGTCCCGGAGGAAATGATGCCTTATGTCGATATGTTTACTGCGCTCAGATGTTGTTTGATTTTTCGCAATAAACACAGCCGCTTGGCTATCTATTTTCACAGGTACAGGTGTAGGGATAAATTTCTCCACACCAAGTTCCTGCATTAGACTTCTCACCCACAACACTTCCTTTGTAGTATGGGCTAAAGCCAAATACTCAGACTCAGCAGAAGATAATGCAGTACAACCCTGCTTTTTACTCGACCAAGAGACTGCGCAGCACCACCAAAAATGACCACATATCCACTGAATGACTTTCTGTCCACATGGTCTGCACCCCAATCTGCATCAGAAAAAATTTCCATTGCACTTCCAGTCTTTCTGAAGGTGAGGGACAGGTGCTTGGTCTCCTTGAGGTACCGAAAGAGGTGTTTAACGCTTCTCCAATGCAATTCAGATGGTCTCTCATTAAATTGGCTCATGTAGGCGGAGCTGAATGCGATGTCGGGACGTGTTCCACAGGCAATGTACAGCAGACTTCCAATGGCTTGTCTATAAGGAATCTCGTCACTCTTCTTTATGTTATACCAGTCTGCATCGTTTACTTTGTAGTGTTTTACACTGGGATCTAAGGGGGTTGATGCTCCCTTAGCTGAGCTTGCTCCAAAACTTTCCAGGATTTCTTCAATGTAGGCTGTTTGATCCAGTGTTAGTGAACCATCAGCTTGCTTCTGGATTCTCATGGATAAAATTTCATTTGCTTCTCCAAGGTCTTTTGCTTGGAATTTCTGCATAACTTTATGCTTAAAAGTGCTTATGGTTTCTGAGGTTCCAACAATAAGCATATCATCAACGTAGAGGCCAAGATACAGTGTTTTCTCTGGATGATAATAAATGCATGGATCACTTTTTGAACGCAACAATCCTAGTTCTTTCAAGAAGGTGTCAAAACACTCATTCCATTCTCTTCCAGCCTGTTTTAGGCCATACAAACTTCTTTTGGGGTGACAGACGAGATGTTCTTTACCTTGTTGTTGCGTCCCTTCAGGCTGCAACATGTAAATATCTTCTTTCAATGTTCCATTCAGGTAAGCTGCGGTGATATCCATTTGATGAATTTCCATGTCCAGCTCTAAGGCAAGGGCTAAAAGGATTCGTATGGACTTTATTTTTATAACAGGGGAGAAAGTCTCAGAGAAATCTCTACCTGGGATTTGTGAATAGCCTTTTGCAACCAAACGTGCTTTAAATTTAATCACTTCTCCTTCTGCACTTAATTTTCTTTTGAATACCCATTTGCAACCAATAGGTTTGGTATTTGGTGGTTTTGGAACCAATTCCCATGTTTGGTTGCTGTGAAGGTTGTTCAACTCTTCCCTCATAGCTTCCCTCCACATTTCTGCATGAGGCGACTTCATAGCTTCTTCCAAGGTGAGTGGATCCTCAATATTTTGGGGGGAAGCTTGCTCTTCACTGACCACTTTGTATAAAATTGGATCTCCAAAGTAAGTTTTAGGTTTCCTTACTCTATTGCTTCTTCTGACTTCAGGAGATTCTTCTATATCTGCTGTTAATCGTTCAGGAACAGAGTCTTCCAAGTTTTGCTCGGTATATTCAACTTCAGTTGTATCATCTGATAGAGTTTCAGGGAGAATTACACTGATTTCAGGAACTTTATCATTGGAGCTAATGATTAGTTCATCTTCCTTTTCTGATTGGCTCCTCCTGAATGGGAAAGCAGTTTCATCAAACTTCACGTTTCTACTAATAAAAAACTTGTCTTCTTCTACATTCCATAACTTATGTCCTTTTATGCCTTCAGGATAACCAATAAAAACACATTCTTGAGCACGTTTCCCCAATTTCCCCTTTAGCTGTGTTTTGTCAATTTGTGCGTAAGCCTTACAGCCAAAGATTTTTAGATTATTAACTTCGACAGGCTTTTGGGTCCAAAGTTCTTCTGGTATTCTTCCCTGGATAGCTTGTGATGGACATTTGTTACGTAAATAACAAGCAGTAGCCACAGCATCTGCCCACAGTTCATTAGGGATGTTTGAGTCGAACAAGAGGCATCTGGTCATATCAAATAATGTATGGTTCATCTTCTCAGCAATTCCATTTTGCTGTGGGGTTCTGGGAACAGTAAGCTGTCTCGAGATTCCATTTTTAGTTAAGAAATCATCAAATTCCTTACTTGAATATTCCCCACCATTATCACTGCGTAAAGTGATAATCTTGAGTCCATGTAGGTTTTCAACATTATTTTTAAATTCGATAAATTTTTCAAGGGCTTGGTCTTTTGACTTCATTGGTTTCACCACAACATACCTTGAATAGTCGTCAACAAAGGTAATAACATATTTGGAACCTCCTTTTGATGTGGGTGTTATAGGTCCCGAGACATCACTGTGGATTAGTTCTAGTAACCTAGAGGAATGTTTAGTTTCCCCAGTTGGAAATGGTTTTCTTTTCATCTTTCCCAGAATACATGTTGAGCAAATGTCACTTCCTCTTGCTGTTTCTTTACAATCGTCGTTCGAATCGTCTCTATTGACAAGCTTCTTCACTGCATTTTTGTGAAAGTGTCCTAAACGTCTATGCATGAGTTCTTCATGTTTGGAGATGTGTGCTTTATGCATCTGTTGTTCTTCAACTTTATACAATCTTCCACATTTATGGGCAGTAAGGATGATTTTATTCTTTTGTTTGGGATTTCTAATAGTAGCCCTACCATTCTGAAAAGAAATGGTCATACCCATGTCTTCAATTCTTCCAACTGAGAGGAGGTTACTGTCAAGATTAGGCACATACAACACATTTGCTAAGGAAATGGTTTCTGTCCCACACTCTCCTGTGGGCCTCAAAATGATATTGCCAGTTCCTATCGCTTCAATTTTTCAGAGTTTGCTATTTCAACTTGGGATTTTATTGAAACCAAATTTTCAAATTTTTCTCTTTGTGAGCACATGTGCTCAGTGGCACCGCTATCAAGGTACCAATCACAGACAGGTTTATCACCACAAGTATCAGTAAGTAGTGCTTGATGTACATCACTTGACACTCTTTTGTTATACGATACGGTCTTAGGAATAGGACATTTTCGGGCAATATGTCCCCATTGGCCACAGGCGAAACACCGAGTTCTTCTTTCATTATCTCTAGGATATTTTTTGGATGTATCATGTCCTTGTGTTTTTCTGCTGTCTTTCGTTTTTAGTGCTCTTTCACCGACAGCTTCTCGTTCATTTTCTGCACTGTGACGGAGCAATTTCTTCTCTTCTACTATTAGGCGTGACTTAACGATTTTTGTGGACAAAGTATCTTCATCTCGTTCTAGGTTTAATATTAAGCCTTCATACTCTTTAGGTAAACCCATCAACATGACAAGTGCTACTTCTCTGTCCGTGAAGCCGTATCCGCAAGATGACACCTTAGGATGCAATTCCATAATTCTTCTTAAATAGGAACTCATACTTTCACCAGAATTCATTCTTACATTAAAGAATTCTCTAAGTAGTTGAAGCGTATGTAGCAATCCAAACTTCGTATGGATATCCTTTAGAGTTATCCATGCATCTTTCGCCCTTGTACAATCGGCGATATCGTCCAAAAAGTTGTCTTCTACAACGAGGAACAGGAACGTGAGAGCCTTTCCGTTAATTTTACTCTCTTCTGCTTTCAATTCTGATCCGTAACCAGGATCAATTGCTTCCCAACAGTTCTTTTGCACTAGCGCAGCACGAGTACGGATACTCCATGCCGTATAATTATTCCCATCTAGCTTAGGGATCTTCAATTCTTCCATGCTGTCTGTTAGGCCTAGCTGCGCACGGCAAGTTTCGATTTCGGCTTCGTCAATTTTTCGTAGTTATCTGTTATTCCTAACTCACGTATAAAAAACTTCTTCTGAGCACTCGTGCTGATAACGTGTTAGAAATACATCTTTAACAGATAATACAAAAATGAGGGAAAAACTCAAGAGAAAAACAAAAGAACGTCAAACTGTTAACATGTTTATTAGAGAGAGAGAAAAAAAAAAAAGGTTGTCACTCAGCGATTACAAAACTCAGGTATCGTTAAGTTGAGGCGAAATTGTAGCACTGCTTTGGCATAAATACAGTCACATAGGAAATTAATTTTTAACAAAATATACCAAATTTTGTATACACAACATGGTTTTCTGTAAAAAAAATTGATAAATTTTCTAATAAAAATAGCTCTTAAGTTAACAAATACATAATTACAACCTATATTTTGCTTAATAACATACCAATAAATAAGCAGAACCTTGTGACATAATTTTATCTCATTATCTTAAAAACCTTTTAAGAAATGAGATTTTTTGTAAGCGCAAAAAATGAAAAATGCAGTTTTCCAGAAAATGAAAATTAAGATTTTAATGTAGGCCCCAAAATTATGTAGAAATTTTACAACCTCAAAATTCACCATATTTGTAGGTCAAGCCTTCCTTCGCTTTTTTTTTTTAATTCATTTTGATTTTCTTTTAGATTTTAATATTTTTCTGAATGTTTCTGTAGTTGGCAGTGTTGCAATATTAACGAAATAAAGTGATGGCTAGTTGAATTTAGGACTTTACATAAAATTACAATGGAAAGTTTACAATGGACAGTTTACATAAAATTACAATGGAAAACAAAAGAGGTGATGCCAGATGCATAAAACCTAACACAAAATAAGAGATGCCGCTCAATAGCACGTAATATTTATTGAAGGCTCGATTCTCAACATCGCAGTATTTGTCGCCTCGATTTCGTTATTCGCTCGATGTCAATTACCTTGTAGTTTTTAAACATTTCCGATTCAGTTTTCATTCCTAAATAATTAAAAACAAGTATGAGACCAATAAAACCTGAATTAAATACTATCACTGCAATAGAAGCCCCTAATAACAATGTTTGCAGTTGAACAATTGTTCCGAGTCATGCCATGCAAACATTTTTTAGTAATTTCTTGTTACAAAGTTCTAAGCAAGATTAAAAGTAAAGAAACAGCTATTTAAATGCATTGTTTACATTTATGTGGCCCTGTAAAAGGTTACTTTTGGTTTCAAAAAGTTCAGTTCCAGTTTATAATTTGGGTTAGAACTTTTCTTCTAATTATCGCTGAACCAAAAGTAAAGCATTTTTGAAATCTTAAATGCTTGAAATTGAATTTAAAATAATTTTTAAAAAACTAGAAAATTTTCGCGAGGGTAGGCATATACCTTTTAGGAGTTCAATAATTTTAGAAGTAAAATAATTTAATTTTTCAATATTAGCGAGTATAATATGTGGTTTGCAAATTATCAACTTTTACAAAATAATATGCCAATTTATTTGAAAATATTTTTTATATGTAATTTTAAAGGAGTCAGCATAATAATTAATTTCAAAAGCAAGTAAAGTGATTTGAATTTAGAGGTGGGATCCGTTAGGTTGTAGGGTGGTGCCATCGATTCGCTATTCTACTATTCACTTGCCGACGGGGCACTCAATGCGTGGCACCCGAAGGGGCACCCAATTTCTGTATATCTTCACAAGTACCTTGCAGCATTTTTGAGATTTTATTAAAAGTTTCAAGTATTTTAATTTGTACAATTATTAAAACAATTGTTGGAAATTGTTCAAAATACTTGTAATTAATCAAATTTTTATTTCGCCATCTATTGACACCTTGAATTACTAATTTTTTCATTTATCAATTTATATTTTTTAAATACGTATGCTGTTGCAGTTATTAATGTTTGAACGTTTTTTTATTTATTATACTGCTCATTAAGTGTAGAAATTAATTTAATGGGTTTTTATTTTGTTGTTTAAAGATTTAGAGCATTTTGAAACATAACTTTAAAGTTCTGTATTCAACATTTTTATTTCTTGTGTTATGATCATACAAGTCTTTGGGCATATACTACTGCACTTGGGTGATACTACTGCACATTGCTTTTTTTTATTTATTTAGTAATTTTATTTTATAAAAATTACTAAAAAATGACTTACCTGAAAAGATTGCATTTATCATTTGTATTGTATATAACAATATTAATGAACTTCTAATATTCAATAACCTCAAAAGCCAGTACCTTTCGAAGCTGTGGCGATAAATTGAAGGATGCTAAATGCATTTTTACAATTACCAAAGAGAGCTAAATGAAACACTGTAAATTCTGTAACTTTTTGGGGTAATAGAGATAAATATTTTATGCTTCTTGGGATTCTATGAGATCTAATTCTAAGAAAAGCTGAGTACATATTACACTAGATAACCTAGTAGCCATATTTAGTACCTTTATAATCTTCAACCGTTGAATTCATTTAGTAGCTTCAGTTTATACCTTAATTTTAATTCAGGTTGATAATGAATAAATCATTTTAAAGAGCAAGATATTTTTTATCTCAAATTCTGCTAACCCTTATTTAGAAGATATTTTTATTAGAAATTAACAAAAATGACACAGACAATATTAAATTTGGACTATTGGGTTGGTTGATTTGTAACTGTATGGTCAAATATGCTCATTTTGGACTGAGACCTATGGTTTAAAGTGGATTCTGAACCATTAGAACATCCACGCCTTATAGATCTTAAAAATATAGGCACTTTGTAATTAAAATATTGACATATTTTTTATTGAATTAAAAAAATTATGATAATCAACATGAAGCTGAAAATTTGATTAATTACAAGTATTTTGAACAATTTCCAACAATTATTTTTATAATTGCACAAAGTAAAATACTTGAAACTTTTAATAAAATTTCAAAAATGCTGCTAGGTACTTGTGAAGATATACAGAAATTGGGTGCCCCGTCGGGTGCCACGCATTGGGTGCCCCGTCGGCAAGTGAATCGTAGAATAGCGAATAGATGGCACCACCCTACAACCTAACGTATCCCACCTCTAAATTCAAATGGACTGTTCCATGCATTGGGTGCCCCGTCGCGAAAAACGCGCTAGTGGTTGGTCTGCTCTTAGTAGGGGAGCATATGTAGTCCCGTGGCGGTATTAATGATGAGAACATGGGTGGATATTTTTTTCATCAGAAACTACCTGTAGATGAATAATTTCCATGGTGTCACTCTTTAGTGTGTGGCGCATAGCAGTAATGACGTTATCAAGATGGCCGCCATTGAATTAAAAAAATCCACTTTATTTCGGTTATTTATCGGCCGATTTTCTTTTGTAATACCTCATATTGAAGATAAATAAAATGTCTAGATGACAGATGCAGAATCAGGGGAGACGGAGTCGTCATAGAGCACAAAAAGGAGAAAGCGCGTCCTCTGAAGAAGATGGTTGGCTCGCGGTTGGAACCTGTGTTATGCTAGGTCAAAGTTGCATTGGAGACCCTCCATGAAGGATAAAAAACTTTTGTGCTTGTAATTAAATTAACATTATACATAAAGACAAAACACTTCATGTCGGCTGGCCAGCCATTGAAAAAACAAAGAAAAAAACACCCCTGTAAATTATACATAGATAGTGCATTCAAAACACATGGAAAAATGGTAACAAAATAATTACAAAACAATTTAAATAGGTGTCATACATAAATGAATGCACTATAAGAGTCAACCTTGTGACAAAGAGCATGGTTGCATAGTAAAATAAGTGTCCTTACTATATAAGGAAGGTTACAAGACACGTCTGCATGAAAAACATAACCCTCAAAACAGTGTATCACACTGTACCATGTCTAGCACAAAAAGTAAAAAGGAAATGTGCTTACAAACTTAAAAAAACAAGTGCAAAAATACACATGTTAAGATGAGTACATACCCTAGAGTAGGGGTGGGCATTTAGTCGATCGCGATCGACCGGTGGACCACCAAGACATTTTGGGGTGACCGCCTTTACTAAGACCTAAGACGCGCATACTAAAAGAAACATATTTTTAGAACACCGACGCGATTTGCTTTAAACGCGGTTTTAAAAGAGTAAGTTTTTTTTTCTTGTAGTTATGTAGGTAAGTACTTATTCCGCATTTATTATTAATTTATAATAAATATTGTAGACCCTGGTTTTAGCTCACCACACCTACGTCACTGGGTAGACCGCAACACCTTGACAAAATTAGAAGTAGCCCGTACCTTGGAAAAGTCTGCCCACCCCTGCCCTAGAGCATTAAAAAAAACTTAACGAATCATAGAAAAATGCAACAGCATGTTATTCAAAAATGTTACACAGTATAGCAAAATTACATGATGATTTTGTTTGCAAAAAGGACAAGTTAATGATTTATACACTTCACAAAATGGCAGGTGCGATATACAAAAATAAGAAAAAATATAAAAATTTCACCAATATAAAGTTATAAAGACATGAGTTATAAATGCATAAATTGTGATCTACACATAATACATGAGTGCCTTTACAACAGTTGTTGAACGAAAGACAGTACAACTTGTGCTCGGTTCAAGATTGCCTATATTTTTTTTGGTTTCAAGTGGTAAATTTTAACTTAAAATATGGATATTGTAATTAAATTCGACCGACCGTCTAAGCGAAAGCGAGTGAAGGACATAGACTTTGAATTGTGTATATTGTGCCAACATCTATTGAATGAGGATTTGGTTAAAACCTCAAGTACTCAGCACAAACTGTTTGATGCAGTGAGAGTTCGAAACAAGTGTAAAGACAGTGATTATCAGCACCTCGAAGAATACGCTCGAAAATTTGCAGTGGAAGGAATAACCCAGCTAAATGCCCGGTGGCATTTAACTTGTCACAAGAAATGCACGCACAAAGGTAACATTGATAGACTACAGGCCAGGTATAAAAAGCAACAAGCGGAAATTGAAATAGCTTCCCCAGGCTCGGTGTGCAATAAGGTCCACCCGTGTACAAGAGGCCAAAATCTTGGCACGAAACTACATAAAAATGCCTGCTTCTTTTTCGGTAGACTTGAAGCTAGGAGACATCCATTATATGCCGCTTCCATCAAAAAGGTAGGTCAGAGGATCTGATGCTGTCTAGCGAAGTGAAAATAGCAATTGGAAGTTAAAACTGAGTGGATTCATTAATTCAGAAGATGTACATGCATATGATGTAGCATACCACAAAGAATGTTACACAAAAAACGTCATTGCGAAGTACTGATAAAGTTGAAACAACACCGAACTTGCCAGAATGTTTTAGTCAATTAGAATCCATAGATCGTTTGCTAGATTCTTTTTTGGAAGGTAATGTTGTCACGATGGCAGATCATGAAAGACACTATAGAGATATCTGTCACTGGAATGGTGTTAAACGGCAACACATGTTGTCAAGAAAATCTCTTAGAATACTTATTGAGTATGAATTATTTTACATGAATGTAGTATTTAACGACCCTATCTCCAAAAATCAATCACAGCGTATTTCTTTGAAATTTGTCAATGATGTTTTGTTGTCGCGGGTGGAATCTAATTCTTATATGAATGCGAGTATGGAAGTTCTGTATCAAGCAGCTAAATTATTACGTAAAACCATACTGACAGAGGAGAAATGGAAGTTTACAAGTTCTATAACGAAGAAAAAAAAATCATAAATATGATACCAAAAGAAGTTCTATACTTTTTCAAATGGTATATTGGAGGGAACAAAAAAAAATGGAAAGTTTGCAGATTGATAACAAACATTTGAACCAAAGGGGTGCTGCATTATCACAAACTCTTATGTATGAGTGCCAAACTGAAAGACAAACCGTTTATACTAGCACGGCGTTAGTTAAACACAGACACTCACGGGACCTTCCTCTACAAGTTGCTGTTGGCCTAACGATACATAGTAAAACTCGTAGAAAATTCTTGGTTCAGCTCATGCATGGTTCGGGTTAGGGATGCGACTTCGATAACAAAACATCGATGTTTTGAAACATCGATATTCAATATTAAAACATCGATACTAATAAAACATTGCCCGAAAACCATCGATATTTTTAAACATCGATGTTTTAGAACATCCATTTTTTAAAACTGGTTTAGTAATCTCTAACATTAATGTTACTTCGGTTAGTCGTGGAGGGGAGGGGAGGGGTGATTTAATTTTACTCTCTGATTGGGCTGACACAAATGACAAAAACTTGGTTGCTTGTGCCTTGGGCTACATTGATGACTCAAAATTCTCGTTGTAAATATCGCCATGTTTTGCCTTCAAATGTCCAGATAAATTCGTGGTATTGCCAGAAGTTTTGAGGGACTTCAGGCAAATATTGCATTTCGCCAATTTGTCAGAGGTTTTGCAAAAATATTTCCAAACGGTACTTTTGGGAGGCATCCTACTAATAATATTAACATCAGCTGATGTAAAACCAGAACAAAACAAAAACTTAAATGGCTGCTCTCGTGTATATACTATTTGTAAAATAAAACCCTGTGGAAGGTTCTGGAGTGTCAGGAACATTCCAAGTGCTCTCTCTGATTGGTTCATTGGTTGTTGATTGGCATTTGTCTGTTTGCTAAGGAATCGTTCTCCCTTTTGTATTCGTCCTTTTCAGAACTCAGACTTACATTTACTGAGTGTGAAAATTATGTTACGTGGTAAATTTTTTTTATTTATGGTACTTTTTCATTAAAAAAAGAAAACATCGTGACAACGTAAAACATCGAGCACAAAACATCGATGTTAAGAAAACATCGGCTTCAATAAATCGATGTTTTGAAAACATCGACATCGATGTCGCATCCCTAGTTCGGGTTACTCGATTGATTATAATAAAGTTTTCTGCCTTGAGACTGCTATAGCCAATGAAGTTCTGAACCATATGGAAGACAATGACGGATTGTGAAAGGGAGATTTATCTTTTGTACAGCAGATAATTTAGACTTCCTTGGAGACATGCCTGGTGGACGAGGAACCCTTCACGCAACTGTGATGACTTGTGTTGTTGCGCTCGGGACGCTCCCTAACCTTAGCAAAGTGATTTTAAAATATAAATTGTGAAAGATAAAAATTTTTATTGTGCATTGTTTTCGGAAAATGAAAGATTCTTTTGTTACATGTAAATATTAAGTATGTAAATAAACTAATTTTTCTTATGTTAAACTTTTTAGTCTGTCTAGATTGAAAGTTGTTGATGTTAATTTACAATAATCTAAGACTGAGAATAGTATTTAGTTTTGTTCGGTTGCTAAGTTCGACATCCAGAGCTTTGGGTTGGATTCAAGAAAATAAATATTAAACACAACGCACCCAAATAAATCCTAAGACAAATAAATACTTTGTACTAACCCAATTAAATTTACGATCCGAGCCCAATTGACTTAAAAACTGGATGTAGCAACACGACAGTAGTTTCTGATGAAAAAAATATCCACCCATGTTCCCATCATTAATACCGGCACGGAGCTCATTTTTTCGACATATGCTCCCCTACTATCTGATAAATTGCAGTTCACTTTACCCTTCAGTATGTTTGGCAGTAAGGGGAGGGCAATATCTCATAGATGTGAAATGCTTTAAAGTTGTTTGATCTTGAATTTATAGCAAATTATCTGCTTCTACTATTTCTGGAAGAGAACTGAACAGAGTAATTTCAACTGTTTTGAGTTTTCATGCATAGAAAAACTGGTGTAGCAGGATAATGTTAAGGAATAACACCTGTAAAAAAATAGTGATAATTATCTATAAATAGAGGAATGCCGTGGGAATTAGTCTTCAAAAGCCCATAATTAACTGGTCTGTATAGTATTTATGAAACTCAATTGCAAACAAAATCAATTGCATTTCTAGGTCCTTCAATTTCAATTTTGCTGGCACACTTATGGCCGATTATCGACAAAATACTTTTGCGTGCCGCTTCTAGGTCCGCCTTCTACGTTTAGACCAGGACTTCTTAAAAATTCTTCACCCGCAACTCCTTTCCATCTAGAAAAATTTACGCTACCCCCGGGTATATAAATATGCAGGACCATACACTACCCTACTTACGAACTAGGTACGTTCTAGACGGCCGTTAGTATCTTGAATTGTTCGTAAGTCGTTATTTAAAGTAATTTTAAAATTCCCGTACTCTTCACCCCTCTTTAAGTATGATAGCGTGATCAATGCTGTTCTTTTTTTCATCCTAAAACATAATATACTGTACTCGGCCAGCAGTTTCATTTCAAACTTCTTTAAAGGAACGGGTGCTTCTTCTTCCTCATATTTTATTTTATTTTATTTTATTTTTTTTCATTTCTTCCAGCTCCATTAAATCTTCATTTATTGACTCCTCGAATATGACTCAAACAGCTGTTCAAAATCTTCTTCCTCTAAGTCCAGATGTAGCTTTTGACTAATATCAACCAGCATAGGTGTAGCGTGCTTCTAACTTTTTTCTTTTTTTTTTTGGGGGGGGGGGGGGCACGAATTGAATTCACTTAGAGCCCTCCTCAGCGCATTGACTGCCGAACGGTCCATAAAATATGAAATAATTTTTTTTAAAAAATTGAATAACAATAGAATTGATGTTTGAGTAGTATTCAAAAGTTATACAATGAGAAATATAAATATAATATACACAAAATGAGATAAAAATATCGCATCGAATTTTTGTTATGGATCATATCATTGTTAAAAACTATGTTAAGGCTAAAGATATAGTCTGAATTTTCAGTTTGAAAAAGCGGAAAAAAACCAACTTTCTTAAAAGTTTTCTACGATTTTCCGATTTTAACTGAACTTCTAGTAACGTTATAATTTATTTCGAGTTAAGTTGGGGGGGGGGGACGCCCCCCCCCCGACGCTACGTCTATATCAACCAGATTGTTAATTTTCCATTGCCTCTTCTTCCTGATCAAACCCCGTGAAGTCTGACAAACTCTGGGCATAAAGCCTTCCATGTCCCATTCATGTTGATTTCACTAACTTTTCGCCATGCAGGATCAATATTCTTGATGCAGTTATAAACGTTTTAGCCCTTCCGAAAATCGCGTAAGGTCAAATCAGTTATTCACTTCTTTCAATGCTTGCCTCTAAGCACCAAAAGTGTAACATATGTTTAAATTCGCTAGATAATTGGCAGAATAGGCGCGTAAATTTAAATTTACGAGTATCAAAGCAAGCGCTCCAAACAAAATTGGAATTGCGACCCGGTCTGTTCGTATCCCTGAATGTTCGCATGCTCGTAAATCGAGTGGTGTGTGTGTGTGTATATATATATATATATATATATATATATATATATATATATATATATCAAAGAAATTTAATTCCAAACAATTCTTTGGTGTACTTTGCGAGACGCAAGACACCTTCAACACTTTTCAGGGTTCATCGATATTTTGATTGTACAATGAGGAATTTGCACGTTTTTTTATTTTACATTTATGATATAGAAAATAGAAAAATATGATCGAAAGCATCTTTTTTTTTTAGTTTTAGAACTCTAAAAGTTAACATAATTTGTTTTTAAACGCGCACTATTTACTTCGTCTCAAAAACGCTACTTTTCCTACGCGGATACATGTGACGTCACAATGCACTATGGCGAATTTGTTTACTTCGGTGTTTGGATTGTGTTGCGTAGTTTGAGTTTGATATCTAGTGTTTTTTTCTTTATTTTTAAGATGTCAAAGTGTGTTACAGAAAATTTTAAATATTGTATAGTACCTTGCTGCACAAGCACAACGGTAAATACACCAGGAAAGCTTTTTTTTAGTGTTCCAACAGATAATGTCAAAAGGAAATCATGGACAGTTGCAATAAAACGCGACGAAAAAAAAATCCTCATTCAATAATTTTTTAATTTAGCTATAATTGTGAGTTTTAATGTGATACAGATGATTTGCCAAATCATTGCAGCAAATATGAATTTAAAATACAAGTTTTGACATTTTCCACTTAAATAAATATTTAAATATATTTGTAAACACGAGTTTTGTTATGAGTTATATTCTCCAGATGGTGAATTCCACCTAACATGAAACCATTACGAAAGAAAATCATTTTAAACAAATTATTAAGTGTTATATATCATTGGAAAGCTTATGACCTCTAGAACTAGAACGTACTATTGCTTTTTCCTTACATTAAGTTTGTTTTGTAGGGGATGTAATGGGAAAATATCTATTTGTAAGTTTTTTTAGCAAGTAAAATTATCATTTTTATACCTTATTACTTACGTAAATTATGCCACTGAATTTAATTGGAGTAAATTTAATATTAATGTAAAAACTATAAAAGTAAAATAAATGCATGTTTGTGACTGTTTTGAATATAAATAGCCTAGTTAAGGGTACAGTTGCAGCATCATGTATTATATGTAACATCTGTTACAAATAGTTTTTATATTTTTTATTACAGAAAAAAAATGACTGATTTTTTATGTCAAGGTTCTGATAAATTACAGGCATGTCTTGTGATGTTATTTTTTAAATTTTTGAACAAATTGACATAATAGATTCACAGATTTTTTTATCTTATGATGCTATAGTATAAATGATGTTCCATTTTATGTAGCATCCGTTACATTAAAGATTTTTTTTTCAGCTTAAATACACCAGAAATAAATTTTGAAACCTGTCAAGTTTATCTTTAGTTTTTATCAGGAATTGGTTTTATCAGGAAAAAATAATACTCTCCTATTTTGAAGCATTAATATGCATCTCATAATCTTTTTATTATTTATTTTGTGTGTGAATGTTTCGTCCGTTACAATGGAATTCGCCAGATGCTGGGTTGGGGGTAGGTGATGAAATTTTAAAATAAATACAATTTGTGTGCAAAATGTGACAAAAGCATAAAATATATTAATTATTTTGTAAGTTTATTTTTAATTAATCTTTTTACACTAGTTTTGGGTGCTAGTTTTTTACATAAAATGTATAAAGTATTGTATTAAAAAGATTTTTTTATAACTGCTGAAGTATTTCTAATTATTTATAAATTACTTAAAGCGGGGAAAGCTAACCATGGATGGTCTATTGTATCTACCCCAAACACACTATCATTAAAACTTTTAGATAAAATTAAATATAATACATAAAGGAACTCATCCAAGATGCTGCACAATCATTGCATTGGACGGAAAGGACATTTTCTTCCATTTCATTCAACTTGAGTTCCACACTGTAAGTCTTTTTGTGACATTATGTTCTGGTGTCACCCTTGCATTGACTGTACAGATGTCTCCATCCCTTTTTACCTGAACATATCCTACAGCATTATCTTCATAGCCTTATCGTCTAAATCTAAGTAAAAGTAACTTTCTAAGTACTAAAGCATTAATTTAAAAATGTGTTTTTAAAACACAAAATTATGGAGTTAGAGGATTGTTTAAAATTATTATGAGTAGTAAACATTTGTTTCTTTGCACCACTTAGTATGTGATTAGTCAAAAGTTTAATTATCATGCATAGTTCAGATTTATTATAATTCCTTTACCATTTAAAATAGACATATTTCTATGATATGAATGCAGAACACTGAACGCATTCGTAAATTTGGTAGTGTTTTTAATTTCTGTCAACTTTCTAATACACAATTAAAAATACTAAATATCCTATAACAGACACTACTTGTAATGTTGCAGAGCTAATTAATTCTACAAAATTAAACATGTACTATGAATGAATAATAATAGAAGCTGTTTATTAAACTTTTAGAGTACGATATTAATTTAATAATATGCATAAACAATGTGTAACTTTAAAGTTTGTGTAAAGTACAACGCACGTCAGCGTTCTACAATCTACATTACATAACTAGAATAATAAATGCAAACAAATATATACATCCCTCTGAACTTTAAATCCTCGTATTTCTGCTCCCATAAAACTTGGATTATTTCCCAAAAAGGAAAACACTGCAAATGAATCCATTTTAGGCAGGTTGTCAGATTGCCCTTTTGCAAAACCGGGTAATAACGCCATGGTAAACAAAACAGAAATAAAACTAAGAATAAAGACGACGATAGAATATAATTTAAAAAAAAGGGGGAATAAACAATAACCACAAACTAAAATTAGAAAAATTAAACCAAATTAGAAAAAAAATATAATTTTAAAATGTTAGTTTAAGAGGAGGAAACGTAGAATCTCGCGCTAGACAAATGTAAACATTGAAGCATGGTGCATAGTGACGTCAGAACCAATCACGTAGCGTTTTGAGGTCACATGATTTTTCAACACTTTTCGCTTATTTTAAATTTAAAATTCTTATCATTTAGATCTATATATACGTTTTAATTGATGTTTTCGAACAATTTGATAACCAATCTGTTAATAAAAAATAGAAATGAGCATTTTCCCCACATGTGCAAATTCCTCATTGTCGATGATGAAGACTTCGTGTTGCATAAATACATACTACAGAATGGGAGAAATAAGTTAGGGCTATTTGAGAGATTCTTGGAAATTGTTCTAATGCGAGCCAAAATTCGTGTTTTTTGTTTGTTTTTTCCTGTGTAGCTTGATAAGTCGGTTAATTCGTCTTGAGTCTTTAATAGCAAATGACTGACATTTTTCCTTTTAGTGATGTATAGTGTTTTAATGCAAATTTGTTTTTCAAATTCGAAATTTAAAAGAAGTATTTCTGAAATTGTATCCCCAAGCAATTCAAATGATCAAGTGTGACTTTACAATAAAATCTTTAGGACAATGGTTTCAATTTTAAAATCATCTGTTGCTGTAAACATTCTGGAATTGCTAAAATGTAAATTCCAGAGAAAATTGATTTAAAACTTGTAAGAACAATGCTGGGAGATACAGCAAGCACAACGTAGAGGTAGCTACAACAATTTAACCAATCGTCAGGGGACTTTCAGCCTTATTTCATTGCATTGGTGTTGGAACTTACATACTTTTTGCAGAAGAAATAATTTTTGAAAATAATGGCACTTAGCCTTTTTTTATTCCAGTTTCAATTGTCTACTAGTTTTGGACTAACTGTTGTGCCCTTTCATCAGGAGAATGTTCAATGATTGTCTGTTATGATGAATCAGAAATGCCCTACAAGGGATACAATTACATTAAAATGCCCTCTTGCCTGTCTGTTGGTGATCTTAACTAATGGATGTTTTAGTTTTTGCAAAAACAGCCCATTAGTTGTGATTTAAAAATGTTTCATAAGTGGTTCACCAAATATACAATTTAGAACATGAATAATGTAGATAACAGGTATTTGTTTTGAAGAGGTTGCAATGTAAGGAGATAAGAAAAAGTCTAACCAATAAGAGAAAAGATATAAAACTTAATTAATCTATTACAGGGCTAAATACTTAAAAAGGCTAACTTAAAATCCTTACAGTTTCAGAAAAAAAATCTACCATTTAGATTATTCTGTATGCAATGACATTTTTTTTAACACTCATAAAGGACTAAAATAATTAGTTTGAAGAGAGTTATAAACCTTTTGCAAGACGGTGAATTTTTATTTTTGTCTTATTCTTCTCTACAAGCTCCATGTAAACCATTAACAAGGAATTTCTGAAGCACAGAAGATTTGAAAATTGGGTTTATAAAACATGACCTCATTGCATTAATATAATTCTCAAAGTCAGAAAAGTCACACTGAAACAATTCTTATTATTTCAGTAAAATAAGGACTTGAAGCTATTTAGAAAGAGAACCAAGCACAGGATATCTATGAGATGAAGTTTGGATCACACAAAATGAATGTGTTAGACTGAAAAAAAGAACAATATAATATGAACACTAAAACTTACTTTTAACTTTGAGGATAAAACTATTAAGTACTATATTAGAAGTATTTTAAATAATCAAATACTTAACTGACTTTACTGCTGTTTACCATGGCTTTTAATTAAATTCATCTGTACACAAACTACTATAATGGCTGATATATCAAATGACTTAACAGCATCATAAGTTTTATAGCATAGCAAGCAGAAAAGTAATGAAAAGCCTAGAGATTACATAATTTAAATGGAAAGAACTCAATCCTTAAAAATTAAATATTTCACTGATGAGTTTAGAAGTTGTACTTTTTTTAAAAAGAACTTCTAACCAGAACTGAAAACTGGTAGGCATGCTGACTAAAAGTCACAGAAAATCAATGGCAGCTCCAGGGGAGGGGAAGGGAGGGGGAGTAGGGGTAATACCCCCCCCCCCCCCCCAAAAAAAAAAAAAAAGCCCAGCATATATATATATATATTCATAGCATAAAATTATATAATCGTAGACCTAATGAGTTTAAATTTAAAATGACAGGATATTTATTTCTTTATATATATATATATATATATATATATATATATATACAGTTAGCTCTCTATTTAAAGATGATATTTCCCAGTCCTGGCCCCTCCAACGTTATGGGAAATGTTATTTTTTCACAAATTCTGTTTAAGGGCGATCTCTACTTAAGGACGATTTTTCACAGTCCCTTGAAAGTTGTTAAACAGAGAGCCAACTGTATATATATATACACACACACACAGTCAAACCTCGTTATGGCGAACACGGTATATAACGAACGAAAATTTGGTCCTACTGTTTTCCTATTGTATGTAATGTAATTAGTATTGTGTCAGTTTAATAAAATTGATTTTAGTCGATTTAATTCATTAATGATAATTTTTAATACATCATTATTGAATACACATTGCAACTAATGAGTTATACATTTTGTGAACTTAGCATTTTTTTTAACAGTTTGGATATAGTGATCCACCAGATAAAGCGAACAAAACTTTTGGTCCCTTGAAGTTCATTATAACAGGGTTTGATTGTATGTATGTATGTGTATATATTATTTATATATATATATATATACAGTCAAACCTCATTATGGGTAACCCGGTATATAACGAACGAAAATTTGGTCCTACTGTTTTCCTATTGTATGTAATGTAATTAGTATCGTGTCAGTTTAATATAATTGATTTTAGTTGATTTAATTCATTAATGATCATTTTTAATACATTTTATCATTTTTTAAATACATCATTATTGAATAGACATTGCAACTAATAAGTTATACATTTTGTGAACTTAGCATTTTTCTTAACAGTTTGGATATAGGGAACGAACAGATAAAGTGAACAAAACCTTTGGTCCCTTGAAGTTCGTTATAACAGGGTTTGACTGTATGTATGTATGTATGTATATATATATACACACATATATATAACCCTAAGAGCTGACGTTGCCCCAACAACGGATTAACCCCAACAACAGACTTCCTATACACTCATTAAGTGTAATTTTTTTAAAATATATATTGCCTTCTATAATATATAATTGGTATAAAATTTTTCATAAGAAAAATATCCTTAATGTAAAAAAAAAAAAATTCTCATGTCATTAAGTATATTACCAAACTGAAAAATACTACAGTGTGATCTCTCTATTATAATTTACATTTGATCACATTGATTATCCGATACATACATCATCTATTTTATTGTGAAAATTATATTATAAATGCATTTCAAACATTGAAAAGCTGACTTTAGATCCTATAGAGAAATATCAATAGTCTTCTGCCTCACGTGAAAACAAGCAGTTAAAAATGAAAATAATAAAGCTTCAGATATTTCTGTCAAAACTCCTCAAAAGGCATACAAATTTTCAGATCAAAATGCTGACAGACTTGGAAAACTGACACTACAAACACAAGTAGTATAACACATTTTATTATACAAAAATATAATGCTAAATAGCAAGTTCTTATCAGTAAAATATATATTATATATACATTGATATCAAAAGGGAAGATCACAATCATTTTAACACATCTTTAGTACCAATTCTTAAATTATAATATACATGGAAATGTAAGTAAAATGTTAGTCACATTTATATATATAAATAAATTACTAAAAAATTTGATCTATAGTTAGTATTTTCAGTGGTTATGAAGAAATCTCCTTAGTGTAACAATTTTTTTTTTCAATTCCTTTATCAAGATAGAACTAAATACATGCATGATTATTAGACTATATATCTTGATTTATAATACAGAAATAAAACACAGGAATAGTTTGTTTACTAACTTAAAATGCCAAAAAACTGTGTTTCTACAGCAAAGAATTCTCATCAGGAACAACAAATGTTGGTTTGCAGTTTCTAAAAGAGAAAAATTCAAATTTTGAAATGCCTTGCATAGTTTTGCTGAATAGGAGTTTATGCATAAAGTTATGCTGCATTTAACTCACTATAGCAACTTTTTAAAATAAAAAGACATTAATGAAAAAAAAAACTCAGCTACCTTATTAGAAGTCTTTAATAATTTACACATTAAAAAATATTTTTTTATTAATGAGTTTAATCATGACAGTTGAAAAACAGTTATTGTTTATTACAGGACTACCTGCAAAGAAATTGCTTATCTTGGCATTGAGAAATTTTGAACAGACGGTTTTACAAAACTGAAAACCATATGTAAAATTTTGAGTCTTCAGTACTGTTAACTACCTAATATGTATACTATGCTCAGGCATATTTTGAAAGAGAAACTAAAGTTTATAGTATACTGGCTGAATACCCGTGCTTTGCTATGGAGTAAATTCAAATTAAATACAACTATGCTATATCTATGCAATTAATACCTCCAAAAATAAATAAATAAATAAAAAATTGTAACGGATATTTTTAGACAAAATAATGTGGAAGAAAATATTCAAATTAAATACAATGGTCAATGTATGCAATTAATTTGTATATTTAATATCCATAAAACATAGTATTTTGAATTAAATACTTAAAAAACTTCCATCTCACTTAGTTTTAAGTCTAGTGGTTAAATTTTATCTTTTACTGTATTTCAATATTTTTTATAAATTTATTTCATTGTTATGCACATGACGCAAAATTAATTTAAAGTATCCTAAAAAGAAAAGAAACCACATGATCAGCATTTAATAAATTAAACTCTAAAAATTAATCTTTAAAATTTCACCAAAAATCAGAAAATGGAGGTAAAGATTCAAAAAAGATTTTATTTTAAAGGAATTTTTATGATCTTTCTCGTGATATAAATTTTATAACCCTCAGATCATTATTTTAAATGCAAACTTAAAAAAGTTACAAAAACAGCTTAAAAATTTAATTTTAAAAAATCTAAAAAGAATTTTTCAAAAATCTTTCTTAGTGTACCCCTACAATATAATAAGAATCGCCATGCAAATTTTCAGCCCTTTAGGTCCAGCAGTTTGGTCTGTGCATTATGTGTCAGTCAGTTACGGGACTGTTTTATATATATAGATAAGAAAATATGATAAACATTCAAATGCTCAAAATTACTATTCTATCAAACAAGTTAAGAATTATAAACATATTCAAAATTTCTAATTTAATGTGTAGTTTTTTAAAACTTATATTGGCTTCTTAACCATAAAGCAAAGTTATGACCATTTGGATAAATTTTAAGTCCTAATACAAGACTGATGAGAGCACGTGCACACACACACACATATATAAATTACAACGTTGTACTTTGCAAGTTTTACATACAGCTAATAAATCTACAGCAGATCTATAATTTAAACACAAAACAGAAATTACTAAAAATATCAAAAATCTTTTTCTTCATCTTTACATTGATTTAAAATTTATTTTTTCTTATTATCAAGATATTAATTTTTTCCATACAAACAGCTTTGATGTGATCATTAGGCTTTTTTGTCAATCGTTTCAAAATATCATTCAAACAGAAAAGAGAATAAGAGTCATGTACAAAGATGAAAAAAATATCAAAAGCAAAATACACAATTTTTACAAAATACCGGTCTGAGTACTTGAGTATGACATAGAAATAAATTTGAAATATATATATATATATATATATATATATATATATATATATATATATATATATATATATATATATATGTATATATATACACAATAAAAGGAGAAATAAAATGTTTAGTGTTAGAATCTTGAGTTAAAGGGAAAAATATACTTTTTATGCTTATCTCACAATAAGGCTACCATCACTCATAATATGTGTCATAGATGTTCTTAATTATTTCACTTTTGATGTATGATACTGGATTTGGTTTAAGAATTGAAAATTCAGATACCACCTTGACTCTACCCATTTACCCCTTATTGATTAGGTAGAGTTTATAAAGACTAAATGAGTACTGGTTTTATTTCTATCAATTCAATCAGGTCAGCATTTTGAGTAATACTTGATAGCAGTTATCTTGAGTTAACTGTGGACAGATAAGTATTTAAAAATAAAAAAAAATAAAAAATAAAAAAAAATCATATGGATATATTCAAGCAAAATAAACTCCGAATTTCGGTTAAGTTTCGTTACAATGAAAATCAGGGGTAAAACATATTACTTGTTGACTGCAAATTTAAATAAGAAATATTTATTCTAATATTGGTTTTCAAAGATAAAATGAAGTAAAAATAGTTTTTTTCAGAACTTTTGAAAAATTAATGTTAATCTAATACTGTAATCCAACACAGGTTTCAAGAGGTCACTTGACCTTACGAAAGGGGGGGGGGGGGACTGAAAATTAAATACCTTGCATATGTGGCTGACCATTGGAATGGTGGCCACCAAAAAAATCATTTGTTAAAAAGAAAAAAACTCAAGATCTTTCAATGCTCAGTTTTATTTAAAAAGAAATCTTTTTTAAAAAAGTCCAAGAATTAACAAGATTCAGCTAAGAAATATGATCCATTCAAGAGGCACTTTAGGAAAAGAATGCCTGCTTGCTAAGTAAAAATTCATTAAAAACTTTTTATTAATACATTTAATAAATTTTTAACTGTATTGGAAGAGGTGGGAGGAAGGGTGGCTTTAAAGGTTATTAATGAAACTCAGCTCTTCTAGTTATGGGACAATGTTAAACAAAAACAACTAGCATGCATCGGATTGATTTCATGTTATCGCATTCAAATTTTAAAACAAAAATGAAGGGTTAAAGACAGTTGTATTTTGGAGAAGCAATATCATAAATAATGCCTAATAAAAATAAGTAACAAATGATGAAATACATCCCTATATTACATCTTCATATATATAAAATATGAATAAAAATCAAATTACAATATGTATGTGTTAATAGTGAAATGAAATTAATGGTAAGACCTTTTTATAGGAGCATGGTGGCCCAGTTGGCAAAGGCATTGAGCCAGTGATCTGAACATCCCTGGTTCGATGCTCATCGTTGCAAATCCGCTGACATGTTCACTAATGGTGGCCGGGGCACGAAAAATAGGTCGAGGCTACAGTGTCCTCCCAAGTTCTCAAATTTACCCCTGGAGGTACGGGGTCAAGTATTCTGGTCTCGTCACTTGACTCAGTTAAAAATTACGGGACCTATGTTCTTCAAAATCAAGTCAGACTTCAGCCCTAGTGGTACATTGCCTTAAAGTGAAGCTGCTTACTACCCTTCACGAAGGACACTAAGTTTGAGGACCGTGGTCCTTTGGACTTGGTGTAGGCCTTCCTACTCCAAGGGGATTGGAGACAACAATAGATCTTTTTATTAACAATGCAGACAATTAAACAGAGTTAGTTCTGAAAGATTTCCTCTATTTTTTTAATTATTGTTCATTGCAATTGTGTGCTCATCTAAAAGATCATACCTCTCAGACACAATCCTTTGTCTCAAAATCACTGATAAAGAGATATTTATAAATTTTATTTCATTAGTAATCATAATTTGGGTTTTTTTATGCATTAGTATTTGCTTACAAAACTTTTTAAATATTTTCTACTTTGATTGGACAATGCTGCATTTTGTATTTAACTATAGAAGTATATGAACAAAAAATCTACACCAGTTTTACTTTTGGATAATAGGACATTAAATAATTATATGTCAATATACTTTTTAAAAAAATTATAAATATATCCCCTATAAATAAAACCATCATGCAAAAGAAACATTTAGCAAGGTCTACGAAAATGTTAATATATACATAACAATTTTATTAAAAATATATCAATACTTAGCAAATGAATGGCCCCTTATGTACATTATACCAGTCAAACTGCTGTGTTCAAACGAGCTGTACTACTATCAATCCCCATTGACACACATATATATACACTACCATACAATAATGGCCTGGACAGCAAGATGTGATGGTATAAGGGAAAGAATACATGCTTTAATAGGGGATGGTCTCTCACATGCTGCAATTACACTAGCAACCCTTCTGGGCATACTTTCAACAAGGTTTTGATACACAGCTATAGGTATTTGTGTCCAATCCTGCTGTAATAATGTTGCCAGTTCAGCTGTAGATTTCGGATGTGGTTTCCATAAGCATCACTCTAACTCATCCCACAAATGTTCTATGGGGTTTAGGTCAGGACTCTGAGCAGGCCAGGGAAGATGTTTTAGATCTATATCTTGATAACACTGCTTGACAGAGGCTGCAACATAACATGGAGCGTTGTCGTCCTGGAAGTAGCATTCATCCATTCCATAAAATTGAGAGAGCATAAAAAGATCCTGATTGTCCAAAATGTTCATGCAAGAGTCCGCATTCAATTTACCAGGAACAACATGCAAAGGTCCCAGGCATTACCATAAAAAACACCCTGAAACAAGTACACCATCACCACCGAACTTGAGAGTTGGAACGCTGCACTTGGGTAACAGACAATCGCCTGGTATTTGCCAAGCCCAAGCACACTCATCCGACTGGAAGAGCATGTAACGTGACTCGCTCCATAAAAGTTTTCCAGTGGTCCACATTGCGACATTGCAAACACCAAGCGAGTGTCAGTTGGATGGAATGATGTTTGGTTTGTGTGGGGCAACACATCCATGGATATTGAGGGCATGCAGTTCTTTCCACAAAGTATTGGGGTGCACCGTAACCCCTGCTGCCTGTTGAAACTCACTGTTGATGATTTGGAGTGGTTTCTTGCAGTTCTTACGAACCTCATGCTTCAGGACATGCCAATTGTGTTCGGTCAGTTTATGGGGATGACCAACATGTGCAGTTTGTGTTCCAACTTCCATAGTCTTCCACTTCTTCATGACATCACCAACATTTGACCGCGGCTTTGATAATTCTACCGCAATTATGCAAATAGACTTGCCACTAATGTGACAATCAACTATAACACTGCTTTAAAAGTTACTAAGTTTCTTTTGTTTTGACATATTGTCAAAATTTCACACAGAACTAATGACATTACCAATTTGCGAAACAAATTTAACTTTAACAGGTCATGTGCATGCACTGGATTTGCATAAAATCCGACAAGCAGTCAGATTTTATGCAAATCTGCTGGCATCTGGTCCATTATTGTAGGGTAGTGTATATATATATGAGATATACTACAATCAATACCCCCCTCCCCCTTTCTCTCTCACATGCACTCCCACACATAAATGCATATGAGGAGTTAATCAAATCAAAATGAATGCGTCACTCATAGCCACAACAAAAAAGTGTTATAACAAAGATTAAAGTAAATAGAAATTTCATTAATTTAAAATACTCTTAAAACATACATCTTTTTAAAGGAAATATAATATAAAGGTTACGCTGACCCAACCCTAAAGGTATGCCATAATAAAAAACTAATACCCAATTGCTGCGACAGGAATCTGCTCCACCTACAAGATCCTTTTCAAAGGAAAGGAAAGATACATAAAAAAGTGTACTTTCCTTATTTATATGGAAACTCAGTAGCTAACAACTGAATTTTTTTGTAAGAAAGAGAATGTAATTATCATCTCTGTAAAATTTCACAAACATGTCATCCTTCACTATATATATATATATATATATATATATATATATATTTACCTATAAAAACGAATCAAACGATATGTTCCATATCCTAACAAAGTAATAGGTAAAATAAAACATCCAATCAAAACAATTCTGTATTTCCAATGTGTTTTCAGTCTTTTTAATTCCATAACAACATTTTCAACTTGCTGTTTTGTTGATTCTAAATTGTCATTGTTATTTATAACGAAGTCAGCCCGTTTAATTTTTTCTTTTAATGGCATTTGCGCATTAATTCGTGCCAATGCATCACTTGCTGTCAGTTTATCCCTGTTCATAA
Source organism: Dolomedes plantarius (assembly GCA_907164885.2). NCBI lineage: Eukaryota > Metazoa > Arthropoda > Arachnida > Araneae > Dolomedidae > Dolomedes > Dolomedes plantarius. Next base: position 167,890,037 of record OU015491.1, on the reverse strand, counting down.
GCCTCTCCAACTGTATGGATGGATCGCTGAAAATTAAAATAAAATTTGATTTATATCTTTGAATAAATATTGAATAGTAAAAAATAAAATTACCCAAAGCAAAATTTAAAACTGACTCAAGTACATGCACTGAGTAGTTAAATCTTGCAACAGATTTATCTATGAATTCTTTTGAATGATCAAAGCTTTGTAGATTAAGTTCAAGATTTTTTTTCCAGTACTTCCATTCTTATCAAATAAATACCCTATAAGCAATTATACAAACCTAAATTATACTGCAATGTACATGATGATTTACAAAATTATTACAATAGATTACCATTCCTTTCTGCATGCATAAATTTATATCTAGATTTTGTTTTTTAAACTAAACTTTTTAGATATATCAAAACAACCTCTATAACAAACTTCTCAAAATATGCAATGTAAACCAATGATGCATTTTCATGCATACTGATTATTTTTTTCTTTAATATAACAGAAAATATCAACACAATATTGATAATGACCATACCACAAATATGCAGTTAATGCTACTCCTAGTGAATATGCTAGTGGAATTTTGCATTATTTCTCAGAAATGATACTTAGTGGTAAGTTGTGAAATATTTCATCAAAAAATATGAAACAATGTCTTACTGCTACATTTGCTACCTCTCTCTCTTTTTTAATTGAAATAAAAATAATAATAAAAATATTATGCCTCATATCCAACCAGTTATGACTTACATTAAAGCTAGTAATTAAATAGCCAGCCTCACCTTCAGCAAGATAATCTTTTGGGAGAGAAACTCAAAGCAGAGAAAGAATAGACCACAGAAAGATAGTAAGGTACCATTAAAGCAAGTTGAATATAGGATGACAAGATAATGTTCCAAAATAAGTATGTTTCGAATATGAAGATAGTTTAGCTTAGGTTATTTAAATTCAAGCCTATTTCCATCATTTTTTAAACTTCTCAGAAACTTGGACTTAAACCTGAGACCACCTAACACAGATTCTCGAGAGGAAACAAAACAAGCCCAATTATTGACTCATGTCAAACATGAAAACCAAAGTTGTAAACTTACAAACATTTTTACATCTTCTCATTAAGAACCTTCATCTCTTCCCCATGACTGGGTAGAATACATGCAGATAATTTGGAATGATGACAGGCATCAAAATAATTCAAAAGTTCCCTGTAACTCCTAGTGCCTCCAAAAAAAAGGATTACATTATAGCTACCTAAGTGCTAAACTAAGTGCTTGCTAAGAGCCTCAAAAATTGAGATCAAAAGGTTTACATAATTCTTAATTCTTTATAAAATCCCAATGTAACACACATAGAAGAATTAATATTGTTTAAGAATTGATAAAAATGGAGATGCAAAAAAGAGAAACTTTGGTTTCCTCTTTGGGTGGAAGAACATAATTCTACCTCTTTGGAAAACACTTTATTATTACCAATATTATCATCTGAAACATTTCATTATTAAAACATCACTACAGCGTTTCCCATAAAATCAAAAGAGGTGTAGATGACAAATGTATGATAACAACTCCCACATATCTAGAAAGTACTATGGGTTACAGCATTATCAACAGTTTTAAGGGATAAACATTAAACTGAAAAAAGTAGCCAAAGATAATTATCAGAAAGGCTATTACAATTACTTCAATAAATTTATTAAAATATTTCAGTACATCTATTATGCAAAGCAGAAATTAGTAGACAATGAAGATAAAGTCATGTTACTTACAGATAAGCAAAATTTTAATAGATAATTTGTGATATCATTTGTGTCAAAATTATCATACAAAAGCTGTTTTCACAACATTTCATATTAAATATATATATATATTAAGAAATAATAAATGATAATAATACTAATAATTGTAAAAATAAATTAACAACAGAAAAAGAGAGAGAAGTTAATTATTTTAAAATTAAAATTATTCTTTTCAAATTATAAATAAGTTGCAGAAGAAAATGCACTTATAAAACATGATGGATTCCAACCAATAACTCCTAATGTAGAAAATATTTTAAATATTTTTGTAACATTGCTCACTTTCAATCAACTTCTAAATTCTTGAACTAAAAATGTATTAGTATAGACATTATTTGCAATATCATTTTTGTAAAGTTTGAAATTTATAAACAGCAATTAATATGTGACTTGAATTTTTTTAAACCTTTCAAATTAATTGGTTCAAGGCCAAAAGCATTTTAAAACATTTATATATTATTAACTTTTAAAATTAAATGTGATATAGTGATACATTATATTATCTATCACTAACTAGACTCTAGACAAAGCATAAATAAATCAAATACTGCGAAATAAATTTCTGAGAAAAATTTATTTTTAAGATTAAGAAGGTTTTTGGTTTTTTGTTAGTCAGATTACTATAAAATCAAACCTTGAAAGGGTTACAAGGAGCCTAAAACTTTAGTTCAGTTTAAGAACTCCAACTTGCCACTGAGTACTTAAGCTACGTATCATAAATTATTAACTCTTGAAAAAAATCAAATAGCAGGATTATGGAAATAATTTGAAGTTAAAAAAGCTTAGTCCTAAAAAATTCATTGAATTAAGTCAAAAACAGTAAAACTTCTTACAGAATTTATGAAGATTGTGAAGCAAAGATTCACATTGTAAATAATAACTATTTACAAATTAACAGTAACATACATATGTTAGAATCCAATTATTATTGAATACTTAGTCCATTTTTTCCCCTCTAATTACATGGGAATGGGGTTTATTTGTTTGCTTTTTTTAACCTTTACATAATATCATACATTGCTTTAAATTCATCTTTCAGTTGGTATGAATTAAAGGAAAGAAATGGGTACTGATACTAACCAAGCAACAACAACAGTTTTATGCAAATAATGAACCATTTTCCCACTTTCAAAGAGCAAAGGCAAATCTATAACAGCAAACTGATGACCTACAGAGGAAATGTTCAGGAACAAAATTTAAAGATTAACTAAAATTTACAGTGCATAATGTTGTCACAAGCAAATTAGAAAAATATTTTGAAATATTAAAAAGCAAAACACATTTTAAAGAGTTGAAATGAAACATTTGTATAACAATAAATAATGGCTGATTAAAATAAATAAATATAAATAAAATGTCAGTATGTTAGCTTAATTTGTAGCATCTATAATGTATTATAACTATTAATGTATTTTCTGTGGTTGTAATACCACAGAGAGAATAAGTTGTGGTTAAAATCTTACTTATTTCTACCCATGACCACTGTTTAAATGAAAAATGTTGGTTCACTCATGGGCTATATGCAATATACATTTCATCTTTCCAAAAATAGTACTAACTTTACTGAAACAAAATGTGTACTTTTACATTATTTAAATACCCTAAAACAGATGCCAAATTAATATAAAATATCAAAATAAGATCCAGTTTCTACTCACTAACGGTAGAATGTCAGGACAGACATCATTTAAACATAAAATTTTTACATCCAATTGGAAATTATTTATTTTCTTAATAAATACAGAGATTTCTGATGATCTATATACCAGAAAGGGTTCTCAAACTCTAAATCATTTCTTACTAGAACCAAACCAACTGGCTAAAACTTTTAACTAGTGGGGGTTGGGTCTCATTTCCTCAGTGTTATATAAAATGATATTGAACAAAAATTGACAATTGTTCAAATTGCTCTTAAAATAAGAAAAGGAGATTTATAGAGCAATCTAAACTTTACAAAGTTACAAAAATGCAAATATCCATTTGCTATTTCCACATTTAAAGTGCACAGGAGACTACAGGCTACTTCAGATTTAGTTAACTAAATTACAGAAACTCTAAAGTATGAAGACAGAGCATGTTTTATACATTTTTAGTATGACAATTTTTATTCCAAAATACAATTTACCTGAAAGAAATAGCCGGACACATCTTCTAAATATAGATTTATAAATTTCAGGATGAGTTATAGAATTTAGCAGTTTTCTTTTCTCTGAATGTGTAAATATTATTTGCCCTAAAGCTTGTCTGTTTATAGTGCCATCAATATTAATGACATCATCACCAAATTCTTTTCTTATTTTTTTCCATGCTGTTTTATTTGGTTCCACCACTATAGAAAAATAAAACAAATTATGCATAAAATAAAATCTTAATATAAAAATTTAAATACTTCATTATATTACTTTTCAGTTTATGATCAAATAGAAAAATAACTAGAAACAAAATGTTTAAGAATCAAACTAGAGAGTCAAACACAGACCAACATTTTCTTCTATAATCACTTATATTCTTTAACTTTGTTAAATAAAATGTTACAACTTATAAAAATTATTTACTTCAGTTAATAAAATACATTTGAAAATTCTCTTCTGTATACAAATAAAATCTTTTAAAAAATTTAAAGTAACTATATTAGTTACTTTAATAAAGCCCTTCTTTTAATTATCCGGTATATTAGATTTAATTATGTATCAAATAAAATTAATTTGAAAAAAATTACAACTCCTAAATGAGCTATCAAAAAGTACAAAAATCTAATCACTTCTGCCTACTTTATCAAATACTCAAGTTCAGTAGCTAAGTATAAGAAAACAGTTTTGTATATGCAACTACAATTTCATGCTATACAGTTCTCCTAAACTTCATGCTATTAGAATGAAGTTATCTTTTTAGAAGTCAGTAAAGACATGTAAGATGACTTCATGTAAATATGAAATACATAATATCAATACTTTAGAGATTAATTTTTGTGTAAACAATATTTATAAAAGTTTTCAGCTTCTTTTAAAAAATTTTAATGTTTTTATATATTGACTTACATAAATTTATATATTAAATCTATTACAATTAAATATTATACAAGCCACATCATTAAAAAAAAAAACTTATTAAAGCTCTTTCTAATTCTAAAAGGTTCATTTTCTAAGAAAATTTCTGAACACATTATATGATTAAATGTTATTATATGATTAAATGTCACCTTTAATAATGTCTGATTTTTATCACCTTTTATTAAGTACATTGGCTAAGATTCCTTATCTGTGCCCCAAACTCACCAAAATGATTTTGCTCCAATCCTTGCGGTGTGGCTTGTTCTACTCCCCTCGGGAGAGCTGCCTCGATGAACTATGTCACAAGGTTTGCCGTAAGAGTAAGCTGGCCTGTTCAGAAGTGTCAAATGTCAGTACACAGATTTTTTTCTGCTGTATAGATAACCACTTGAGTTCTTTGATTTTTTTCACACTTCCGAGTTTTTGTATGTGTTCTTGGTAATTGTATGATTTTCTTATCTGATTCTCTTAGTTTGTATATTTTACTTGAGCAATATAGCATATTTATACATTTATGTATATAGTATAATATATATTTATATTAAATTGAAATAGATTGCTTAACTTTTTTGCATAAATATTTTGCATGTGTCATTAATTTTTTAACTTGATTTTCTTTAATTTATATTTTATTTTAGCTTAATATATTTATACATAGCATATTTATACATATATACTGCATAATATAATAATATATAATATACTTATATTAAATTGAAATAGATCAAATTAGATTGTTAAATTTGGATATATTTTTAACTTTATTTGAAGTGATTAGGTTTGTCAAATATTATTTTAGAAAATTATTTTTGCTTTATAAAAAACGGTGTGGTTTCCTAGAAAAAAAAAGAAAAATCAGTATTTTTAGAGAACTATTTTATTTAAAAAGGACTTTTTTTTAAAATTCTTTAGAAGTAACTTTAATGCTATAGTTTGCTTTAAATTTTAACAAAACAGCCTGCTTTACTTCTAAGTCTAGTTGTAGGTTGGTCAATGATGGACAAAAATATGGAAAAAACATTTCTGAGACGTGTCTGAGATCATGATTACATTAAAAAATTTTCCAGCCTTTTTTTACTAGAAGAATGACATTTTTCACAAAATAGACGGCAATTTTATATTAAAAAATCATCACCGGATAATTTACAAGTTTTATTTATTAGTAAATTTCTTTATGCTCTTATTTTATTGAAAAAGGTAAAAATAAATAAGCTGTGATGCATGTTATCAGTGATAAGCAATGAGTAGCACTAAGGGCGGGGTTTAAGAACCAGTTATATTCACTTGCCATACAGTGGGCTGGGGTAAACAAAAATGGCACCACGGTTGGTGTGAAAAATTTGGCTTGGCGAGCGTGGGCAGAAATAAGGAAGCTGTTCCAATACATTAGACAACTTGCACACCAAAGATATTGAAATCAAGAACAATCTAAAAGTCTACCTTCCCGTGCTATTAAATCTGCATCAATGATTTCTATTCCTATACTTCTCAGCATAGATGCCACGGAACTCTTGCCAGTAGCAATACCACCAGTTAAACCAACCAAAAACATTGTAAAATTGATCTACAACAGAAAAATAATCTGGAGAAATTCTGCAGTAACACAGTATAATTCCAATTAATAACTATTAAACAGAATTATAAAACTATTTTCAGACCAAAACATTGTTTCTCACAAGAATAACCAATAATCAAAACTATATGTCTATCATAATACTAGAAATAAAAAGTGAGTGCATATAAAAATTCATTTGGTTATATTGAGTATACTAAACAGAATTATGAGGTACACAATATTGCAGACATGATGGTAATCAAAAATAACTAAACAAATGAATGTTAAATAACTAATACAGCAAATTTATTTAAAACTTCCCAATCATTTACTCTTTATATGAATTAAAACTCGACTTCTAGTGTCAGCATATCATAATGCAAAAAATAAAACTACTAGCCTAATTATGAATAATTCCAAGAAATATTAATTTAAACAAAAGTAACCCCTTAGCAGTTACTGCATTTGTTAAATATTACCTTTAATCCTTGCTTCACATCTAAGGTTATTATCAGCTTAAATTATTTGTTAAATATTACCTTTAATCCTTGCTTCACATCTAAGGTTATTATCAGCTTAAATTATAAATTAAAAAAAAAAAAAAAACAGCCATTCTAAAAGTAAGTACTTACTGGGTTTTCTGAACTATACCCATAAGGTTTTATTCAAAAATTTACAATCTTACAATTAATTTTATAAAGCTACTTATGATAAATAATCCATAATGAGAGTGCAACTAGAATCTATAATACAATGAAGAATGAAGATTTTTCATCAAAGATGGCAAAAGTTTCAATTTTCCTTTGTCAATTTTTTTTAATTAAGAGTTCATTAAATTTAAATAAGTTTTATTTAAATTAGAATTTAGTAAAAATAAATTAGTCTAAATCAAGAGGACTGATAACTGAAGCCACTAAATAAATTTATACACTTGTCTGAAAAGTTTATATTACTGCCATTTAACGAAAAATAAAAAATTAAATACTATTGAAATTTTCTCTCTGAAGATTTCTAGTTCAAGCTGGTAAGGCATTTATAGTGCTATGAAACAGGGGTTAAAATAATCCTCTCAATGCTCTCTGTTGGATTGCTTAGAATTGAACATTAAAAACCACTTTAAAAAAAATTATATTTATAATACAAAAATTAACTTAGATGTACAATGAAAAGTATCTCATTTTTTATCTCCCATCTTCAATTTTGCAAGCTCTTCTAAAATGTTAGCAGTATCTCTTAAGTACATGCAAAGTCTATAAAAACAAATCTATATTACTTTTACATATTGATAAAGTATCCGAGTCGGTTTCCACCCTCGTTGTTGTTGCTTATGCCTCCTGGCCGGAAATGTATTCCAGACCAGGTCCATAGAGGCTTGTGGGCTGCAGTCCCAGTTTATAATGGTACTACATGGGTCGGAGTCCGACTTAGCCAGTTAACATCACAGCTTTGACTGTACCCCTAGGTGTGACATTTGGGGGGATTGTACCTTCCCCACTCACTGACCTCAAAAAAAGGACTTTCCAGTCTATGAATTTAACATTTCCATATCCAGCCTAGACACAAAGGTATTTAATGGCACTTGTCGGGGTTCAATCATAGCATGCTCAGTAGCAAAATCCAACATGCTACTGCTAGACTACCTCTTGCTTACCCTCCTTGTAAAGTTAAAGACGATGTAATGCTGAGCTTTAAAACAAATTCACCCTTTAATTCTCCAAGCATTTGAGACTTTTTTTTGTCTTCTTTCAGTTTAATAAAAGCACCTCTTAAAAATTATTCCATTTTCAAGTTTGGCATTCAAAAGAATCAAAATTTCACCATCTGAAACAATAATGAACACCAAATTAAGAATAGAAAAATCAGTCATGAATAATTTCAAGTAGACCATATGTGATGGAAAACTACATCTCAAATGCTTAGTAGGTTTATACTTTAGAACTTTCCAGATTTTGAAAATCTGGACTTGTAAAGGCTGGTAAGAATCAAATTTTGGGCATATTTTTAGTATTTTTATATATTTGTACCAAAGAAAAGAGATTTTACTGACAAAAGGAAAATCATGTAATGCAATTAACTAAGAAAGAATGTCAAGGAACAATATTTGTTTAGAGAGGTTCTCATTTGAAAGGTTTTCTTTATTGCAATCATTCTGAAAAATATTATATAATAAAGCAAAAGCATGTTGTAGCAAAGTTTAGTTTTGCTACATAAGTTCGCCATTTACATTTCATACGAACTATTTAAATCATTAATTGATCAACAAATTACACTTTTCATACTTTGTAAAAATTCAAAACTATATTTATAATTATGTGTAAAAATAAAATACTAATTGTCAATAGACCCTTCCTGTAAAAATGAACTATTTAACTAAATCCACAGATTTAAATTATACTTATGAATCCAAACTCGTTTTTTAGGGAGTTTCTAAGTCACCTGTTTCTAAGAAAGAGAAAGTTCCCTCTATTTTTTGTGCTCTAACTTTAGGGAAAACGGGAACTTACTGAATACTTTCCCACTTACATGAATAGAAATACCATGTTCATTGTAAAAATTAATATTACCATATAAATTATACCTCATAAAAATGTCATGCATATGACTTCTGTGTATGCCTTGAAAGTAACACCGAGTTGAAACTGGAAGCATGAAATATTTCAAGTTTCCGATGTTAATGACGATAAAATTAATTGGTTACGTTTTAGCATTAATATATTACTGCTATAAATATCCATACATTTCGATGTTTTTTATATTAAACTTTTTGAATTTCATAAGTTTAATTTGGGCTATTACAAACATTATTTTGAAAGTAAATTTCAGTCGACAACAAATCAAGAGAGGATATGATTTAGGGTTGTTTTAGAAGTAAATACATCCTTTGAGTGCTTAGTACCTTATGTGTACAGAAGTATAATACTTGTCAAGTCTTCTTCTAAATAATAAATAACTTCAAAATGCCAGCAAACGCTCTATGACATAGAATTCATTACATCAACAACGTTAAGTAACTTCATTGCAAGAGCAGAAATTTAGAAACAGTGTTGCCATTTTTAAAACTAGTTTTAATACAAAGTGTGAAAGTGTTTACGTTTACATTTTTTCTGTTACCTTTTCTTGTAACATGATAATCAACATGATTAATACTCCTACAGTAAAATTAATTCAAATTTAATAAATATTAAATTTAATTAATTAATTTTTATAAAAAGAAAATCACATTCGTTTAAAAGTTTCGGGAGCCCGTGAAATGTAAACAGTGTCTTATCTGACACAGGACACAGGATATGTGATAGAGCAGTGGTTAAAGTAAACTCAGAATTCGTATATTTATTATCGTTATAAATAAAATGTATGCATTTGAAATGTTCGCTTTTAGAAGAACTGTGGAAATATTCAAATGTGCTAAGAGATTATCTTCAGGTATTACTAACTGTCATGGAACTTATCTAGTTTTCTTTCTTTTCAGGGCGTAATATCCCGTAATGTTGATAACCATCGCTTTTAATTGTGCCACTACTGAGCGAAAAATTTTAAATTTCGTATTGCAGACTTTTTTTTTCTTTTTTTTTAATATCTTATGTGACTGATCCATTTCTATCTAACTAACATTAAATTTTTCCGTATCATTATAATAAGTAAAATTTTTAGGTACACATTATCTTACTAATGTTTAATAATTCAATGAAATCTGAGATCAACATAGAAATTTTTCACTTCTCTGAATCATTTTTCATCCTCTTTGTTAATTTAGAGCTCTTACAAATAAAATAAGTGCTTAATTTTCAATTTATAGTTTAAAATTTAGTGTAAATAAAATTATTTTAATACATGATTTAAAATTCTACTTTTGACTTGCTTACAGTAGTGAGGTAATGATAACATGATGTGTAAAGGACCGTTCAAGTATTATTTTAGCATTCAAGGAAGGTTAGGGGATTCATGCTCTGTTGACAAGGGAGATCAGGGCAATACGTATATAAAATAGAAAGCGTGTGTAAGACTGTTCATTGTGATGTGCTCCTGACTACATCCACTACAGAAAATAAGTTGTTCTCTTTGCAGTGATCGCAAGAGAGTCTTCTGTGTTTTATTCATATTCTCCAGTAGAGTCATGTCTTGTTTTAAAGGGTTGTGTTTTAGGTGTTGTTTTGTACAGCAGAAAGTGTCATCTAGCATTGACAGATCAATATTATATCAGAAACTTTTTGAAAGTTTCAAGAAAGGAACATATATACATCTGCTTGTATAGCTGCATGACATGTCAATGAGCTAATGTGTATTCATCAAGCTCAGAGGAGAAATGAAGATATAGATGCTTGATGAAGAAGAGGTAGATGACATGGGAGAAGTCGGTGTTATTTCAAGCCAACTCTACAAATGTATGACTTGTGATTTTGAAGTGTAGGTTAGATAGACTTGGTTGACAGATAAAAGTAAATGATAGATTATTCTTCAGTATTGTATCTGTACTTGTATAGTTACTTACTTTTGTATTATACTATTTACTTTCAAAGAATTAATAAAACTTTTACAATGTTATATAATTCTGACTGTTCATTTATTGCTCAATGTATTTACTGTTAATGATAAATATCTCAACAACTTTACCCTGGAAATATACAATAAATTAAATATTTGAAAAATATCATTTGGCCTTCAAATATTTTTCAAAATAGCAACAAGAAATTTGCCAATCTTACGAAAACAAAAGAGGGAAGAGGTCAGACATCTGTTTATTTCTGATTACAAGGGGAGGAAGGGGGTCTTAAATGACCAAACATATACTAACATACTTGAATAGCCCCTAATTCATAATCAAGAATTTTTTTTTATTACATTTGTCCCCCAAATAATAGTCACATTTAAATAGAATTTATTACAAGTAAAGCAGTCATGAAGTTCATATTAAACATCCAGCTATGTAGCTATTCTAAACTTCTAATTGGGCTTTTTAACAAAATGTCCTATGTGACATTATCCTGCTTTGTATTAAGCCAAAGTGAAAATTTTGATGTATTTTTGGTAAATATTCTGTCTTCAGTTAGATGTAGAGAGAACCCTAGTTTTAGGTTATATTTTATATTGCCATTTTTCCTAGCTCTACTGACATCTGAACATAAATATTTAGAACCGAATATTTGTTTCAAATTATAACCTTATTTTTTGTACATTTAAAAATTCAATAAGACTTGGCTAAATGCATGTTTTACAATGCACCTTGATCAAATTATTAAAATTTACTTAATGCTGTAAACTGAATGAAGATTATTAATTCAATAAGTGTATTTTCTTTATAAAATTTATAATTGGGTCTTAGCATATTTTCTATGTTGATTGATTTTTTTGGAAATACTGTCATTGAAAAATGTCCTATGCCTTTAAGTTTTCTTAAATATTTGTTTTATAACATTTTGAAAACATTTTTTTTTTAACGCAGAGGCACTTGTTGCTAGACATTCGCCTGTATATACTAATTTTGAAAACATTAAAACTATCGAATGTTTGTTAATTACCCTTTCTGATTGAGATTGAATTTGTCTGATAGAGAACCTCATCTTCAAACTGAAATTTTCCATTTATAAGCATGATAAAACCACTTGTTAAATCTATCTTGTTCACCATCCCAGTCGACATCTGCCATTGAAATGGAAAGGGAAAGTTGAAATCTAGAATTTTATAGTTTAAGTTATAGCACTTGATCATGGAAAGAGGTGAGCGATTCAGTATGGATGTCTTTTAGTTAAGTTAAAGGGATTATAAATTAATGGTGTCTAAAA